>JAPDNY010000007.1:151609361-152809361 GCA_029375565.1 Gekko gecko
GGTTCAAAAACGTTTTATAATTAAAGAGCCAAACTACATCAAAATTCAGAACAAGAGATCAAAGAGCCAGTATAAAAGAGACTATGTGGGGAAATATATAACTAAACGTTACTAATAACTAACACATAGATTAATTCCTGTAGTCTGAAACTCGGTTTTGTACGACCCTCATTAGGAAGCGGCACACACACATGTGGAAACACAATAAGCCCAAAATATTTGCAGGAGCACCCTGAGCCATAGCTACATTGCACTGGAATAAAAAGGCTTGTGGGCTGGCACTTGGACATACTACAATCTGTTCACCTCTGCTACCTCTCTAAGGAGCCGTTCGGTCCCATGAACATCTTTGCCTGCCATTCCCTCCACATAGCAGCTATTCTTACATCCCCACCTGTCCCTCCAATGTAACATAAAGATTTCATTTTCTTTCTTTAATCGAGCCATATTTGGTTCCGTACTGAGCAACACGGTTCCTGAGCCGTAGGTTGTAGACCCCCCACTATAAAAAGAGTAAACAAATATTTTTCTCCCTCTCATATAATATCAGGAGTTTTTGGGGGGCGGGGGGCGGGAAATGCAGCACTGTTTCACAAAACTTGCAACACATTTAAACTCATTGCTATGTAACCCAGTGGAAAGGGCCATCCAGTCACAGGTATCTTATGGTGACCCCGTAGGGTTTTCATGGGAAGAAATGAACAGAGATGGTATACCATTGCCTGCCTCTGCATAGTAACCCTACATTTCCTGGGATGGTCTCCCATCTAAGTACTAACTGGGTCAGACCCTGCTTAGCTTCTGAGATCTGGCATGATCAGACTAGCCTAGGCCAACCAGGTCGGGCGGCCATTTATTTAGATAGCTTTAAAAAAACCCAACAGATGAATTCATAAACAAATCAGAGACAATTTAAGAGTGGTGATAGATGCAATTGAATATTATGACAAACATCCGGAAAAAGAAGTTGGATTCCTCTTCTTAGATGCGGAAAAAGCTTTTGACAATTTAAATTGGGAGTTCATGCTGCAAGTTATTGAAAAAATGGACATTGGACAGTCTTTTTTAAATATGATTGTGGCAATATATTCAGAACAAAAAGCGGCTTTGATTATAAATAAAGAAAAGACGGACTTCTTCCAAGTCCAAAAAGGAACACGTCAAGGCTGCCCGTTATCCCCGTTGTTGTTTATTTGGATATTGGAAATATTACTAACAGCGATAAGAAAAGATAATAATATTGAAGGACTTACAGTGAAAGGTTTTGCCTATAAATATAGGGCATTTGCAGATGATGTAATGTTTATGATTCAAGACCCAATTGAGAAAATACCACAATTGATGGAAAAAATTGAAGAATTTGGTTCAGTTGCGGGATTTTATGTTAATAAAAGTAAAACTAAAGTGATGTGCAAAAATATGACGAAACAAAGACAAACAGAACTTCAAGAGAAAATACAATGTGAAGTAGTCACAAAGACTAAATATCTTGGAATTGAATTAACCATGAAAAATATTGACTTGTTTAAAAACAATTATGAAAAGGTGTGGCACAAGATTCAGCAAGATATGAAGAAATGGGACACTTTGAATTTATCATTGATGGGAAGAATCGCGACTGTAAAAATGAATATCTTGCCGCGTTTGATGTTTCTGTTTCAGACTATTCCAATACTAAAACAAAGGAAAATACTGGATTCGTGGCAGAAAGAATTATCCAAATTTGTATGGGCAGGAAGAAAGCCAAGGATTAAAATGAAAATTTTATGTGATGCAAAAGAGAGAGGAGGCCTACAACTACCAAATCTAAGATTGTATTATGATGCCGTCTGTTTAACATGGTTGGAACAGTGGATTAATCTGGAGAACAAGAAGTTATTGGCCCTGGAAGGGCATGATAACAAATTCGGATGGCATGCATATTTATGGTATGGAAAAGTAAAAATGGATAAATTTTTTAAACACCACTTTGTAAGACAATCACTGTTCGAGACATGGACGAGATATAGAAAATTCTTCTCTGAAGAAAGACCACTTTGGATTGTACCAGCTGAAGTGATTAATCCATATTCAAGAAACCAAGGACTAGACTGGCTACCTTATAAAAATCTTTTAAAATCTGAAGGGAAAAATTTTATGTTAAAAGACAGATTTGATGTTGAATTTGAATATGATTGGTTGAAGTATAGACAGATTTATGATTTATTTAAGACCGATAAAAGAGAATATGGTTTTAGAGAAAAGAACATTGAAATTGAAACTGTATGGTTTGAGAAAGGAAAAAAAATGATTTCTAAACTGTATAAGGTTTTATTGAAATGGTATACTGAAGATGAAGTTGTAAAAGAGCAAATGATAAAATGGGCTGTAAATGTTAATACAGAGATATTAATGACATCTTGGGAATATTTGTGGAAAAAGTCAATGAAAATTTCAACCTCTGTAAATGTTAAAGAGAATTGTTATAAAATGATGTATAGATGGTATATGACGCCCAAAAAAATTGCTATTATAAATGAAAGTATGTCTAACAAATGTTGGAAATGTAAGAAACATGAAGGGTCTTTTTACCATATGTGGTGGACATGTGATAAAGCAGTAAAGTATTGGACAGAGATCCACAATGAGATACAAAAAATTTTGAATTGTACTTTTAAGAAAGACCCACAGATGTTATTGTTAGGTCTTAAAATGGAAGAAATAAATGTAGCCAAGAGAACACTATTATGGTACTTGACTACAGCAGCAAGACTGACTTTTGCTCAATGTTGGAAACAAGATAAAGTACCTGAAACATGGGAATGGATTAAAAAAACGTTGTTTTTGGCGGAAATGGACAAGTTAACAAGAAAGTTAAACAACGAAGAAGATGAAACTTTTTTTAAAGATTGGAAAGACTTTCAAAAATATCTGTTGAAAAATTGGGACATTAAAAGTGGTTTGATTAGCTTTGACAGTTATTAAGAAGAAATGGAAAGAGAATTAGACTTGTATTGTTATCGTTAGTAAGAGAAAATAAGTTTAGAAGCAACTGTAATAGAACAAGAGAGATATTAATGGGGTTGGAGCAGTGCTGGAAGCCTGATGTGGGGGGGAGAAAGGGAAAAAAAAGAAAAATGGGTATGTATTGCTATGTTTAAATTGTATGAACTTGTGATATATCCAATAATAAATTGTATTTACAAAAAAAGAAAAGGCCTACTGACAGACACTAGCCGTGACAACCAATGCTCCTTCTAAGCTGTGGAGTCTTGTGAGCAAAAATTCTGCTTTGTGTGCCACTGGCATTAAAACTTGTGAGTGATTTGGCTACAGCATCAATTAGTTTGCTCTGGAGCCCTCCTTCCTGAGCTGAGACAAAAACGTGTGAGCTGGAGGCTAAAAAATTGTGAGCTAGCTCACACTAACGTGGCTTAGAGGGAACACTGGTGTCAACTACATGGATCCTCTCTGTTTGAGTATTTGATGCTGGGGTTAAAAGACATTGGAAGGTTGATGCCCTTCTTGCCTGATGGGTGACATTGGGCCAGGCACAGTTCTCTCAGAACTCTCTCAGCCCCACCTATCCCGCAAAGTGCCCGTCATGGGGAGAGGAACCAAAGGTGATCGTAAGCCAATTTGAGACTCCTTATGGCAGAGAAAAGCAGGGTATAAAAACCAGCTCTTCTTCTTCCCGTGAATTTTCCCAGTGCTGGCCACTGCTAGAGACAGGATGCTGCATTCGATTAGAGCCTCCACTTGAGCCAATCAACTTGTGATTACTGAAAATTCTCCAGTATGTTTCCAGTGCTGCCAAACCCTCCCCCCCCCACACACACTTTCCAGAAGTTTACAGATTAGCCATGCTCCATGATTAAAAGCTTTTAAGCCTTGAGAGCTACACTACAAAGCCTCCTCATATGAATTCTACACAATGTTATCATAATGTGAATTTTAATTTTTAATTCTTGAAGTACCAATCTGCTTTTCATTATTGATTCGTTATCCCTAGTGGCTCAATGCTCGGCTTCTAAGCCACCGTTGGCTAAAAAAAAAAGTTTCCTGGCTGAAATCTGATTGATTCTGACAGCGTTACTTAATAAAATGGCCATTTTTCATGAAAGCGTTTTGATCAAAATGAACACACTGAGTCATCCATCATTTAAAGAGTCGGTATTGTGTAGTGGACAGAGTGCCAGGCTTGGACTGGCGAGAACTGGGTTGAAATCCCCCCACAGATGTCACTGAGCGTCTGCTTGCAAGCATAAACCCTGATTCCTCGGAGAAGGGCTAGAATACAAATATGAAATAAAATCCCCCCCTCCACTTCTGAGAAAGTATTCAATGGATGGAGACAAGCCCTGCTTTTCCTTTGCAACTGGTCTCCCTATGCTTTTTCTTTTACAGCCAAAAATGGGAGCTTGTTATAGCAATGAAATCAAGTAGGTGAACATATCGGATTTCTCCCTTAAGCCTCAAGCAGTGAAGTTGCTTGTTAACTCATAGTCTGGGAAGCTGAAGGAGTCACAGCTGCACTCCCACCCAAGAAACATTCCAGGGCAGGGAAGCTGCTTTTCAGGAAATGGAAAATAAAGAATCTGGGTAAACCGGGAATACTCTGCGAGGGTTCCGCTGGGTCCTTCAGCTAGGACTCACCATCATTTTCTCAAGGGCAGGGGTGGCGTGCCAGTTAATCGATCAGTCATAGATTGCCACCTGACCACCTATTATTGGATTATGGTCAAATATTATGAAATAGCCCACAGAGCTCAGAATGCCGCTGTAGAAGTCGCAGCTTATGTTTTTATTTCACTGTAACCATAGATTTATTCATATAGGCGGGCTGGAGTGTTACAGAAGGGGAGAATGTTGTAAACTACTTTGGGTACCCACCGGGGAGCAAAGAGGGGTATAAATGAAGGGGAAAATAAAAAGCTCTGCTATCTGGCATTTATGTGCTGGATACTCCAAGTTTATTGAGCCCAATCCAGAGGAATCCATAGCGACCAACCCTTAGCCCCTTTAGTTACACTGTGGCAACAGCCCCCATTCCTGGTTGGACCCAATGCTCCCTCTAAGCTGTGGAGTCTTGTGAGCAAAAAATCTGCTTTGTGAGCTACTGGCATTAAAGTCGTGAGTGAGCAGTTTGGCTACTGCATACATTAGTTTGCTCTGGAGCCCTCCCTTCCTGAGCTAAGACAAAAATCTGCGAACCGGAGGCTAAAAGACTGTGAGCTAGCTCACACTAACTTAGCTTAGAGGGAACACTGGTTGGACCCCATTCCCCAAGCCTCAGACCCCACCCCCAAAGCAGACAGACCAGTGGGCAGCTATCTGGGGACCCTCCAGCTAAGCTTTCTTCCAACAACTTGAGGTAAGATAGAGGTGAGGCACCCAAAGAACACATCATCTGGTAGTGCTAGCGGTAGAAAGCTCAGCAACAGCTGAAGACATCAAGCTGATTGGCTGGAGAGGAGGGAGTGGGGCACACGTGTGCCCCAAAGATGCTGGAGTCTAGGGGCTGGGGGGGGGAGCTTGGCCTCTGGGCACTGCTGATTAGCTGAGCATTCTGGATAATCAAGAACCAGATCATAAAACTTGTACTGTATTTTGTAACTGTAGATTGATCCTGCCTTGATTCCAAGACGAAAGCTCAGAGAGAGAAAACGTCCACTTAATCATTCATGTGTTTGAAAACAGTACTTAACAACGGCAAAGTGATAAAGATTCATTGTTTTTTTTTAAAGGGTGAGTTTCATTGTTCCACAATAATTTGATTTTGTAATTAGTCTAAGTATCAAACCAGTGGATGATTAAAAGCAACTTTGCTGTTGTTCTAATAAAGTAATGCTCTAAAAATATTCTATCGATATTTTACTGTTCAACTAGCCAATTATTCATAGACTTTTCAAATCTCCACCCAGATTGAATATAGATCAGTTCAGAACAACTAATCCTGAAGTCTCCTTTATTACTATTACTAGGGAGCAAAGCCCTTTGTGGTTGAAGACAATGAGCCCAAGTAAGGTAGGTAAGGTGGGTGTAAGGGTGGGAGGGAGGGAGGAAGGAAGAGCAGGGGAGAGATTCAAAAAGAAAGGGGGGAGAGAGAGTGAAAGAAAAATAGAGAGAGAGGAAGGAAGGAAGGAAGCAAGGAAGGAAGGAAAGAAGAGGGGGAGAGAGAAAGAGAGGGGAGAGAGAGAGAAAGAAAGGGGGGGAGAGAAAGGAAGTAAGGAAGGAAGAAGGGAGGGGGGAGGCGTCGGGGGGGCCTGCGTAAGCTTCTGCCATATGTCTGGCTTGCTGGCGAGCTGCAGGCAGAGGGCAGGCCAGCAGGAGAAGCAGCGGGGGGGGGGCTCTGTTTGAGTTTTCGCTTCCAACAGTTGATGCGCAGCTACAGTGGTTGGCCGCCTCTATTGCCCTCTTATTGAATAGCAGTTCTTACGGCCTACCACTGTTGGCGCGCATCGAACATTGTGGGACCAAAACTCAATTATTATAAGGAGAGATTATTATCATCATCACTAGAACTGAACTCTGTAGCGTCACTAAAGTCCTGTCTTCTATCTACTCACCTGATGAGTTCTAACAATAACAAATCGTGGTAGGTAGACGTGGGAACATAAAGCAAACCTCTAAATAAAGAAAGATGTTGGCTCCAGGTCAGGCCTAGAGTGGTTCTCTGCTACCAGCTGAACTCCATGGTGTGAATGGTGTGTTAGACAACATGATTGGAGAAGGGGGGGAGATAGATGACTCTTCCCCCACCCCCAGTTGATCATGCCAGTGCTTCATGAATGTGGCATTTAGGACTGCCTTATAAGAGAAAAAAGAAAACTGGTGCCTGACTGTATGGACAGGTGAAACAATTATCAAGTGTTACAGCAGATTTGGACTAAAAAGGTAAAGGTTTCCCTTGCTCAAAAGCTAGTCAAATCCGACTCTAGGGGGCGGTGCTCGTTTCCATTTCCAAGTCGATGAGCCAGCACTGTCCAAAGACGTTTCCATGGGCATGCGGCTGGCATGACTAGACACCGGGGAGCACGGAACACTGTTACCTTCCCACCAAAGCCGTAGCTATTTATCTACTTACAATTTCTTGCTTTCGAACTGCTAGGTTGGCAGGAGCTGGGGCCAGAAGCTCACTCTGTCACACGGCTCTAGGGTCTCAAACTACTGAACTACAAACCTTCTGGTCTGCAGCTAAGCATCTTAACCACTGAGCCACTATGGCCCCCATAGATTAGGACTAGGTGGCACCAATTCCCTTCACAGCTACTGAACAGAAGGTGAACTTCCAGAAGGTCCAGGCTGGGACAACAACACCACAGCCTAGTATCCTCCTAATCTCAAGAACCAGGTGACCCTATAGAGCCAATCCCGATCCTCTGCCTGCCCGAAAGCTCCAAAATCTACTACAACGCACAAATCTCCTGCTTGCCATTGAAAGAAGTCACTAGGCCACGGGTGGCCAAACTTGCTTGATGTAAGAGCCACACAGAATAAACATCAGATGTTCGAGAGCTGCAAGACATGAACAAATATTACACATTTTTACTGGTAAATATGCAAATTTGTTTTATTAACATTAAATGAGACTGCCAAAAATAATAACAAAAGCGGTAAAAGCAGATATTGATAATGATATTTATTTGTCTTGTGATATTTGTTTGCTAATGATATTTAGCTTCCCCAGCTGCCCTTCCGGAAGCACACACAATATGTGTGAAAGAGCCACATGCGGCTCCTGAGCCACAGTTTGGCCACCGCAGCACTAGGCTATAGTTAGCACTTTCTGGTAACCTGCCTGTTTTCCCCTCAGCTCTAAGGCTTTGCTGCCTCCCAAGGCATGAACTTTTGCTAACTCTCAGACCAGAATGCCCCTGGGGGAAGGCTAAACCTGGGGAAACACTCACATAGGGCAAAAGCAAGGGTTGGCTCCATGTTCCCTTTGAGTCAGAACACCCGCTGAGCTTCTGAGTTAACGTGTTCATTAGCGCCTCCGATAAGATACCAAAGCCAATGAGGGAAATTTTATTTGGTGTTAAATGCCTCTTGTGTCTCATCACTGCGACGTAGGACAAATTCGCCCATTCAGTGCAAGTGATAAGCATCAGAATGATCAGCAATAGGGAGATAAGCTTAGCTCCGCTCTATTGTTGAGTAATAACTTAGGGCCCCGATAAGATAAACATCACTCATCACCACAGCCAACAAACATTCAGATTATCAAGTTCTGTCCTTCAGTTACTATGTGACTCCTTTTGTTTCATATAAACCATGATGACAGAGTCCTGAATCACACATTCTTCCTCCTGTGCCAACGGTACGCTTTGCCCCCCCAATACTCTGGATGACAAACTGAAATTGTAGGGCAGGGTGGCTCGCCTGCCCCCCGATGGTCTTTCTCAACTCACCCATGCTTGACCTGCGCATGCACATTGGTGACAGGTAGTAATCTGGCTGTAGCCAATGACACTGAAGCGTACCACATAATTAATTTCTATGCTATCTTGCCCACATGGCGTAGCGGTTAAAGCGTAAGATGAAGACTAGGATCGGGGAGTACCAGGTTTGAATCCCCACTCTGCTGTGGAAGCTTGGGCCACTCACAGACTCTCAGCCTAACCTATCTCATGGGCTGCTGTGAGGATAAAATGGACAAGGGGAGAATTATGTAAGCCACCTTGGGTCCCAATTGGGGGAAAAGGTGGGATATATAAATGAAGCAAATTAATAAATTGTGTGTGTGTGGTCCAGTCTCTTTAAGGCCACATGATTTAAAGCTACATGCACACGTTCGAATATACCATGCAGTATAGTGCCCTGACCTGGATAGCCCAGGCTAGCTTGATCTTGTCAGATCTGAGAAGCTGTGCGGGGTCGGCCCAGGCTAGTAAGTGGATGGGAATCTGTCCCTCCCTCCCTCCTGTTCTAATAGCCCAATGGCTTTGAATGGCTCACACTAATAGGCCAGATAAATGAAAGCCAACTAAATATCGGCCCTCATATTTTTATGTTTAATAACAATCAGCAAAAACTTTACTCGTGCCAGGGTAGTTTTAACTTCTGTTCTGGCCAATGATTTAGCAATCCTTTGTGAAGAAGGTAATATTGCCGTGTCATGTATAAAAAAGGCAGACCGAGCACTGTCTGACTGAAATGAACAGGGCATATTCAAACAAACAATGTTCTAGAGTTCCAGTCTTTCCTGCTGTGCAGTTAACAAAGCCTGTCCACAAAGGGAATGCTTCCATGACGGCCTATCATTTCTTCCAAATGGACAGCATTCAGTCGAGCCAACATAAATAGTCTCCTATATTTGGGTACGGTCAAAAACTCAAAATATAAAGGCAAGGAGTTTGACAGGGAAAACCCAAAGTATAACGGACAACATACCCTACGGGATCTCCTATGAGTACTCAGGAAATCCAATTCATACAGGCTCTTTATTATAAGAGTTTGTGAAGCAGCCAACCCTAAGCTATCAACATCAGCTACGGATATCCCCAGTTGTGCCTCGATCAGCTTTAGCCAAGGGCTTTTATATGTATCCTTTTAAAAATAATGCAGATAACCACTCTCTGCTGTTGCAAAGTGTATTTTTAGCCAAAACCTAAATGTTGCAGCCCACAATCTGGAGGCCAGATTGTGCCAATTCTGTATGCAGGGTAACACCTGCAACCACCTTTGGCGCTCCTGTTATCCTACACAAAAACGGCAATAAAAATTATCTATTTGACCTGGCAGCCTCCACCCAAATAGGGCCTCCATAAAGAAACTGTGACACAATTTGCCTATTAAATATTCTTATATCCACAGTGACAAATTGCTCACCTTTTGTGTAAAAAAACTGGACAATCACCTTCATTGCTATTGCAGCTTTGGAGTACGTATCTCGAAGATGATACGGCCAATTCATATTTGTGTGAAAAAATTGCCCTGAAATACCTAAATTTACTAACTCACTTGATAGGTTTCCCATTTATAGACAAATTCAAGACACTTCAAGATGGGAGACCATCAAGGAATACCAGGGCCATAACACAGAGGCAGGAAATGGCAAACCACCTCTCTTTGTCTCTTGCCTTGGAAACCCTACAGGGTAGCCAAAAGTCAGCTGTGATTTGACAGTACTTTCAACTACCACACAAATCCTACTGGACCTCTAATTCTGATATTCAATGTGGCATCACCAGGGCCTGCTGTATGAACCAGAGAGGTCGAGCTACTGGGAATGTGGCAACTCTGCCTAATGAGCATCTGCCAGTTTGGCGTAGTGATTAGGAGTGTGGACTCTAATCTGGGAGAACCGGATTTGATTCCCCACTCTTCACATGCAGCTGCTGGTGTGACCTTGGGTCAGTCACAAGTTCTTTCAGAGCTTTCTCTCAAGTGCCATTCTCTCAGAGCTCTCTCAGCCCCACCTACCTCACAGGGTGTCTGTTGTGGGGAGGGGAAGGGAAAGGAGATTGTAAACTGCTCTGAGGCTCGGGTAGTGAAGGATGGGGTATAAATCCAATCTCTTCTTCTTCTTCTTCTTCTTCTTCTGGACATTTAGAATCCTGAGGTAAAGGAAAGGGGGCTCCTGTTGATCAGCATCCTGCAGGATGGAGGGCTTCCTCGGGGAAGAAAAAGAAAACAGAGCATTCACATGCACACCAGCACTGTCCTCAGAAGTTCACCCTCTCTTTGGAAACAAGTAGTTCATCATTTGCTCCTGTCTCAGATGCTTTTGTGGGATCAGTCACCGCCACAACAAAGGACACCTGCCTTCTTTGCAAATGTCACCAATGACTAGAAGTTGACATGGTGATCAGGAATAGTGGTTCATTCTTCTCCTGGACAGTGCGGAGAGTGGAGACAGCGAGGCTCTGCTGTCCTACCAAATGACCACAACGCAGATTGGTAGGAGCCACACAAACCATCAAAATCCCAAGTGGCCATAGGTGAATTCCTGCAGGTCATGGAATGAATGTTCAAACCAGGACTGAGAGACAGCAGAAGAACTTTGCTCAAGCTCGTAAGCCTTCCATATTTCATAGGCCAAAGCTCAACCAGCCAGGAGCCCAGCACAGAAGCTAAAATGGCAGTTCCAGGTGGGCAGCCATGCTAGAATGCGGCAGCAAAATAAAAACAAGTGTCCTGCAGTTTAAAGACTAACTCAGCTTATTCCAGCAGAAACTTTGCCACTCAGAGCTCACTTCCTCAGATGAGCTTAAGAGTTGGTCATGCCCACTTTAAAATCATTTTCGCGTTTACTAAGCACCAATCCAACCTTCTTCCTTCTGCACTCTCCTCAAAAAACAGCTGATGAAAGTGGGCAAGCCAGCCCTGGCCTGGAAAGCCCCGGCAAGCCCAATCTCATCAGATCTCAGAAGCTAAGCAGGGCCGACCCTGGCAAGTATTTGGAAAGGAGACCTCCGAAGCATACCAGGGCCAGGATGCAGAGGCAGTTCTCTGAACCACTTCTCTGAACATCCTCCATGCCCCAGTAGGAGTTGCCAGAGGTTGCCATGATTTCCAGGCTCACAAGCGCACGCACACACATGCACACACAATATACCCCCCCAAAAGTGGGCAAGCACAATTGCTCACAGGGCTACAGATCCTGATCCCTTGCCTTCCGAGAGTAAACTGGGGTCTGAACCTTTGAAGAGGTGAGAGCTGGTAAAATATAGTGGTTAGGAATGTAAACTGAAAAGTCCTTGGATCAAACACAAATTCCAGCCATGAATGAATGAATGAATGAATGAATGAATGAATGAATGAATGAATGAATGAACGAATGAAAAATAAACAAACTCATGGTATCCTGAGATAAGCCACTAAAGGCCTAATCACCCATTTGTCACACGAGTTTTGAAAACAGCTCCATCCTACCTACAGAGTAATATAGGCGCAATCCTTTGGATACTTTAAATGCATTATTAATACAGACTACTGATCTTCAGTCCTGCTGGCTTTTCTGTCCCCCCCCCCGAGAATACTGTACATATCAATATATTTTATCTAGTATAAAGCACAGCATTTGAACTGCCCACACACATGGATTTATTAATCTTCAAGTCTTCCTGAACTATACAAGGCATGGCACAACAATGCTGGTGAGCAGGGCTGCGTGCCATCCGTTGTTTTTAAAACCGCACATTCTTTGGGATATAAACTGGTCGTATGATATCATTCCAAATAAGTACTTGAAAAACTAGATTCTACTAATACCTGTGGTGGCATCTGTATCACAGAACTTGCGTTCACTTCCGAGTATCCCCTAAGCTAGGATTTAAAGCAGAAATCAGTCTCATGAAGACATATTCTTTTGTCCTGGTGCCCTGGGATTATGCTGCTGTATAGACTTCCGGCACAACCACTAATAAAAATGGCATCTTTATCACCAGCCTTGAACTCCTTCCCACACTGCAGAAGAGGGAGAGCAAGAAATAAATCACAACGTCCTTGCAATGTAGTCAGACACTACCAGTGTGAAACAAGAACCATTCCAGTTTTCATTTTTATTTCTTAAGGAAATGGCTTCTCAGTCATTCTGGTGGTGGAAGAAGCAGTGGACAGTTATTGTTCATCATTCATCAGAAGAAGAATTCAATATCCTAGTACACAGGAACCTTTAAGGCACGGGTGTTGAACTCATTTGTTATGAGGGTCAGATCTGACATAAATGAGACATCGCTGGGCCGGGCCGGGCCATGTGTGTCATAAAATGTAATGCCAGGTAGCGGAGATATAAACTTTATAAAGGACACAGACCAACACCATTAAAGATTTTTTAAATTTTAAACAGAACATGCTTAAAACACTAGCACTCTTGCAAAATTTTGTTTATTTAACAGTCTCTGATAATTGACACCTTTTGCTCTGAATTATTGCATCAAAATGTCTGTGCTGTAGCAGTTGGGGGAGGGAACCCAGTTGCACCCAGGAGAGCCATGGGGTAAGGAGCCCAACAACACACACACATACACACAACATAAGGAGCTCAACAGAATACACACACACTGTAGCAAGGCACACAAAAGCTCATACCTTGAATAAAACTTTTTTGGTCTTAAAGGTGCCTGGTATGTCTCCTGTGTGACTGAGGCAGCCCAGCAAAGCAAGCTCTCCCTCATTCCCTCCCTCCTTCCCTCCCTCCCTTCAGGGAGGAGCCTCAGCCAGTGGAAGGAAAGAAAGGCTTCTCTTTGTCTCCTGGCCAGGAAGCGAGCTCTGCCTCGTTCTCTCCCTCCCCCTGGGAGGGGGAGGGGAGAGGAGACTCAGCCAGTGCTTTACCAGACTCTCTCAACTGCACAGGAGAGGCTTGCCTATCTATCTCTCCTTTGTGATTGAGAGAATCTGGTAAAGTAAGCTGCGACATGGCAGCAGCAGAACTGGAAAAGGAAGCAGGAAACAGCCAGGTCCTTGCAGGCTGGATTGGGACCCTCTGAGGGCCTGATCCGGCCCACAGTCTGCATGTTTGACACCCCTGCTTTAAGGGATTCAACTAATAAAGAAATGGGGTTTAGGCACATTTCACAGATGATGAAAGGCAGAGTATTAGAGAGCAGCAAGGGAAGGCACAAACACCCTTGATGCCTCATTCACATCCGCAACTTTCCTCTTTACACTGCTATTTCCCTCGTAACACTGGTCACAGATGAAAGGTGCACAACACAATTGCTAGACCGGTTAGGTCCTGAAGGGTGGATGAGAGATCACCTAGAACCTATTCCTATCCATTGGAATACATTTTTATTCCCCTCTTCCTCCAAGGAGCTCAGAGTTGTGTATGTGGTTCTCCCTCCCCCCAATTCATTCTCATAGTAACTCTGCAAAGCAGGCTAGGCTGACTGAGCATGACCACCCAATGACCTTCATGGCAGTAAGGGGATTTGAACTCAGACCTTCCCAGATTCTAGTCAAAAACCCCAACAGCTAGACCATTTGTAAGGCGATGCTGGGCTCTTCATAAAGAAAGGCGATGCTGGGCTCTTCATAAAGTAAATTTATTATTAAATAGGGTTCCCAGGTGCGGCGCTAAGACATCACCCAGAAGTAACATCATTACGTCACCGACATCGAGGGGGTGACGCTCTCATTTTTGGGCAAAGTTCTATGGGTTGTAGCTCACCCCTAAGCATGATGATTTTAAACTTATGGTAGAAATGCAACATCTCTTTAGAAAAATAAGATTAGCAGATTATTTTAAAAAGTATTCAGGTCACTTGCACTTTGTAACAAGGCTTTCAAAGGGCCCTTAAATGTTTTTAACTGTCTTTCTAATAAATACATGTATTTTTGTATATAATAAGTATACACCAGATTTTTAATGCTGGCCCTTCCTCAGGCTTTTTTCTTACTCTTATAGTTCTTGACTGTAGCCAATCTTATCACAGAGTTTTGCTCAAAAACTAGAGCGTCACACCCTCCAATAGTGACGTGAAGACATCACTTCCAGGCAGTGTTCCCTCTAAGCTGACTTAGTGTGAGCTAGTTCACAGTTTTTTAGCCTCCAGCTCACAGATTTTTGTTTTAGCTCAGGAGGGATGGCTCCAGAGCAAACTAATTTATGCAGCAGCCAAATTGCTCGCTCACAACTTTAATGCCAATTGCTCACAAAGTAGAATTTTTGCTCACAAGACTCCACAGCTTGGAGGGAACATTGCTTCCAGGTGCCTTTTGGGCCAGTTGGGAGCGGGATTTCCCCCCTCTGGCCAGTCGGGCGGTGGTGGGGAAGCGCCCACAAAAATAGGGGTTCCCCTGCCCCCAGCGGGGGTCTGGCAACCCTAGTCCCAAAGCAGCTTACATCACTCTCTTCTCTTCCATGTTCTCCTCATGATAACCTTTTGAGGCAGGTTAGACTGAAAATAAGTGACTGGCCCAAAATCACCCAGAGAGTTTCGCGGCAGAGCAGGGATTCAAACACCAGTCCTCGCAGTTCCTAGTCCGACAATCTAACCACTATGCTACATGCGGGTCATGGTGTAAGTGCAATTAAACAGAACCAAGGATGAGTCAGTGTAGGTTTTCACCACGCATTTAAAGGTCTGCAACATTATGGAGAAGCAGCAAGCCAACACTGAGCCAAGAGGCATCGGAGACATGAGCAGTAGGAGGCAAGCATCTGTGCGTTCTCGGCTGTTCTGAAATAATTTAAGACACTGGCTTTCGGGCAGCAGGCCCCTTTCGGATTTATTTAAGCAGGATCACTTAAACACACAGGCAGTAAACCCAGCAATTGCAACCATCCGAGTAGCAAATGCCCATCCCCGCAGGGCTGGATATCAATCCCAAATTACCACTTCCTTTTCAGAAGCGACTAGAGGATACTGCACTAAATCAGGCTGGCCGATGACAACAGGGGAGCCCAAGTGCAGGGCAGATCAAGGAAAGTATGCACAGGCCACAAACCTTAAAGGGCAGAGTGAAGACGGCTGGGTGGGAAAAGACCTTCATTAGTCAAGCCGCTGCAGCCAAATGCAGACGATGCTGTCAAGCAACAGCTGCTGTGTACAGTTTTGAGAGCACCTTCCACAGCACTGGCCCTGCCCGGGTGCATTAGTGGGATTACTTCGACAGAAGGCACTCCCCTCCTGTCCACTGCATTTCACATCCAGCTAATATCACAGGGAGAGACAGGGAAAGATGCCTTTAAAGAGATCTTCTCTATTTAACTCCAAAAAAAAAAAAAGCAAGCTTGCTGGCTTTGGACAGGATGACATAGGTGGGTGGAGGAAATAACTAATCAGCCCATGGGTGGGTGAGGGTTAGGGAGGGGGGGGGCTGCTTTCCAACAGGGTTTGACATTAAACACGTTTCAGTCAAAGGCTTTCAATTCTCTTTGCCATCTTTGTACATAACAAAAATCAATATGGAAGAAGAAAATGAGAAAAGAATGAGGAGGAGGAGGAGGAGGAAGAGTTGGATTTAGACCCCGCCCTTCACTCAGGGTCTCAGAGTGGCTTGCAATTGCCTTCCCCTCCCCTCCCCACAGCAGACACCCTGTGAGGCAGGTGGGCCTGAGAGGGAACTGCTCTTGAGAGACCTGTTTGTGAGTCCAATGCTCCCTCTAAGCTGCGGAGTCTTGTGAGCAAAAATTCTACTTTGTGAGCTACCGGCATTAATGTCGCAAGCGAGCAATTTGGCCGCTGCATAAATTAGTTTGCTCTGGAGCCATCCTTCCTGAGCTAAGACAAAAATGTGTGAGCCGGAGGCTAAAAAATTGTGAGCTAGCTCACATTAACTCAGCTTAGAGGGAACACTGTGTGACCCACGGTCACCCAGCTGGCTGCATGTGGAAGAGTGGAGAATCAAACCCAGGTCTCCAGATTAGAGTCCCCCGCTCTTAACCACTACACAACACTGGTTCTCAAGGGCAGCATGGCTGTGTTAGACCCATGGTCCATCTGGTCCAGCATCCTGTTCTACATGGTGACCAAACAGTATGGTATGGTAGTTAAAATGTCAGACTCAGATGTGGGAAATCCAGGTTGGAATCCCCACTTGTGCCATGGAAGCTTGCTGGGTGATCTTGGGCTAGTCACACACTCTCAGCCTAACCTACCTAACAGGGAGAACGATGTAAGCTGCTTTGGGTCCCCAATGGGGAGAAAAGAAAGGTATAAATAAAGTAAATAAATAAATCACTAAATACATATGAATGGATGCTCCCAGGTGGTCTATAGGCAGGGCAAAGCCTCCCTGGTTTTTGCCTTCACACACACACCCCCTTGTTGGGTCAGTCACAAGTTCTCCCAGAGCTGTTCTCTCAAGTGCAGGGGAGGGGAAGGGAAAGAAGATTGTAAGCTGCTCTGAGACTCTTTTGGGTAGTGAAGGGTGGGGTATAAATCTGATCTCGGCTTCTTTTCTTCTCTGAACATGGGGAACTCCAGAAACTTCAATGAGAATTGAATCTACAGCTGAGACTTTTCAAAGCCATCGTTGCAGTCCGGCTCTGAAGTGGTATTTTAAGTGTGTCCAAGAGCTCAGGCCAGGCGGCGTTTTGTGGAATCCTTGACTCTTGAGCAGCCCGTACAGTGTCACAGCTGGCTTCTGAAAGACCCTCAGTTGCTACGCGCTATGAGAAGATGCTCTCTGAGAAATGCAAGCTTAAGCTGTGTTCTTGGTGGTTGGGAATTAGCTAATTGGATCCCGGCCAAAGCTTGGCTCCCGCAGCATCAAAGCGGTTTTCTCCAGAAGCCTGAATTAATGAGACGCCAGCCGCATACTGCTGAAGTGTGTGGCAGAAATGGCATTGGTTTGAAAGGGTCTACTCTGCAACCTGGCTAAGCAGCACCAGAATGCAACTATATTTTCAGGAGGACGTAATAAAATGCTTTGTGGACAGCTTATTTATTTAGTATATTTTTACCCGGCCTGTCCTCCAATAACTCAGAGTTTTCCTCTCCTCCCTTCTATCCTCCCAACTCCATGAGGTAGATTAAGTTGACAGAGACTGTCTGGCCCAAGGTCACCCAGTGAGCTTCAGGTCACAGCAGGGATTTGAACCCAGGCCTTCCTGGTCCAAGCCCTGGCCTGGATAACCCAGGCTATCCCGATCTCATCAGGTCTCGGAAGCTAAGCAGGGTCAGCCTTGGCTAGTATTTGGATGGTGACCTTCAAGGAATACCAGGGGCATGATGCAGAGGCAGATAATGGCAAACCACCTCTGAAACATCTCCTTGCCTTAAAAACAAGTCTAGCTCGCCACCTAGTGGTGCATAATGCTGAAAGAGCTAGAAATTCTAGCTGCCAGACAATCTTAGGATCTCCTGGCTATACTACACACACTGCCATATGATAATTATTATTAACTAGGTATAAAACCCATTGTGAAAATAAACACAATTGGCTCTAGAAGGAGGCTCTGTGTGGGGGCCCTGGCCTTGGGCACTCAGCGTCAATTTACTGTGGTGACCTCAGCAGGGTATAATGACATAGAGTCCAGGGAAACTGATCTCTACCATCTGAAGAGAAGTTGTAATTCTGATTTCCAGCCCTCACCTGGAGATTGGCAACAATGGTTCTCCAGGAGGAACTGGATGGTTTGGAGGGTGGAGTCTGTGGCATTGTACCTGTCTGAGGTTCCTCCTCAAACCCCACCCTCTCCAGGCTCCACCCCTCAAATCTTCAGAAACTTCCAACCTGGAGGTGGCAACGCTATGTCCTTCCCAGCCAACCATCAATCTACCCTTATCTGCCCCTCTGACTTCAGCTTTCCATCTTCTCCCCCCTCCCTGAAGCCTCTACCTAGGAAAAGCACAGTCTTTATCCACAGTGGGAACCAAAGCAGCTCACATCATTCTCCTCTCCCCCTTTTGATCTACACAACAAACCTGTGACTTAGGTTAGGCTGAAAGTCTGTGTGGGTCTGAAATCACTCACTCAGCTTCCACAGCAAGAACCTGAGTCTGGAAGACCTTGCTCTGAAGCACTAACTGCTATGTCACACTAGCTGTCATGGGAGACCACCTCAGCAGGGTATAATGACACAGAGTCCACCATTTTCTCCAGGGGAACTGATTCCTGCCATTTGGAGAGCAGTTGTAATTTTGAGTGATCTCCAGCCCTCACCTGGAGGCTGGCAACAATGGTTCCCTAGTTGGAAAAGTAGTCTTTCTCCATAGTGGGGACCAAAGCAGCTTACATCATTCTCCTCTCCCCCTTTGGTTCTGCACAACACCCCTGAGAGGTAGGTTAGGCTGAAAGTCTGTGAGAGGTCCGAAATCACCCACTCAGCTTCCACAGCAGGAACCTAGGTCTCCCCCCTGGAGAAAATAACTGCTTTGGATGGTGGACTCTATGCCATTCTATTCAGTTGATGTCTCTCCCCTCCCCAAACTCTGGCCTCCATAGACTCCACCACAAAATATCTAGGAATTTCCCACACTGGAGCTGGCAACCTTGGTCAGGACTGGCCCCAATGAGTTCCCCACAAAGGCCAAAGTATGCCTGGAAAGGGTCTCCTGCCCCTGCCTTTTTACTGACAGAACCAAGCTTGGTTGCCTAGCAACAGCCACTGAGGGGAAAGTGAGCCACACAGCAGTTTATTCAGACAGGGAATGGCAGTGGGTGGAGGAGAGAAGCAAACCCAGCACCCAGCCAATGGCTGATGGACCACACATCACAGCCAATGAGAGAGCCAGAAAGTGCCAATATGCTGGGCTTTTATATATATATACAGAATTCGGTGGTCCTAATCCAACATGTTAGCAAGCATGCCACACTGGCCCTTCCAAACAGACCTTCTGTAAACCATGGTGTAGCTTCCACTGAATCATTTTCCACCTTACTTTCCCCATTCCCCCATACCAAAATGCACTTCAGAAAGCAATGGAAGATGTGCGGAAACACTTATTACAAATTGTACAGTGCAAGCCTATTTAACCGAGATGAAACAGACTGGTCAATTTTCACATATACAAGGAAGCTTCCTGGCAAACCCAAGCCAAAGTCACAGATTTTTTTTCAGCCCTCACGCCAGAAGAAAATAATGCAACATCTACCTGTGAAGATATTAATATAGTGGGGAACAGAAGGGTAGCCGCAGTGGGGAAGAGGAAGGAGAGTTGTACTTGGTCAGATGCATGGGGAGCAAGCAGAGCCCCATCACCACTGCCAACTCCCCACAACTTGTAGGCCTTCTAACTCTGCCTTGGCAAAGGTTGTGGACTTGAGGGGCAGTGCCTAGGGAGGGTGGAGTCTGGGGAGGGTGTGATGTCACTTTCAGATGATGCTCTAGGCTGCTTCCCCTCATCTCCATGGTATTTATGGTGGAGACGATTGGAAATTTCTAGAGCATCACTACATGGAGGCTGTTTTCTCCCACTCTTAATACCTCGCGGTGGGAAACTGGGGCAGCAGGTGGGTAAGTCACAGCCCCAGGTGGGTAGGTGGGATGCCTACTTACCTGGAGCCCAGCTTGTAGCTGCTCTGTCTAGAAGGCAACAGCGGGCATCTGTCATGTTCACTGACCCTTCCCACAAGGCCAGCCCATGAAAGAGGCTCTTAGTGACTGCTTGGACTAAGAAATGGCTCCATGTTTTAAGCAAAATGGCATGTTTGGCACACATGCTGGAGGCTGCCTGCCCCAGCCATAGATGGCTTGGAACCAGACCCAAATCACTTGGTTCCTCTAGTCGAGGGTCCCTGCAGTTGGCAGCTGAGTAGCCACACACGGAAGTTTCTCCTCTGTTGAACATTCCAAAGTCCTCATATAACTTGCCAATTCCAGGGTCTTGCATATCACTGCTCCTTCTCTGCGTTAAGAAGGCCCTGTGATCCAAGCACAGGCTCTCCTGAGGAGCACAAAGAGTTTCCTTGGTTTAAGTGGTGCAGAGTACAGAACTTTCCAGAAGATCTACTTCGACAGCATGGCTCTGTAATGTGCTGTAGTTATACAGAATTGGTCACAATGCATTCTCAACACTGGGGGGGGAGAGCCCCTAAGGGGAAAAAAACGTTCATTTGATTTTTGTCTGCGACTTTCATATTTTAAATTTCACTGGGTGAGATTTCAGCAGAGATCATCCAAGCGTTCACAATTGGATTCTTTGCGTGTGTGTTAGATGCCACAAATGTTTTGGCCTAGTTATTCGCAGTACCTGCTTTTCTTGTACGGCTTCGTTTCCCAACGAGTTTGGGATTCTTCAGCAGTTTTTAAAGGGGCAGGTTATTCAAGGCCACTGCAGAAGCCTGTGCAGGCAGAGTCTGCTCGACAGTGAAGGATCGGCATGAATTTTTTCCCCTTGCTAAATTAAGTCAGGTATTCCTGAAGGAACAATCTTTTGCCTGTATCAGCATTTGAAGGGTTTGCCTTTGGAGCTGTGGGGTGGAAATCAATGCCTTAAACAAGAAACTTTCAAACATTAGATCCAGCGCAGTCATAGAAGGCTATGGGTACGGTTATTATGAGTATGGTTAGCAGGTCCGGCTTGGGAAACAGGTGGAATTGGGGGGGGGAGGGTGCAGCCTGGGGAGAATGGGGTTTGGGGAGGAGAAGGACCTCAGCAGGGTATAATGCCATACAGTCCCCCTTCTAAAGTCGCCATTTTCTCCAGGGGAGACTAATCTCTATTGTCTGGAGACCAGTTGTAATTCTGGGAGATCTCCAGCCACTAGGTTGGCTGGTTGGCAACCCTAGTTATGATCCTGAAACTCACACCTCCCAGATTATACCCCAAAAAATGGTGTACTGGACTCAGGCAAAGACCTGGGTTCAAACCTTTGCTCAGCAATGAACTCGCTGGGTGACACTGGACAAATCACATCTCTCAGAATAATCTGACAGGGTTGTTTTTAGGACATAAAGCGGGGGTGGGCATACCATGGACACCACCCAGGACTCCGCAGGGGAAAGGCAGGCTTTAAAATGTAATAAATAATAGACATTTACTTGGAAGTTAATGAATGACTTCCTCCATGCTTCAAATCTCCAAAAGACTCACCCATGACATAATCATGCAAACTCTAAATACGTATTTGAGATACTACTTAGATTTATAGCAATATAAACAATTGTCCAGCACTGTAAAAAAAATCATACTGTATGTTGTGTGTCCTATTCTCTTTCTGGCTGGGATGCACTGATCACAACCTTCTTAGAAAATATCTGGACATCCCCAGTTTTGTAGCTTTACCTTCCAGAACCTCCCTGCATTATTCTGGTCTCTGGGAAAGTCGAGAAAACTTTCTCTAACAGGCACAAATGGGGAGGAAACAGATAAATGCTTCATAGATTTCCTTTGTTCTCCAGCTGAGACTGCTAAGCTCAGGAAGTTAACTCCTATGAAAGTTAGCACAAATATCATCAGAGGCAACTGGACAGGAAAATAAGGAAAGTCCCATTGTTGGGAGCTGAGTCTTCAGCACTCGGAACAAAGTTTGAGTCCCTTGGTGCCTTTAAGACCAATGAAGTTGTGTTCAAGATATAAGCTTTCATGTGCAAGCATAAGAGGAGAAGAAGAAGAAGAAGAAGAAGAAGAAGAAGAAGAAGAAGAAGAAGAAGAAGAAGAAGAAGAAGAAGAAGAAGAAGAAGAAGAAGAAGAAGAAGAAGAAGAAGAAGAAGAAGAAGAAGAAGAGAAGGAGGAGGAGGAGGAGGAGGAGATTGGATTTATACCCCGCCCTTCACTACCCGAAGGAGTCTCAGAGCGGCTTACAAACTCCTTTCCCTTCCCCTCCCCACAACAGACACCCTGTGGTGAGGTAGGTGGGGCTGAGAGAGCTCTGACAGAAACTGCTCTTTTTCAAGGACAGCTGTGCCAGAGCGTGTGACTGACCCAAGGTCACATCAGCAGGTGCAAGTGGAGGAGTGGGGAATCAAACCTGGTTCTCCCAGTCAGATTAGAGTCTGTGCACTTAACCACTACAACAGGCTTTCAGCCACCAAATTGGCTCTATTTTATAATAAAATAAAATAAATAAAACTTTGTCGGTCTTAAAAGGTGCCGCTGGACTCAAACTTTGTTCTGCTGCTTCAGACCAACATGGCTAACCTCACCTGAATTCATTACTCAGAGGAAATTCCGCGACGCATTGTAAACACTGAAAGAATTTTACTTTATATTAAGGAATTTTCCCATGACAAAAATGAAGCAAAAATGAAACAGTAAAACCAAACAAACCTTTACCATCAGTGCAGATTGTATCCAGTAACCTGCATGCCATTCATACTACTGAGTGCTGGACAAACAGCTGAAAATGCTGCGGAGTATTCCCCATGAAGTCTGGATAAGGAGAGACAGTATGTCCACCCCACTCAGGAGATTAATAAATAAGTAAACATGGCATATCAACAATCACAAGCCCTCCACAACAAAAGAAAAGCCCACATACAACTATATAACAACATGAAGTCAGTGTAGTATAGTGGCTAAAGTGTGGACTTAAATTGGGGACATGTGGGTGTGCACCATTACTAAGGCTACGGAGCTCATGGGGTGCCCTGCCTTGTCAGTTTGTGTAGTGGTTAAGTGCGCGGACTCTAATCTGGGAGAACCGGGTTTGATTCCCCACTCCCCCACTTACACCTGCTGGATGACCTTGGGCAAGCCATAGTTCTGGCACAGCTGTCCTTGAAAAACAGCCGTTTCTGTCAGAGCTCTCTCAGCCCCACCTACCTCACAGGGCGTCTGTTGTGGGGAGGGGAAGGGAAGGGAGTTTGTAAGCCACTCTGAAACTCCTTTGGGTAGTGAAGGGCGGGGTATAAATCCAATCTCTTCTCTTCTTGTTGTCATTCTCTCAGTCTAATTTACCTCACAGGGTTGCTATGAGGAAAAAACAGTATAACTTGATTCATGTTTGCCACCCTGAGCTCCTTGGAAGACGGGATACTAACATAAATTTTGTTTCAGACAGTAGCCAGGTTGGTCTGCAGTATTAGAGTTAGATTTAAGTAGCACCTTAGAGACAACCAGGATCTTGAGGGTATAAGCTTCCAAGAGTCAGAGCTCCCTTCATCAGACAGGAGTAGGAATGGAAATCTGAGTCCTTTTACCTCAGTCAGAAGGTGGGAGGGGTATTGTAAAGAACACTTGTAAAAGATGCAAAGGTACAATGCATATTGTAATCAGCCTGATTAATATACATTTGTTATCTCGCCCTCTTCCCATTGACTCATCCTTCCCAGGCAGTGACTGGCCCAAAGTCAATCAGAAATTTCTTGGCTGCGTTGGGATCTGAATTCCTGTCATCTAGATCCAAAACAAATTATTTGTGCTGCGATACGCTGGCTTCTCTAGGAGTACTTGAGAGAACGGAGACATTGCGCTCCCCAGTTTGTTGTTTCCTGATGCAACCTGCATCTCTCCTGCGATAGCGCCTTTCTGTCTCCAGTTTTGTCTCAAGAAGCAAGCAGTGACTCACGAAAGCTCATACCTTGCCATATATTTTGTTAGTCTTTAAGGTGCTACAGGACTCTTGCTCTTTTCCTCAAACTGTGTGTGTAAGTCATGTGCCCTCAAGTCATTTTTGACTCATGGCAACCCAATGACTTAATGGCCTCCAAAACACCCTATCATTAACAGCCTTGCTCGAATCTTGCAAGCTGAAGGCCATGGCT
The DNA here is from genome assembly GCA_029375565.1 of Gekko gecko. Classification (NCBI taxonomy): domain Eukaryota; kingdom Metazoa; phylum Chordata; class Lepidosauria; order Squamata; family Gekkonidae; genus Gekko; species Gekko gecko. The sequence goes on from JAPDNY010000007.1 coordinate 151,633,384, forward strand.
TCCTTTATTGAGTCAATCTTGTCTCATGTTGGGTCTTCTTTTCTTATGGCCTTCAACTTTCCCTAACATTATTGTCTTTCCCAACATCTTTGTTTTACGTGACACACACATAAAAGAGAACACATACAAAGGACAGCCTTCAACCAACTTGTTCACAGGCAGCATACAGAAAGGCCGTATCTTAAACAGCACTTATTAGGAAATTAAGACAGATCAAGGGTTTTAGATCCAAACAAGTCAGCAGGCAAGGACACCCCCAAGATCAATGAACAGAACTCCCATGGACTCCAGAACTTCAATGAAGTCAGTTCTGACATTTAAGGGCAAAATGTCAAGGCCTGCTTGTGCATACCTTGGTTTCTCTGCATTTGCTGACTGGCAGCCAATTTCATTCGACAGTATTGCATCTGAAGTGATGCAAGGGAATATGAAGTTCCATCCATGCCATTATGCCTGAGACGGGACACGCCCACAAAGCAGGAGGCCCTTGATTTTTGCAATCAGCCAGCGACGAAGGTTCCTGGAGGAAATAAGGCTTCAAGTGCAAGCGATCAAGCACGGAACATATATGTATGAAGGAGGCCCCACCCATCAGGAAACACAGCCAGAACATTTCATAAACTGCCTGTGGTGCAATCCTTTTCTTCCATGGGGGTCTGTTCACACATTTCTCTGGCTGTCAACCCATTAACAATGCTTGATAAGAAGGCAACTGATATTATTATGCCTATGTGAATGGGTCTCCCAGCCGCTATAGGAGGGCTTTTAAATTTCAACATTTCATTTGCACTACGATTGCACGTGGAATTTAAGTCAACCTTGGTGCAAATCCGCTTTTGCAAACAGCTGACACACACTGCACAAGAACAGTATTTGCAGAGGTACATAAAAAAAAATGATTGCTAGTAAAGCCCAGGCTAGCCTGATCTCATTGGATCTCAGAAGCTAAGCAGGGTCAGTCCTGGTCAGTATCTGGATGGGAGACCACCAAGAAGTCCAGGGTAGAAGCAGGCAGTGGCCAACCACCTCTGAACGTCTCCTGCCTTGAAAACCCTATGGGGTTACCATGAGACAACTGTGACTTGACAGCACCACCACCACCAAAGCCCAAGGCAAACAACTTTTCAAATACCCTTAACCATGGTTAGGAAACCAGGAATGAGCTCACACATTCCCTCATTATTCCCTTGTCTGGTGTTAGGGTTGCCAAGTACTTACCGTAATTTGGCGGGGGACACACAGTCCCTGGCTGGAACATTCCTTCTTGGAACACCCACGCTGCACGATGCCATCGCCAGGAAGTGATGCCGGACGACGCTCTGGCAATGGGGCTGGAAACTCATTGGTACCATTGAGTTTCCAGCCCCATTGCCAGAGCGTCGCCCAGCATCACTTCCTGGCGATGGCATTGTGTGCTGCGTCGTCCCCCCCTGGGAATGGTCCTGCCAAGAAGTATGCGTCCCCCGCTGAATTACAGTATGTTCTTGGGAAGCCTGTCCGGTGTTAATTTCACCCTCTTCTTCCACAGCATAGATCTACATCTGCATTCTCATGGCTCATACTAATTAGGTTCCCTTGTAATCAGGATATATTTTGAAACACTGGTTACAAGGAAACTCCTGGTTAGCATTAACCAGGGTCGGTGTCGCCATACAGTTACCCTATGGTTAAAACGAACTATGGAAAGGAAGGGTTAATTCACATGGGAAAGGGGAGCTTGAGAGTGGAACTGCAGCACGCTTAACCATAGTTAGAAAACTGGAACCATTATCAATCATAGGCCTGGTACAGAAGATTACTGATCAAAACTTTTTGAAACTCTGTTAACTTCCACAGCTATTTAGAAGTTGCTCATACCAGCCTGTAGAAGAAGCAGAAGAGGAAGAGAAGAGATTGGATTTATACCTCGCCCTTCACTTGGCGTCTCAGAGTGGCTTACAAACTCCTTTCCCTTCCCCTCCCCACAACAGACAACCTGTGAGGTAGGTGGGGCTGAGAGAGCTCTGACAGAAACTGCTCTTTTTCAAGAACAGCTCTGACAGAACTATGGCTTGCCCAAGGTCATTCTGTAGCTGCAAGTGGAGGAGTGGGGACTCAAACCCGGTTCTCCCAGATTAGAGTCCGCGCACTTAACCACTACACCAAACTGGCTCTCTGGTACAACTCTGGTACAGCAGATTAAGATGAAAATGAAATCCATGCAGCCTGGACAGCACACCCACCTGCAACATGAATAAATATTCCCAAGTTAATCATTCACTTCCTTGAAATAATTGAGCGTTTCCAGTCAGTGACTCAAATGTGCATGACTGACAGAGCAATAAATATTTTATCAGATGTTTAATCTTCTTTTATCCTGACATGATGATTTATTTGAAGTTACAGGTGGACAGGATATAATTTATCAATTTAAGATTGTCTTGGAAATGTATAGCATCATCCCATTCCTTTGAACTATACACCTTGAAATGCATGGGTTCACACAGTTTACCACAGGTGCAACCCCATGGGGAATTCTCGCCTATACAGGCACAATTTTGGAACAAATAAGAGATGCATAACAAGCCAACAGCAGACTGTAACCCTAACTAGTAATACTTCTCCACTAAGTAAAGGAAAACCACCTATGTTGTGAAGGCACTTTCTTTATTCCTTACATATTCTAACCTTCTTTTCTGCTCTCCCTGCTACTGTCTATCAAGTCTCACATACTTTGGCCCAAACTGCATTACCATGACGAACACATTGCTTTTGCCACCCTACATCTTCTGCGTGTCTCCCTAGTAATCTTTAATCAACAGATACATGATGGAACATGAGCACGTCCCTTCCCAAAGAAGTGTGACAATATGGGGCAGAAAAGCCAGAAATGCCACCGAAGCCAGAGGCACGTTTCACACATCTCTGCAGCAGTGGGATATAAATATGAAAGAAATTACTCATAATTTTTGATTGAAATGTGGAATTCACTGCCCGAGGAGGCAGTGATGGCCAAAGGGAAAAACAGCTTTAAAAGGGGATTAGATAGGTTCACGGAGGAAAGGTCTATCAGGGGCTTCTAGTCATAGTGACTGAGGGAACTTCCATGTTCAGAGGCACAAAACCTCTGAATCCCACAGCCAGGAATCAACATCAGGGGAAGGCCTCGGCCGCCATGCCCTGTTGCTGGCCCTGCAGAGGAACTGGTTGGCCACTGTGTGAGACAGGATGCTGGACTAGATGGACCACTGGTCTGATCCAGCAGGGCTCTTCTGATGTTCTTATGAACGTAAGAGCCCTGCTGGATCAGACCAGTGGTCCATTGTAATCCAGCAGCCTCTTTCACACAGCGGCCAATCGTTTATCCTGAACACATGAAACATGCCTTATACTGAATCAGACACTGGGGATTAAACCTGGGACCTACTGCATGCCAAGTAGATGCTTCTTGGTGACCGAGGGGAGCCTGCACATTCAGAAGCACTAAACCTCTGAATCCCAGAGCCAGGAGGTAAAGTTGGGGAAGGCCTCGGCCTCTTTGCCCTGTTGTTGGCTGTCCAGAGGAACTGGTTGGCCACTGTGTGAGACAGGATGCTGGACTAGATGGACCACTGGACTGATCCAGCAAAGCTCTTACATTTCTTACAATAATTGACAAAATAGGGATTTGCTCACTGAATAATTGGAACTGAAGGATTTTACAGAAGTCCAAGAACACACAAGAAAGCCTCTGCTTTCGGCTGTATCTATTTCACTAGACAGAAGTTGCCAATTATAAAATTGCCTGCCTCTTCCATTTCTCCACGCAGAAGCAATACTAGCTGATTGATCCTGAGGCTGTACCACCCTGCAGGCCTCAGAGTGGACACCATTTCCAACAGATGGAAAACTGTTGCGACATTCAGTAAATAAATCCTCCAGAAATATTTCTCAACTAAGGGGATGCTTGCACACTTACGCCTCGGGCATCCGCTCGCTTTGATATCGTACCTTCCGCTGAAAAAGCGGAGACACATAAATATGTTGCAACAGATAACAGCTCTTTCAACTTTAATCTCCACATCAACTTTGCATTTGAAGGTCTTCTCCTGTTTACATACGTTCTGCAACTTCTATCATCTGTTCTCCCATACTTTATTCTAAGTCTTAACCTCCATAATTGCTGGAAACAGAACTGGAACTCTGCACCAGTCCTACACCTACCTAAGCACTGAGTGCACTGGTTACCTCCCCATCAACCCAGGAAAAAATGGGAAATGGCAGGGAAGGGTCATAGCTTTTCCCTCCCACTAACTCCCAGGTTCTGCCTGGATGGCCCTTGTCGGATCTTGGAAGCTAAGCAAGGTCAGTCCTGGTTAGTATTTAGATGAGACACCACCGAGGAAGCCCAGGGCTGCTACCCAGAAGCAGGCAATGGCGAACCACCTCTGCTCATCTCTTCCTTTGCAAACCCCACGGGGTCACCACAAGCCGTCTGTGACTTGGTGGCACTTTCCCCACCACCAAGTCCTAGGTTCTGTCTATGGTTAAAGGCTCTCAAGTAAACTGATTCTGGGAAAAGCTTCAGCAGATCCTGGAGAGCCTCTAACCAGGCAAGGCAGACCAGAGAGAGAGAGTGAGGTGGGCCGACGGTCTTACACAGCACAATGCAGCTTCCTGTCTCAGATCATGAAGGGGTTTGTAGAAGAAGGTAATCTCCGAGCATTGCACCTGGAAGCCCAATAGAGAAATATCAGTGTTTTCCCACAACCCAAAGCCACACTGAACTTCTAACTGTGTTCTGGGGAAACTTAACATTCCTTGGAGGTTCTATCGGGGGCTCCTTAAAAGAATACAGATCAGGAGTGGCTGTCATTCTGCTGAAGCCTGCGCACCTACTGCCAAACTTCTCCTCCAGCGTGCAGCCATGCAGCAGCACCAAGCGTACTCTGGACAGCACCATCTCAATTCACGCAAGGCGATGCTCAACAGACCTGTCTGGCCACCCTATGCAAACTGAGCACGGGTCCTGGAACTCTCCGTAGAATCCCTCGGAACGTGCTAACTCCTACGGTGGATACGACTCAGCCAGGGAGCCATCAGGAAGACTGAACGCCATTGATACGGTGGGTCTGTTTTTCAAAGAAGAAGAGTCCAGCTCTTGTCTAAGGCAGCTTTTTTGGAAACCAGGTCAAGGTGAGAAAGAGCGGCAAAGAAACCATTCATGCTGACAAACTCCCATAACTTCAGATTGTAACCATGTCAACTGTACGAGCGTCATCACAGGTAGAACCATCAAGGCCATGAACCTCCCCCTCTTGGGTACCTAAAAGAAAGTTTCAGGTTTGAAGCTCAAAAACAGGGCCATGGCAACGGGCACCTCATCGCCAAGGTGACTCTACTTCTAAGTGACAAAGCGGATGAGGTCGATCTGCCAGCACATTTTTTTTTTTCATTTGTAAACATACCGGTTGGGGAAAGTCCCAATTCAGTCATGAGAAGAGCCCTGCCGGAGCAGACCAATGGTCCCTCTAGGTCCAGCATCTCTTTTCGTACCGTTCCCGACCAGATGTCTTGAAGATGCAACAAACGGAACCCAGAGGAAGAGCCCCCCCTGCATTGCTGCCTCCTAGCACCAGCATTCAGCATTAGACTGCCTCTGAACACGGAGCTTCCCTTTTAGATATCGTGGCAACTAGCCGCGGATGGGCCTATCTTCCATTAACCTCTTCGGCCCTGTTTTTAAAGCTGTCTACGCTTTCAGCCATCACTACCTTTACTGACAGCAAATCTCACGATTTTAATTTACTAATGGAATCAAGGAATGTTGCCTTTTGTCAATCCTGAATTTATTGCCCATTTCACTTCACTAGGTGCCTGATGCATAGTGTTATAAACCTTTATCATTTCCCCCACCCTTAGTGGTCTTCCCCCCCACCACCAAACTGAAAAATCGCAGGCTCTTCAGCCTTTCCTCATAGGAAGGGTGTTCTAACCACTTAATCATTTTGACTGTTCTCTCCCGTACTCTCCCCAGCTCTGCGGTACCCCTTTTTTCTAAATACAGCAAATAGAGTTATACAACGATATTCCAAATGAGGCTGCACTACAATAGAGGAGTGTGTGTGTGTGTGTGGATTGGGGGGGGTATCTTTAACTCTTTCCTCCTGAACCGTCTTCCAAACAAGTGATCTTAGTAGACCCACAGGGGAAAAACACACGAGGGACCTCCACAGGCAACCTGGATTTTTCTTTCTTCCACTAGGGCAGTTCCAGGGGAGAGACAGTAAAAATAATCTTCCTTCCCATATCATGGCCCTGATCCAAATCAAAGTCTCCTGTAGTGGCTGGTTATGAAGAAAACAGGTCCTGGTGAGCCAGTCACCAGATCTAAGATTTGCCTTATGCCGTGATATTTACACATGCTAGTTCAACACAAAATCCAAAATGGGTTATATAATATATTCTTGTTCCTTAGGTCTTCGGCAAGTTGCTGGTACAAAACTGCACACAGTCATGAGAGGACGGACTGCGTGTTAACACCTTAGCCCTAGCTCAGCACTGACTCAAGCAGTTAACAGTACTTTGCATATGACTCAGGTTTACTGCAGGATAAACAAACCCCTGTTTCCCAAGGGTTTTATCTGAGAGATTAAAAGGCCTTTTCTCTTTTACAGACCTGGAAGGACAAGCGCTCTGCAGTCACACACACCCCCGGACAGGAGATCGCAGCAGATCAGCCACACTTTTATTTGGGCAGCTATACGGCCATTGAGTCACTGGGCAAAACAAAAAAAGAAAAGACCCGGCTGGCTGGCAACCTTCCCCCTCTCGCCATCCCCAAAGGAGACGGTCCTGAGCATTACTCAGCATCTTACAAGCGTGGCTGGAAGGTTCCGAGTTCAGGACTGAACAACCGCAGCCACTGTGAAATGAAGGCCAAAACTGGCAACACCTGTAATTTGGCCATCGTGAAACCAGGGGAGGTGTGAACAAAGGACCTGCCAAGCCTGAAATATCTGGGTTTCGTTCCCATGCTCAGCTATATAGTATCTGCCCAAGGAAAACGCCACTCTGGATGAGAACATGAGTCCCGGCAAAGAAAGAGAGGCAGATGTTTTAAGTTCTCTGTATCTAAACCAGACGTCCGCAGGAGGGATTAACTCACCCTTCTCACTCATCAAATAACCCCCGTCTAGTGCAGACAACTGTTTAACCAGGGTACTGAAGGTAGAGGCGTTCGGTTAAAACAGGCTTCTTCACCCCCTATGTTAAGAGAACATATCTTTATCCCTGAAAGCCACCTGCACTGTAACAAAGGCCATTGTCAGTCGCTTAATGGAAGAAAATTGTGCAGAAATTATGCAGGTGTATCTATCTTCACGCAGGAGGTTAGCAAGGAAAGGCCGTCAGGGTGCCAGGGTTAGAGTGCTGGAACCGAGTCCCGGCTCAGCTATGCAATCACACTGGATGGGCCTTGGGGAAACTTCTGCTCTTCCTATCAAACCTGGAAGAGTTGCTGTGAGGATTTAAACAGGATAATCCCATGTCTGCTACCCAGAGTTCTGTAGAGAAGGGATCCTTGCAAGAGTGATTAATGAGGGCTGACATTTCCCCACCACCTCCCGGCTCTTTAGAGGGTGCTTCAATAAATCCTCTCTGCATAAGACCCACGGTGCATGACAGCACTGCCCCCCAACATGACTCTTAATGCAGCCAGCAATCCGTCAATCCGCCCCAGTCTTCGCCCAACCATCTTTGGACCATTTCACTTCTATATTCCATGAAGCACCTACTATACCAGCGGAAGCAAGACATCCGCACACACAGGCCTTCTTCCCATGAAGCACATCAAGTGAAGACTTGCAGATGTGAACCGGCCCACATAGGTCTAGTGCTGCCCTTCATGACCAGCCCTTGAACGCAAGTCAAAGAGGGATAAAGCACCACTGACTGAACTGTCCCCTTATTCCCTCCCGTTTCCAGGCACCAGCAAACACTCTGGGCTGCCAGCGGACTACCCATGCACATGTGAATTCAGAAGAAAAGAGCAAGAGCTCGGTAGCACCTTAAAGACTAACAAAATATGTGGCGGGGTATGAGATTTCGTGAGTCACTGCTGGCTGCTGTATCCGAAGAAGTGAGCAGTGACTCAGGAAAGCTCACACCCTGCCACATATTTTGCTGGTCTTTAAGGTGCTCCTGGACTCTTGCCCTTTTCTACTGCTACAGAAAGGCTAACACGGCTGCCCATCTCCATCCATCTCGTGTGGATTCCATTCAGGCTAGGCAGGGAAATCAAGCGCCTACACGTGCACCTGTGAACCGACGCCAGACACGGGCAGGCGCCCCCCCCCCCCGACGACTAAGCCCCGCGAACGATGCCCAGAGGAAAGGTGGCTTACTTTCTCCTTCTTGGTGCCTGAGCCGCCGGTGCCTTCCGCCGGCTCCGCGCACTTGTTGAGCTTCTTCTGGCCGGGGCCGGCGCTGCCGGGCGGGCTCCAGGTGATGGGGGCGCCGCCGCCGCCGCCCCCCTTGCCGGCTTCGTTGCTCTCGATCTTGATCAGCCGGTGCTTGGGGGAGATATACTTGACGGCGCCGTTGTTGTCGGGCGGGGTGGCGGCTCGCCGCTCGCTGTGGCTGCGGAAGAGCTGAGGCGAAGCCGAGGAGGCGACGGCGGCGGCCGCGGCGTTCCCGCTCCCCCCGCCGCCGCCGCTGCCCCCGCAACAGGACGCCGAGGAGAAGGGCTTGGGGCCGGCCGGCTCGCCCAGCAGCTCCTCGGGCGCGCAGTACTCGGCGCGGCAGAGCGCCCGCAGCTTGCGCAGCGACGAGCCGGGCCCGCTGTAGGGGTCCTCGAAGTCGCGCTCCTTCTGCGCCCGGTAGGCGCGGAGCAGGTCGCTGGTGTCGTGGCGCGGGAAGCAAGGCGACGTGTGGTGGTGGTGGTGCTGGTGGTTGTGGTTGTGGTGCCCCCCCGCCGCCGCCGCCGCCGCCGCCGCCGCCGCCGCCCGCCACCGCCGTCCCGTTGCGCTTGTCCCGATAGTCCGGCCGGGGCGGCTGCGGGGGGCTCTTGGTCTTGTTGTTGCCCAGGCTGAAGTACTTATTCAGCCATTTGGCCATGACGGGAGCGAGGCGGCCGCCTGCCTGCTTGCCTGCCTGCCTGCCTAAGGCGCACCGGCAGCGCCCATGGAGAACCGAGGAGCCGCCGCCGCCACCACCAGTCCCGCCGCCGCTCAGGGCTGCCGCCGCCGCCGCTGTTGCGCGCTGTGCCTTGCCTCTGGCTCGGGCTGCTTGCTGCAGCTGCCGTCCCTCCATGGGACCAGGCGCCTCTGCACCAGCCGCCCGCTCTCCCTCGCGCCCGGCCACCAACTTTTCCTCGGGAGGCGCTGCTGGGAGCGCGGAGCTAAGCCGCCTCCCCCTCTCCGCGCCTGTCGCCTCTCGCCTCAAAGGCGCCGCTCCCCTGAACTTTGCCGAGTTGCCAGCAGGACCTGACGCACGCAGGCTGGGGCCGCCGCGGCTCCGCCTCCTCCTGGCCGCGGCTCCGCCCTGGCGCCCTGCCCTCTCCCTTCCCCTTCCCGGCCGTCCCCCGCCAGCGCCGCTGCCGCCTGCTCCTCCCGGCGCGGTCGCTCTCGTTGGCTTGCTCTCGCGCGCGACGCCTGCTGCAGGCAGCCGGGCTTGCGCTCAGCACGCACCGGCGGGGAGGCGCTTCGGCACCGAGAGGCTCCCCCACCCCACCCCCCGCACGCCGCCGAGGCTGAGGAAGAGACCCGACCGGGGAAGGGATCTGTCGAGGCTGGACGAGCGGGCATCGACGTGGCAAATGCGGTTCGACGTGGGCAAGTGCAAAGGAATGCGCGCGGGAGCCAAAAAGCCCAGCTATAAATTACACGTTGATGGGGTCCGAACCGGCGGTGATTGACCAGGGGAGAGATCTTAGAGTCAGGGTATATAATTCACTGAAAGTGTCGACTTAGTGTGTGAATGCAATTTAAAAAAAAAAGGCAAATGCGGTGCTGGGGGTTATTAGGAAGGGAAATGAAAACAAGTCAGCCAGGATCATAATTGCCCCTGTATAAATCTATGGCGTAGCCTCATTTTGGAATACTGTGTACAGTTCTGGGCACCCTACCTCAAAAAAGATATTATAGCATTGGGAAAGGTGCAAAAAAAAAAGGGCAACTGAGGTGATTAAGGGATGGAACATTTTCCCAACGGTGAAACAGGTTGGGGCTCTTTAGCTTGGAGAAAGGGGGACTGAGGGATGACATGATAGAGGTTTACAAAATTATGCACCGGATAGAAAAGGTAGAGAAAGAAGTACTTTTCTCCCTTTCATGGGCATTCAATGAATTTGATGAGCAGTAGGTTTAGAATACATAAAAGGAAGTGCTTCTTCACCCAAAGTAATTAACATGTGGTGGCCCCTACAAGCATAGACAATTTCAAGAGGGGATTAGGTAAACATATGGAGCAGAGGTCCATCCAGGGCTGGCCCATCATTGACAAATTTTAGACCCTCGCCTTCACTCGAAGTCTCAGAGCAGCTTACAAACCCCTTTCCCTTCCCCTCCCCACAACAGACACCCTGTGATGGGGCTGAGAGAGCTCTTTCAAGAACAGCTCTGACAGAACTATGGCTTGCCCAAGGTCATCCAGCAGCTGCAAGTGGAAGAGTGGGGGATCAAACCCGGTTCTTTCAGATTAGAGTCCACGCACTCAACCGCTACATCAAACTGGCTCTCAATTAAAGGGGAATAGAACATGTGATTTAGGGATCTTTACCTGGATAGTGGGCAAGCAAAGCTCCAGGCACAAGAACAGTGGAATTGTTGTCTGCAGAGGGAAATGCATGTGAAGAGTTACGGGAGAGGAGAGAAGGAATTCTGCCCTGGGGAATGACCACAAGGATAAGTGAGAGGGAGGGAGGGTGTTAAAGAAGGGGAAAGGAGAGTTTTTAAGAGAAGAGGGGTGAACAGAGAAGGAGTTTACCTATTCTTAGTCTGCTGAGGTGGCTTGCCCATTTAGATGATTCAGAGATTCAGGGTGGGGGTAGGGCTGCCAGCCTCCAGGTAGTGGCTGGAGATTTCTGGCCATTCAGAAAGTGGAGTGACTTAGCAGCACCCAATGGCCACCAAACGCGCCTTGCTGGAATCGCATCCCGCTCCTGCCGCAGAACAGAGAGGGTCAGCAGTGCCTCTAGAGAGTGCAAGGTGGGGGAGTGTCTTCTCTCACTCCGGCAGAAGAGGATGTGGTGATCTTCAGAGAGGACAACTTGTGGACAGTGGGGGTGCCTGGTGGTTTGAGCCCTGGTGAGTACAGGGAGGGCTACTTTAAAATGCTATGGAATTAGCAAGCACAGCAGATACATTAAAAGCATCAGCATAGCTCCTGAAAGGGATGCACGTTGACACCACATGTGTTCTAGTGTAACTTCAGCAGCACTGGATGGGCTGCTAGCTGCCGTACTATTCAGTCCCATGAGAAGCAGCGTAAGTGGGAGCGGCCGCAGGATGAGCTCCTCTAGCCTGGGTGGTCCTTGTCACCCAGAAGCATGGGAAGGAGGGCACCACTGTGGGTCTGATGGTACCGCAAGAGCAGAACCTAAAGCGAGGCGATACCAGGCTGCAGCTTGGACAGTGGTATGGGCATAAAACGTATAACAATTTGACAGCTCTTACAATAGCATTGTTGTGTAATGCTTACATTTTATTGCTCTTACAGAATGACTTCTCTGGGCAGGCCCGTGGCCAGAAATATTTTATTGGGGGGGCCAAATTAATACAGTGGTGGTCAGCCCATCGTTATTTATTTACTTGACTACTTATACCTTTTTTTTCTACTTGATCAAAGTGGATTACATGGTATAGAACATTGTGATCAAACTGCATGAGCGATGTAATAAAAATGCAATAGGACTAGGCGTACAAAATTTACAAAAATGCAGGAAAAAGTATCAAACGCGCTATGCCAAGCAGTGCAGAAGATGGAATTACAAAAAATGAAAACAAGGCTGTAAGAGCGTGATAGAACACACAACAGATCAATAATATATAGTGCAAACTGTGGCATAGACGACAGTCTTGTTCTGTATAAGCTTTATAAAAATGCCCTTCTAAGCAACTGTTTTACATCTTTTGCAGAATTAAGGCCCAGTTACTGACACCTGAAACTGTAAATACAACTTCCTTTTCTCTGTAGATCACGAACTCAAGGCTTCTGACGGTGCCACTCAGCCCCCCTGCAGCCTCTTAAAATCAGGACTCTCCATCCCTGCTAACTGCTAATTCTGTTCTAGCCAGTTGCATAGAGAATTCACCCTTGGAAGATTTATGACAGGATTCACACTTTTTACCTCAACTCCTTCCTTTTTTACAAAGAAGATTTACACCTGAAAGACATGTGACAGATTTTGCACCAACCTGTTGGAGGGACATGGCAAATGATGGGGCGCCATGCCTTTTTGCACCACTGTAGCTATGGGCTTGTCTTTGGGCCTGACAGCCAGTCTGGTGCAGCAGTGCTGGAGGAGGATGTGAAAGACCCAGGTTCAGACCCTCGCTCTGCCATAAACCTCACTTGGCCAGTTAACTTTCTCTCAGCCTGACCTGCCTTGTTGTAAAGAGCAAAGTGTGAATGGAGTCATACATGCTGCCCTAAGTTTCTTGGGGAAAAGGTGGAATGTACAGATGTGTTAGAATACTTATTTATTTGATTTCTACCCCGAAGATCTGAAAATCACCCTACAGGGGGACAGCTAAAGAACTGGTAGTTAGCATACCTAGATTAGGGACTGCCCATCATTTCAAACTGTGTCCTTGCTGTCTCCTGATTGGCTCTTCTGGAGACTTCCTGCTCCTGCAGAGCTTCCTGGTTCTTGTTTCTCCTTTAGCAGTTCGGTTAGACAGTTAAGGTTCTCTCCTATGTTCTATATCAGTCTGTTCTTATTTAATATTTATTTATTAATTAGATTTATGAATTGCCTGATCCCTGATTACTCAGGGTTCTGGGCGATGAACAACAAAACACTAAAACATCAAACAATGAAACACAATAACAATTCAGTTTAGATTAAAACTATTCTCAGATGGTGTTAACATAAGCAGATTGACATGTCAATTTTCAGACCGCGCGCCACCCCACAGGAGGGCCTGGGGGGGGGGTATTAGAAAAGATGGGAATGGAATTGGGAAAAGGCTAGAGAGTGCCAGTCAGGATGGTGCCCGTCACTGTCCTCAACCTCTTCTTTAATAAACCTACTTATTTTTCTCTGAACAGTCAGTGCTCTGCTTCCTTTGCATATTTGAATTCCGCCAACAGGATGGACACAGAGTGGCGCCAGTGAAATGTTTTTGTGAGGCTCTCCCTACAGTTTATTACTATAAACGACACAGCTAGTATGGGAGGAAAAGAAAACCGGAAATGTGCAATCAGACAGTGGTCACCAGGCAGGTGACAACAACTTCTGAGCAGCAGTTGTCTGCACAAACCCCCTCTCCAAAAAAACTCAACAATTTTGTACTAGTCCGGCTGGAGTTATATGCCCTGCACATACACTCACGTTTGCCATGATAAAGTTAAGGATCAAGAAGATGTCAGTTCGTGAAGTTTTGGACTATGACCAGAAGGATTGCTCCACCATGCGTCTACTGTGTGTCCTGATGTCCTTAAAGAAGCTCATTTCCTCTTCAGACTTCATGTGCATCAGGAGACATTGATATAAATCTGGCAGATGATGTTAATCAGCTCTTAGAGTGAACATCAGATCCTCCTTAGAAAGTGATGAGATACATCTGCAGTGACCATTACATCTGGGAAGGAAACTGAGGGAGGGGTTGTGGCTCAGTGGTTAAGCATCTGCTTGGCATGCAGAAAGTCCCAGTTTCAATCCCCAGCATGCCCGATTGCTTTATTGATTTATTTATTTTTCGTACTTGTATCCTGCCCATCCCGAAAACGGGCTCAGGGCGGGTCACATTCATCTCTCAACAATACAATAAGTTTAAGAACACTGTATAAACATTTATAACCAATAGTTATAGCTACTGGTGAAAGTTCTGACCCATTGGTACAGATGGATATGGCTGGTTGCCGATAGATGGATGGCCGGCAGGTAGGAGACAGCAACCTCGGGGAGGCCATATGTGGACGCCCGCTGCCTCGACAGAAAGCCTGGCAGAACAGCTCCATCTTGCAGGCCCTGCGGAACTGAGTAAGATCCCGCAGGTCTCTGGTCTTGATGGGGAGCATGTTCCACCAGGAAGGGGCCAGGGCAGAGAAGGCCCTGGCCAAGGCTAGACAGACATCTTTTGGGCCAGGGACCACCAGGAGATGTTGATTATTAGAGCGTAAAGCTCTTTGAGGTGTATACAGGAAGAGACAGACCCTTAGGTATTAAAAGGACCGGGTAGTAGGTGACAGGAAAGATCTCGACCTGATACTCTGGAGAGCAGCTGCCATTCTGGTTAGACAGTACTGAGCTCAAAAACCAAGGGCCTGATTCAGTAGCAGGCACCTTTGTGTATCAGGTGAGTGTCACAAGGTGTGAAATGGCATTTTTGGAATGCCCTATGGCATAATGGAGGGAATTAGAAATGATAGTAGGGCTCAATAGATCCAGGGAACGGCAAAATCAAGGAACAAGAAAACAGCACAAGCGCACCACAGAAAGAAAGGAAACGGAGGAGGGAAGGAGGTTTAGAGTTTACAACAGAGTGATAGTAGAAATACTACCACTGAGCGGCAATGTGCAGAGAAGAATGACAGCCGAATGACATTCTATTCCTCCGTGAACTAAAAGAGTTATGTGTCTGTGAGTTCTGACTCTCAAAAGCTGCTGCTGGAATAAATTCTGTCAATCTTTATGGTGCCCCCAGACTCCTGTTTTATCTTGCTGAACAGATTCACACGTCTGCTCCTCTGGAATGATCATCCAGTTTTCTTGACTTCTTCTTAGTTTCCTATCTTTTAATACAAAAGCACCCTTTAGCTTGGTTGGCCTGGACAGCTTTCTTCCAGCATCCTTGCCAGATTACATTTCTTCCATTCCTTCCGCAGTGCCGCTCCGCCTTTAAAAGCTGATGGAGTTTTATTCAGTGGCAAGTCTCGTCTCTGTGTACTTCTAATGGATGCTTGCTCCTTGGTTGATGGGCTTAGCGGGTGCACTTTCAGACTGTTACTCTCGCACACAGCACTCTGCAGCCTTCACAAACAATATTGTTTACCTCTTAAGAGCTAATCCCCCCCACACCCCGTTCCACAATGGCTCCTTTCGTTCCCGTCATTCTTGGTAGTTTTGCTGGCACTGAAAATGAAATTACCAATCTCCGCGCCTGATGGGAGAGGGATAACGCTGCCGAGAGTGGATTCTTTAATTGTGCGCTAAGGCGGTGTGAGACTTCACGGAACACAAATAACAATGTAAGAGGCGTGCATTTTTAAGAATCAAAATGGAAACCAAGCAAGCACAAAAAATAGCAAGAGACCAGCCTGAATGCAAAGCAAGAGGGTTTTTGAGGTGGAATAGGTGTGATCTGCAGAGACTGCGTCATTTCGGAGAACAGAAACATTACGAACGTGTTGTATGCCAAAGATAAAGAAGGAGACAGGAGAAGATGACAGACATGGTCTGGAATAGAAGTCCCCAACACGGTGCCCTCTGACACCTTTCCTGACACCTGCCAAGGGTTTTCAGAAAGGTGGGGCTTCTGCCAGCAAGGCATCTGATTGGCTGTTGGTGATTTCAGTGTCTCTGCAGATTTTTGAAAACCTTGCATTGGCAGAAACTGCCAGCACCACCCAAGAATCCTCGGTGGTTGGCTCCACCTCCTGCAGCAGCCATTTTGGGGCTGTGCCCACCACATTGTGTCAGAATCCCAAAGGGGCCCACGGGCTCAAAAAGCCTGGGGACCCTGGTCTGGGAGAGCCAGTTGGGTGTAGTGGCTAAGAGTGGCAGATGCTAATCTGAGAGAACCATCTAATCTGGGAGAACCAGCTTCACATGCAGCAGCTGGGTGACCTTGGGTCAGTCACAAGTTTTGTCAAGGCTGTTCACTCAAAAGCATTTCTCTCAGCCCCACCTATGTCACAGGGTGTCTGTTGTGGGGAGAGGAAGGGAAGGAGATTGTAAGTGGGTGAAGGGCAGGGTATAAATCCAATCCCCTCCTCCTCCTCCTCCTCCTCCTCCTCCAAAATGGCCCCAGGGCAAACCAGGCTGAGTGGTCTCTGCAGCACTAAGCAGAGCTACTGGTGTTTGGCTCTGTTTGCTCCTGGCTGCCAGCAGCCCTCCAGGGCAGTGGCCCACCAGGAACTTTCCCTTTAAGTTCAATGGCCAGCCTGCGCCTGGTAGATGCCTGCGCTTGGCAGTCCCATGCACAAATTACCCATGGAACAAAGTCTGAGTCCAGCGGCACCTTTTAAGACCAACGAAGTTTTATTCAAGGTATAAGGTTTCGTGCCCACGCACACTTCTTCAGACACAGCGAAATGGAAGTTAACAGTCCATACATATAGGTAGAGGGTGAGCAGTTAATTAGCATGCAGCATAATGAAGATGCTCAACAGATTCAAGGACCAAACAGGAATAACAAGCTTAGTTTATATAGTTACTGTTGGTTTTGGATATAACTCTGGGGAAAACATAGTGAAGGAAATAAATATGTCAACATTGGCAACTGATGGGCAGATGTATCCTTAGATGTGGAATGCTGAGAGTAATCAACTGAGACCCTGCCCTTATGCTCCATCCATCTCCTTTCACGCATAGAGGCGACCTGACAGCATCTTCTTCTTTGCAGTGGGGCGATTGGCTGTGTGTCGTTATCTCCCCTGTCCCCAGAACAGAGAGATACATTCCAATCTACCATTCCGAATTACATTACAGTCTACTATTCTAATCTATTATTCCAAATAAATAAAATAAAGAGGACGCATGGCCCTTCTGGTGTACAAATTAGGGTAATAAGTGGGGTATTGAGATTGTCCTGCTTCTCCTGCCTCCAACCTCCTGTCTCCCAGCCTCTGAGCACGTACACCTGAATGTTCTTAGGCCACCCTGTGTAGGGGTACAGCTTGTGCATGGGGAGCTTGGACACATGTAGTTGAACTTGCACAAGCTGCCAGGCAAACAAGACAGTGAACACTTGACAGTCAGGAGCAAGGACAGCAGGCACAATCCCAATCCTTTACCCACCGTTTAAGCTTCAGAGAGTGCAGTAGGACTTACCTGCTAGTAAGTGTGCATAGGGTCAGATAATACAAGTGCTATTAGGATAGCGGGAAGCTATTTAAAGAAGAAGAAGAAGAGAAGAGGAGATTGGATTTATACCCCGCCCTTCACTACCCTAAGGTGTCTCAGAGCGGCTTACAAACTCCTTTCCCTTCCCCTCCCCACAACAGACACCCTGTGAGGTAGGTGGGGCTGAGAGAGCTCTGACTGAAACTGCTCTTTTTCAAGAACAGCTGTGCCAGAACTTGTGACTGACCCAAGGTCACATCAGCAGCTGCAAGTGGAGGAGTGGGGAATCAAACCCGGTTCCCCCAGATTAGAGTCTGCGCACTTAACCACATTTGAAAGCATTTGTCTCTTTAAATATCATTATCAGTATCTGTTTTTACCCCTTCCGTTTTTATTTCTGGCAGTCTTATTTAATGTTAAGAAAAAGCGATTTTTCATATTTTCCAATAAAAGCGTGTGTCATATTTGTTCATGTCTTGCAGCTCTCAGACGTCTGATGTTTCTTCTGTGTGGCTCTTACGTTAAGTGAGTTTGGCCTGGAGTAGACAATCCAGCCTTGCAAGACCAGTTGTCTCCCTCAGTAGCCCCGTTTACACATTACAGCAAACAACACATACATCCTGCATGTATGCAGATACATCTGTTTGTAAGAAAGATCCAACGGGCATTCACTGCACAATTGAAACTGGGGGCCAGTACCCAAATAAATATGGGGTTTAAATCAACACGTTCAGCTATACATGTGTTGAATGTTAACAGGAGAATTATTCAATGCAAGTATACAGAAAAGTGTGCACTGTATGAGGATTGTATGTGCTTTTGCTTGACTTGCGAACAGGACTGAATTGTATGCTGTTTGTGGACTGTAGGGACGTTCACTGTAACTCGTGAACTGGGCTAACAGTGTGTCGTTTCATGTGTTCTGTGAACAGCTTCAAGTAGTAGTTCTCCTTTCCGCAGTTCTCCTAGTGATCGCTAGGAGGAGGTTGAAAACTCATCTATATTCAGCACATATCAGCCTGCTGGGTCATTGTGTATTCTTTGGCTTTGAAACACTAAATGGATGCTTTTTCCTTTGTGTCTTTTTTCTTTAAAAAAAGAGAGCATGTCTTACTTTTGATTATCTAGGTTTTTAAAATTATTGTTATCCTTGTTGTCTCTCTGAGTGTAATCTTATCTCATTCTCTTACATGTTTGGACGGACATTGCACAACTAATTTCAGCGGGATCGGGGCCAGAATACTCTAGTGACCTTCATTTATTTATTACTAGGCTACATGGCTAGCAGACTGATAAAACTTGTCTGCTATGGATACCAGAGGGGTTTTTTTTTTTTAAATTAAGCTCCGGTTTATACCCTTCTTTCTAGATCCATTTTCACGTTGCATTCGTAGAGTCTAGGTTAGTGTCATCTACAAGTTTTGTGAGTTTAAACCTATGATGTTTTCTCTTCAGTTATTATAGGTGTGGTATAGGCTTTGTCATCCTTTCGTGCTCAGGCAAATGCATCCTATACATAGCAAAAGTGTGATTTGCTGTGCAATCCTGAGTCAAGTTACACCATTCTTAGCCCATTGACTTCAATGGGCTTCGAAGGGTGTATGTCTGCTGAGGATGGCACTGTGAGTTCTTTCTGAAGAACTGCTATATTTTGCCTAATGTCTTTATGACTTGCATGTTATTATCTCTCTTGGCGCGTCTCCTGATGAACAGCTGCACAGAGCTTGAAATTGACTGATTTTGCCGAATATGTTTTTGTAACACATTCACCACTCTATTCAGTGGCTGAAGTTACTCCCCAGCTATGTTCTGCAGTATGCTAGCATGCCAGCAAGGCAGTTGAATAATTAAAGGCTCCTGTAAGCTTGACGTACCTCTCTAAAAAAGAGGCTTTCCAGTGTGTCTCTTTGTGATCTGCTGCTGTGATCTTCCAGTAAGCCTCCACTGGGGCTATGCAACTTTGCTAGATCTTTACGTTGAATGTGATTGTTATCGGTCTGATGGAAAGGCACACCAAAGCCACCAGCCTTTAGAAGAGGCTGCACATTGACTCTCTGGATGAGTCACTGTTCTGGGCTTGCTTCTTCTGAATGAACAGGCACTCCCAGAGTAATGAAAAGGCGTGGGCTCCATGGATGAGGGTTCTTACTCATATAATCAAAGGGCTTGTTCTTATCAACTTGGTAAATCTATATGCCTAGGCTGTAAAACTTCAGATTGCAGGTGGTGGTATCTTGATGGAATCGCCTATCTATTTTCTTCAAAAGTCCTTGATTATAGAGACTAGTTAAGGGAGAGGGTTAAGGAAGACCTCTCTTCGTGGAGATACTAGTTTTCTATCAGCAGGGACTTTGGCCTGTTTGCTTTTTGGTATGAAACAGCATTCAGTCACATCCCCACCCCCATTTCCATTTGAAGTGATATGGCACGGTCACGTGTTTGCCGCATCACCAAGAACTAGGTATAAGGACAAATCTTTTTAGATGTAAGTAAAACTGACCTGTTTCTCCAGTTTTAATTTGGGCAAATGTGCACCTCGACTACCAGAAATGTCAGAAGTATGGCGTTAATAACATGCATTGTACGTTCTGCTTTTAAAATGGAACTACCCTTGGTGGATTTCACAGCAGTTCATTTAGGAATGAACTTTTAGAGGCAAAACCTCCTTTACCAGATCTACAGAAGAAGGATCTATGATTGTGCAGAACTAATCGCTCTTTATCGGAAGTGGGGGAGGCACCTTCTCCCATATCTATGCACTGCCGTGACTTGAGATTGGGAAGGGCAGCCCACATGAATTCCCCCACCATCAGCGGGGAGGTTGGCACCCACCAGGAATAGGCCTTCCCAGTGGTGGCTCCTCTGTTTCTGTCAAGTTCATCCCAAAGGAGACAAGCCAGATCTGTTCCACTGCCCTTTTAGGAGGGCAGTAAAATGACTTCTCCATTTAGCAAACCTTTAAGGGACCAATAGAATCTTTGACAGCCAGTGTGATGTATTGGATGAAAAGTGAAAAAGTATTTGAAGAGCTGGTGTGGTGCAGAGGTTCTTAGTCCACTGGACTAGGATCTGGGAGATCCAGGTTGAATCCCCACTCTGCCATGGAAGCTTGCTGGGCGACCTTGGGCCAGTCACATACTCTCTGTCACACTTAACTTCACAGAATAAGGGTAAAATGGTGGAGAGGAAAGAGGATGGTCAGCCATTTTGGGGCCTCATTGGGAAGAAAGGAGAAAACAAATAGGGTTGCTGGCTCTGGATTGGGAAATACCTGGAGATTTTGGGGGTGGAGCTGGAGGAAGGCGGGGTTTGGGAAGGGGAGGGACCTCAGTATGGTACAATGCCATATAGTCCACCCTCCAAAGCAGCCATTTTCTCCAGGGGTACTGTTCCCTATCACCTGGAGATCAGTTATAATAATGGGAGGTCTCCAGTCACCGCTTGGAGGTTGGCAACCCTAGGTACAAATGAAGCGAGATAAAATAAATCTTGGTTTTTGGACTAAACAGTCCTGGATTCAGATCTCCTCAGCTGGTAAACTGGCGTAGATCATAACTGATCAGGATGATGAAGTTGCTTCCTTATTTCTAGTTCCTTACTCACAACTTATTCATGAACTCAAACACGGAAGACAGTTTGAAAGCTCGGAACCCCAAAATAGGGTCTCGTTTATCGTTTAACCCACAGGGTTGTTGTGAGGATAAAGTGGTGGGGGTACACTGAATTCCTTGGGAGACGGGTGGCATGGACACCCAATCAACTGCTCTCAGATTACCAGCTATTATTGCCTTCTTTTAAATGTGATCGTTTTAATTGCTTTTCTACTGCATCTTGTTTTAGAGATTTTGCTAGCTGCTTTGGGGACACGTAGGTAAAAAAATGTGGGCTCAAACTGGTAAATGAAGCCAGATAATCAGACGGGCCCAGAACATGGTAGCTACACAACAGAGAGAGACACACACTGTTTTAAGTTGCACCTTTAACTCCAAAGTTTTATTCAAGGAAGCATGCGTGCCCATGAAAGCTTACGCCTTGAATAAAACTTTGTTGGTCTTAAAGGTGCCCCTGGGCTCAAACTTTGTTTTGCAGCTTCAGACCAACGGCTACCCCACCTGAACCTGTTCTAAGTTGGGTTGAATAAACAATGGACCGAAAAACAAAGTTAACATACATCTGCCACTTTGGCCCAGGAGGGTTTAGTTGTCCCACTGTACATTTTGTTAGTGTTTTAAGGTACCTTGGGAGTATGGGGAGGGTGGGAAGGCAAAGGCTTTCCTTTTGAAAGTCGGCAAGGTGGCTGAGAACGAAGGCTGTGCCCAAGAATGAATCTCCTTCATTCCACTCCCTACTTCCCGCTGGGGTGTTAAACAGGAATTCAACACTTAATCTAAACATTTGTTGCCGGACTCAAGTGTGAACAACGGAACAATTGCTGCATCACCAAGGAGGGAGCCGGTCCCTTTTATATTGTCGGGAAGAGAAGCCCCACCCATAAGCTCTATTCAACAGGAGCTGCTTTTTCATTTAAGATATTAGGGCCATCCCAGAATGGTGCTACTGAAGAACAATGGAAAATTTGGCTCCTGGTGAAAACTTCTAGTAGCTATTGTGATAGAAACAGAGCAGTTGACCAGCTACAAAGGGAACAATCTAGTTAAAGATAAGCACTTTTCAGTCCTATTGGTTGCTTTGGGGAGAGCTTCAAGAATGCCCTTAAGGGCCTTAACTCTCCCACTGACATCAAAACAGGACTCAAAAGGGGTTCATTTTGCCTAGTTCACAATCTAAGAAACCAAGGCTTAATCTCTTTTACACTTGAAAGAATCAATAGAGGGATTCTACTGGATGGCTGGAAAACGCGTTTGTATCCAACCAACAAGGAGCCGGTTTCCTTCGGGGGCTTCGCTGGTTTTGCCATCTTGGCACTTCAGTCTTACGGATATCAATAGCACCAGGGCTCTTTTTGTAGCAGGAACTCCTTTGCATATTAGGCCACACACCCCTGATGTAGCCAATCCTCCAAGAGCTCACAGTAGCCCTGTTAAGAAGAGCTCTGTAAGCTCTTGGAGGATTGGCTACATTAGGGGTATGTGACCTAATATGCAAAGGAGTTCCTGCTACATAAAGAGCCCTGAATAGCACTGACAGATTCAGGTGGGTAGCCCTGTGGGTCTGAAGCAGCAGATACCCGAGGAAGTGTGCACACCCCCGGAAGCTTATGCCCAGAATAAAACTCTTGTCGGTCTTAAAGGTGCCGCTGGACTCAAACTTTTAGTTCTGGAGTCCTGACAGAGGGAGTTCCAAGGACTTCTTCATTTACATAACCTCCAGTTCTGACTACAGAGGTTAGATCAATAAATACTCGTGAAAGCTCATATTGAAATAAATGATGTTAGCTTTGAAGGTGCCACTGGACTTTGGTCAATTTAAGGTTGCCAACCTCCAGGCAGTGCCTCCCCGAGCCTGTGAGCACATAATGTCCTTCGCGACCGCGGACTCCGGCAATCGGAAGGGTTTAAATTATAAGGCTTGCAGCTCTTAAAACTCAAAGAAGGCACACTTTTCAGAATTGATTTATTAATATACATTTTACTTAACAGTGATTAGATTGTTCTGATGGCTTTTTTCTCAGCATTTCTGTTTCCTCTTTGTTACACTTAAAGCTGGGAGTCCTGTTTCTTGGCAGAACCTTCAGTAGTAGCTGAAGATCTCTTGAGATTACAACCTCTCTCTGGGCAACAGAGACCAGTTCCCCTGGAGAAAATAGCTGCTTTGGAAGGTGGACATGATGGCATTATACCCTGCTGAAGTGCCCCTCCTCCCCAAACCCCACCCTTGCCAGATTCCACCCCCCCTCAAATCTTCAGGAATTTCCCAGCCCGGAGCTGGTACACCTGTTTTTAGGGTTGCCAGGTCTGGGTTGGAAAATACCTGGAGACTTTGGGGGTAGATCTGGGAGACGGTTGAGTTTGGGGAGGGAAGAGAGCCAGTTTGGTGTAGTGGTTAAGTGTGCGGACTGGGAGAACCGGGCTTGATTCCCCACGCCTCCACATGCAGCTGCTGGATGACCTTGGGCAAGCCATAGTTCTGTCAGAGGTGTTCTCTCAATAGCAGTTCTCTCAGAGCTCTCTCAGCCCCACCTGCCTCACAGGGTGTCTCTTGTGGGGAGGAGAAGGGAAAGGAGTTTGTAAGCCGCTCTGAGACTCTTGAGTGAAGGGCGGGGTGTAAATCCAATCTTTGTCTTCTTCTCAGCATGGTACAATGCCACAGGGTCCACACTCCAAAGCAGCCATTTTCTCCAGGGGAGCTGATCTCTGTCAGCTGGAGATCAGTTGTAAAACCAGGAGATCTCCAGGCCCCACCTGGAGGCTGGCAACCCTACCTGTTTTTCATCCGATAAAGCTATCTCTATACTGCAGAGAGGAGGAGGAAGCTACACAGAACTCTTCCACATGGCAGCGAGGATTCTGTGCCGGGTTTTCATTGCCCATGTGAATCCAAAGGCCTCGGAGCGCCCATCTCGGAGTTTTCTGTGCACTTTTTCTGTTAGCTTCACTGGCATGGCACAGCCAGGAATCTCTACAACGTAGCGGAGTGCATTAGACTACAACCAGCAGCAGCTTCTCAGTACTGTGTGTGCTAGCAAAGTTACAGAGTTACATGGAGCCACTTGTCAGTTTCAAACTAATAAGAGTACTATCTAGAACCTACATTCTAGATAAGACAGGCTGAAAGACAGGGATAGAGTCTAACTACCTAGATGGATGCAGATGGTGAATGCCTGTCCTGCATCCATGGTGGCAAAGATGGAGAGAGGCTGACTCTGCCTTGGCTTTTCCCTCCGTTGTTTTACAAAACCCACATTGGAACAGAAATTCCCCTCTGCATTGCAGGCTGCTGTCACTTCCTTTGATGATCGGGCTTTATTGTTGCTTCCACACTCCGTGCCACTTTCGAGTTCTTTGATCATCGGATTTTATTGTGCTGTCTGCATAGATTTATGGCCCCTCAGGGGTGACTCTGCAGTCAGTACAGCATTGCCCCGAGGTATTTGGATGTGATTTTGAGCAGCACTTTTCCCTCCCAGTCGAGAAAATGTGGAGCAAATGCTAGATGCAGAATCACCCAGTGTGTGCTCCTTCTTTGTGTGTGCAAGAGAGAAGGTGTCAAGCTGGAAGGAAGGAAGTCTTGTCCCTAAGAACAGCATTCTATTTCAGAGGATAAGTATCAGATAGCCGGAAGGAAAGGATCTCTGTGTGCGTCCTGACCTATGGTGCTGTCTTTGAAGGCTGAGGCAGGGGACAGTGTACGCGTCTCCACATCCAACACCAGTTGCCGTTTTCCCCATAATACTGTAGCCATTACCATTTCTTAAAAATTAAGCCCGATTGGTGGCATGATGAGAAAAATGGTGGCTGCAAGGGGGTTGACAAAAACGTGGATCAAAACATTTGCAGGGCAAGAAAGTGTCCTCCTTTCCCTGCAAGTGGCAAGATCACAGTGTCCTCGGACTGTGATCTTTCTTAAACAATTGGCCTTTTCCAGGTTTGGAACGTAGCGCACCGTGGGTGGGAAAAGGATGATTCGAGCATGGCGTCTTGTGGATGTTCAAAAAATCTGAAAGTGCCACAGTTCGAAGCCAAAGCACAATGAAAATGTTCCGGCCAGATAATTCTGTGCCAAAGACAACCTAGAAACCTTCATGGGTGAAGCAAGCTATCAATTAGAGACCTCCCAAGTTTATCTACTGTAGGTTAATATATACCCGCCAGGCAAATTTGACTGGCTTTGGAAGCAGGTGGATGGCCACTTCAGTAAGGGCCTCCTCCACGTTGGCACCTGATCTTCCCCAATTCCTTCCCCCAGACCTTGGCATTTAGCCTTTGGTGCTCTAGGTGCCAGAACTGGAAAAACTTCTTGTTCACCCAGGCTTTGGACTGATTCAATTCTTTCCCTCTTCCCTGTTGAATGGTTATTTTTAGATGCTGAGTTATGTTGTTGCCAACCTCCAGGTGGTATCTGGAGATCTCCTGGGATTATAACTGATCTCCACTTCACCTGGAGAAAATGGCTGCTTTGGAAGGTAGACTCTGTGGCATTACACCCCACTGAAGTCCCTCCCCCTCAGGCTCTACCCCCAAAATCTCCAGTTATTTCCCTGCCCTCCTCAGGCTCTACTCCCCAAATCTCCAGTTATTTCCCAGCCCACAGCCTGCAACCCTAGTTATTATGCTATGAATGTCTTGCTAGATTGCTACATATTTCTGATTGTGGTCAGGGACATTTTTATTTATTCTTGTTTATAATAAAAAAGGCGTAATTTATGAGCTGCTCTGGAAGCCTTCAGGCGAAGAGGCAGGATATAAATCCCGTCCATCAAACCAATCAAACAAACAAACAAACGCAATCAGCTGAAATTGTGTAATGCGTCTTGACAGGCATAATAGACGTGGCCTTCATGACTTGAGACACACCAGCACAAGCCCATTTGCCGTGTACTGTGGCCTGACAGGAACCTGAGACTGCCCTGCCCCATCCGGTTTCATGCCATTTCGGAAACACAGCAAGACCCAGAGGACCACTAAAGAGTCCCTAGTGGGCTACCGTACATGGCTGGCCAGCTACAATTGACATGGTAGAACACAAAACATGAAATATGCTGGAACTATCCCAGTACAATGAAAGACACTAGTTGAGAGTCTTCCAGTGCACAGTTTTGGAACAGTATTTAATGTATAAAAAAGCTAATTACAGATGAGTGGGTTTGTTTTACACTGGGCTCTTTCTTATGGATAAATTAAGTATCACCTCTAGCCGCACCTTGCCTGGAAGGACATGATGGGTATGAAAGGGCTCTTTGTTTCTCAGTCATATCACTTGTACGAGCGGAGCATCATTCGGTTTACAAGAAGTACTGCCTGTCCCTTGTCCCCCATGGCTCAGTTTTAACCATCTACCAGCTGCATCTTCCTGATACTTTTCTTCTCTTCAGATCTCCTGGGATTTACAATTGATCTCCAAACTGCTGCTTTGGAAGGTGGACTCTGTGGCCTTATACCCCATTGAAGTCCCTCCCCTTCCCAAACCCTGCCTTCCTCAGGCTCCACCCCTAAAATCTCCAGGGATTTCCCAACCTGGAGCTGGCAACCCCACCTATGCAGAATGTGGGCACTTGGAACTATAGCCCTGTTTGCAAGTTACAGTGAACACATGTGCCATCTTTATATACGCAGTAGGTCATTCTCATGTTGTACTCAACAAATTCACAGCTGGACCTGTGACTGAAACCCCACATTTATCCAGGCTTTTGTTCCCAATTTCGTTTGTGGCGAACAAGTGTGTCATGACATCAGGGTGCCCCAGTGATGTGTACAAGATGCCTCCAAGTATACCAGGCCAATCCTGCAAGGTGCCTCCACTGACACCCAGTCACAACATCGGGGTGCCCCAGCAATGTCAAATGGCCAAGATTTTATTTTAAAAAAGGAAATTACCTACACCCAATTGAAAAAAAAATCCTTTGGGTAGCATAAATTTGGCACTGGAACAAAAATGAACTTGGGTTGCAGGCTAGTAAGTCACTCCAATATTTAAGACCAGAATTTTAGGAATTTATTTACAAAAAATAGACAAAGCATAAAAACATGCAAGTAAGGGAACAGACTGTGTACAATGGGACAAAGACAAAACAACACACCTATCTAAACTGACCTCTAAACACTGACCCTAAGCAGCTTACAGCTCCAAGGCTCCAGCAGACATCTTGAATACCAGCTCTTCTAGCAGCAGATGATACAGCAGAGTGGAAGTTCTGATGAGAGTGAAGGTCCTCCTTCCAGCTTCACATGCTCTTCACACATCTGTCTCCATCAGCATGATGTTAGCTTCTCTCTGTGTCACATCCTCTCCCTTTTCTGGCTCCCTTGCCCTGTATACTAGCCCAGCTGTCACTCGCTAACTAAGATACCAATCAGCCTGATCCATTACTTAATCTAGCCGATCTAGGCTGAGATCTAGATCACTAGCAGTCAAACTGACACTTGAGCTGTAATGCTGTGTAGATGACCAACTGTCAAACAATTACTCAGACAGTTCCCAGCTGCTAGCAATTCCACCGGAAGGTAACTTCATACAGGTGCTGCTAAGTAAAATCCTTCAGTGTCTTAAGTAACAATCCAGAGAACACTTATACATGAGGTTCTGGTTTCCAGGTTTCCACAAGATAATAATGTAAGAATAACTGCAAACACTCACGTATGCTGGGGAATCACTTTCGAGACAAATTGTTATGAACCGATGTACATAACATACTTGCAAGATGTATGTGAGTTCACTGTAGCACATGAACAGGGCTTATTAGAATTGTCAGCAGGAATTCGCCAGGGTCGGCCCTGCTTAGCTTTCGAGATCTGACGAGATCAGGCTTGCCTGGTTTATCCAGGTCAGGGCTAAAAAAGGAAGCCCTCCTTCTGTTAAGATGCAAAGTCGTGGATATGAATACCGCTGTTAAACCTTATTCTGGTATTCTGAATCTGACCATACTTGAAGGAAATATCTGAGGAAAATCATAGGGAAATTAGGTAGGCAGAATATTTTGCCTGTAAGTGATGTGACAAATATTAGCATTATGGCTGCAATCCTATACACTTATAACTAGGGTTGCTGGCTGCAGCTTGAGAAATTCTCAGAGGTTTTGTAAATGGAGCCTGAGGAGGGCGGGGTTTAGGGAGGAAGCTCAGCGGGGTATCATGCCACAGAGGCCCCAAAGAAGCCATTTTCTCCAGGAGACCCGATTACTGTTGTCTGGAGATCAGTTGCAATTCCAGGTGGACTCCAGGTCCCATCTGGAGGTTGACAACCCTAACGTATATCATTACCTAGGAACAATCCCCACTGGATTCAGGATGAATGACTTTCGCTGTCCCTCTTGCCCTTCTCCAAGGGCCTGGGAGTTCCCATTCTCCTCCCCGTTTGTATCCCCACAACAAGCCTGTGAGGAAGGTTATGTAAAAGACTGTAAGAACATAAGAGAAGCCAATGTTGAATCAGGCCAATGGCCCATCTAGTCTAACACTCTGTGTCACACAGTGGCCAAAAATACCAGGTGCCATCACGAGGTCCAGCAGTGGGGCCAGGACACTAGAAGCCCTCCCACTGCTGCCCCCCCCCAGTACCAAGAATAGAGTGCATCACCTGCCCCAGACTGAGAGTTCCTAGCTATACCTTGTGGCTAATAGCCACTGATGGACTTCTGCTCCATATGTTTATCTAATTGCCTCTTGAAACTGTCCATGCTTGCAGCTGCCACCACCTCCTGTGGCTGTGAATTCCATGTGTTGATCAATTCCATGTATTAATCACATGGTAAAGATGAAGATGAGAGTTGGGACATGTCTCCAGTCATCGTCCAGCACTTGAACCCCAACACCACACCAATTTATTCTGAGAATTTTCTAGCCATGACAAAAGTCATATGGAAGAACCGTGTTTGACAGAACCCTGCCCTGCCCTGGGAGATGACAATGTCCTTTTCACCTTCCCAAGAACATCATTTTGAAGCTTGCCGAGATAAGCCCTCCGCAAACATTATTGCGGTGTCGCCCACCAGCTACATGTTTCAGCAGCACATTATATGTGATCCCTTAGCATGCACTGAACACTTGGATTTGCATGCAAGTACAGCTGCCATTCAAACAAATCAGAATCACATGCAAAATCCATGCATTGCCCAATTCACACATTAAGGGATTGCACATATCAGGTGCATTTCAGGGACTCATGTGCCTCTGATGCATGCGACTGATGGGCTCTCACAACAGATGAATGAAACGCCACTGTCAACGCTTGCAGAGGGCTATATGGAACCAATGGAACCAATGTACACTTCCTTTCTTCCATGGTATTGTTACAGTGCTGAGTTTTGCCAGATCCTTCTGGGATTTCCCCCCAAATCTCCCCCAGTTTAAAGTAACCTAGATAATTCCACATCATCAGCAAAAATACCTTGGCTCGCTGTTCATTCTGTCGAACAGGTTATTACAGTTAGGGAGCATTGGCCGTCCTCAAGCTGATCCCAATGGCAGCTTAGCTCATTATGAGTCTCTTTCCATTCTAAAGCTCGGTCATTTCTTCCCAGCCTTTACTTCCAATCTCTTCACCAGCCCCTAATCCCTCGGAGGACTTTTCAACGCCCACGGCAGAGCTGCTTCATTTCCTTAATGGCCTTCTGCGAGGAACTTTTATCAAAAGCCTAAATAAATTACATCCACAGGTCCCATGTTTCCCACTGCACTTAACTCTTTCCGGGGAATAGATAACTTGCTGGGAATACAAAGGGATTTATGCCTCAGTGCAGTAACAGTAGACAGTGTGGGAAGACTGGACTGTGCTACTTGAGGCTACAGGTAAGCCGATCACCTGCTTGGCTGCTCCCCTATAGAAAACTCCCCTGTGCTTATAAGATGGAGACTTCCTATGACGGCTCTGCCTTCCGCCACTCAGCTCGGTGGCAGGGCAAAACTGGCAGGGAAAAATGGGGGGCAACCGATGTCAGGCTAATACTAATGCAGTACTTCCCGTGCAACCTGGAAGTGACATCATCAATGCTCTAGCATTCCCCCATGATTAAACCATAGAGTTTTGGGCAAATGCTTGAGCGTCACCCTGGCACAATGACGTCACTTCTGGGTCATGCCATAAGTGATGTCATGGTGTCAATGTGCTGCCGAAAAATAACTCCCTGCCCCCGCAATCTCCCATTGGTTGCCAGACCCTAATATATAATATGGAAACATTCAACAATGCAGGGCTATACTTGGTTAGAGAGCCTCTTTACATGTTACAAACTTTTCTTGTTTGTTGAGCAACAATATGAGGACATTGAAGTAGAGGACATTGTGTCATTCAGGCCTATGCCTGCCATTACCCCTTCCCCCTGGTGGGGGCAGGGGATCCTCCATCCCCAGCTCCTGTTGCCTGCTGCCAGACCAGGTGGCAGTAGGAGTGTCCTCTGTGCTGCTACATCACTTTCAGAGAAAACCTGGAAATGACATAGGGTAGCTCTAGGAATTGCCAGAAACCTCTATGGTAAAATTGTAGAGTTTCTGGCAATTCCTAGAGCTATCCTACAACACTTCTGTGTTTTCCCTGGAAATGACATAGCACCACTGCCTGGCAACACTATCCAGACCAAAGTGTGCCTTTTTGTCCTTGCAGCTGGGGCATGCAGGCAGAAGTGATTTTGGCCTTCCCCCTCCACACTGTTTTCTACTCCTTCTTGCTGTTGACTCTGTTGCAAAACTTTTTTTTTTAATGTTTATTTATCAGTTTTTCATTACAAAACTAAAAAGTTTGCACATGGTACAGAAAGATCACTTTTGGAGTTTCAGAGAAGAGTTAACTATGAAAATGTGTGAAATAGCGGAAATGGATAAATTAAATATGATATTATCAGGGAAAGATGATAAGGTGTTTCAAAAAAGATGGTGTAAAGTCAACAAATGGATAAAAGAAAATGTAAAATTAAAATTTAGACTCTGTTGCAAAACTTAACTTGCAGCCACTTGTGTGATTTCACCGATGGAAATCTGAAACGTGCCTCCACAGCAGTCTATGCCCTCTCTCTTCCCTGCATTCCAACATTAATTTGGTTCATTGGTTGTATCTGCTTGTGTCCTCCTCCCTCTTCACATCCCTCCATCTCCCAAATTCTCCATCTCACTCAGAGAGCAACTTTTCAGATGAACTCTGGGGCGGTGGGGTGAGGGGAGGAAGCCAGAATGATCCAGGAAGCATTCCAGGTGCCTCTTCATAATGAAAGTCTCCTCAGTCACTTACATAGACGTTCATCACATTACGTAGATGTTCCCACACTTTTGGAGATGGCCTCCGCCGAGAACCTTTCGGAGGATCCTCAGCGAAGAAGCGCAGACGGCAACGTCTTGTCTGCAGCTAAGACGCTATTATCAGCATTCTCTTGGCTGTGGCACTTTAAGGCCTTTGGAAAAGATTAAGTCTGTTATATTTCAGAACAGAAGAAAACAGTGTCAGGTCTTTTCGCTGCTTACCATGGAACAGGTTAAACAATTCAATTCCCACTCCAAAGTGTGCAGGTTTTCCTAGGCAGGCTATTCCCAATCATGCATACAAGGGGGTGTGCGTGGTTTCCAGCAACACACACACACAGATAGCATGTCCTTGAAAAGCAGCCATGGAATAGTTTTTGTGATGGTACAGAATTGTTCAGAGGGGCATTTTTATAACGATAATAGGGATGTATTATAACAAAATGGTTCAGGAAGGCACAAACATAAAAGGAATGGGATTGTGAACTATATGCTGAACATAGCTTAGATTCGCTCTTTGGTGTACATTTTATCCTACTCTCACTGCTTTTTATATTTATGAGACACCATTTTTTTTGGGGGGGGGGTATTTGTGTGTGTGTACATGTGTGCGTGTGAGTCGGGAAGTCATGGTGACTTCTGGCAACCCCTAGTGGGGCGAGGACGTTTCAGAGAGGTGGCTTGACAACCTCCTCTGCGTCCTGGCCCTGGCATTTCTTGGAGGTCACCCTTCCGAGTACTTGCCAGGATCAGGCCTGCTTAGCTTCCAAGATCTGACAAGGCTGCACTTGCCTTGGCTATCCTGGTCAGGGCTATGTGATACCATTTTTC
Source organism: Gekko gecko (assembly GCA_029375565.1). Lineage (NCBI taxonomy): Eukaryota > Metazoa > Chordata > Lepidosauria > Squamata > Gekkonidae > Gekko > Gekko gecko. Next base: position 151,665,247 of record JAPDNY010000007.1, read on the forward strand.
ATTGTTTAACATATGCCTTTATGCTTTGTTTCGGAGCACTATAATCCTAGCCATCCCCATCAAGTCACGGCCGAATTCATGGTGACCTCATAGGGTTTCCAAGGCAAGAGATGTTCAGAGGTGGCTTGCCCTTGCCTGCCTCGGCATAGTAACCCTGGACTCCCTTGGTGGCCTCCCATCCAAATGCTAACCAGGGCTGACTCTGCTTCGCTTCCCACATCTGACAAGATCAGGCTAGCTATCCTAGTCCTATTACCTTGCTTATCATCAGATCTCTCATCCTATTGACTTCATGGATTTACACTGTGTCATTCGCCTTGAGTCTCAGTGAGAAAGGCAACTAAAGAAAGCAAACGAAGAAACGAATGGGAGCAACTGTCTGGACAGGGACGCAAAATGGTGTCAAAGTTTGTGTCGTCTCCTGGCAGTTATTAAAACTGTGTTCAACATCTTTCTTTCACAGCATGAAGGATGTTTTTGAACTGCTGTTTTAAACTGTTTGGTTACTTAAAAAAAAAAATCTTGTAGGTTCTGGGAAAGCCCTGACCTGGATGGCCCAGGCTAGACTGATCTGGTCAGATCTCAGAAGCTACAAAGGGTCGGCCCTGCTCAGTACTTGGATGGGAGACCAACGAGGACTTCCAGGCCACTACATCTGAAGAAGTGAGCAGTGCCCTGACCTGGGTAGCCCAGGCAAGCCTGATCTTGTCAGATCTCAGAAGCTAAGCAGGGTCAACTCTGGCAAGTTCTTGGATGGGAGACCTCCTTGGAATGCCAGCAGTCAGGAGGACAGTTGTTGTTCATTCGTACAGTTGAGTCTGACTCTTCGCGACCCCATGGACCAGATCACGCCAGGCCCTCCTGTCTTCCGCTGTCCACTGAAGTTTGCTCAATTTCATGTTCGTTGCATCGATGACACTGTCTAACCATCTCATCCTTTGCATTCCCCTTCTTCTTTGACCTTCAATCTTTCCCAGCATCAGGGTCTTCTCCAGTAAATGCTCCCTTCCCATTTGGTGGCCAAAGTATTTGAGCTTCAGTTTCAGGATCTGGCCTTCCAGGGAACAGTCAGGGTTGATTTCTTCTAGGATTGACTGATTTGATCTCCCTGCAATCCAAGGAACTCTCAAGAGTCTCCTCCAGCACCATAATTCGAAAGCATCTATTCTTTGGTGCTCGGCCTTCCTTATAGTCCAACTCTCGCAGCCATACATTACTACTGGGAATGGGCAGGCTTTATTCAGCCACCTCTCTGGATATCCTCCAGGCCCCCAGTAGGGGTCAGTCACCAGAGGGCAACATGACTTCTAGATGCACACACACAAAAGTACAAAAATACCAAAAAAGAAGTGAGCAGTGACTCACAAAAGCTCATACCCTACCACAAATTCTTTAAGTATCTTTAAGATGCTACTGGACTCTTGCTCTTCTCTACGGGTCACTACAGAGAGGCAGGCAATGGCAAACTGCATCTGCGTGCACCTTGCCTTGGAAACCCTATTGGGTCACCATAGGTCGGGCACAACTTGATGGCTCTTTCCATCACCAGGTTCTGGGGAATTGTCTTCTGCAAAATCTGCCAGTTCTGCATTTTGGCTGTATCACTACCAGAGGGTAGGTTTTTCAGAGCCTCAGTAAAGTAATTAGACAGGGCAGAATGACACTGTCGCCCCTTCTCATTGGCCAAATAATACAGCCCATCATAGCAAAGCATATTTGGCCACTGAATACTGCTAGTGGGAGAGGAGAGGAGCAATGGCTCAGCATGCAGAAGGTCTTCAGTTCAATCCCCAGCATCCCCAGTTAAAAGGTAATGAGTGATGAAAAAATACTTGACACCCCGGAGAACCACTGTCGATCAGAGTAGACAATGCTGACCTGGATAGATCAATAGTCTGAGCCAGTTTGGTGTAGTGGTTAAAAGTATCAGGACTCTAATCTGGAGAACTGGGTTTGATTCTCTATTTCTCCACTTGAACCCAGATGGGTGACCTTGGGCCAGTCCCAGTTCTCTCAGAGCTCTCTCAGCCCCACCTACCTCACAGGGTGTCTGTTGTGGAGAGAGGAAGGGAAGGTGATTGTAAGCTGCTCTGAGATTCCTTTGGGTAGTGAAGGGCAGTGTATAAAACCACCTCCTCCAACTCCTCTTCTGGCATCTTCCTCTTCTCCCTCCTTCTTCTGTAGATGGTAGCTTGACTTAGGGCTCACGGGCAGAGCATCTGCTTTGCATGCGGAAGGTCCCAGGTTCAATCTGCACCATTTCCAGGCAAAAATATCAAATGGAAGAGTCCGATGAACATGGGGGTGTATGAAGTGTGGTAGTCCAAACCTTATTTTGGGGTGCAGAGAGCAGTTCCTTATTCCTTATTCCAATCTTCTTTCAAATCAGGTCTCTGGGAGGCACTCCAAATAGAAGCTTGTGGCGCCAGAAACAGTGTTTGGATCAGGCACCACTGTATGTCTTCTTGCAGGGGACGGTCTCCAGAGCATGAGGATGTGTCATTCAGGATGGTCCAAAGATTGTTTTGGGGTGCATTATGGCCCAAGTGTTTCCCTGTGCGATTGTCCTAGGGGCACCCTGCTTTGGAGCAGCTGGCACCAGAACCACGCTTTCGTCCAGGAAACAGCACATGTCCCCTCAAAGGGGAGAGTTCACTGAATATGGGGGTGTATGGCATGTGGTGGTCCAAACCTTAGTCTGGGGTGCTGAAGTCAAGCAGTCAAACCAGTTCCTTATTCAAATCTTTTTTCTTTTTTTAAAAAATACAGGCTTCCTGGGGGCAACCCAAATAGAAGCCTGTGGCTCCAAAACCAGTATTTTGGGCCTGGCACTACTACGGTGGCTCAAGTGGTTAAGACACTGATCTGCAGGCTGTGGAAGGTCAGTAGTTCAGCAGTTCAAGACCCGAGAGTGCCGCATGATGGGGTGAGCTCCCGTCTCTAGTTCCAGCTCCTGCCAACCTAGCAGTTCGAAAGCAAGAAATTGCAAGTAGATAAATAGGTACCACTTCGGTGGGAAGGTAACAGCGTTCTGTGCACCTTGGTGTTTAGTCATGCCGGCCACATGACCACGGAAATGTCTTCGGACAGCGCTGGCTCTTCGGCTTTGAAACGGAGATGAGCACCGCAACCCTAGAGTCGGATTCGACTGGCTTTCGAGCAAGGGAACCTTTACCTTTTACTTTACTACTACATGTCATCTGGCAAGGGACAGTCTCCAGAGTGTGGGGGGTGTCATTTGGGGTGGTCCAGAGAGTGTTTTGGGGTGCATTGTGGCTCAAATGTCTGCCTGTGTGATTGTCCCGGGGCACCCTGCTTTGGAGCGCCTGGCACAAGAACCACACTTGGGACCAGGAAACAGGATATCTCCTCCTGAATGGGAGAGTCCTGTGAGCCTGGAGGTGTATGATATGTGGTGGTCCAGACCTCGTTTTGGGGTTCAGAGCTTTCAAACTCTCCTCAGTGTTTTTGGTTGAATTCACGAATCAGTCGTGAATAAGGAATGAATAAGGAACTGGGAATAAGGAACCAACTTCAGCCTCGTCTGAGACCCTGGAAAGCTTCTGCCAGTCAGAGCAGACAATACTAGGTATGATAGATGGATGGTCTGGCTGAACAGAAGGCAAGTTACCCAAAGAAGGCAAGTTCATGTCAGAAAGTCTGAGACCCGTTAAATCGAAAGCCAGTGAGACGTGAAGGATCGAGTAGTCCGTATGAGCAACGAGAAGTTGGGAATATCAACAGCCGTACTCTTAAATAGCCACAACCATTTATCACCTGCTCTGGTGCTGTTTCCTGGTGGGAAGCACAACTAAGAGCATGTTATATGAGTACATCCTTCCAACCATGACACAACCAGGGGCGAGTAGTGTGGCACCAACTGCGACATCTGAGGAAGACGGTTGTTGTAGCTCTGTGTGATGCAAAGAGAAAGTGGCGTTCTGTGGCGAGTGCCACAATAACAACACAATTTATCATCATTCTCCTGGCATAAAATGCGCCTGGTGACAAGGCTTACTAATGGAAATAGATTGTTTTGTTGCTCTGCCGTTTGTATTCATTACCGCGCCTACTCAACCTCTGCTTTTGGGGAGAGGTTAGAAAAAAGTATACAATTTAATTGTCACATGGGGCTTAAGTTTTTGCACATTGACTGTCTGGTCTCATTGACATGCTGTGGCTTCTGGGTCAGAGAGAGTGATGAGTCTCTCCAAAGTGGCATATGCACAGAAAGTTCACACAAACTTCTCCGTAAGTTCACACAAACTTCTCCATGTGAACATCTGAGAGGAATGTGGCTGTCAGGGGCAACATTTGAGCTGTGTGCTGGTTTGCTCTTCTTGACTTCCAGTGTCGCCAGGGGTACAAGCCCTAGGGAATGAGTTAAAGGGCAAAAGACAAAGGACATTGGACTCACACCCTCTGGCCTTGGAGGAACTAGCCCACCAAATCCAGGACTGGCCCAAGATGTGTGTACATGGAAAGTGGATAGCCCAGGCTAGCACAATCTCATCAGATCTTAGAAGCTCAGGAGGGTCGGCCCCGGCTAGTATTTGGATGGGGGACCTTCAAGGAATACCAGGGTCATGACATGGAGGCAGGCAATAGCAAACCACCTCTGAACGTCTCTTGCCTTGAAAACCCTACAGGCTGCCATAAATCAGATGTGACTTGACAGCACTTTCCACCACCACCAAAGTGCTGTCAAGCCACAACCAAGCTGGGGTTTTCAAGGCAAGTGATTAAGCAGAGGCGGTTCACCATCGCCTTCCTCTGCAAATCTTCCCTGGTGGTCTCCCATCCAAGTCCTGACCCTCTTTAGCTTCCGAGATTTGACAAAATCAGGCTATACTGTACCATTCCACATCTGGCCCAGGATATAGTTCTAGCTGTTATTAGGGGTTTTTTAAAAAAAAATAATTAAATTGTACTTTTTTCTGTTGTAATTTGACTGTGTTTTGCTTTGTTATAAGCCACTTCGGGTCCTTTTAAGGCGAGAAGTGGGAAATAAATATTCTAGGTATGTAAGCTTGCCTGTTTCCATTCTGTTCACAAAGACTGAGAGCTTTCATTGAGGCATACTGAGAGCACGATATATGCAGATGCCATCTCTTGTGAACTGGGCAACAAATGGATTTCCCATGCAGCAGCTGCACTCACGTGGAAATTCCATGTGTTACTGTTAGGGGTCTTTTTTTGCAAGTGTCACATTTCAGCCATGAAAGAGTTAAAATGTTGTTTATGTTAATGTTAACTAGTTAGCTGAGAACCAATTAGGTGTTAGGTACATTTTTCCCCCCACCAGAGAAGGGGAGGTATCATTCCTAATGAAATGAGGTTGGGAATGTCTATTGGGTGATCAATATATTGAGGATGCTATATGCTGTTTGTCAGGTACACAGGAGGAGGTGGAGTTTTCTGGAGGTAAGTTTGGTCCCCTTTGTTCTCTCAGAAAGAGACGTGAAGGATGTAACACACACTAGAGAAAGCATCAAGATGGAGTTAGGACCAATATGGCTGCCCAGGACCAATATGGCTGCAGGCATCCACACAGCAGCAGCAGCAGGGAACCATCCAAAAGAGATAAAAGGCACAACAGTCTATCCTCACACAGGTATTGCAGGCAGAAATTAAGGTAAGGAAGCTAGGTGGTTCATTGAATGGGCCTGTACCTGCGAGGGGCTAGTCGATGAGAGAAATCAGAACCTTGGATTTCTTAGTCAGTGAGAGCCAGTTTGGTGTATGGTTAAGTGCGTGGACTCTAATCTGGGAGAACCGGGTTTGATTCCCCACTCCTCCACTTGCACCTGCTGGATGACCTTGGGCAAGCCATAGTTCTGACACAGCTGTTCTTGAAAAAGAGCAGTTTCTGTCAGAGCTCTCTCAGCCCACCTACCTCCCAGGGTGTCTGTTGTGGAGACGGGAAGGGAAAGGAATTTGTAAGCCGCTCTGAGACGCCTTTGGGTAGTGAAGGGCGGGGTATAAATCCAATCTCCTCTTCTTCTTCTTAGTTAGTAGGCAGTAGAGATCTTCAGCCAGTAAATCCCAGAACAGTGTGCTGCAATAAATCCGTTAATTAAACATGACAGCTCCTATGAGCCGAAAACATCCATCAACACAGAAGCTGCCCAATTAACTCTGTATGATTCACTGCTCTGACCTTGTCTCTTTCTAATTGGGCTCCATTGGGTGTGGGTCAGTCGGCCACATTTCTGCATCATTGATGACTGGAGCGTTCAGTCACTCTTAACCCTGAGAGGCAGCAGAACTACCATCCCGTTAGGGAGGCTTTCCATCACATCCCTGCATGAGTCCCTGTTCTGCAGTTGCCTTCTGGAGGCACACTCAGAACAGGGTCTCACAGGGAGTGGCTCCTCCAACCACAGATTTGTAGCCTTTCATACTCTTTTCAGGTATAAACACTCCTCCAAGTTTCATTCAGAAAGCACGGTGTGCTTTCCCATTCACCCCCATTTGTCAAGCTGTCGGTGAGAATAAATGGCCCCCAAATTTAGAGGAGTAATTAAATTCATCCTCTCATCCTATCATCACCCTAGGACATTTAGGATTTAGGAAAGCAGTCTCGCATGTTTGATCCTGTTCAATATTAACCTCATGTTTATATATGAAAATAATTATTAGCGTGCACTGTTCAGATGTTTCAATGCTTTAGGGGTTTCTGTCAGCAAATTACCCTCCTGTTGGGGATAGAGTTTTTCAGTGGTTACATTTACGGCGCTCATACCTCGTGTACTGGGAGATCATGCTATGGGCAATTCTCTCTCTACGTGAAACTGCCATTTTGTGGGAATAGCGCCACATGTCTATTTATATGTTCATTAAGAAGAGCCTTCCAGGATCAGACCAGTGGCCCATCTAGTCCTGTCTTTCACACAGTGGCCAACCAGTTCCTCTGGAGAACCAACAGCAGGGCATAGAAAGGCCTTCACCTGATGTTGCCTCCTGGCTCTGGGATTCAGAGCTTGACAACCTCTGAATGTGGAAGTTCATACTTTTAAAAGGAAGTGTTTTCATTACAGATGCCAAACTTTCCCAGGGTATATCTGAGGGTAGGTGGCTTATGGATGTGACAGGCATGAATGAACCAATCAGCATTGCTCCCAGTGGACAGTTGCTGAGTCATCATCTTTATGGGGAAACCTGTAAGGAGAAAACAGAGTCGTCTTGAATGGAGGGAGTCCTCCAGACAGGACTGGCACTCGGCATATGCAAAATCTGCATTTACCCTGTTTTTTGCATTTTTTTTGATGGTTCGACTTTGTCATCTTGAGGCATGGATTTTGCTTTGAACATCTCGACCTGGTTCTCTTTTACATCTCTACCACTGGGATTCTGCTGTACATGCCAGAGTTACTGTCCCAGATTGCTTCTGGCCCCAAATCCCAGTCCAGAACCTGACTGCTAGGAAAGGCTGCTGTCACGCACTAAATAATCCACTTTCAATCCACTTCCGGTGCACTTTCCAACTGGATTTTACTGTGGCTGATTCTGCATTGGTTTTTCCCTCTGTTGTTTTACCAAGCCTACGTTGGAACAAAAAAGGTGCAACTCAAAACCACATTCAAATACCCCAGGGCAACACTGTACTGACTGCAAAGTCACCTCTGAATGGCCATAAATCTATGCAGATGGTACCCTAAAACCCAATGATCAAAGAAAGTGAAAGCAGCATGCAGTGTAGAGGGTACCATAAAATCCAATGATCAAAGAAAGTGACAGCAGCATGCAATGCAGAGGGGAATTTCTGTTCCGACGTGGGTTTGGTATAAAGATGGAGGGCAAAGCCAATGCAGAATCGCCCAGTGTGCTGACAAAATCCAGTTGGGAAGTGCATTGAAAGTGGACTGAAAGTGGATTATTTAGTGTGACTGCAGCCTTACATTAGGAGAAACAAAACACCCTAGAATGTTGCCTTGATATTCATTTTCTAAGGCGAATGCCATTTCACAAAAGAAGATGGACATTGGGGGGGCGGGGGGGATTGAAGTTCACCAGTTATCGTAACTTGTTTAATTGCATCCGGATGGGAGGAATATCTGCTCTAATGAGAAATAATTTGAGACGGCTGAGGAGAGGAAAAGGTGATTTCAAGAATTGCATTAGCAGGCAAGACGAGCTTCAGAAAATGGAAGTGGGATGAAAGGAAACTGCCAGAACTTTTAATGAATGAAATGTGACTGATGGGATGAAATTCATTACCCCAAAGGACAAAAGGTTGAATGTTACCTTTTAGATCAGGAAAGGCACTGGGGAAATCTACGCCGCAGTCTTAGACTTGGTTAATACCCATTCCTTCTCCTCGGTGAGTTCCGAGAACTGTGACGGAGGAAGGAAACGGGGGATCTCCCACAGAGAATTCTCAGCACCCTCTGCAAACTACAGTTCCCAAGATTCTTTGGGGGGCAGCTATGACAATTCCTGATATAACACACTCATGTAGGGTTTTCAACCTCCAGGTGGAGGCTGGGGATCTCCTGGAATTATAACTTATCTCCGGGCAACAGAGATCAGTTCACCTGGAGAAAATGGCTGCTTTGGAAGGTGGACTCTATGCAGCATTATACCCCATTGAAATCTCCCCCAAACCCACCTTCCTCCGGCACCACCTCCAAAATCTCTAGGTACTTCCCATCCTGGAATTGGTAATCCTCAGCTCATGATGGGGCAGGAGCAGCTCAAAATAATTCACAGCGCAATCCTGTGCAGAACAACTGTGATCTATGTCCATTGAAACCAATGGGATTAGACATTACAACTCTATACAGGGTCTCACACGAGGAGTACTAGTCCCCCAGGTCATTCCCAGTTTGGTGTGGTCTGTGGGTTAGACAGGCTAGGATCACAGAGACCTGGGTTCAAATGCCCACTCTTATTAGGAATCTTGATGGAAGTCACTCATAAGCAGAAGTCCATCAGTGGCTATTAGCCACAGGGTATAGATGGGAACTCTCAGTCTGGGGCAGGTGATGCACTCTATTCTTGGTGCTGGAGGGGGCAGCAGTGGGAGGGCTTCTAGTGTCCTGGCCCCACTGCTGGACCTCCTGATGGCACCTGGTATTTTTGGACACTGTGTGACAGAGTGTAGGACTAGATCGGCCATTGGCCTGATTCAACGTTGGCTTCTCTTATGTTCTTATATTCTCAGCATTACTTACCTCAGGAGGCTGTTGTGAGGTTATAACTGTAGAGAGGCGAGCTGCCTATGTCACCCTGAGCTCCTTGGCATCTGCTCTGACTGGCATCAGGTAAAGGTCTTTCATATCACCTACTACTGAAGATGGCAGGGTTTGAATCTGGGACCTTCTGCATGCGAAACAGGTACTTTACCATTCACCTAACCCCTTAGCAACCACTGCAGCCAAAGATGTTCCATCCTCAACAGCATGAGCCCCGTGGGAGAACTCTGGATATGTCAAGGGAAGTTATCCAACATGAGCCGTTATGAATCCCTGAACAAGTGATTCTGACCCAGAATGCTCAGTGAGCCGTGCTTTCCAACTGGGGTAGGGCAGGGGAAAGGGCTTCATCAGTTAGATAAGCCCTCATTTGAAAGGGGAGACTAAATTAATGTTTGAACTCAAAGCCAACCCAGACTCTGAAAGAGCTGAGCTTGTGCTGCCGTCTGTCAACACCTGGAAATTAACCTGTCAAATATGATTAACCATGTCCGGGAAAGAGACTACTGAACTCGCCCTCCAAGCAGTTGGTTCAGCTATAAGGTAGAAACCCGTCCCTTTCCCTTATCCTCTTTCAAAGAATTATGTCTGGGTGACGCGCCTGCTTCTTCCCTTCCTCTGGCACCTCTCTTCTGGAGGACGCAGAAATAGGCATCGGCACCTTTTTTACTCATGGCTATGAGTTGTTTGAGCGTATTCATGGGAGATGTGCCGATGTTGACATGGAAATTAAAGCTTTGTTGCTTTGAGATCCTTTTGTATTTATTTATTTACTTCATTTATACCCCACAATTCAGGTCACACAACACAGGGCTTCAGTAGAAGAATCTCTTTATTGGTGAATTGTAACTAAAGACACGTGTATAGCTTGTGTCAGGAATGCCCGAGAACAGCAGGCTCTCTAAGTTATAGTGAAATCAAACAACCCCCTAAACGAGCTGAAGCCAATGAGTATAGTTCACGTGCACGGGCAAAGCGGGCAAAACAATCTAAAAGCCGTTGATTCCCCAGCAGAGGAGTTCTGCAGCTGGAGACACTACAAGGTCAGGAAAATGATAACATACAGACAGTAGAATAGTAATGGTCAGAGACTGGTAGACTGAGAGTACTCCCGTCGCATTCCAAGCCCATGACAGGGCTACCTGACACCTACGGCCTGCCTTCTGAGATTAGATGCATGGCAACTCAGGAGAGGGCCTTCTCGCTTGTGGTGCAAAAACTGTGGAACTCCCACGCCAGGGATATTTGTTTTGTACCCTTCTTTCACTGCATGGGTGAAGACTTTTTGATTTCATCTGGCATTCCCTCCATGATCGTTCCTTCCTGTATTTTATTGTTTCTTATATGGTGGGTGGGTTGGGTTTTTTTGGGTATTTGTGTGTTATGTGCGTGTACCTGGAAGTCATGTTGCCCTCTGGTGACTGACCCCTACTGGAGGCCTGGAGGATATCCAGAGAGGTGGTTGAATAAAGCCTGCCCCCAACTGTTGGTATTCCAAGGAGGTCTCCCATCCAAGTACTTGCCAGAGTCGACCCTGCTTAGCTTCCTAATTCCTAAAGCTACCCACTGGTCATTTCTGGCTTTTTCATGGAAGTGACATGCCCACAATTCCGCCTCCCCACAATGTTCCCCGCCCCCAACCCCCTGCCAGTTGCCCTAGTGGTTTTGCCCTTGCCTGAAAGGTGCTTGAGGAAATACGTATTATCACTGGAGTGTCAAAATAAATTGTGCATCCCATTTTAATCCAGAAAAAAATACTGTGTTGTCAAATGTTTGTGAGAGACTGCCAGTCTTTATGTAGTACATCTGAAGTGTTCAGGCAGGGTACTCAATTGTCAGGCTCTAAGACATCAATAGCCTCATTGAGTATTTATTTATTTGATTCAATTTCTATCCTGCCCTTCCCATAAGCGGGCTTAGGCCGGGTTACAACATTAACATTTTTGTTAAACTTTCTGTCTGTCTCTATTGTTTTATATGTAGGCACTTGGTGCCCTTTGTAAGCCGCCCTGAACCCGTTCGTGGGGAGGGCGGGGTAGAAATACAATAAAAAATAAATAAATAAAACATAAAGCAATAAAATCAAGATAAAACTGTAAACTTAATCCTTAGATAACAGCAATTCAACTACATCTCAGCTATTTTAGTGGTGCCCTGGTGTTAGACAATAAAAACAGAAGGGCTAGATCTGAAAGAAATACCCTACCCTTGGGTAGTCCAAGCTGGCTATCATTCTATGTCCTCAAAAATTGAAGACCATAATATAGATGGTAACAGAAAGGTAACACAGTGGTAACAGGAATGGGCCTTACTCATGTAAGTTACCTGGAACCATGCTTACAAAGGCTTCTGAGTATCTTTGGGCACAAAAAGGAATAAGACCTTCTCATTGGCAGGCAGTATGAAGCCATGGGATTGGCTAGGCCTGATAAAATTTTTAGTGTGCTGGGCCTGTTGTGCTCTGCTGGGAACCCAAACGAGTTCCTTTTCCCAAGTCAGGTGGTATTTTAAAGGAAATGACACGGAAGAAAATGAGGAAAAAAGGGCCGCTTTCCTTACATTAGCAGGGGAAATAATTTGTGCCTTGCTGAGGGATTTAGTTTCCTCACCAAAGCCTGGCCAAATTAAGTACAAGGGCATTGTTAAAATATTGAAGAGCCGTTATGTACCTATGGTAATTTCCCAGTAGAATTAGATGCATCCCGTCTACTTAAGAGACCAAATGGAAGGAGAACGTGGTTCAGAATTTCATGCAAGCTTGAAGTAACTGTCAGCCACATTGGGGGGGGGGATTTTTTGATGGAAACACTGAGGGATCAATTTTTTTGGGGGGGGAGGGGTTCGATCAAGAAACAGAGCGGCTATTAGGCACACTGCAAAAGAAGGAGCTGTCACATGAAGGGCCAATGGAGAAAGCCTTGATGTTTGAAGTCACCAGAAAGAGTTCTCTGCAGTTTCAGAAGGAGCTACTGCCAACATGCTTGGCAGAAGAGGAGACAGTGAAGTTTTGTGACAACGTGGGCGGCTGCTTTCTCCAGCACCAGCAACTCAAGTCATTATCCCCATACAGAAAGGGAACCATGATCTCATCTTTTAAAGGCACGATTACGCCAACTTGAAAAAGACATCTTTATTAATCTCCAGTGCAACAGTTGGGTTCAAAACAATTTTATTTCTGGTGCTATGTGATGGGGTAGGGCCCTGAGTCAGTCAGTGCTGGAGCCCTTGCTTTGCACGTAGAAGGTCCAAGGTTCGATATGTGATATCTCCAGGTTAAAGGATCAGGTAGGTGATGGGAAAGACCTCAGCTTGGCAAATGAAGAGCTACTGCTGGTCGGTTGCCAATTATCATTTTAATTCCATATTGTAATTTAAGAAAGGGAAGGTTTATTGCTTTTAAGAGTTTCTCATAAATGTTTGTTTATTTCATATATTTAATTCATTTATACCCCGCCTTTCTCCCCAAACCCAAGGCGGCTGACGTCATTTTTCTCTCCTCAGTTTTATCCTCACAAAAGCCCTGTGAGATAGTTTAGGTTGAGAGAGTGTGACTGGCCCAAAAGTCACCCAGCATTGTCATATCTTGAAGACTCATTAGGTTCCATTTTCACAAACATCATAAGAACATAAGAACATAAGAGAAGCCAATGTTGAATCAGGCCAATGGCCCATCTAGTCCAACACTCTGTCACACAGCGGCCAAAATATACCAGGTGCCATCAGGAGGTCCAGCAGTGGGGCCAGGACACTAGAAGCCCTCCCACTGCTGCCCCCTCCAGCAACAAGAATAGAGTGCATCACCTGCCCCAGACTGAGAGTTCCTCCAATGGACTTCTGCTCCATATGTTTATCTAATTCCCTCTTGAAACTGTCCATGCTTGTAGCTGCCACCACCTCCCATGGCAGTGAATTCCATATGTTAATCACTCTTTGGGTGAAGAAGTATTTCCTTTTATCTGTTCTAACCCGACTGCTCAGCAATTTCATGGAGTGCTCACGAGTTCTTGTATTGTGAGAAAGGGAGAAAAGTACTTCTTTCTCAACCTGCTCAATCCCATTCATAATCTTATAAACCTCGATCATGTCACCCCTCAGCCGTCGTTTCTCCAAGCTGAAGAGCCCCAAGCATTTTAACCTTTCTTCATAGGGAAGGTGTTCCAACCCTTTTATCATTCTAGTTGCCCTTCTCTGCACTTTTTCCAATGCTATAATATCCTTTTTGAGATGTGGTGACCAGAACTGTACACAGTATTCCAAATGAGGTCGCACCAATGATTTATACATGGGCATGATGATACTGGCTGATTTGTTTTCAATTCCCTTCCTAATAATCCCCAGCATAGCGTTGGCCTTCTTTATTGCAGCTACACACTGTCTCGACATTTTCATTGAGTTATCCACTACGACTCCAAGATCTCTCTCTTGGTCCGTCTCTGCCAGTTCAGACCCCATCAACGTGTATTTATATTTAGGATTTTGGGCTCCAGTGTGCATCACTTTGCACTTGGCCACATTGAACCCCATTTGCCACGATGATGTCCACTCACCCATCCTCGACAGATCCCTTTGGAGTGCCTTGCAATCTTCCCTGGTTTTCACCACCTTGAACAACTTTGTGTCATCTGCAAATTTAGCCACTTCACTGCTTACTCCCAATTCCAAATCATTAATAGACAAGTTAAAAAGCATCGGACCGAGTACTGATCCCTGTGGTACCCCACTGCTTACCACCCTCCACTGAGAAAGTTTCCCATTTATACTCACTCTCTGTTTTCTATTTATAAGCCAGTTTTTGATCCACAAGAGGACTTGTCCTTTTATCCCATGACTATTGAGCTTACTTAGGAGCCTTTGATGAGGAACTGTATCAAAAGCTTTCCGGAAGTCAAGGTAAATAATATCTATTGGGTCCCCCTTGTCCACATGTTTGTTCACTCCTCAAAAAACACTAACAGGTTAGTGATCTTCCCTTGCAGAACCCATGCTGAGTCTGCCTCAATAGTTTTTGTTCATCAATGTGCCTACTAATTCTTTCCTTAATAACAGTTTCCACCAGCTTACCCTGTATCGATGTCAGACTGACTGGCCTGTAATTTCCCGGATCTCCCCTGGAGCCCTTTTTAAAGATGGAAGTGACATTAGCTACCTTCCAGTCCTCAGGAATGGAGGCAGATTGTAAAGAAAGATTACAAATTTTTGTCAGGAGATCCACAAGTTCACATCTGAGTTCTTTCAAAACTCCCGGATGAATGCCATCCGGGCCTGGTGATTTATTAGTTTTTAAATTGTCCATCAGTTGGAGGACTTCCTCTCTTGTCACCGCAATCTGATTCAGGTCTTTCAAACCCCCTCCCGAATTGAATTAGATTACAAGTCTGCCCATTATTTTCCATGCACAGAAAATGGCAGGTTTTTCTGACTTGGAGATTTCTCCCCCTCAAATGGTACCGAAATATCAGGGTCCACCCCCTCTTCTAAAGACGCCCCAAGTTTCAAGTGAATTGGGCCAATTCAGGGTTGCTAAGTCTCCTGCTATATGATTTTAACAGAGTTTTTTTGTAAATCCTAGAGTGTCCCCTTACTGGGGACTGGAAGTGACATCAGCTTATCAGGATGACCCCAGCATGCCTGTCCCCACCCCTAATTACTCCCGTGGTTACTGGCAGTGGCCTGGCAACCCTATGAGATCCAAACCTTGTTCCAGGAAGGCTTTGACTGCCTCAGATTTAGCCTACCCAGTTCGATGCCTGTTAAGTTAGACAATGTTTAGGGTTAGCAATATTTGACTGCACGCCCCTAGTCGACCATACTGACCTTGATAGACCAGTGGTCTGACTCCGTAGAAGGCAAGTTAATTTGTGCATGTTCTATTTTATCATGATATTCTCAAGGACCTCCCACCACTGCCTTTTGGGCAGCTAAGGAACCAGATTTACTTATTTATCGTATGGCAGAGTTACACACAGGAAGTATATAATAATATGAAATATGTAACCAAGTTGATACAGTGGGTATGCAGACCTATTGGGCAATCCTCCTAAATACTAATATCTAGATTTTCAATGCACTCAGTCGCAGCTGGGGAGAGGACAAAGATCATGTTCCTGTGACAGATGGAAAATACTTCAGCAGGCTGCACCACACTCGCATTCAGGTCCTGGTGTTTTGCCCCATTTAAACAACAGGTCTGCACAACTGCCAAAGCCTGTTCGTATTCCATTAGCTGTCTTCCATACTTTACATGGCAGGTCAGATCCCGAAGGCCTCTTGTTGGTGTTGATCAGGTTATGGATATTGGGTAGAACTGATTGCATCCATGTTCACAACCAATCATTTCCTAGAACGAAATTTTGATTGCAGGATTTGTGCAGATCTTATTGCTGGATATTGGGATCTTAGTCTGGATAGGCCCATGCCAGCCATGTCTTTGTGGATGGGCAACTCTCTGTTTTCAATTATCTTTCTAGCCAATAGGTCAGAGTGGGGTTAATACATCCACTGATGGTTATTACTGTTGTACTGAGTTGGACATCAAGTTTGTGGACATGGAGGCTGTTGAGCCACACTGAAGTACCATATTCCGCAGTACTATACACCAATCCCAAAGCTGAGCATCTAAGTGTTGTAGCAGATGCGCCCCAAGTTGTATCACATCATTTTTGGAGAATGTTGTTTTGCCTGCATATTTTCACTGGTACATTGGTAAGATGCTGTTTATAGCTCAAGGTCCTGTCCAGGGTAATGCCAAGGTACTTAGGCGTATGGTTGTGTGTAACTTGGGTGCCATTAAGGTAGACATTCAGTTCATGGTTCGCAAGATTGTCCTGGACTTGGGATAAGCCACCATAGTCAGCCGAAATTTCAAGGTCCCTAGTCAGTATTTCCTCAGTCTTTCAATTGATTTGTGCCTTACTGCAATCACCATGTCATCAGCATAAGCAAACTTCCTGGATATTGTCTCAGGAACACTGGAGATGTATAGATTGAAAAGAAATGGAGCAAAGACAAATCCCTGGGGTAGACCGTTATTCGGTTTCTTCTGCTTGCTGACTGACTGACCCGTAATTACTCAAAAAGTTCTATCGCTCAGCATGCTATTTAGGAGTCAAAATAATGTCCTGCAAGGGAAAACTTGAAAAAATTGTAAAACAGACTATTTCTCCAGACTGTGTTATAAGTGGCAGTCAGATTGACAAAAACTGTTGATGTCTTAAGACGCTTCTGATACCCTGTATCAATAAAAGTGGTTAAGCTGAGGAGCTGGCCTTCACAAAGGAACCAGATTCAGGTCACCAGTCATTGCTATGTCAAGGAGTCAGATGCAGTCCATTTATTCTTTGTATTATAGCCAGTGACCACAGCCCAAATGAAACCTATTTTGTTTCAGTGAAGGTAGAGGATACACTGATTTGGACAGAAACTGGTCCTGGAGCAGCAACATCAGTGATATTAGAGGCAGTAATATATTTCCCTGATGTGCCATTACAGGAACAGATGTGCTTTGGATAAATTACAGTTAAGCATCGACAAAAGTGCTAGGAGACTGAAAAAGGTGCCTGTCATGGTGACATATGCTGTTATAAATCTACCACACTAAGGTCAATTCTAATGGAAGTGAATGCTCCCTCTTTGCTGGGGGAGAAGTTAGCTGCGCAAATCCGAACTGGACTGGAGTACCTTGCAGTAATGTAAAATATCAGCATAAACTGCTTTGGCTACAAGCAAGCTTCATGTGGGTGAGTACTGGCAATTCCTAAATTCTATTAAACAACCCCCGTATCATATACATCGTGCAAGCTAGTAATTAGGCAAGTAGAAGAACTGGGAAAACAGAGAATAATTTCCATTGTGGAGATCACTGATTGTGCACCAACTGTTATATCCCAAAAGTGATGGAGGGCTGAGAGTGTGAAGTTGTCATAAATTCCTGGGTTGAGGTTTACCAACATCCGATATCCATGTGGCAGAAAACAGAAAACATGATTACAGGGAGTGTTACAGAAGGAGCCTGGTTTACAGAATTATCTTTTCCAAAAAGTATCATTAGATCAAGATTTCCCCCCCACCATGAACATTCATAAGGGGGAAGTTCAGCAAGAGAAATAACACGGAGATGCAACATTTTAAAAAACAGTAGGTATTTTAGCCTTAATTGGTGGAATAATATTCTGATAGCAGGGGAAAGAGGATCCTGTATGAAATCTTGAAAATGGGAAGCTGCCAGTCAAAGAATATCAATCTCAGTAAAGTTTGTGAGTTCATTTGGTTCTTGGCTACATTCTAGCTCTTTGGACTCTAAATAAGATATACACTGGTGTTTGATATGCAGGCTTAGTTGCTAAGAGACTGATTTTAAGGGCTTGTGGAATTCAGCTCTTCACCTAAAATTGATGATTAGATAACCAGACTCTTAGAATCGGCATCCGGGTAGCATCTAACATTTATACAAAGCAATACCTTATATACATTTAATGGCCCATGGGATGCCCCTCTGGAGTGCTTGTTTTAATGACAACTATATTGCCCACAGTTGCCTTTGTAACCTAATACTTCTTCTTGTTGTTTTGCAAGTTGACGGAACTCTCCCCGTAATTTTTCTCTCCTTTCCCCCTCTTCCCTTTTTCTTTTTATATAACCGAATGAAGATTGGACTTTGAATTCACACAACAGCAAGGATATGATTTAATTTTAGGAAATTCTTCAGAACATGTTCTGTACTACCTAGATAATCTGTTTGCCTTCAGGAATTTCCAGAGTTTAACTGTATATACTTCTTATCTTTTTTGGTTATTTTTAGGAAAATTTCAACAGATTACTGGAAGCACAAGATGTGTCAAGCAAATAACAGAAATAAAGCTTTAAACTAAAAACAGAAAAGTGTGCGTTTTTCAGATGGTTTCTTACTTGGGACTTTGTATAGGAGTAGAAGACATTCACATCCATTTTTGAAAAACTGAAGCAATTGAAGAAGAAGAGATTGGATTTATACTCCGTCCTTCACTACCTGAAGGAGTCTCAGAGCAGTTTAGTCTCCTTTCCCAGCCCCTTCCCACAACAGACACCCTGTGAGGTAGGTGGGGCTGAGAGAGCTCTTTCAAGAACTAGTCATGAGAGAACAGCTCTGAAAGAACCTCTAACTGACCCAAGGTCACACCAGCAGCTGCATGTGGAGGAGAGGGAAATCAAACCCAGTCCCCCCAGATTAGAGTCTGCGCTCCTAACCACTACATCTAACTGGCATATTCACTGGTACCCAAAAATATTTCAGATCTCACATAATCCTTGGCTATATTATTTATTTACTTCATTTATAGCCTGTCTTTAACACTGAGACACAACACAGATTACAAAATATTGAAAAAGTAATTTTCCTGGAAAGCATGACATCCAATAAATAATGCAATGGGACTAGGAATACAGAACTGGAAAACAATGCAAACAAACAAACCGATCTAAGGCATGACATATGATAATCCACAAATTGGGTTACCAGCGTAGAAGACAGTGCAGAAAAAAAGCGATGTAATACATACAATAAGCATTTAGACTAGAATCCTCTATCTTAAAACAGAAGCAGCCCTCTGAGCTGTTCCATTATATAACAGCTCTGGTCCCTTTATGAAAATGCCCTTCTGAACGTATCTGTTTTGCATGTTCTGTGAAATGACAGAAGTGTGAGGGCCTTCCTGACTGCCTCAGGCAGGCTGTTCCACAAGGTGGGAGCCACCCCACCACAGAAAACGGGTGTGAACGGCGAATGGTCAGTAGTGCATCTTATCCATTTGCAGGCTATTTTGCTCAGATGAATTAAACTCAAGATCAAGCATAGCAGGAAAAGGTGGTCATGAAAGTATGTGGGCCCAAGGCCATTAAAGATTTTGTTCCATGCGCCTTGGCATCTAGTCATGCCAGCCACATGACCATGGAAACTTCTTTGGACAGCGCTGGCTCTTTGGCTTGGAAACAGAGATGAGCACCGCATCCCTAGAGTCGGATTCGACTGGCTTTTGAACAAGGGAAACCTTTACCTAGTTAATTACAACTGTAGGAATTACAACTGATCTCCAGGCTTCAGAGATCAGTTTCCCTGGAGAAAATGGCAGCTTTAGAGGGTGGGCTCTATGGCATTGTACCCCTCTGAAATCCTCCACTCCTCACTCTCCACCCTCCCCCAGCTCTGCCCCTGAAATGTTAAGGAATTCCAGTTCCAGCCTGGGAAATTCCTCTATATTAATTATAGCCCCTACACTCTTCACTGAGGGAGCTGCGGTGGCTCAAGTGGTTAAGACGCTGAACTGCAGGCTCTGGAAGGTCAGTAGTTCAGCAGTTCGAGACGCGGGTGCCGCATGACAGGGTGAGCTCCTGTCTCTAGTTCCAGCTCCTGCCAACCTAGCAGTTCGAAAGCAAGAAATTGCAAGTAGATAAATAGGTACCACTTCGGTGGGAAGGTAACAGCGTTCCGTGCACCTTGGTGTTTAGTCATGCCGGCCACATGACCACGGAAACGTCTTCGGACAGCGCTGGCTCTTCGGCTTTGAAACGGAGATGAGCACCGCAACCCTAGAGTCGGATTCGACTGGCTTTCGAGCAAGGGAACCTTTACCTTTACCTTACACTCTTCACTGAGTCAGCAAGCATCAGTTGGACCCCATCAAAACTGGGAAGCATAATGTTCTTCAAGACCTCAGCCTCCCCAGTCAACATACAGAGCTGGCTGTCATCCGCATAATTATGACAGCCTATTCCAAACCCCAAATGATTTCCACTACGGGCTTGACATAACGGTGGAATAGTGTGAAGGCTAAGAATGAGCCTTGTGGAACCCCACATGGCAAGTTCCACACAACTGTCCACTGGTATCCAATAGCAACCATGTGAGACCTGCCTGTAAGGAATGATATAAACAATTCAAAGTGCATCCCTTAACCCCTGCTTCTATTTCCAGATGCCTCAACAAGATGCCATGGCCCACAGTATGTATGTATGTATGTATTTTGTTAGACTACTGTTATGTATTGGAACTGGAACATTCCAGGACTGTTTCTACCAGAGACTGGCTGAGCTTGGAGCTCTTGAACAATAGCCACCAGGACTCTGGAGGTGGCCAATGAGGAATTAATGGTTCTGACAATAGTTATTTGGGAAGTGGGTGGGATTTGCATGCTATTTAAACAGGGCCGTTGGCCTGGGTCTTGTCCTTGCTGAATCACTAATAAAGCAGAGCTGATCACGAGGGTTGGAGTCAGACCATCCATGGAACCCCCAGTATTTTACAACTACATTCCCCACAATGTAGGCTCAGGGCGCGTACTTCAGCCACATACTACCCGTGATGCTCCTCATATGCATCTTGGTAATTTGGAAATCAATTGTAACAAAAAGAGACATCCAAGAGCCACCTGGAGGTTGGCAACCCTACTGAAAGGTACTTTCCTTTAGCATGCACCAAGGTTTGAAAATAAACAAGGTGTCCCTCTTCAGACAAAATGGCAACCGAGCATCTTGGGAGCATTGCGGGTAGTGTACACATCTTCTATATGTGGTTGGATTCCCCTTCCCTGAAAACACAGTTTCTGAAAAGACCTACAGAGACATGAAGATCTTAGTTCGTGTAACAAAACCACGACTGCAGCATAGTAGCTATATCCCCTCAACGTGACTGTAGACATGATTGTACTTATTTCTGATCCACTAGGAGTGTCTGAAGAGACGGAGGCAGCTCCTGACATCGGGAGACACAGTCTGAGAAGCAGAACCAAACATTCTTTAAAAGTAGCAGGATTTTGTCCTTCCAAAGCACATTCTCAAGGAGAGGCAGAACTGTCAACCACTAGACGGATTACGTTTGTAGAAGTGGGGGGGGGGGACATACTGAGAAGACAGCTGGGGTTTACAGAATAAATACGTGGAAAGAACAGGTTTGCAGTGTCTTTCACAGCTGAATTAGATGTTATGGCTTCCAGGAGTCTGCCATAAGGGCTTGGAATTCTGGCGGGAACTCTAAGATCGCCACGGGGGCCTGATTCCGCCTGGGACCATGGTCCAGCAAGGCGGAGGGGCTCCTGTATTCCCCTCAAGCCGAAACAGTGCCCAGGGGGACATTATTTCCCTCGATGGTGTTATACGCACAGTTTATGAAACACTCAGCACTTCATTATTATATAATTTTGTACTCTGCCACTGCCTAACAGGGTAACTTAGTAGGCACACTTAGCACTGCCCTGATATATAGATCTACATATATGCTAAGTGCCATTTATAATTCTAGCCATATAAACAGAAATTAACTATGGACATATATTCAGATATCTGCTTTGGTTCATTTATGACTATTGCTTAAATGCATGATGGGAAAATGAAAACTGCTAATTCTGCTGAAGCCTATGGCCTTGGCAGGCCAGCAGGGCTATTTTTGGGCAGGAACGCACAGGAACGGAGTTCCGGCTGGCTCCTGAGTTGGCCACACCTAGTAGGAACTCATTAGCATAACACGCCACACCCAACTACAGAAACTCATTAGGATTGGCTACATTTGCGGTGTGTGGCCTAATATGCAAAGGAGTTCCTGCTACAAAAAAGCCCTGGGTTTTGACAACAAACAAGGTAAACAGAATAAGAAGCAAAAGATGGGTGTGTCTGGATGACCACACTTCTGGTGACACGGGGGTGTGGCCTAATATGTTAATGAGTTTCTGCTGTTGGGTGTGGCCTAGTATGCTAATGAGTTCCTGCTGGGCTTTTTCTACAAAAACCCCTGCAGGCCAGTTACTACTGCGCATGTCTCTGATACCAGTTAGCTTAGCTAAATGAAGAACAATAGCAGCCTGTAAACATATCTCTCCTTATAATAATTGAGTTTTCGCTTTACAACGTTTGATGCGTGCCAACACCCGCTGGCTGTTGCATGCCAACAGCCGCTGGCAAGAACTGCCACTCAATAAGAGGGTGGTAGAGGCAGCCAACCACCATAGCCGCGCATTGAACGCTGGAAGCGAAAACTCAAACAGAGGCCCCCCCCATCGCTTCTCCTGCTGGCCTGCCCTCCGCCTGCAGCTCGCCGCCACCTGATTTCTTGCCCTGCATGCCTCCAGCCTGGCCTGGACCGCCAGCCATTCGGTCCGCCTGGCCACCAGCTCCACAGGCCCAGCACCAGAGCCAGGGGCGGCATTGCCACTGCTCTCACCAGTCCAGCTCGCCCACCAGCACAGTCCCACTCCCGGCCACCATGCCGCTGCCTCCTCCTCCCTGCTGCTGCTGCTGTGGGGCTGGAGCCAAGTGGAGCTGGCAGTGCTTGGCGGGGAGGGGACCAGGAGTCCTGGCTGGGTGGAGGGATGCAGCGGCTCCTGCTCCAAGCCGGACGAAGGAACAGGGCAAGGTGGGAAGCACATTGGCACCTCTCGTACGGAGGGGGACGCGGGGAGTGACTTGGATGCGTCCCCCCACATCGATTCTCCCGCCTGCCCAGCAAGCCAGACATATGGGAGAAGCTTACGCAGGCCCCCTCAACGCCTCCCCCTCCCTTCTTCCTTCCTTCCTTTCTCCCCCTTCTCTTTCTTTCTCTCTCCCCCTCTTCCTTCCTTCCTCTCTTTCTTTCCTTCCTTCCCCTTTCTCTCTCTCTCTATTTCTTTCACTCTCTCTTTCCCCCCTTTTGGTCTTTTGGTCTTCTACTCTACAGGACTGCTTTGTGTGTTTTCTCAAATTGGCCTGGGCAAACACAACCAGGGACAGAGGTTCTGTCTATCAATAGCGGGGCCACATGTGTGTGGGTCAAATATAGCCCCCATGTTGTTTTGGCTTGGGAGAATGGCACAGGGAGGGAGGCCTGAGCCTCTCCCTTCCACACTGAATTGGGCCCTCATGGCAATTGTAAAAGTAATTCCCACTGGGAAAGCTAAGCCCCAAGATGACTGAAGACTCGCAGAAGCCATTAACATCTGTTTTGGCCCTGAGAGACATTTCTAGTTGTTAAGCCTCTGTGCAAGGACAGCCACCAGCAGGGAGATGTACATATATCTTGCTGAATGCGAGTGCTTTTTGTGTGTATGTGTGTGGGGAGGTGTATTCGTTAGTCTCTGAGGCAAGTTAGGCAGATAAAACAGAGCCCATACGGCCACAGAACTGATACATGTTGACTCTTTCCCTTTTAGACCAACCTGAGACAGACACTGGAGGAAGCCACGTTGTTAATCCATTCCTCAACCCCCTCCATACTACTTGCCCCACCACAGGAGACCCAAGTTATCCTTCAGGGCGGTACTGAGGGACTTGATCCACTACGGGCAACAGAAAAGGCCTGCACCCTCCTGACAAAGCCATCGCTACATAGTAATAGAAAAAAGAGGCTATATTTAATGAAGTCCATAGCGTGCGAGCCAAATAACAGGAAGATGTTGACATTCCACTTTCCACATGCACATTAGTTTTTAAATTAGACCATTACTCTTTGTAAAAAGAAACAAGGGATAAATAAAAAATGGAGGTTCTCAGTAGTCTGTAGACAATACTCATTACAGAATACTATTATGTCAAGGCTAAGCTGTTACCCTCTTTAGCTTTTGCAAAGTTTAGTACCTCAAAATGTTTTTTTCTTTTTGATAGCTGGTGGCTACTAGTTATTGATACCTCCCCTCACACACACATAGGGTGCGTCCCATTTGAACCGCTTTCGGCACACTTCAGGAACAGATTTTATGTGCACGTTCACACAGCCAACATCTGCGCACCGTCCCCAGCCGTTGCTTTCTGGATCAAACCCCCTTTAAAATGGAGTATTTTGGGTGGTTTTTCGGTTTCGGCGTTGCGAATGGCGGCCGCGTCTCGGGATGCTCCCGGAGGCGGCTAGCCCACGCGCAGATAGGGGGGTCTTCGCATGTGCGAAAGACCCTAGTGAGCCTTAGGTTAAGGCTCCGAACCGGGGGCGCTTGGAGAGTGACCTCTTTGCCGGCAGACAGCCGGGAAATTGAGGCTTTCTCCCTGCCCCAATCGGCCCCGCTGCGTCGTGCCCCGTCATGGGACTTAGCAGCGCCACCGATTTCCAGGAGTGAAGACAGCGATATGATTTAATATAAAAAGAAGAAGTGGCATCGAATCGTGAGTGGAAGGTCTATTTTGAAGCGTGAATTTGAATCCCCCGCAAGCGTTTAAGCGTATGGGAGGAGGGAGGAGTCCCCACCCCTTTTGAGAAGCAAGATTTACAAAGGGAGCGCGGAGGGGGAAGAGAGAAAGAACTGTTGGTGAAAGTACCGTTGGGGTTGCATAGAAGACTACGACCTTATCAGCTTCCTGGGGGTGGCGGCACGAACTTTTTAAAAGTAAACAATAAAACAAAATGTCGACAACGGGGGAAGTCCTGCAGAAACCGGAAGAGAAGGGAGGAGGGACTTCCGGTCCGAGTAGCCCCCCCCAGAGCTTGCTGTCAATCAACAGGAAAATGAGATTCTGCGCCCTCTGCTGGAGCAAATGCAGAAAATCAATGAAACCCTGTTTAAAGTGGAAAGTGTTCTCATCAGTCGACAAGAACTGATATTGGAAACAACAAGGAAGATGACGGAAATTGAACAGAAAGCGTGGATTCTAAGTTCTCAGGGCGTAAAAGATGAAGAGAAAGAGGATCTCGGATTTACTTTGGCGAATGTATTGGTTCCCCTAACTGGCAGTGAAGCGAAAGAATTAAAAGAAGAGGTGGATATGGCTCCCAAAGCCAATTCCGCTTTTATAAAAGGAATTACTCTGCCAGTAGAAGGGGGGTCGAGCATAGCAAGCAAGACATCGGAGATCTAATTTTTGCGACGTGGTTATGGCGCCCTGGAAATCTGAAAGCTACAAAAGAAAGAAGAAAGACTACATCCTTGAAATGCAAAAACTTCTGAAGAGACACGCCGGCGTGAGGGAAGACGCAGCACTTGAAACTATGATAAGCAGTGAAGAAGACAGCAGCCCAGGGGTAAGAGGTGAAGGAAAGGAAGCCATCAAGGTTAAAAAGGACTTAGCCCATAATTGGAAGAGACCTAGAAAGAAGACATCTTAAGGATTGTTTGTGTTGCATCTGTAAGGAGCTGTTTAATTACTAACCCCAATGGACTTTACTAACTATATTAACAGAGTGTCTTTGGACTTTGCAAAGTTAAAAAGAAGATCTTCTAACCATGATCGATGCCGGAAAACGATATTAAACACTAACTAAAACTAACCCATTTTAACAGAGAAAACTTCACTCCACTCTTTTTCTTTCTCCATCTGTCTACCCCCTCCTTTTCTTATAAAAAGAATAAAATTCTCTCCTCTTTAGGAGAGTTTTGCTCAAAATAAATAAATAAATAAATAAAATGGAGTATTTTGATACCACTTACCCAAGTGCTGTTTTCCTGATTCTCCGGTTCTAGCCGCACTTTCCTGATGTCTGATCGCTCCCTGCGGTGTTGAGGGCACTTCCGGGTGCCTCAACCCCCTCCCCTCTGGAAAGCTGCCAAGGAAGCCTCAGGCTTCCGCTTTTCGTCCACCATTTTTTTTATGCCTTGGCGGTGTGCGCATAGGCGGAGCTCTGTTCCTAAGTTAATAAAAGCAACGTTTAAATGGTGCCTAGTTTTAGCATTTAGACGAGTTTGGGATCTCACAGAGGCCAGTTTCAGGGTAAAAGTTTAAAGGGAAATGTGGAAATCGCTGTTCTGCGCATGTGCGAGAATTTTAGTTCTACAGATGACCGCCTGTGCGCATGTGTAAACTGAGAGACACCCCCCCCCACCGATGCACACTCCCACGTGTGGATGTCAGGGAGTGATGTGGCTGTGCAGAGATTCGGAACAAGGTGGTGAGTGTGATCATGATTCTCCAGGTTAAAAAGAAAAGCATCGGGACCACAGCAATTTACACCACTCCCAGCACACTGTCTGAATGCACCCACAATGTATCTATTTGAGAGCTGGAATACTCCCTGTGAAAGAGACAGAAATGTGAGTTATTACTGCTGATTGGCAAGAAGGAACTGGAAGGGGGGGGTGGATTAGGGTCTGGGAGACACAAATTCAAATCCCCACTCATGCCATGAAGCTCTCTGGGTGCATTTGGGCCAGTCATTCTCTCTGAGCCTAACCTTCCTCACAGGGTTCTTCTGAAAATAAAATGGAAAAGTGGAGAAGAATGAAAAAAGTGGAGAAGAATACTGTTTTGGGGAGCAGATTGGGGAGAAAAGCAGGGAATATGCACTCCTGACTACACCCCTGTGTGCTGTTTGATCTTGGAGAATTGACCTTGTCTTACAGATTAGCATCAGTGAGGTTCTTTCCTGTTCTTCAGTACTTAACACGCATACTTAGATAACACACAATCCCTTGTAAGCTTCCTGGGTGCTATCCTCAGAAGGAAGCAGGAGAAGAGAAGAAGAGGAGATTGGATTTATACCCTTCCCTTCACTCGGCGTCTCAGAGCGGCTTACAAACTCCTTCCCCTTCCCCTCCCCACAACAGACACCCTGTGAGATAGGTGGGGCCGAGAGAGCTCTGAGAGAACTGTCCTTGAAGGAACAGCTCTGACAGAACTATGGCTTGCCCAAGGTAATCCAGCAGCTGCAAGTGGAGGAGTGGGGAATCAAACCTGGGTCTCCCAGATTAGACTCCACATACTTAACCACTACACTAAACTGGGAGCCAGTGTGGTATACTGGTGAAAGTGTCAGACTAGGATCTAGGAGAGATCCAGGGAGATCCAGGTTCAAATCCCTACCCTACCACAGAAGCTTTTCTGGGAAAATTACCAGAGCGCCTAGAACACAGTGGAATAAAGGCAGCACATAGTTGTGTGTGTTTAGTATATAAAGAAAACTTTACTACAAAAGAAATAAAGGGAAGGGTTACATTGGAATGAAAACAATAAAGAATAAACAAGACTTCTGGTTTTGCTGTGTTGATGGTGGGCACGCTCCTCTGAAGCTCCGGAGAGAGCGACCCGTGACCTGGTGGTGGGAAGGGTGTCTGGCTAGCTCTGGACTCCCCCGGGGCCCTTGAAGGGAGCCCCCAGCCTGGGGCACTGGAAGTGACTCTCCCTAGGCCGAGGCCAAAGGATTGAGGCTGTTCCCTGTCCCTATAGGTCCCTGCCGTTGTGGAACCATTGTGGCCATGAAACGAGCATACTGGACCAGCAATCAACTGATCCGGCGAAAATAAAAAGACTTTCTCTTACCTGAAGAAGCGGAGCGTGAGTAAGATGCCAGCCCGGATGGCCCCCCCCCAAAAAAAAAGTGGAAGGGGGGGAGCTAACCACCCCTTGAAAACGGCAAAGTTTTAAAAGCATTATAGGGGGCAGAAAGCGGTGGCACCTGAGTGGATAGCTGAATTTAATCAGTACAATGCCAGACTGTTAAAACGTTAGAGCAAATAAACTTCCAAAGATTTAAGCAAACTTTTATAAAACATAAACGATGTCTTATCGGGCTGAAAAGATGGCAGCGAAAGTGAAACTACAACAAGGAACTGCCAGCTCAACACATCCGGTTTCTAAACCAGAAGTGCTTTGACTTTGCAGGCATGCTGGATACTGCATTGTGACCTCTGGTGGTTTAGATGACTAACATCAGCAAGACCTTGGAGTCTGCACAAAAAGAACTAAAAGAATCTAACAAAAGAACAGAGGCAGTTGAAAACAAGACCAAAGCAATTGATCAACGACTGGAAGTGGTGGAAAAAGAAAGATTTTCAGATAAAACTCAACTTTTCAGATAAAACTCAACTCAAATTCAGAATTTATCAAGAAAAAAAACCTGCCTGGTGAAATATATGTCAGATTCTCAAAGAGATCTATAAGAGACGCAATATTGAAAGCAACATCTGGGACTATATTGAAAATCAAAGAAGAAGACATCAGAATATTAAAGGACATTCCATTTGAGATAAGGAAGAAGAGAAAACAATATAAGGATTTAACCACCTATCTACGGGAAAATGACACTACATACCGATGGATATTACCTGAAGGCTTGATGTTCAACTACAAAGGCAAAAAAGAAAAGATTGACTCTTTTACTAAAGTGAAGTAGTTTTTGGAAAAGCACCAGGAAATCAAAAAGGATACAAAGAACACAGACGAAGAAGGAGAACTTGACAGTTCACATGGCTTGGAAAGTCATGAAACATCTGTAGATGGCAGCTCTGAAGAAGAATCTGACTCAGAATTGGGAGCGGCAGCACCCAAACCACCTCGAGACGAGAAAAGCAAGAAGACAGGAAAGAAAGGCAGAAAATAGCTTAAACTTTGGTAGAAATATCTTTACTATATTATATAAGCTTGCATTGTTAACAACTTTAATTTTCTTTGCATTATGAAATAATAGAATAGAATCTTTATTCTTAATTTGAATAAGAGAAAAGCCTTGGCTTAAGATAGTAAATATTAGCATAAAAGGTCATTGTATAGCTGTAATTTTACTTAGTGTGTAGTATTGTAGGCTGTATGTAGAAAATCAGATCAAAAAATAAATAAATAAGAATAAACAGTCAGCCAGCTTCTACTGATCTAAACTCCATCTTGCCTAAAACCCCTTGTGATTTCTAGAACAAAGAAAAGGAAAGTTCCCCCAAAATTCCCCCCCAACTGAGTAGGTGACAAACAACCTGCAACTTTCTCTAAATTATCAATTAGTCAACAGGAGATCTTAGATCACCTCATTTAGAATACTACCTCCTCCTTCTTTAGTGGGAATATCTACATACAGTCTAATTGGCTCTATGCACAGAAGTGGAGGCACATGCATATTCCAACAAGCTTCCTGCGTGACCTTGGGCCAGTTACACACTCTCTGCCTAACCTACCTCACAGGGTTGTTGTGAGGATGAAATGGAGGAGAGGAGAATGAGGTAAACTGCTATAGGTCTACACTGGGGAGAAAGGCAGGATATAAGCAGAGTAGATAAAATAAGATAAAGGAAGCTGACCCCTTAAAAGGTCGCTTCCCTACCCCCAAATCTCATACGCTTCACATGAGTGAGGAACACAAGTCATTTTTAACTACAAATTTTGATTTGTTGCAAACCTTGATTGTGTCTTTGGTAGGCCTCCTAATGTGTATATTCAAAGGCTTGGTTGTCAAGGGGGGAAAAAGACGAGGGACCAATCCTGCTTCTGTTAATTTGGATATAGATCACTGTTATCCTTTTCTTTGAAAGCAGTAAAGATTCAGTGCTTTCATTTTCATCCTCTACGAGATTGTTTAAGAGGATTGTTTCTGGGAGGCATTAATATATTTCACATCTGCAAACAGAAGAGGCCCAATAAATTAAAGGGCGAAGACTCGGGTGTTTGAAGAGACACACAGAACTCCAGCACACCATCAATAAAGACTCTTGGCTATTATATCCATGCGCCTTCTTTTGAGACAACAATTTGATTTTCTTTGTGGCTCGCCTTCCGATTTAGCCCTCGGAAACATAAAAGCCCGTATATGAATAGAAAGATAAAGTGGGGAGTCAGTCATGCGGAAAGGCAAGGTACTGAATGAACTATTTTCAAATTAAGCTCTCTTTTCTCCGGGAGAAGGAACAAAACCGGCAGCCCCACAGCTCATCAAGAAAAGTGTTTGCATACAATTTTAACTTGTTTTGAGATCAAATTCACACCAGAGGAGGAACATGGCAGGATGTTATTCTCTGCCTGAAAAGAATGAATAGTTACAGGAACGATTGGCAATGAAAAGCTAATTCCCTGCATAGAACACGATGAATTAACTATGGACCAGTTCATATCCTCTCTGCAGAAGCAGCCAACAAAGCTTCTCCTCGAATGTACCACATCAGGCGGCAAGTGGAGAACAGGGGTGCTAACTACAGCTTTGGAAATTCCTGGAGATGAGGGTGGCGCCTAGGGTTGTAAGTAGTGTACACTCCTGATATCCATGGTTGAATCCCCCCCCCAGTACTACCACCTGTGGTGCTCCTGACATTCACCATTTTGCTTGAATAGGAAAACACACATTTTCAGGCTTCACCAACTCATATTCTGAAAAATAGGGTTGCCTGCTCTGGATTGGGAAATGCCTGGGGATTTGGGGGTAGGTAGGGTTTGGGAAGGGGAGGGATCTCAGCAGGGTGCAATGCCATAGAGTCCATCCTCCAAAGCAGCCATTTTCTCCAGGGGAATTGATCTCTGTCACATCTGGAGGTCAGTGGTAATTCCAGGAGATCTCCAGGCCCCACCTGGAGGCTGGCAACCATAGTGGTGTCTGGGGGAAGGCAGAGTTTTGGGGGGTGTTCTGCTGGGATGTAATGTCATAGAGTCTGAAAATGCCATTTCCTCCAGGGGAACTGATCCCTAGCCTAGGGAGAGCTGTTGTAATTCCAGGAGAAGCCCAGGCTGTACCTGGAGGGTGGCAACCCAAGCTGGGGAATTCAGTACCTGAAAAGGTTAGTCCAAAACAAAGAGGGCCAAATTTTAAATTCACTTAGAAAACATACAAAAACATACATGTATTTATTAAACACAAATTAAAACCTTATATAAAAGCCCATTCATACCTCATAAAAATTATAAAAATTATATAATTGACCAGAGAGGAGTACCACTGGACATGTGATTGTACTGGAGGCCTCATTTGCAATTTTGTATTTTTCTTCCTTGCCCAGTGGGTAAACTTTGGAACCTTTGTTTTCTGGTCTTTTTGGATTCTAAACTTTCTGTATGTATGATTGTATGCATTTCTGTTTATATAATAGCCAAATGTATTTTGTATTAGACCTCTGAAGAAGGCCTGCTCAGGCCGAAACGCGTCAGGTCTTTCTTATCAGCCCTTGTGTATATTTTTATAATTTTTTATGAGGTATGAATGGGCCTTTATATAAGGTTTTAATTTGTGTTTAATAAATACATGTATGTTTTTGTATGTTTTCTAAGTGAATTTTAAATTTGGCCCTCTTTTGTTTTGGACTAACCTTTTCAGGTACTGAATTCTTTATTTTGGGTTCAGTTTTTTTCCCTTCCCTTTTCGGTTAACCCAAGCTGGGGAACCTTCCCTGATGGTAGTTGGAAGGGGAGGGATAGAGAGTTTTTGTTAAATAAAAAAGCATTTAATTTTACTTGAATAGTATCTTATACAGTTCAGTGTCTTACGTTGTTTCCCAGTGCCACCCTTAAAACACTTCCAGGGCCTGACTTGTGTCGTTCTGAAGACTTTTGCCTCCTAGTGTGGCTCTTCCCTGACTTGTTCTGTCTCTTGAAGGCACATGTATGAAGCTGGCCATTTTGGTCTGGTCAGGACTCTTCACCAAAGATGCTAATTCACTTTAAGATCACCAAGGCACTCCAACTGGGACATTCTGTCTCCTTCTCCTCTGCTGACTCTCTAGATCACTGGTTCCCAAAGTGGGCAATGCTGCCCCCTGAGGGGCACTGGAATGATCCAGATGGGCGGT
This sequence comes from Gekko gecko, assembly GCA_029375565.1. Classification (NCBI taxonomy): domain Eukaryota; kingdom Metazoa; phylum Chordata; class Lepidosauria; order Squamata; family Gekkonidae; genus Gekko; species Gekko gecko. The sequence goes on from JAPDNY010000007.1 coordinate 151,696,835, forward strand.
AGGAGCCTTGGGTGCAAATTTGTCTCTGCATCTTTTTGTCCACTTTTTCCAAGGTAGATTTTTTGGGAGGGGGGGGCCTGAGTAATTTTTTTTCTGAAAAGGGGGCAATAGGCCAAATAAGTTTGGGAACCTCTGCTCTAGATCTTTTCCCTCTAGCCTTCCATTTTCCTCTCACACACCCCGCCAGATCACAGGCGTCTTCTTTCAGTTGTCTTTTATTCAGCTTTCTGCTACCTCCAGCTGAATCAGGAGGTAGAAATTGGTTCCTTACTCCCAGTTCCTTATTCATGAGGCTTAGGGGTCCCAGCCTCCAGGTGGGGCCTGCAGATCTCCTGCTTTTACTACTGATTTCCAGCTGACAGAGATCAGCTCCCCTGGAGAAAATGGCTGCTTTGGAGGGTGGAGTCCATTGTACCATGCTGAGGCCCCTCTCCAAACCCCACCCTCTCCTGGATCCACCCCCAAAATCTCAATGTATTTTCCAACCCAGACCTGGCAACCCTAAGAGGCTTGTCCCGGCCCTGGCGGTCCGGGCCGGGCTGCGCCCCCCCACCACGACGCAACCCGAGCACTCACCCGAGAAACCAGGCCAACGTGGGGCACCCGGAGCGCGCCCCGGCCCCCTCCGACGGAGAGGACGTCAGGACGAGCGAGGCCCCGTCGGCGCAAGCCCTGGGAAGCGACAGAGGCGAGCAATCCTCCCCAGACGACTGGAGGCACCGACGGTGCAGCCCTCGGGCCGGCAAGGCAGACGCCGGCACAGGAACGCACGCCCCTGACGCAAGGAGGGCATCCTACCTTATCAAGGGGGGCGGGGCCGGGGGAAGGTGGGACCGTGGAGGAGCACGGGCGGTGCTGGGCAGTGGGAGGAGGATATAAGGGAGGAAGGACGGAGGGGCCGGGGAGGAGACGCGTGTCAAGGAGAAGAGAGCCGTGCGTGTGCGAGAGAGAGAGCCCAGCGAACCGGCCGCTTCCCTGACACGGGACAGAGGGGCAAGAGGGGTGAAGTCAACCCCGCCCCTGTCATTCTGAGGCCCCCCTGTCTCCTTGCCCCTGGGACCTCCCCCTGCCTCCCAGGACCGCACCCCCACGGTTTGGACTGCCTGACGCCACGGCGACTGGAGGAAAGGTACCCGGGGCACAGGGGGAGCGTGACAAGGCTGTACTAGTTCCTTATTCAAATCTTCTTTGAAATACAGGCCTCTTGGAGGCACTCCAAACAGAAGCCTGTGGTGCCAAAACCAGCATTTGGACCAGGCACCACTGTACATTGTCTTGCAGGAGACACTCTTTAGAATGTGGGGATGTGTCACTTGGAGTGGTCCCAAGATTTGGGGAGGAGTACAGCCTGGCCCCAGTGTCCTAGGGGCATCTCATTTTGGAGCAACTGGCACAAGAATTGGGCTTTGGACCAGGAAGTGCCACATGTCCCCTCAAAGGAGAGTGTCCCCTGAACATGGGGGAGTATGAAGTGTGGCAGTCCACAGCTTACTTTGGGGTGGGAAGGGCATGGTCTAATGAGGCTGTACCAGTTTCTTATTCAAATCTCCTTTGAAATACAGGCCTCTTGGAGGCACTGCAAATAGAAGCTTGTGGTGCCAGAACCAGTGTTTGGACCAGGCACCACAGTGAGTCCTCTTTCGGGAAACAGCTCATGTCCCCTAGAAGGGGAGAGCCTCCTGAACATGGAGGTGTATGGTACATGGTGCTCCAGACCTTATTTTGGGGTTCAGAGATTTCAAACTCTCCTCAGTGTTTTTGGTTGAATTCATGAATAAGACACAAATAAGGAATGAATAAGGAACTCAGAATAAGGAATCAACTCCAGCCTCCTGGCTGAATCTACTAATTCTCATACGATCAACTGGGGGCTGCCTGTATTCTCTCCTGCCAAACTCCTTAACCAATTACATTTAATTATGTCTCAGGCCCTCCTCTCGACGGTTGTAAGAGAGAGGGCAATTATAGCGGTTAAATCGTTCAGTAAGTGACCGATCATAAACTCGAGGAAGCAGAAGTGATGCATTTTGAATCCTTTGGTCCCATATCAATCTGAGGAAGATTCACTGAGGCCCCTGGGGGCGAAAATCAATCCATTTGTAACAGTAGCCAGCCATCAGCAGTAGAGCGCAGCTGGCTGCTAGGAGAACTCCGTACTTAATAGATCCAGGTGGGGCAGCTGTGCTGGTCTGAAGCAGCGGAACAAAGTTGGGAGTTCAGCGGCACCTTTGAGACTCACAAAGTTTTATTCAGGGCATGAGCTTCGTGCGTACACAAACTGGATTTAAATTGTATATTTTAATACTGTTTTGACTGTGAAATGACCTGTTGTGACCTGCTCTGAGCCCACCAGCAGGGCAGGACGGGATATAAATCAAATCAATCAATAATAAAACTTTGTTGGTCTTAAAAGTGCCACTCAACTCAGAGTTTGTTCTACCTACTTCGTAGTTTTACTTCCCTCACACAGGTAAAATCACCTCACATTTGCCCCACAGCAATAACTACAATTGCTTGACATCATATTTTTTTAAAATTCAAAACTATTACTTACTTGGGGTTGCCAACCTCCAGGTGGGACAGGGAGATCTCCTGGAATCAGAACTGACCCCCCCCCAGGTGATAAGAGATCAGTTCCCCTGGAGCAAATGGCTGCTTTGGAGGGTGGACTCCAAATATCATTTATACCCTCCTGTGGTCCCGCCCCTCTCTAAACTCCTCCCTTCCCAGGCACCACCCCCAAAATCTCAAGGTACTTCCCAACCCAGAGCTGGCAGGCCTACTTACAATATATATATATATATTTCCTGGACTTACAGTTAATGTCCAGGTTACAGGGATCAGTTTGCCCGGAGAAAATGGCTGTTTGGAAGGTGGGCTCTGTGGCATCACACCCCATTGAAGTCCCTCCCCTCCCTGAACCCCACCCTTCTAGGTTCTACCCCCAGAACTCCAGGTATTTCCCAACCTGGAAATGGTAGCCCTAGTGCTAATAGGGAAACTTTAACTGGGGGGGGCAATAACCCCTCTGCCCCCCTTAACACCTGATCTGCAGCTCATCTGTTTACTTAAGCCTGTAAATGGCTGAAAGCAATGGTGGGGGGTGGAGAGCTTATCTCTACCACTGGAAAGTTGGAACTGAGCTCCACTTTCCTGCCTGGATTGGCTTGTGTGGCAGTTTCATACAGCGCAGTCATGCCCTTGGGTACTTCTGACCCCCATGAAGTTATGTTCTGCAGCTGCCTGCCTGTGGGCTTCTGTCAGAGATTGCTCCGGCATTGTGGCACAGCTTCCCAGAGGAAATGGGGAGATCTACAAAATCTCTCTTGCCTTTCAAAGGGCTTGTAAAGCAGAACCCTTTAAGAGGAGCTCTTGACTCTTCAAGATGATTGTTCTGTGGGTGTCTCAAAAACGGTGGGCACTTTCACACTTGTTAAGTAAGATCCAGCTGGATCTTATTTAGCCCCCCTTGTCTCAAACAACTACTCACCCACAATAATGCAACATCTCATTTGAACATGGACACTGCAATAAACCCAGTTGCCAACTCTGCTGCCATATGTACCCAGACAACACAATCACTGGACCTAACAGCATCAACGACACCATCAGAGGCTCATTCACTTGCTCATCTTTTAACATTGTCTATGCCATTAAATGTCAACAATGCCCGTCCGTTCTCTACATGGGACAAACAGAAAAAAACCTACATCAGAGGATAAATGGACACAAATTTGACATCAGGAATCACAAGATTGAGAAACCTGTAGGAGAACGCTTCAACTTTCCAAGACATTCAATGTGTGATCTCAAAGTAGCTGTTTTATTACAAAGGAACTTCTGAAACAGAATGGAAAGGGAAACTGCTGAATTACAAGTTATGACAACACTTGGGAGAAAAACCTCCCCAGGACTCAATAGGGATATTGGATTTTTTTATCTCATTACATATGCTAACTCATTCAGTCCTCACATATGTATCCTCAACAAGAAGGACTAGAAATCCCCTGTATTTTAATGTACTTTAGTGGATTTCTTTTTCACAATAGCATATTAGAATACTGAATGTATGCAAGGGATACTGGGATGGCTGCTGAGACAACAACATTTTTTGGAGGGGGATGTAGTATTAAGTGCCCTCCACGCCTGACAGGAGAGAATAAAGATTCCCAGACACTTCCCACAATTAGAAAAGATACCTTTAGACATTTATCTGCTAGTTTGACATAATTATTGCTTTACAACTGTTGACCTTATAACCGTAACTTGTTATTTAGTGTCACTTTGCATATCTTGATCATCATCAACATGTTGCATGTTAATTTGACGTTCATTCTCTGGCTATTTGAACCTTGACTGCCATTCTAATGTATTTGATAAAGTGTGTGTGCGCACGAAAGCCCATACCTTGAATAAACCTTTGTTGGCCTTAAAGGTGCCACTGGGCTCTAAATTTGTTATACATGCTAAGTAATGCAGTTTCAGTCCTCTTCTGCAACCACTTGCAGGTGGATTCTGCCATTTCGCACAGTAAAATCCAGTCGCAACGTGCACCGAAAGTGGCTTGAAAGTGTGCTATTTTGTGTGTGTGAAAGCACCACAGTATTCTCTGCTGGACTTTATCGTTAAGTTTTTTTGGTTGCACGAATCCTGTTATTTCTAGAAGTAATGTTGTCCTGTACTGATAGATCCAGGGGGTAGCCATGTTGGTCTGAACCAGTAGAACAAAGTTTGAGTCCAGTGACACCCTTAAAACCAACAAAGTTAGTAAAAACAAAACTTTGTTGGTTTCAAAGGTGACGCTAGACTATCAAACTTTGTTATGTTGTACTGATATTGTTGTTATTATTTGTCTTATGTATGTAAGTGCTGTCAAGCCGTGAGCGCCCTATGGCAACCTCAGCAAGCCAGCTTCATGTAGGGTTGCCCGCTCTGGTTTGCAAAATTTCTGCAGATTTGGGGGGTGGAGCTTGGGGAGGGTGGGGTTTGGAGAGGGGAGGGACCACAGCAGGATATAATGCCATAGAGCCCACCCTCTCTAGGCAGCCATTTTCTCCAGGGGAACGGATCTCTTGCAGTTGTGATTTTGGGAGATCCAAAGGTCCTGCTCTCCTTTCATGACAAGTGTGAAGCAGAGGTGGTTCGTCTGTGCCTTCCTCGGTGGTCTCCCATCCACCTGCTTAGCTTCTGAATTCTGACACGATTGGGTTACACCATACCATTCTGCCTACATTATTTGCCATGGGTCCCTGTAATCTGGGAGAAACGCAGTCTTATAATTGTTTTAAATAAATAATTAACACTTGCTATTGAAATCAAATGCCAGATCTGATAATTTTCTTATACTCAGAATATGAAGGTTTGCCAATACTGCCCACAAAGAAGCCAGTCAGTGTTCTCAGTGCTAACAGCCTCCATGCATCTGCCGTGGATGGCCAGTGTCCATAAGTATTTGAATTCTTTGAGATCGCTCTCCAGTTAGTAAGATTGGGGTCCTGGCCACACATGCCAGAAAATACGGGGGGGGGGGAGGTGTGGCTATCTGCACCATCTCATTCTGCTCTGCCATTATGCGATCAGACGCAACAGTGATGCACCGGGCTTTTATCCTTTGGCACGTGCTGCAAAGAGGACGGCCAGAGGGAATAGTCGCGCGCCAGCGCAATCACACCAAACGAGTCCGTCTGCAGCCCGTGGCAAACCATTTGCTAGTAGATTTTTGCAGGTACTTTTTAACTGCGCATCTTCGGTGGGACGCCACGGGTTGACCACGGGTGCGCTACACTTGCCAGATGTTGCGGTGTGATCATGCCCTGAAAATCCGCCTAGTGTGACCGGGACCTGGGCTTCTTTTTTAATGTCTAGATTGTGGGGTTTGTGGGTCCTATGGCACCCATGGGCTCCTTTTCTGGTGCTTACCGAGTAGGGTTGCCAGGCCCCTGGTCCTGCTGGGGATTTCCCCAGTTTTGGGGGCTTTTGCCTGCCACTGGCCAGCTGGGCAGCAGGGGAAACCCCACCCCCAAACAGCAACATCACTGTGCGATGCTAGGCTTGCCAAGCCCCCGCTGGGGGCGGGGAACCCCCGATTTTGACCCCCCTTACCCGCTTTTTGAAATCCGGTACCGGGGGACAAAATGGCGGTCAGAAGAGTGACGCTCTGGCATTTTAGTCCTCCAAGTCTCTATGGCTATGAAAGCCATAGAGACGAGGGCTAGATCATCAGTTCCACTTCCCTCTAGTGTGCGCCGCTGAGTGATTTTCCTCCTTCCAGTCCCACCCCTGTTGTTTGCAGCAGGAGTAGCCTGAGCAGTTCTCAGAGTCCAGAAGAGTCGAGGGTCCAGGAAAGTAAGGTTTGGGCTGGCCCAGGGCTCTGCCTCATGGTCTTGTTGGGTTTTCCTTCCATTTTTCCTCCAGCAGGCAGTCATTTCAGAGCTCTGTCCCCCCCCCCGCCTAAAAGTGGGAAGGATCGAAGGGAGGCTTGCAGTGGCTGCCTGCTCTTTACAGCCAGCAGCCCGGCAGCACAGGTCCCCTTGCTCCTTTTAAAAGCGCAGGCAGTCATTTCAGAGCTCCGTTCCCCCCCCTCCCCAAAAGTGGAAAGGATCGAATTGCTTCTTTCTGACTTCCTTCCTATCATTTTTCTGCCTGCCTGTCTTTCTATCTTCCTTCTTTCCTTCCTTTCATTTTTATTTCTCTTTCACTCCTCTCTTCCCATCTTTTTTCTACCTCTCCCTTCCTTTCTCTTTTTCTCTCTTTCTCTCTCTGTTTTTCTGTCTTCCTTTCTTTTTCTTACTTTGTCTTTTTTCTCTTTCTCTCTCTTTCTGTGTTTGCTTTCTATCTCTCTCTCTATCTTTCTCTCTCAGTCCATTTTTTTTCTTTTGGTGCAAAATGCCTTCAGCTCACACACAGAATGCCACTTCTGTCACCTCTTCCAGATGATTCCTTAAAGTCCATCTTTTCTATGAATTGTTTGGAACAACTGCCTGATCCCCATTTTCTGCTGAAATTGATCATTGCTACTGAAAAACTAAACTGCCTATTTATCCTCTCCAACTTTGTCTGGTCGGTCTTTCTTTCTTAAGGGAAGAGAGATTATATTTGAATAGTTTCTATAATTAATTTAAAAAAACAACGTCCGTCTGCTCACAATTTTAAAACTAGTTCCATAGCCAACACATGGTAACCCTGTAGGGAGCGGTGGCGCAGGCAGTAAAAGAAGCCTTCCTTAACAACTGGTCGAACAGCTTCGGCTGTTCGAATCCCCGCCGCGGTCAGGGTGAGCTCCTGGCCCTATGTCCCAGCTCCCGCTCACCCAGCGGTTCGAAAGCCCATTAAAGGGAAAATAGATATAAAGGGTACCTGCTATTAGAGCAGGGGGGCACCCGCCCTTGTGTAGCAGAGATGGTGGAGAGCAACGGACGGCGGCGGCGGAAGAAGGCATGGCGGCTGGCGAAGGGCGAGGAGCCGAATGGAGGAGGCCGGACCGGCAAGGCGCGGAGGCGGAGTGATGCAGCAGGCCAGAGCCTGACGTGGACGGAGGCCACTGCAAGCATGTGCGGAAGCGCCGAGTGGTTCCGGCCTAGAGAGACGGAGTCGCGACGGCCAGGAAGGTGGAACTGCAAAAGAACCAGTGCCAGGAAAAGGACGCTGCCGGACTGTCCCCCCGCAAGAAAAAGATCTGCTACAACAAGGATAAAAGGGTGCCTGGTAGGATATTCACCTCCCCTACACATATGTGGCCCTAGGTTAGGAACGTTTGGAATATATATGTAAGCCGCTCAGAGCCCTTAGGGGGTGAGCGGGATAGAAGTCGAATGAAATAAATAAATAATAATAAGGCAAGAGACATTCAAAGGTGGTTTACCATTGCCTGCCTCCGCATAGCAACTCTGGGCTTCCTTTATGGTCTCCCATCCAACTACAGACCACAGCTGACCCTGATTAGCTTCCAAAATCTGATGAGATCAGACTAACCTGAGCTATCTGAGTTCATGACATGGTGTTATGAAGGCAGGGCTGCTGTGTGGGTGCCTCCCAGGCTGTCATCTCTAACCTGTTCTTGGGAGCCACAATCATTAGGGAAGAGCCACGTGAAAGAAGTGTAGTTTGGTGCAGTGTGCTGGAAGTGAACATCATCAGAAAGGGTGGAGCTTGAGAAGTGACATTACCTGCCGTTTGACCTGGAAGTGACATCACAGGAAGTGACATCACAAAAGTCTCCCGGCTTCGCCCCCAAAGTCTCCTGGCTCCATCCCCAAAGTCCTCAGATATTTCCGAAGTTGCACTTGGCAACCCTATGCGATGCAATGACATCACCCAGAAGCGATATCATTCAGGGTGCTGCACAGCAACACTCTGGTTTGAGGGCAAAACTCTATGGTTTGAAGCCAGTTTTACCATAGAGTTTTGCAAAGAAACCCAGAGCATTGCCACGTGATGTCCCCAATGTGATGGTCTTACTTTTGGGTGACGTCATCACGTTGGGGACATCCCAGAACACCCCCACAACCCCCCCACCACCGGGACAATGAGGGGACCTGGCAACTCTACTACCAAGTGTTTTTAGAAAGTAGGAGGGGCTAGGTGGGGCTTTTGCCAAGCATGGCTTCTGATTGGTCACTGGAGATTTGATTGGCTGTGCAGTTTTTTTAAAAAATGGTGCATTGGCTGCAGCTGCCACAACAGCAGAGGGATCGTCACGGTATGGCTGAAGGTAAGCCATAGCAGGTTCTATCTCCTGCGGCAGCTATTTTGTGGCTGTACCCACCACACTGTGTTAGAATTCCAAAGGTGCCCGCAAGCTCCAAAAAGTTGGGGACCCCTGGGCTAGATTATGTCCAAAATGTAAACACTCTCAAACCCCACTGATTTCTCTAGGAGACTTAAGCATTTCTTCCCCTGAAAACACTAGATTTGCAGGTACCTAACTTTGCTTTATTAACCATCCTCATATATTTTAGCCTATTTATTTTATCTCCTCGTAATCTGTTTAAAACTACTGTAAAACTGTGCTAACCCGGAGAGAGAGGGCAGTGAATAAATGTATAGTACCTTAATATAGTGCCTGGCTGATCATTTCTTGGCGTATAATAAACTCTCTGGAATGATTACGCACTGTGTCTGTATGGCTAAGCTGAAGACGGTCTGTAGCTCTGTTCACGATGGCAGAATGGCTTGCAGTTTCAAAGAGAAAAGCAGAAACCAGAAATTGTGTAAGATTTTGCTTGAGAAAGAGGACACAGGTATGATACTTTATATAAAGCTAGAGGGATTATGTTGTTTATACAAGATATATGGGGCATGTGTACAATAAGAACGTAAGAAGTGCCCGGGGGGGATCAGAACAGTGGTCCATCTAGTCCAGCATCCTGTTTCACAAAACAGCCAATAAACAGGGCCATAGCGGTCAATGCCTTCCCCTGATATAGCCTCCTAACACTCATCTTCAGAGCTCTGCTGCCTCTGGAGATGGAGGTTCCCTTTAGTCACCATGGATATTCCTAAGGTTACCAATTTCAGGTTGGAAAATACCTGGGGATTTGGGGGGGGGGTTGGAGCCTGGAGAGGGCAGGGTTTGGGGAGGAGAGGGACCTCAGTAGGGTACGGTGCCCTAGAGTCCACCTCCCAAAGAAGCCATTTTCTCCAGGTGAACCGATCTCTGTAACCTGGACACCAGTTGTAATCCCAGGCAGGGGCGGATTAAGGCTCACTGGTGCCCTAAGCACTGACCAGTCTTGGGTGCTCCCCTCCTTTCCACACTGACCCCAGTCCATTTTAGTTGTTGACCTGTCTGAGCAGATATACCATGCAGGTTGCAGCAATACAAAAATTTATTCATATGATGACACAATATACTGTACAAAACATTCGTGGGGTTTTTTCCCCACCCTTTTCTCAACTTCATGGTGCCCCCTTTGGCCCTGGTGCCCTAAGCATGTGCTTAGTCTGCTTCATGGTTAACCTGCCACTGATTCCAGGAGTTCTCCAACCGCCGTGTTGCAACTGGCAACCCTGAAGCCATCTGTGCTCAGAGCCATAGGTCCCCTGGCAGGGAATCCCACAATTTAATGACTTGTTGAGTGAAGAAAAATTTCCTTCTTTCTATCCTGAATCACTTTGCAATGGGTGGCCCCTGAGTTCTACTATTATGGGAGAGGGACGGTAGGACTTTGGACGATGCAGGTGAAAACCATGTGACTATATTGCATAACACAAACAAGAAAATGGATGAGAAACCCTGAGGCAAGGCCTGGCTGGGTGGCGTGATTACATTCTGCTATCTCAAAGAAACCAACCGCAGCCCATAATTAGCGTTGGTCACATGCAAAGGAGTACAGGCCTCCTATACTTTCTTCTTTTTTTGTATTTTTTTGTATTTTTCATATGTGCATGTGTGGGCGCCGGGCAGGCACACGCACATGTGTGAGAGAGAAACTACCTGGAAGTCATGGTGACCTCTGGTGACTGACTCCTACTGAGGGCCTGGAGGATATTCAGAGAGGTGGCCGAACAAAGCCTGCCCCCACCTCCCGACTGCTGGCATTCCAAGGAGGTCTCCCATCCAAGTACTTGCCAGAGTTGACCCTGCTTAGCTTCTGAGATCTGAGAAGATCAGGCTTGCCTGGGCTGTCCAGGTCAGGGTGGCCTTCTACACTTTCAGTAGCTGTGCAAAAGGGGATTTTGATCCTTCTCACACCTGTGTGATCTACAGTAGTCAGGCTGTGCCTGGCAACTGGTGGGAGTCTAGAGGAAAGGAGGCACCGGGGGCTGCCAGCAACAGTGCAATGTCACTTCTGGGGAGAAAGCCCAGAAGTGACAGTTCTCTCTAGGAATCGATGAAATCTATAGTTTCGCCACAGTGTTTTGGAGATAAATAGTGCATGGCAGTGCTCTCACATTGCCAAGTTCATGGTATGCACAACCAATCACGGCTGGCCCCATTGGAGGTGCCATCCTCCAGGTGGGACCTGGGGATCCCCTGGAATTACAGTTCATCTCCAGACTACAGATACCAGATCCACTGCCGAAAATTGATGCGTTGGAGGGTGGACTCTATGGTACTGTACCCCAATGAGGTCCCTGTCCTCCCCAAGCTCTATCCCCAGATCTCTAGGAATTTCCCAGCCTGGATCTGGCCACCCTCCCCTCCCCATTCCCTCCAGCAGCCAAGGGGGACCTGGCAACCCAAGACCCCGCCCACTGTTCCATGCCTTTGGTTGGGCCACTGTTGCCAGGAGCAGGGCTGGCCCAGCCCAGCAGGCAGATCAGACAGAGATCAAAGGATTTCCTGGAGCCAATCTGGGAACCACAGGGCATATGTTATTATCTCTGTGCTTGTACTTGTATGCTAATTTACTGCCATTCACAGATCTTTCTAACATCCTATTGCAGCTATAATCACCCAGTACTTATGCATCTCGACTCTAAATGGTCCTCCCTGGCAACAACCCCCCACCTGACCCCCTATAAGTAATGGCTGAGGAGGTTCTGTTCCACTGTATCTGAGGAAGTGTGCTTGCACAGGAAAGCTTATACTGTGAATAGAACTTTGTTGGTCTTCAAGGTGCCACCGGACTCAAACTTTGTTCTGTCTCTGTGCTTGTTTCCACACTCTGCCTCCGAGCCCTGCTCCGAACTCCAAAGACTTCGAAGGTAGCCAAGTCAGTCAGTGTGCACACCGCTGCAATCTGAGGAACACTCCCTAGAGAGGAAGACCCACTGAATAAAATGGGGACTTACTTCTGAGGAGTCTTGCTTAGCATGTCCCATCTGGAGGTTTTGAGCTAGAATGTAGCAAGAGGTTGTCTAGTGAACTCCCAACTTCAGCAGCCGGGCAATGTCCATGAAGCCAGACTAGGGGAAACCCAAGGGCCCCCTGGGTGGATAGGGACACTGTGCCAGCGCCTGGAAGAATCACATCACTTCCCCCAGTTTCCTTTCCGGCAGCCTTGGGTGACTGGCCCCCAAAGGGGCTGCTGAGCTTAGAGAGTCTAGGGTTGCCAACCTCAAGGTGGTGGCTGGGGATCTCCAGGTGACAAGAGATCAGTTCACCTGGAGAAAACGACCACTTTGCAGGTGGACTCTACGGCATTATGTCCCATGGAAGTCCCTCCCCTCCTCAAACCCCGCCCCCTCAGGCCCCACCCCCCAAATCTCCAGGTATTTCCCAATCTGGAGCTGGCAACCTTAATAGATCCTGTTTCTCACCTTGGACAAGATGGGAGGACTTTTCCTACCTCTTGACTTTGATTTAGCCCAAAAAACGTGATTGCAAAATGTGTGCCGGGCTGCCTGTCGGTGACAAGAGTCCTTGTTTCCTTGCTTCCTGGTGGCGTCGTTGCCACATTCCAGAGCGCCAAGACCAAACACGTCGTGACCTTGGAACCCAAAAGCTGTAATTTGCAAAGCACTGGAATTAAACCTTCCGAGCGGCTGTCAACAGTAAAGGAAGTCAGAAGAAATCGTCCCTTGTTCTCACCATGTTTTTCTTGCCTTTTTTTTTTAATGGAGCAAGGAGCTTAGATAATGGGGCGACACCCCTCTTTTAATAGGTATCGCAGTAGGGAGTGGCGTCCCAGAACCTCCCAGATTTATGGGAGGACGTGAAACACATTTATAATTAACCGGTGGCAGGATCAGGGCTTACAGGAAGTGGTTACCTTTCCCATTGTCTGGAGAAGGCCCGTGATCCCTCCCAGTCATCCCCTGGAACAGGCTGCTGGATCCAGATAAAAGGCTGTTGCGGGAAGCTCTGCCACCCAGTGTTGCAACTTGCCAGGGTTGCAGCAGGCAACTGCAGCCATGCTCTGGACTCGGAGACCAACATGAATGCATAAAGCTGCTTTATGCAGAGTCAGCCCCTTGGTCTATTGCTAAGGCTGCCATCTTCCAGGTGGTAGCTAGGGATCCCCCATTATTACTTCTGATCCCCAGGCAGCAGAGATCAGTTTGCCTGGAGAAAATGGCCACTTTGGAAGGTGGAGTCAATGGCATTCTACCCCACTGAAGACCCTTCCCTCCCCAAACCCTGTCTCCCCCAGGCTCCACCCCCCAAATCTCCTGGAATTTCCCAGCCCAGAGCTGCCATCCCTACTCAAAAGACAAGTTAAAGAGTTTTGGGGGAAATGCCCCCCCCTCTGGATGTATGATCAGGGCTTTTTTTGTAGAAAAAGCCCAGCAGGAACATATTAGCATAATAGGCCACACCAGACAGCAGAAACTCATTAGCATATTAGGACACACCCGATAGCACAGCTCATTAGCATCCAGCTACACCTACCTTTTGCTTCTTATTGTAGCAGGAACTCCTTTGCATGTTAGGCCATACACCCCTAATGTAGCCAATCCTAATGAGTTTCTGCTGTTGGGTGTGGCCTAATACGCTAATGAGTTCCTGCTGGGTGTGGCCAATTCAGGAGCCAGCTGGAACTCCATTCCTGTGTGTTCCTGCCCCAAAATAGCCCTGTGTATGATTAATTCATTGATTCACTTCGGGGACCATTACTAAGAGCTGGTCTACACTGAGAGCCAGCATGGCATAGTGGTTAAAGGGGTGGACTCTAATCTGAAGAACCAGGTTTGATTCTGCACTCCTCCACACGAAGCCCAGCTGGGTGACCTTGGGCCAGTCACAGTTCTTGCAGAGATCTCTCTGCTCCACCTGCCTCACAAAGTGCCTGTTATGAGGAGAGGTAGGAAAGGAGATTGTAAACTACTTTGAGACTCCCTTGGGTAAAAGTAATAGTAATAATTATCATATGGCATTGTGTGTAGAATAGCCAGGAGATCTTAAGATTGTCTGGCAGCCACAAGCTCTAGCTCTTTTTAGCATTATACACCACTAGGTGGCAAGCTAGACCTATTTTAAGGCAAGAGCTGTTTCAGGGGTGGTTTTGCCATTGTCTGCCTCTGCATCATGCCCCTGGTATTCCTTGGAGGTCACCCATCCAAATTCTAGCCACGGCCGATCCTGCTTAGCTTCTGAGATCTGATGGGATCAGGCTAGCCTGGGCTATCCGGGCCAGGGTTACCTTTGGGTAGAGAAAAGCAGGGTATAAAACCCAACTCTTCTATTACTGTGGTCATACAGAGATTCCATACAGAGATGCATGTGAACAGTAACACCAGTCAAGAAGAAGAGGCAATTTGTGAACAGTAACACCAGTCAAGAAGAAGAGGCAATTGTCCTCTAGAAGGAGTAATCCTCAGAAGTGCTCATGGGTGAATAAGAGAGAAAGAAGATTACAGCAAGCTCTTCTTCCTAGTTTTGAAAGTTGCATGCCGGGTATTTCGCCACCCAGGCTAGCAACTCTACCCATAGCCAAGTCTTCTAACCACGGCAACCCACTGGCTCTCGTACAAGTGTGAAAACTTTTACCAAACGACATGGGGGGGAAGAGAGAGAATTTCTCTGTTCCAACTAGGTTACCAGCTCTGGGTTGGGAAATACCTGGAGATTTTGGGGAGGGCAGGGTCTGGGGAGGGACCTCAGCAGGGAATAATGCCACAGAGTCCACCCTCTAAAGCAGCCATTTTCTCCAGGGGAACTGATCATGATCATCTGGAGATCAATTGTAATAGCGAGAGATCTCCAGGAGCCATCTGGAGGTTGGCAACCCTCATTCCAAGGCGACTCATGCCATGCCTCTTGGAGGCAGCTTAGAGGCGCTTGCAAGGGAGTCTTGGTGGGTTCAGTAGGGGTTAAGCATGCCTCTCTTGTTCTCCCTGGGGAAGTACCCCTATCTCCCGTACATTCCTGTGAGCTCAGCAGATGAGGGGTTGGGCCCATACATTTGCCAGGATTATCTCTCGTCTGATCCTGGATCAGACTCGTGACTCTCCAAGCCTTTGTTAACTCGAGATAACAAAATCACCGATGGGGACTCAGCCTGTCCATCAGCATTATTAGACACCCTATCTGGTTCCACTGTGTCTGGACCCAATGCAGGGTTTAAATTAACATCGCCGAAGCTATCACTAAACAGAAATGCCTTCGAGTCCAAACCACAGCCTACACAATGCTCCTCCTGGCCCATGCAGAAGGACTTTGATGCGCCTTCGTGCCCACGGATTGGATCAAGCAAGCCTGGAGGTTGTTAAAGAAGGGACCGGGCCCAAGAGGTCTGATCCAAGGCCTTGTGCGCGGAGCAATTTGGATTACCAATCTGGATTACCAACTAACAGACCGCCTCCGATAGGTATTTGTGCTGATGAGCTAAAAGAGAAATGCGCACACACACAAAATTACACAGTTGGATTGATGGTTGCCACCAAATTCTTTGGAGCACGTTGCGCCAGTTTGCACAGAGGCCTGTGGATGAACTCATTTTATGCAAAGATGCACGCCACTGGCAATAAAACGGGGGAGTAATAAAAAACACAAATTTAATTTCTGTGAAAGGGTAGACCAGCCTTGTGAAAGGACCATTCACGTCTCGGCAAGCAGAAAGGTTATCATCAGGGAAGTGAGACTATGCTCAATCAGACCAGTGGTCCTTCCAGCCCGGCATCCTGTCTCTGACAGCGACTAGCCCGATACAACAGGGAAGCCCTCAAGCAGGGCCTGCAGGCATCGGCTCTTACCTACCTGCTTCCCAGCATCTGACAAGCAGATCCACAGGTTGTCAACCTAAGGGTTTGGGGGCGGAGCCTGGGGAGGGTGGGGTTTGGGGGGTGGGAACTCAGCAGGGATTTGATGCCGTAGAGTCCAGCCTCCGAAACTGCCATTTCCTCGGGGGGGGGACTGATATCTGTAGCCTGGAGATCAGTTCTAATTCCAGGAGCTCTCCAGGCCCCACCTGGAGGTTGGCAGTCATATCCTCAAGCCCCATTCATTTCTCATCCGTTTCTAGTATATCTTTATCCCACCCTTCTTCTAAGGAAGACACGGCTTCTTACATGGCCCGCCCTTCTCTGTTTTCACCTCATAGCAACTCTGTGAGGCAGTTTAGACTAAGAGAGTACGGCTGGTCGAAGGACACCCACGGATAGGCTTGTCGACTTGTTCGCAAACTTCTTTCCCTGCCCTCAGTCCCTTGTCCATGATAATTTGCAAGGTGAAAAATGGGATGGGGGTGGGTGTTTGGTGGCATCCTACTTATGCTCTAGCTATTTCCCGTAGTAGAAGAAGAAGTGATTGGATTTATACCCTGCCCTTCACTACCCAAAGGAGTCTCAGAGTGGTTTACAATCTCTTGTCCTTTCCCCTCCCCACAACAGACACCCTGTGAGGTAGGTGGGGCTGAGAGCTCTCTCTTGAGAACTGATCGTGAGAGAATAGCTCTGAAAGAACTTGTGACTGACCCAAGGTCATGCCAGCAGCTGCATGCGGAGAAGTAGGGAATCAAACCTGGTTCTCCCAGATTAGAGTCTGAGCTCCTAACCATGACACCAAACTGCCTCTCTTGGTCTTTAAGATTAAGGGGAAATCCTAGAGCGTCATCTGGAAGTACACATTGCATCCTCCTGAAACCCCACCCTTTCCAGGCCCTGGTCCCAAAATCTCTTGGCATTTGCTGGCCCATGGCTGGGAACCCTACCCACCAAACTTCAAGGCAAAGTAGAGATCTGAATTTCCCAGATGGTTCCACTGCACCAGTGTGGCCAGCAACAGACCTATCCTCTGTCAACTTGTGCAACACCCCTTCTCCTTTTAAAGCCATCGAAGCCAGTGACCATCACCACATCTGGCAGTGAATTCCACAAGACAACTATGCATTGTGTCAAGTAGTACTGTCAATCATAAGACTCTGAAATCAATGCAGAATACTAATGGTATGGTGGCCTGGCCAGAAGAAGAAGCCGTTCCACAAAAGAGGATCCCACGGTCCAGAAGGTTCCATTTTTGGTCCTGGCAGACTACATATCACAGGGAAACTGAGGTTTTGGAGAGAACCTCCCTAGCTAATGTAAGAGGCAAAGAGAGTCACACAGGAGAACACTTCCGTTGTTTCTCAGAATCTTTTCACCGTGTGCATGGAAAAACAACCTGGAAAACAAGAGTTTTAAAAATGTCCCCGAAGCGAATGGCAAAGCATGAGATGACAGAGCAGATTTCGGACTGTGAGAGAAGGATATTGTTTTTTGAATATCTTTGTGCTCCTTGACACAACAAGCTCCATGCAATTGGAAGCCTAGCAATTAAGGGAGAAAAGACCTAGCCCAGCCCTTTCCCTACAGTGCTAACTTTCTACTTGCAGAGAGGTGGGTTATTATTATTTATTTTTGGTAGAAGAGAATTTAAGATTGTGAAGTGGTATGATCCATTTTACCAACCCAAGACACTTCAGCATTCTTCTGCACATGTATTATGAAATCACCATTTAAATAATATCATTTGAAGCTCCGTTAAGAATCAGTTTTAACTTATCACAATTGTGGATTTTTCTTTTTTTATATGTGTGTGTGCATGTGTGTAGAGAGTCTATGGATAATTGGAATATGTTTGAATTGTCTTTTTTCTTTCTGTTCTTCTCTGATGTGATTGTAATTACAAATATCATGATATGGATTTCTTCTTTTACATTCTCTATTTGATGTTTCTTTCATACTCATAAACATAAAAAACAACAACAAAACCATTGTTCTGCACATGTTGATTAACTGCATGCATTTCTTTCCTAGTTATATAATTGTCAAAAAACGATTGATTTGCTCAGAGCCTGAACAACGACATTATCTATTTGTGCCCGGGGCAGATAACTGTGGATGTTTCCGCTGTTCCCATTTCCCTGTTTAATCCACGGTGGTAGGTCTTTCCTTCCGGCACTCAGCAGGCTGTTAATACTTTGTGCCAGAACTCAAGAGAGAAGGATGCAACTCCATTTGACAAATCTATCAAAGCAGAGTTTGACCTTTGATGGTTATTCATGGGGCAGATCTTCTTTGTAAGTGACTCAGGTAGTTAACGCATCATAAAAATCTACCCAAGCGACTTGGCAAGTGTCCTCTTGGTTGCCTCTGCCAATTACGGCATCCGTCATTTAGGCCGACAGCATGAAAAGAGCAATGTAAAGCGTTCGCCATACCTTTTCCATTTTTCATGGGGAGTCTGTGCAGCCTTTTAAAATATCCATCTTCTGTGCACGGATCTTTGCTTTTATCCTTCACCGTTAATAAATTTACCACTCAGTACTCTGATCGGCAGAGGGAAGTTCCAGCTCCCTTACCAAGCTAGACGTTGGTTTAAATTTATATGAATCGCTTTACGAGGAAGTGCTCAGCAGTGAAAACTGCTCTTGGCTTTCCTCATCTCAAAAAAAAGAAAAGAAAAGAAAAAAGGACATCATAGAATTGGAAAAGGCACAGAATCAGGCCAATCAAATGGCCAAGGGGTTGGAGCTACTTCCCGAAAAGGAAAGACTAAATTATGAGAGTTCAGGGGAGGAAAAACTTGGCGATTAAGGAAAGGGAAGATTTAATACGATGATGAATTGTGTGGGAAAGAAAAGATATAGGATTTTATGTCTCATAACCCTGGAACCAGAAGGAACTCAATGCAATTGACCAGCTGCTGGATTGGGACAGAACCTCCGCCCCGGACTTCTTCACTCAAAACCTCATTAGTCTGTGGAATTCACTGACACAAGATCTGGTGTCGGCTACTAAGAACATAACATAAGAACATAAGAGAAGCCAATGTTGAATCAGGCCAATGGCCCATCCAGTCCAACACTCTGTCACACAGTGGCCAAAATATACCAGGTGACATCAGGAGGTCCAGCAGTGGGGCCAGGACACCAGAAGCCCTCCCACTGCTGCCCACTCCAGCACCAAGAATAGAGTGCATCACCTGCCCCAGACTGAGAGTTCCCATCTATACCCTGTGGCTAATAGCCACTGATGGACTTCTGCTCCATATGTTTATCTAATTCCCTCTTGAAACTGTCCATGCTTGTAGCTGCCACCACCTCCTGTGGCAGTGAATTCCATATGTTAATCACTCTTTGGGTGAAGAAGTATTTCCTTTTATCTGTTCTAACCCGACTGCTCAGCAATTTCATGGAGTGCCCACGAGTTCTTGTATTGTGAGAAAGGGAGAAAAGTACTTCTTTCTCAACCTGCTCAATCGCATTCATAATCTTATAAACCTCAGTCATGTCACCCCTCAGCCGTCGTTTCTCCAAGCTAAAGAGCCCCAAGCATTTTAACCTTTCTTCATAGGGAAGGTGTTCCAACCCTTTTATCATTCTAGTTGCCCTTCTCTGCACTTTTTCCAATGCTACAATATCCTTTTTGAGATGTGGTGACCAGAACTGTTCACAGTATTCCAAATGAGGTCGCACCAATGATTTATACAGGGGCATGATGATACTGGCTGATTTGTTTTCAATTCCCTTCCTAATAATCCCCAGCATAGCGTTGGCCTTCTTTATTGCAGCTACACACTGTCTAGACATTTTCATTGAGTTATCCACTACGACTCCACGATCTCTCTCTTGGTCCGTCTCTGCCAGTTCAGACCCCATCAACTTTTAAAAAGATTACATCGAGCCATACATAGTTGATTTGCCTCTTATTAGCTGTGATAGCTAAGCGAAACCTCCATGTTCAGAGGCAGTGTACCTCTGAGGCCAGTTGCTGGGGGGCAGCTGCAGAAAAAAATCTTTCGACCTCATGCCCTGCATTTGGTCTTCCAGGAAGCCTTTTGCTATTCTTTTTGAAATCAATGTATTGGATTTGAGTCGGTTTGCTCTTACCTAAAATAGTAGTTGTTGTTGTTCAGTTGCACAGTCGAGTCACACTCTTCGTGACCCCATGGACCACATCATACCAGGCCCTCCTGTCTTCCGTCATGCTCCGGAGTTTGCTTAATTTCATGTCCATTGCCTCCATAACACTGTCTAACCATCTCATCCTTTGCATTCCCCTTCTTCTTTGACCTTCAGTCTTTCCCAGCATCAGGGTCTTCTCCAGTGAGTGCTCCCTTCTCATGTGGTGGCCAAAGTATTTGAGCTTCAGCTTCAGTATCTGGCCTTCCAGGGAACAGTCAGGGTTGATTTCTTTTAGTTTTGACTGATTTGATCTCCTTGCAGTCCAAGGGACTCTCAAGAGTCTTCTCCAGCACCATAATTCAAAAGCATCTATTCTTTGGCGCTCAGCCTTCTTTATGGTCCAGCTCTTGCAGCCATACATTACTACTGGGAATACCACTGCTTTGACCATACAGACTTTTGTTGGCAGGGTGATGTCTCTACTTTTTATTATGCTGTCTAGGTTTGCCATAGCTTTCCTCCCAAGTAGCAGGTGTCTTTTAATTTCATGGCTGCAGTCACTGTCTGCAGTAATCTTGGATCCCAGGAACATTAAGTCTGTCACTGTTTCCATGACTTCCCCTTCTATTTGCCAAGGAGTGATGGGGCCGGATGCCATGATCTTAGTTTTTTTGATGCTGAGTTTCAAGCCAACTTTTGCGCTCTCCTCTTTGACCCTGAGCAAGAGGCTCTTTAGGTCCTCTTCACTTTCTGCCATCAGAGTGGTATCATCTGCATATCTGAGGTTGTTGATGTTTTCCCCAGCAGTCTTAATTCCAGTTTGTGATTCATCCAGACCGGCATTTTGCATGATGTAGTCTGCATATAAATTAAATAAGGAAGGTGACAATATACATCCTTGTCGTACTCCTTTTCCTATGCTAAACCAATCAGTTGTTCCATAACTGTTGCTTCTTGACCCTTACACAGCTTTCTCAAGAGACATGCGAGGTGGCCTGGTACTCCCATCTCTTTAAGGACTTGCCATAGTTTGTTGTAATCCACACAATCAAAGGCTTTAGCATAGCGCACGAAGCAGAAGTAGGTACTTTTCTGGTACTCCCTTGCTTTCTCCATAATCCAGCAAATGTTGGTAATTTGATCTCTAGTTCTTCTGTCTCTTCAGAGGCTGTTGTTATTTCTTATCTCCCAGCCTGGAAAAATTTCAACATAAGCTATTGGTGGTTTCACACATGCTAAATAATGCAGTTTCAATCCACTTCAGTAACCACTTGCAAATGGATTTTGCCATTTCACACAGTGAAATCCAGTTGGAAAGTGCCTTGAAAGTGGATTGAAAGTGCATTATTTAGTGTGTGTGAAAGTGCCTTATGTGTCAGGACCCAGGCCCTTGTGCTTATGACACACTATTTACTATGCCTAAATAGGGTTGCTGACTCCAGCTTAGGAAACTCCTGGGGATTTAGGGGCAATGCCTGAGAAGGGCAGAGTTTGGGGAGGGGGGGCAGCTTAGCCGAGATGTGAGATTACATCCTGTGACGCCACGTTATCTGATGCTCTTCCAACTCCTCCCCTTCCTGTGGTATCACTGCCTCACATCAGTATTTAATTTCTGATTTTAAATTTCCGACTTCCTACCAGAGGAAGGCACAGGCGAACCACCTCTGCTTCTCACTGGTCTTGAAAGCCCCTTGCTGGGGTCACTGTAAGGCTTGGAAGGGAGACCGCCAAGGAAGACTCTGCAGAAGAAGGCAATGGCAAACCACCTCTACTTCTCACTTGCCTTGAAAGCCCCTTGCTGGGGTCACCGTAAGGCTTGGAAGGGAGACCGCCAAGGAAGACTCTGCAGAGGAATGCACAGGTGAACCATTTCTGCTTCTCACTGACCTTGAAAGCCCCTTGCTGGGGTCTCACCATAAGTTGGCTGTGACTTGACGGCACTTGACACACACATGACTGATTGCCATCCATTTTTGTTTCACACAGCCTAGAAAACCTCTCAGTTCCCTTTAAGTAATTTTCAGTACTAAGAGGAAAACTCCAATAGGAGGATGCTAACCAACGGCACACAGCAATACCATTTTTCTCTTAATTCT
Organism: Gekko gecko; assembly: GCA_029375565.1. Lineage (NCBI taxonomy): Eukaryota > Metazoa > Chordata > Lepidosauria > Squamata > Gekkonidae > Gekko > Gekko gecko. Next base: position 151,718,640 of record JAPDNY010000007.1, read on the forward strand.
GGCCTAGAATATCCAGTCCCTCTAACAGGGTTGCTAGCCAATGGGTGGCAACCAGTGCAAGACAGGAGGGGCACTGTCAGCATGACAGCATTACACCACATCCATATTGTTTCTGGCAATTCTTAAGAATTGTGTGATATCACTTCCAGGTATTCCCCAGAAGTATTATAATGTTGTCACATCATCAAGCCATTTTTAACTTTTTTTTTTCTTCCATTGGCTGCCACAGTGGTAGTTGGCAATGGGAGCTAGGTTGGGCAGCTCTACCCTGTTGCCACTCTAGGAATTCCATTTCTCCTAGAAAGTATGGTACACCATAGAGTCCACCCTCCCAAGCTGCCATTTCCTCCATGGGGTACTGATCTCTGTAGTCTGGAGATCAGCTGTAATTCTGGGATAAATCTTGACCTCATTTTGACCTATGCATAAGCAGATTGGCATCCTTAAGACTGGAGATGACAGTGGTGTCATATTTTTAGAATGGTATCTCACATAACATGATCTCTTCTTGCTGTAATCTAGTAGATGGGGGGGGTGAAACCAATGCCTCCTCCTTCAGTGTTGCCAGGTCTCCCTTTATAGTAGGAGACCTCCCACTGGCAACTCTCCCCTCCCTCTGCTGCTCCTTTGGGCAGCAGGAGAAAAGTTTTTAAAAATTACCAGCATTGTGATGTCACTTCAAGGGAAATCCCAGAAGTGATGCCACATGACTCTAGGAATTTCTATAAACTCTATAGTTTTACTACAGAGTTTCCAGCAATTCCCAGAGCAACATGATGTCACTTCTGGTTACCCTGGGACGAGATGTCACAGTGCATGCAACTCCAGAGCCCTCTCCATGTCCCTACCTCATATCTCCTGGCAGTTGCCCATTGGATGGGAATCCTCTCCCTCTTTTACATATAATATATTATTACATACAGGGAGGGTTTCCCCCCGATAAAATATGGAAGAGCATTCCAAAAATATGACTTCCCACCTGCAGTTTGAAGTGGTACAGGTGAGAATTTTATCACCCCTTTTGGGATCAACCTCTGAAAGTTAATTGAGACCGTGCAAACATAGGCCTCAGATCTCATTTCAAGCACAGAAGGAAACAGGCATGTGTAACATCAGTTCTTTTGACTGGCAACCAATAAGAAGGCTGCGGGTTGGATAGGGTTGCCAGGTTTATGCCAGAGTTTTTGGGTGTAGGGTGTAGGGAGGGGGAGCACCATGCAACACTCTAGGAACCCTCCAATCTCTATGGTAAAGAGTATAGAGATTGGGGAAGTTCCTAGAGAGTCACTCAACAAGGCCTCTACCTGGAAGTCACATCACCATGTCGCATGATGATGTTTCCCCACATTTTTCTCCCACCGCTCAACTGAGTGTGTGCAGGGGAATGGGAGTGGGTGAGGGTAGGCGTTTGCCCACTGAGACCAGGCAAAGCTAAGGCTAACTATTATAATTACTAGCAGTTGGGTTTCTGCTCTTATGTGGTCAACTGCTCTGTACCTGACCCCAGTGACTCTTGGCCAACCCCCTCCCCATATATTCTTCATATAAAGTGGACTGTAGTCCATGAATGCTTGTGGAATAAAATTTTTAAGGTGCCACAAGACTCCTGCTCCTTCTTGCTGCAGAGGCTAGAAAACACACTCTCCATGTCTGGATCTGGGCATGGCCGCTAAAGGCCCTGTCTAGGAAGCATGCTGTTCAAGCAGGGTTGCCAGCACTGCCTTACCAAATGCTGTAGGGTTCCCATTTCCCCGAGAGGGGTGGGGGTTTACCCGCTTTCGTGGCCCCTGATCCATTGGCCCCGATCCAGCCGGGGGTGGGAACCCCGCCCCCAAGAGCTTCGTATACCCCAACATGGCTGGCACAATGACGTCAGCGGGCAAGTTGCGTGGGGATGCTCAATCATTTAAGGAAAAACCATAAGAGTTTTTCCTGAAATGATAGAGCATCTCCTGCAACATGCCCTGCACAATGACATTACTTCTGGGTGATGTCATCACGGCGCACGCACAAAGCGCATGTGCCAAAGAAGTCCAGGAAGAGGGCCAGGACCCCCACAGGTAGGATCTGGCAACCCTAAAATGCTGGGAGATTTCGAGGGTAGTGCTAGGGAAGGGTGGAGTTTGGGGAAGACGTGATGTCTCTTCAAGGTGACACTTTAGGAATATACCCAGTCTCTATCACAAACACCACAGAGATCTAGGGAAATTGCTACTGTCGCTAGGGAGGCCACTTTTTCTCCCACTCCTCAATTTCTTGAGGATAGGGGTTTGGGGCCAAGAGTGGGGGGGCTTACCTGCTGTGAACTGGGAAAACAGCAAGCCTGTCTCCAAGTACTCCCAGTGAGTATGGCTACCAAAAGGACATCAAAGGCCCCTCTGAGCTAGGCAACACACTTTCCATCTCTGGAGTTGGGTATGGCCACTTAAGGCCATTGACTATCCATAAGGAATTTAAAGGATGTTGTGACAGAACAGGCCTGCTTGACCGACAGACCCTGTTCTGCCCACTTCTCCTGTTGGGTTGCCACCTCCTGGAGCGAGCTATTCCTCTTCCTGCCACCAGGGTATTCACTGCCACCACCAGTTCATATTAGGGGTCCTGAGAGGAACAGGACTCTCAATCCCCCTTCCCAGTTCTGAGGCCTGGCCTCAAGGTCTTCTGCTACCCAGCGCCTGGTTACCACAGAGACCAAATGCAGCTTTGGGTTTCCCCTGGAGGGTTGGCCACTTGCACCCTGACCTCTTCCCACCCCCTTAGGACCCCCTTTATACAGTACAGTAGCACGTGCAACAGTGTCTGGGGAGCTGTGTGGCACAAAGAGCCACCACCGGTATCAAAGAATAAAATATTTACTTAAGAATAAAATGTTTACAAGCATACTTTAGCATCACAGCAGATCAGCAATACAGAAACAAAAGACATTTGGTTATAAACACATCCTTTCTCCCCCCCCCGCCCAAACATACCCTAACTGTGTTAACAATAGGGTAGGCGCCTAGTCTTAGAAAGTTACACATTCTCTAAAAAGTTCTTTTCTTACCTTCCAGCTTTCTGCAGGCCTTCCCCAGACTGCACGGTCAAATATGGCTGCTGGCCTGCAGACCAGAGCTCAGCAGTTTGTTCTCTCCCAAGGACCAGCACCAAGAGACCCTTCCTCCTTGGAGCAAGCACTTTTATACAACTTGTGTCTCTACCCATTTTACATCACTCTCTCCACCCCTTTTGACCTGGTCTGCCCAGGTCACACAGGTGGACCCTGGGACACCCAGGTGCTTCCTGGGGCCTGCAGGTGCATTCTGAGAGCCCTCCTGGAAGGCATTCTGGGAAAACTTCAGGAGTTACCTGGAGATTCCTAACACCAGATCCCGCAGTTAACCTTGCTAGCAGAGGAAAAGAAGAAGAAGAAGAAGAAGAGATTGTATTTATACCCCACCCTTCACTACCCAAAGGTGTCTCAGAACGGCTTACAATCTCCTTTCCCTTCCCCTCCCCACAAAAGACACCTGTGAGGTAGCAGAGTCATTAGCATTTCTATAGCTGTGAAGTAGCATGCCACTGAGACTGGCTTCCTGCTATGTGGAAAGGAGGGAACCAGCCCTGACCTGGATAGCCCAGGCAAGCCCGATCTTGTCAGACCTTGGAAGCTAAGCAGGGTCAACTCTGGCAAGTGCTCAGATGGGAGACCTCCTTGAAATACCAGCAGCCAGGAGGCGGGGGCAGGCTTTATTCAGCCACCTCTCTGAATATCCTCCAGGCCCCCCCAGTAGGGGTCAGTCACCAGACATCGCCATGACTTCCAGGTGTGTGCGTGTGCACAGACATACATGCACATAAGAAAAAGTACCCCCCCCCAAAAAAAAACCAGACAAGAGGACAGAAGCCACCCTTTCAAAATACAGAGAAGAGGGAAATAGGGAGGGGCAGCTGGCTATGGCCTGCCAACCTCCCTCCAGGAGACAATGCATTTCGTCACAGATGTGAACGGAGCAGTTAGGTACTTAAAGCTACATGCGTACTGGGAGAGATGTCTGCGGACCTCAAGTCCAGCCAGGAACTCTGAAGTTAAACGAGCTCGTGTTTGGAAGAGAACTCTTTGCATCGAAAGCGTGGGCGAGGACAAAAGGCAGCCGGCAGCCAGTGAACCCAGGAGCTGGGCCCAGAGACGCTGGCTTTGTCCCCTTCCACAGCGAACAAGCGGCCTTTTGTTTCCTGCCTGTACAAACCCAAGGAGTGCACCTCCAGTCAGCGTAACACAGCCCAGCTCTGTTGACTCAAGCTGGAGCTCTGCCAGCCCGCCACCATCCTGCAGACTCCCTTTTGGCAATTCTTGGACAGCCCTGAATACAAGCGCTTTCCATCCATTCCTTCGCCTTTGGCAGTCGCAGATATGCCACAGTGTTTTGGAAGAGAGACTTCTTGTTTTCCGGTTGTCCTGGTTGGCCATCGTGTGATACCTTAGAACGTCCGTGACTACCCTGGTTTTTGAAGACTTGAACGTTTCCGTTGTCCGTGACGGTCTTGCTCAGGCTTTCTGAAAAGACAAACTATGGAGCTAATCTTGTCTGCTGGAACTGTTCATGCTGATGGAGTCCCAACATCAAGCATGTTGTTCTGCGAAGCTTCGTGGAAAGTCTCCTGAACGTTTGGCTTAAAAGAGGAGGTAGAACCAACTAGGAGAACAGAGAGCCTGAAACGATGCCCAAGTAGGGATGCCAGCCTTCAGGTGGGACCTGGGGATCCGCTGGAATTATAGCTCATCTCCAGACTACAAGAGATCAGTTCCCCTGGAGAAAATGGATCCTTTGGAAAGTGGACACCATGGCATTGTACTCCACTGAGGTCCCTGTCCTCCCCAGGCTCCATCCCCAGATCCCCAGGAATTTTCTGACCTGGATCTGGCCACCCTACCCCTCCATCTTCTACCAGTGGGCAGGGGGAACCTGGCAACCCTATGCTCGAGAGTCTGCTGTACTTTTTAACCATGCTTGTTCCATAAACCTACCACTAATTTTTATAGATTTATATGCTTTAATAATTTAAAAAAACCACAAAAAGGATGCAGTGCTTAGGATCCTCCTTTTTTATTATTCTGTAGAAGAATTATTAATGGTTCTCCCCCTTTTCTGGTAGACTAGAGGGCTAAACAGGGTCAACACTGGCTAGTATTTGGAAGGGCGACCTCCAAGGAATATCAGGGTCGTGATGCAGAGGCAGGCAGGCAATGGCAGGCAGGCAATGGCAAACCACCTCTGAAATGTTTGTTGCCTTAAAAAACAAAGTCTAGCTTGCCACCTAGTGGTACATAAAGCTAAAGAACTAGGACTGGTGGCTGCCAGACAATCTTAGGATCTCCTGGCTAATTCTGCACACAGTGCCATACAATAATTATTATTACCCGGGGGAAATGCCTGCTTTGGAAGGTGGACACAGTGGTATTATTTATACTCCATTAAAGTTCCTCCTCTCCTAAAACCCCGCCCTTCTCTGGCTCCACCTCCCAAATCTCCAGGTATTTCCCAGCCTGGAGCTGGCAACCCTAGGGAAGGCAGACCGGCAAAGGATGAGATGTCTGCTCAGAAGAGGGAATTTCTGAAGTCACTGTAGTTATCACACCTGCATGACAAATTGTGTCTGCCAAGATTCCCTCTTCGGGCCAGCTCAGAGATGTCCAGTTTTCCTTGATGATAACTGGCCTTCCTATGCTTTTTAAGTATTTTGTTGAATTATCTAAGTCAGGCGTGTCAAACATGCAGCCCAGGGGCCGGATCAGCCCCCCGGAGGGCTTCTATCAGGCCCGCAGTGGAACTGGCTGTCTTCTGCTTCTTCTTCCAGTTCTGCTGCTGCTGCGTCATCGTAGGTTTGCAGCTTACAGATACACACCTGAACAGCAGACTCAAGGATTGCAACAGCACAGACCTTTTGATGTAATAACTCAGAGCAAGAGGTGTCAGTTATAATACACTGTTAAATAAACAAAATATTGCAAGAGTGCTACTGTTTTAAGTGTGTTTTTATTTTAAGCAAAACACCTTATATCTCCACTACCTGGCGTTGCATTTCATGACACCCATGGCCCCGGCCCAACAAGGTCTCATTTATGTCAGATCCGGCCCTCATAACAAATGAGTTTGACACCCCTGACCTAAGTCTTAAGGCTCCATAGACACCGGGATGCTGCTGTGTCCAGTTCTGCCCCTTTCTCTTTAACGCTCAGCAGCACTTTTAGGCATCTTCAAATGCTACATTACCCTCAACTCAGCTCCATGTCATTGGCTGCTGGTGAAGAGGAGGGGAAACGTGACACAATGGGGTGATGTCATGACATGCCCCACACGAGGATGTCAGCAGGGCCAGATCGCCCATTGGGCGAACTAGGTGCTCGCCTAGGGCGGGCGGGCCTCAGGGGTGCCAAATGGCGCCCCACTCCCCCCCGAAAAGTGCCCCCCGCCACCCTAACTGGGTGCCCGCTGCCGCTGCCGCCGCTAGACCCCCCACCCCCTTCCCGGCTTTCCTGGGGGGCCCGCAGCCGCGGGGCCCCCAGGAAAGCCAGCGCTGGGAGGGAGGGGGTGGCGGCTAGACCCCCCACCCCCTTCCCGACTTTTCTGGGGACCCCGCAGCCGCGGAGCCCCCAGGAAAGCTGGTGCTGGGAGGGAGGGGGCGGCGGCTAGACCCCCTTCCCCTTCCCTGGCTCTCCTGGGGGCCCCGCAGCTGCCGAGCCTCCAGGAAAGCCAGCCCTCCGCCGCCGCCCGCCGGTCTCCAGGCCCCACCAGGAGGTTGGCATCCCCAGTGGGGGGCACCCCAGGCTGTCCTGCCTAGGGTGCCCAGACACCTGGAGCTGGCCCTGGATATCAGTGGTATCACACATTACAGAATGGAAACTCCACATCAGAGTGCCATTTCCACAGTATCTATGCATCTCCCCTCACACAATCTCAAGTGACTAGTCAGTGTTTACACCCTCTCACTGAACACACAAAGTGGCCTTACATTGTCAGGTCATTGGTCTGTCAAAATCAGTCTTGTCTGCTTCAAGGCACAGTAGTTCTGTGGGGTTTCAGACAGTGGTCTTTCATATTATCTACTACCTCAGGGGTCCACAACCTTTTTTTAAAAAAATAATTTTTATTTTTACTAACAAAAAAAAGAACAACAAAAAAACCCCAATTTCAATATACTACATGTCACATGAGTTGTCTTTGATTAACAAAAACATAAATAGTTTTAACAGAAATAAGGTTTTAATTATCTAAATTATATTGTAATTAAATTGTATTTTTTTGTGATTTGTAACCCACCCTGAGCCTGCGGGTGGGATAAAAATCAAACTAACTAACTAAATAAATAAAACAAAGAAATATAATAAAAATACAGACCATCATTCATGATCCTCTGTATTGTCTATTATATTATAACTGACTAATTACATTTTTCTGTCTGTCAGAGTTGCCTACTTCGTTGCATAAAAAATATGCTCTCTGGTTTTTACTTTTTAAAAATCTATGCTCTATCATTCCTTCATCCCTTCGTTTCAAACATTTCTAATATTTCATCATTATAAACATATTATTACTTCATTCTACCTCTTAATCGTTCTCCACTTTAATCATTCAACCCTTATATTAATCTTTAAACCATTCACCCTAGTTTTGATCTATCTAATCAAAAAATACACTCCATTTTTCTTGGAATTTTGAGTCTGGTTTATTATGCAAGTAAGATGTTCACTTTGCCATTGTTGTATACTCAGTTAATTTATTTTTCCAGTCTGTCAATTCTGGACATTTTTCAGCTTTCCGTCTCGACACAAAAACCAGTCTCGCTGCCATTACCATATATTTAAACCATTCATGAGGGGTCCACAACCTTTTCGAGACCATTAACACCTTTGGAATTCTGAGATACGGTTGTGGGAGCAACCACAAAATGGCTACCACAAGAGGTAGAACCACAGCCTCCCCCAGAGGAGGCCCCGGTGCAGGGAAGAAGAGGCGTAATGTTACAAAAACACACTGGGAAAGAGGATTGAGAGAGAGAACAAAACCAACACTTTGCTGGCAGCTGCCACTGAAATGTTTCTAAAAATATGCCTTGTCAATAAGATCACCAGTGGCTAATCAGATGCACTGCTGGGCAAAAGCCTCATCTGTCCCTACCCACTTTCTAAAAACATTTGATGGGCACTAGTCTGGGAAAAGTGCTGGTGGGGGCACCTTGATTCCCACAGGAATCCTTCTTTGGAGGTTTTTAAGCAGAGGCTAGGTGGCCATCTGACAGCAATGCTGATTCTGTGAACTTAGGCAGATCATGAGGGGGGTGGAAGGAAGGGCTACATCAGTGCTTCGTTCTCATGGCCCTTTCTTACACATCCAGGGAAATGCTGATCGCCACTTTGGGGTCAGGAAGCAATTTTTCACCAGGCCAGTTTGGCCATGGATCCTGGAGGGTTTTTTTTGGCCATCTTCTGGGCATGGAGCAGGGGGACACTGTGGGTGTGGGGGGGAGGTATTTGTGAATTTCCTGCATTGTGCAGGGGGTTGGACTAGATGACCCTGGAGGTCCCTTCCGACTCTATGGTTCTATGAGTCTAGGTGCCATGTTGGCGACCGCTGTACTACCTGGTCCTTTTAACTGGAGGAACTGGGGACTGAACCTGAGAACTTTTGCATGCAGATCAGATCCTCTGCCACTTAGTCATGGATCCAGCAATGCAGATGAGTTTCTAGCTCTTTCTTCTCCAGACTGCCTCATTCTTCTCAGCACCCATCCTCCTTCCTACGGAGGCCCTACTGGTAACTTTCCTTCCTTCTTTCAAGGACAAATTGAGGCTATTGTTTGATGTGGAATGTTTACTGTTTGTGTTGCGAGACAGATTACAGCAAAATAAAAAATCAGTGGATCCCCCCCCCCTTCTTGGAAATAACCTGCTAGGACATCGTAGTTGAGAAATCACATGTACTTTTGCTGGAAATATGGAAACGACTTATCATTCCCCCTCCAGTTCCAATGGCAACCGTGTGAGTTTTTCAATTAAATTCCAGTCAGCCAAGCAAGGACGGCGACAACTGTAATTAAAATGTGCTACTAGGAACTAACAACTCGGAAGCTGTGCGGATGCTCTTGTAAATGAAACGCAAAAGCTACCTTGCATTCCAGAATTCTGCTCTCCGGTGTGTTTCTTTTTAACTACCTTTCATCTGCCTAAACTTGGGCGGCTACCTGATTAAAACGGTTCAATCCATCTGCCTTGAAACACGGTGTCAATTAACCAGTGAAGGATGTGTAAGGCGATGCGCGGCGTCGTAAGCAAAAGGAAGCACAGTTCCAGGGGCACCTTAAACACGAGCAACATTTCTTTCCAATATGAGCATTTCTATTTATTTCGACACAGGCTTTTAATTTGCTGTGACGGACCAACACGGCTTCCCCATGGCAATTAAGCCCAACAGCCGCTGCCTGTTAGGAAATGGTAAAGTTGGACTTTCCTTCATTGTCGTTCCTCGTTACAGTTACACACATCGGGTTGCCAGCTCTGGGCTGGGAAATTCCTGGAGATTTTTGGGGTGGAGCCTGGGGAGGACGGATTTCCAAGCAGCTGTTTTCTCCTGGGGAACCGATCTCTACTGTCTGGAGTTCAGCTGTAATAGTGGGAGATCTCCAGGCCTCCCAGCCTGGAGGTTGGCAACCCTAGTTTCACAGCAGGAGCCCAAAAAAAAAATAAAAATGAATGCAGCCTTATCTGGGAGCCCACACTGTTGAAAATCCAATCCAGCAAATCAAGCAAAATTACATAAAAGTAAGATCTAATCTCTATTTTCTAGCAAGCTAGTAAATTAGGTCAGTTTTATGCTCATACAGCAGTTTTGTCCTGACAGATACCATGATGACCCCAGTGAGTCTCTGCCTGAGGCGAGAACTGAATTGACTCCTGCCGCTTAATCAACTTGCAGGGACCCCATCAGTATATTGGGGGGAGGAAAACCCAACAGGGCAAATGGTGCCTTCAGGGATCGTTTCGGGTCGGGAAAATGGCACAGGGGAAGGCATAGGCCTAGGGCTGCCAGCCTCCAGGTGGGGCCTGGAGACCTCCTGCGATTACAACTGATCATCAGATGACAGAGATCACAAAAAGAAAATGGCTGCTTTGGAGGGTGGATTCTGTGGCATTGTATCCTGCTGAAGTCTCTCCCCTCCCTAAACCTTGCCATTCTCCAGTCCCCACCCCCCAAATCTCCAGGAATTTCCCAAACTGGAGTTGGCAACTCTACATAGGCCCCATCACCATAATCTGAATCAGGATCCTGTGTGTCTGGAAACCGAGTTCCATACAGCGACCTCACAATCCACACCTGTCTGGAAGTCCTTGTGACGGACCCGGCCACAGGCCAAGGGCTTTGCAATATGTAGCAGTGAATATTTCATTACTCTCCCTATTAAATTGATTCCAGGCTGCAATCCTAGTTTTAACAACCTCCAGATATTTTCATTTCTCAGAAGGACTCCATTTTGTGGGCATCCTGGTCAGGGGAGGTAAACTTTTGCTAAGAATCTCTTCCTTGTACGAGACAGAAACCATTCCCTACTCAAAACCAGGCGGGAGATTTGGTATGATGCAGGCTGGAGTTCTTATGATTCCCACAGAAGCAAAAATGACAACAAAGAAAATTCCCCTGCACTATTAACAAAATCACCCTGAACACTGCATAACAAAAGGAAAATAGATGTGCCCGTCTACCAGGATATAGCCAGTTACTGGGCAAATTGGTAACATCTCTAGTATCCTGTAGGGTTGCCAAGCTCTAGGCTGGTAAACAGGGACTTCACTGGGGTAGAATGCCATTTTCTCCAAGTGAACTGCCACCTGGAGATCAGCTGAAACAGCAGCCACCACCTGGAGGTTGGCAACCGTAGCATCCTGCCATATGGTAAGAAGAATTTTGCTGCAATTCTGCATCTGCTCAGAAATGAGGCAGAATGGCAAGATTCTTTTTACCATTTTGCAAGATGTTGCGGGTTACTAATTTACCATTTGGTTACAAGGGTAACAGCGTTCCACGCGCCTTGGTGTTTAGTCATGCCGGCCACATGACCACGGAAACGTCTTCGGACAGCGCTGGCTCTTCGGCTTTGAAACGGAGATGAGCACTGCAACCCTAGAGTCGGATTCGACTGGCTTTCAAGCAAGGGAACTTTTACCTTTACCTTTACAAGGACTTGTGCAATAACTTTCCAAGAACTGTTCTCGTAGGTGGACTGAAGGAATGCGTACCTTTGAGCCTCTAGAAACATTACCTGGGGTAGTGTTGTTGCTCCCCCTGCTGGCCACACATAAAAAATTGCCCCTGCCAAAATAGATGGCAGTGTGTGTGTGTGTGTGTGTGTATAAATCAGGTAGACTACAGGAATTCTAAGATTTCATACGAGGGAGGAGAGGCTGCAGGTTAGTTCCCCCCACAAGGCAAATAGTGGTCCCCCAAAGCTGTTTCCAGTCTGGCAAATGGTATGCGGGGAAGCTTAAGCCCCCTTTCCCCGTACATTGTGGTCCCAATCCAAATAGGACCCATGCACCTGCCTAAACTTCAACAGGGAACTTCCAGTGCAAGTTTGATAGGATCTGAGGTAACCCTAAGGACAGACCCAGAAATAGTCTGTTGTGTAGTCAGGCCCTCAGTGGTTGGTCTCCAGTGGCTCACTCAGGGCTTTTCCACATTTGTGTGTGTGTGGGGGGGGTCAGTTCTGGCCCTGTACTGCTTAGTTTATCCCCTGATTTCCACACACATTTTTGAGTCTTTAGTTTTTGCTTCTTTCTGTTTGTTTGTGTCCCCCCTCCCCTTCTCCTGATTCTTTTGAGACCATTTTACCCCAATCTTTTTCTGGAAGCTGATTTTGACTCAGCCTTTTCCTCTTCCTGCATAATGTTTCTATTGGTTTGTCCCACCCACTCCCCCCACCTCCAGCTCACTTTCCCATGACTGGCCTGTCGTCGTCGTCGTCGTCGTCATCATTATCATCATACCACGGCCTCTCCTTCCCTCCCGCCCTGAAGATGAGTGGTTTCATTTTTTTATTTTTTAAAGGTACTGAAAGATCAATATCGTGTTACAGTGACACTTTAAATAGGTTCTCTAAATTCCTGGCTTTTATTTTTAAAATAAAGTCTGTAGCCCCTTCCTTCATGGAGATATAAGGAGAAAGGCATATCTCCATGAGGAGAAGGCTAGAGACTTACTAAAAAAAAAAAAAAGCTGGTAATTCACAGACCTGCTTAGCCTATCATTACAACACTGTCTTGATATATCAATATAAGCCTGTGCAAAAGATAAAGAGGGTGTGTGCTCTGACACTGCTAATGACCACAGCACCCTCCCTTGAAAATACTCATTATTTAAGGCACATATGGAAGACAATAAACTGTGAAAATGCAGACGTGCAGAAGAAATGGCAGGTGTGCAGAAGAACTGTGCTCAAATTGATCACCAAGAAAATCAGGAGTAAGTTGAGCATGCAGAAAAGCCATCGCATGAGCAATTCCTCAGCTGATATTGCAGTCAACAACAAATGCTGAGCACCAAGGCAAAGCCCAAGCCATGCGGGAAAGTAGGACTTGCTCCTATTAAATAGGTCCATACCGTGAAGGCATTGAATGATGACAGCCAGTATGGTGTTCCGTTTAGAGTGACAGACTGAGAAGATAAAGTGTACAATATGTCCTCACCCATAAAGCTCACAGAGGCCATCCAGTTTAGGACTCCTAAACTCCTTGGAGAAAAAAGGCAAACGAAAGTGGTGATGGAGTCTTTTTGAACACTTGAATTCATTGCAAACCTTTACACCTCCTGCCTCAGACTCTGGCTGCAGTCACACACACTAAATAATCCACTTTCAATGCACTTTCCAAGTGGATTTTGCCAGTTCACACACTTATTTAGTGTGTGTGACCGCAGCCACAGTTTTCTTCTGTGGCCCCTCTGCTCTGGCTTTCTGGATACAGACCTAGGACACGGTCACAATAGACTGAGGTGGGGGCCATGGCTCAGTGGTAGAGCACATGCTTTAGAAGGCCCCAGGTTCAATCCCTGACATATTCAATTAAGAAAGGATCAGACAGTACAGGATCCCCCAATGTGGTGCCTTTCAGCATTGTGGTGCCCACTGACACATTTCCTGGCACCTGCTGGCACATTTCCTGGTGCCTGCCAAGTGGTTTTTAAAAAGTGGGCTGGGCTTTTGCTTTGGTAGAAGGTGCTTTGATAGAAGGTGCCACCACAATGCAAGGACTGAAGGTATGCTGTGGCACATATTTTGTGGCTGGTTCCACCTCTAGCCAGTTTGGTGTAGTAGTTAAGAGCATGGACTCTAATCTGGGAGAACCAGGTTTGATTCCCCACTCTTCCACATGCAGCCGGCTGGGTGACCTTCGGTCAGTCACACGTTGTTGTGTCCTGGGATCAGAAGGCAGAGCTGGCAAAATACAGCCGACCTCCGCTCTCTGAGAACAATAGGGACTAGGTTCCTGAGCTCGCCAGTAGAGAACCAATGGCAGCATTGGCGGGCGATTCAAACCCGCCAATAGGAATATGGGGCCGTGGCCGTCCCCCCCCTAACTGTATATAGTTGGCCTCCGGCTGTTACTGTTTGTTCTTGTCTTGTGTGAAGTACGAATAAACGCGTCTTCTCTTATGTCGTCGTCCGAGTCATGAGGCCCGAAACCCAGTACTTTACACAGGTTCTCTATGAGCCGTCCTCTCGAGAGCAGTTTTTTCAGAGCTCTCTCAGCCCCATCTACCTCACAGGGTGTCTGTTGTGGGGAGGGGAAGGGAAAGGAGATTGTAAACCGCTCTGAGACTCCGAGTGAAGGGCAGGGTATAAATCCAATCTCTTCTCTTTTCTCTTCTTCTTCTCCCGTGGCAGCCATTTCGTAGCAGTCATTTTGTTGCTGTGCCCAGCATGCTGTATCAGAATTCCAAAGGTGCCCACAGGCTCAAAAAGGTTGGGGACCCCTGAGGTCATAGGTGACATGAAAGACCTCCACCTGAGATCTGCAGAACTGCTGCCAGTCAGAGTGGGCCATACCAGCCTTAATAGATCAATGGTCTGACTCAGCTATAAGCAGTGCTTTCATTGAAAACAAAAAGGTGCCACTATTCATACATAAGGTTGCACCGATTTCCACCAGTTCCCCCCTCAGGACGAGAGAGAGCCGCCAAAAAGGTTGCCGGTACACAGCACCTCTGAGTACCGTCACTTTTATAAGACACCTTCCTATAAACAGGGCTGAGTCGACAGTCATGTGCTTCTGTTATTCAAGAACAATTTAGTAGCTCAATGAGACCATTTCCGTCAGTGTGTTGTGTTCTTAGGCCAAATTGTCTTATCTCATGAACAATTTGAGCCAGTGAGTGGAATGGAACAGTGATGACATGAAACTACTGAAAATTATGACTTTTGCAGCCAGTTTTGGGGAGGGTATTTTTTTTATTATGATGATTTAAACTAATCAGGTTAGGAAAACGTGGCAGCTGTTTTTTGTTTGGCCTGGACACATGCCCTAGGGATTTGCTTTATCACTAACGCTGAAATCTGTTCCCCGACCCCTTGATTATTTAATCGGTAACTAAATTGCAAATATAACTTTATTCATGGGCTGTTAATCTCCAGATCTTTTTGTACTACTCTCCGGGGAGTACGCGATCTCGCTTTCGAACATTAGCAGTTATCACTCCCAAGGTCACTGGCTGCAAGACAGCTGACGAGGGAGGGTTTCGTCCAACCTCCAGGTGTGCTGGGATTATTTCCTTAGTGCAGAATGTCACACAGATATGAATTCAACTTGTATCCTGCCTCCTTGGCTTAAGCGTAAATCCTCAGAAGTCTGCTTCCAAGACAATGAAAACCACACTTACATAATCTACGAAGGCAAAAAAGTAACATGAAATGAAGCCTGGCAATCTCCTGCTATTACAATTGATCTCTGAGCAACAGAGATCAGTTCCCCTGGAGAAAACCAGCTGTTTTGGAGGATGGACTGTATGATATTGTACCATGCTGAGGATCCTTCTCTCTCCTCCCTCTCCTCCCCAACCCCCACCCTCCCCAGCTTCCACTTCCAAAATTACCAGGTATTTCCCCACCCAGAGCTGGCAACCTCAAATTCTTGTGTGCTTCCAAGTATCTGGTCCAGTAGACATGGTCTGTGTGAGTCCTGTGCTTGGAAAACTCGCAGTCATGCTCCAACCGAACTTGCACTGTGACCACAGCATGCAGAGAAGTGGGGCAACCCCTCATGCCACTTTCCTAACCTGAAACAGCCCTTGGGATCGGAGCTGCTATTTGCCCTATCTGGGGAAATGTGTAGCCATTTGGTATATGTAAGTTTCCCCACTGGGGCAAACGGCCTCTTCCTGGGGCCCTTTCAGATGGGGAAAACAGCACGGGGGAAGGCTTATCTCTGTGTGCCCAGTCCCAGTCTCAACTCAGTCCCCACGAGAAGTAAGTTCTGCACATGGACCTCTCAAGCGCATGTCTGATCTTCAGGACTCGTGGCAGACATGTAAGGACTTTGTAATATTTGAATTGGCCTTGAGTAGTCCTGCCTGGCCCTCTAGTTGCCAGCCCCAGAGGCAGAAGTGACCACCAAATGTGGCAACGGCATCAGGCTAGGGTTGCCAGCTCTGAGTTGGGAAAGACCTGGAGATTTTGAGGGTGGGGTCTGGAGAGGGTGGAGTGTGGGGAGGGGAAGGTCTGCAGCAGGTCGTGATGCCATGCTGTCTACCCACCAAAGCAGCCATTTTCCCCAATAGATCTGCTCTTGGTCATCTGGAGATCAATCGTACTACTGGGAGAACTCCAGGTGCCACCTGGAGGTTGGAAACTAAAAAGTACTGAGACTTACTTGTGATTTCAGCTCTCATACTTTATTTCCAGCGCAGAACAAGACAACCTTCCCGGCTCGCAGGCCGGTTTATACGTGCACTGAACCCCACACCCAAACACACCCCACACTCGTGATAGGCTCTGTACAGTGGCTGAGAGTTCTATAGGCTTACGGCCGGGAGCCCAGCCCTCTGAGTGGCTCCGGCTAGGATCCGCTTGGCCATTGTCTCTGGCAGCTTTGCATGACCACGTGGGGACCTCGCCTTGCACGTGGCTGGAGATGGGATACATTACAGAAACCTTACTCGGGATCTTGGTGGGTAAGAGGCATGGGGCTTTGGTCATGGATTTAATTTCCTTTGTGAAAGGCACCCTCCAGCGAGACTGGCCTCTGACCAGGAAAGGATAGCATTTCCCTGCTTGGAGGCTTGGCTTTGGCTATGGCATGCAAGGTAAGCATTATGCAATTGCACCTAAGTTTGCAGAGTCCCTGGAGCCAGTTGGGGACATCTCCCCATCTGAAAGAGCACCAACACCCCCCCTCTGGTCCCGTCTCTCCATGAATCCTTCCACTCAAATGAGTTCAGGTATGAGGCTAGTACTTTTTATCATTGTAATTTGTATTTTGCCCTGACCTGGATAGCCCAGCCTAGCCCAATCTTGTCAAATCTTGGAAACTAAGCGGGGTTGGCCCTGGCTAGTATTTGGATGGGAGTCCACCAAGGAAGACCAGGGTCACTACCCAGAGGCAGGCAAGGGCAAAGCACCTCTGGACGTCTCTTGCCTTGAAAACCCCACGGGGTGGCCGTAACAGCTGTGACTTGACGTCATTTCCCACCATCAATTTGTATTCTATTTATTCATTTAAAAAAATATTTATATGAGGTCTTTATTGAACGAACGACTTGATAATTAGGAGCTGCAGTGGCTCAGGTGGTTAGGACACTGAACTGCAGGCTGTGGAAGGTCAGTAGTTCAGCAGTTCGAGACCCGAGAGTGCCGCATGACGGAATGAGTTCCCGTCTCTACTTCCAGCTCCTGCCAACCTAGCAGTTCGAAAGCAAGAAATTGCAAGTAGATAAATAGGTACCACTTCGGTGGGAAGGTAACAGCGTTCTGTGCACCTTGGTGTTTAGTCATGCTGGCCACATGACCATGGAAACGTCTTTGGACAGCGCTGGCTCTTTGGCTTTGAAACGGAGATGAGCACCGCAACCCTAGAGTCGGATTTGACTGGCTTTCGAGCAAGGGAACCTTTACCTTTACCTTTTACATGATAATTAGGGTTACCAACTCTGGCTTCGGGAATTCCTGGAGACTTGGGGAGGTGGAGCCTGGAGAGGGTGGGGTTTGGCCAAGGCAGGACTTCAAGGTGGGGTGCAATGCCATCAAGTCCACCCTCCAAAACAGCCATTTTCTCCAGGGGAACTTGACCTCTGTTGTCTGGAGATCAGTTGTCATTCCCGTAGATCCCCAGGTCCCATCTGTAGGCTGGCACCCTGTTTATAATCCTTATTTTGTGTGTCCTTATGACCTTGCGTGGCATATCCTCATCCAGTTTAGGACCTTCTGCTCATGTTCCTTGAAGAAGAAGATGCAGGACTGTAGACACTCTTGGCCCAGTCCCTAATGGCTTTTGTGCATTTGCAAAGTCGGAGCCAGTTTATCGAGTCCCCATGGGGCTTTCAAGGCAAGAGACAAACAGAGGTGGTTTGCTTTTACTCTGTAACAAAATCAAATTTAAATGAATTGGAATGATATTAGACCTGATTTATTCATGAAACCGAATCAGACCACTGGTCCATCCAGCTCAGTATTCTTTATTCTCCCTGACAACATTTCTCCGGGGTTTCAAACAGCGAAAGGCTTTCTAAGCTTCTTCTACCTGAAATCCTTACCTGGGTGCATTCTGCATGCGAATCATAGGCAGACCACTGACCCACCGCTGCATGCAGAGTTTGGCTAAAAGCATACCACTTTCTAATTTTAAGATCTATGTTATAGAAGATAGAGACTTGAATTGCATTGGAACAGCAGTATGAACAAATATAGCTCCTTTCCTTTCTCTGCCTTTCTCCTCCAAGCCCGCAAGGGAATGTGTTCCACGAACCTCTTTCATTCCCTGTGGAATCGTCCTTATAATGGACGGCTCGCAGTGCCTGTTATGCTCTTCCAGAAAAACAACATTCATGAGGCAATTTGGTTTAAACACAACCCACAGCTGTCTTAGTAAGCGGCGCACTGAACTCTCTTCCCTCCGGTTCCTCATCCAAACCCTACATTTTCCACGAAGCCTTCCACCTAATTCCATAGTCTGCATTCCCCTTCTGAAGTACAAACCGAACGACATCTTATTCAGGGCTCTTTTTGTAGCAGGAACTCCTTTGCATATTAGGCGACACACCCTTAATGTAGCCAATCCTCCAAGAGCTTACAGTAGCCCCTGTAAGAAGAGCTCTCTAAGCTCTTGAAAGATTGGCTACATTAGGGGTGTGTCGCCTAATATGCAAAGGATTTCCTCCTACAAAAAGAGCCCTGATTTTATTCATGATTTATTCACTCACTTTATTCACACCCCACCTTCCCCCTCTCTGTGGGAAACCAAAGTGGCTGCCATCATTCTCACCTCTTCCAGTTTATCTTCACAACAACCCCGTTAGATAAGTTAGGCCGAAAGTAGATTTTTCAGTTCTTGAAAATGGCACGGGGTGGGGTGGGGGAGACAGGATCAGGCCCCTGTGCCAATTGTTAAAGTAGGGTGGAAAAGTCTCTAAAAGGGTGCTGCATCCCTATGGTGGACTCAAGGATCCAGCCTTGTCGACTTTGACCTGTTGACTTAGGGTTACCAGCCTCCAGGGGGCACCTGGAGATCTCTTGCAATTACAATTCATCTCCAGATGACCAAGATCAGTTCCCCTGGATAAAATGGCTGCTTTGGAGGGTGGACTCTACGGCATTATAGTTCCCTGTCCTCCTGAAACCCCACCTTCTCTAGGCTCCAGTCCCAAATTTCTAGGAATTTACCAATCCAGAGTGGCCAGCTAGAGTTGCCAAACTCCAGGTGGCACCTGGAGATCTTCCTTTATTACAATTGATCTCCAGGCCACGAAGATCAGTTCCCCTGGGGAAAATGGCTGCTTTATAGGGTGGACTCTATGGCATTGTACCCCACTGAGGCCCCTCCCCTTCCCAAACCCTCCCCTCCTCAGGCTCCACCCCTGAAATCTCCAGGTATTTCTCAACCCAGAGCTGGCCACCCCACCTGTAGTCCAGTACTCTTATCACTACGCCACCACACTGGCTCTCGAGCAAGCTTGAGAACCTTTGCCAAGCAACATTTTCAGGGGAAGGGGGGAACTTCTGGGTTCCAAGGGACTCACGTCGTGCCACTCCGAGCACTTTGTGTTGCCAGCGCCTGCCGAAAGATGTGAAGATTCTTCATCCGATTGCCAGCCAGCAGTTGAAAAGGCAAGGGCGAGAAAGCACCGTTTCCTCCCCGCTACCCCTGAAGTCAGGTTGGCTGCTCTACAGCAGATATCGCCGCTCATCTGCTTTCTACTCATTCCACATTTTTCTTTTTTTAAAAAAAGAGAAAGCCTTTTTTCTTTGTGCTGTACAAGAAAGCCAGCCAAAAACTGAAGAAGGCAGGAGATTATCGTTACGGCCCCACGGTTTGATTGTTAATATTATAATTGCATTTGAAGTGGGTGCATGTTCCAACTCGGAGGGCAGGAGTTTTTTTCGATGGCTTTGTCTGGAGTGTAATTGGCAAAGCGCCACTCGATGCCGGCCAGCGTGGCCGTGAGCCTAGTTTCGACTAAGCAGCGATATATCCAATATTTATTTAAAGCACATTTTGGCTCGACATAAATACAGCTCCATCCAAGCAGATGTGAATCACAATGAAAAGCTCCTTCTTGCGCTCTGGCAAGCCACGCAGCTGCTTTGGTTAACCAACAAGCTCTCTGGATTATGACGAATCATTGGCAGGCCAACAAAACAACGGCTCTTCCTGACATGAACTCATTAGCCTAAACTGTTCAGCCAGAGTAACAAAGAAGGCTGGATTCGAACAGTGGCAGAACTAGGCCAGAAACCTTAAGGACACAATCCCAAAAGTTGTGGTGTGTGCTGTGCGCATGTGTTTGCTTTCTGGAACTGGCTGTTGTACTTAGCCCAGCTTTTGTGGCATTAACTAGTGCTCTCCTCAAAAGGCAGTGGTGTGCCTGGGGCTGCCAGCCTCCAGGTGGGGTCTGGAGGTCTCCTGTTTTTACAACAGATCTCCAGACTACGGAGATCAGTTTCCATTAAGGCTGCTGTTATGTATGAGACTTAAGGCAGCAGCTCATAACAAGTGATTCAGCTTTATTTACAAGGTAGGACGAATACAGGACAGGAGAGCAACAGGCTCTCTTTTAAACTACCTGGGCTTGGTAGGCTGCGCCCTTCATTGAGATAAAGAACCAATCAAAATATGAACACAACAACCAATCAAATCATTTCCCTCCTGCACCCTTCTTGTATCCTGATTGGACTGCTGCGCAGAGTATCCAATCAGCTTGCAGTAGTTACGATACCAGACTTAAATAGGAGATAGAATTCAAGCTCAGGCATTAGGTATACCAATACATAACAGTTGCCATCTTCCAAGTGGAGGCTAGAGAGCTCCTGGGATTATAATTGACCTCCGGGCAACTGAGATCTATCCTGTAAAGTACTGGGTTCGCAGCTTGGAGACTCAGACTACGACATGCTGAACAACACACGTTTATTGTACTTCACACAAACGGCCCGGCGAGGACCAACTATATACACCCATCTCAGACACACCCACAGTTCCATTGGGGGGGTTGAATCTCCCGCCAAAGGTCCTATGGGAGGACTAAGGGTGGCCTAGGATCCTTGGCCCCTATTGTGTTTGGAACCAAGTTAAGGACTGAGGCCACGGACCCCTGGTGGCAGTCCGTGGACACAACAAGTTCACCAGAAGAAAACGGCTGCTTTGGAAGGGGGACTCTGTGGCATTATACCCCATTGAAGTTCCTCCCCTCCCAAAGCCCTGCCTTCCTCAGGCTCCACCCCCAAAATCTCCAGGTATTTCCCAGCCCAGAGCTGGCAGCCCTAAATTATGTCGGAGATGTTTATCCAGGGGTTTTTCAAGATTTCTACCTAGACATCTTGTTCATTGAAAAAGAGACAGCAATGCCTGAAAGTGTTTTCAGAGAACCATTTCCGTAATGACTTTTCTGTTGGGGAACCCCTGCAAGCCTGCCACAGAACTCCTGCAAACTGCAGAGGATTGTGGGATATATTTATTAAGACATTTATACCCTGTTAGGGATGTGCACCTGGATAATTCCAGCCTGAAAATATACCCCCCAAACACCTCATCAGAATTTTTCAGTTGTAAGAATAAATTGGGGGGCTCAGGACCAGAAGAGCAAAGAAGCCGAGGAAGGGCACGAAAAGCCGGAAGCGTATATGGACAGGGCACAGAGAGCAAGAGAACGGAAACCTTTGAAAGGCAGTGGAAGACGTTTCACTGGAAGGTTAGAAGAGAGATAGAGATGAAGACGAAAATGGAGAAGTGGGGTAACACGGCCATAACGTCCTAATGACAAATGGAATAGATTAGGTTAGCTGGAGATGTGGGGATAATAACATGGGCTGACGTTAATGGATCATTGGGATGACTACCAATGTTATATTATATATACACACAAGGCTTTCAACACTTTAAAGCAATGAATGTTGAGGACTATTCTTTTTTATTTAGTTTATTTACATTTGTAGTCCTTCTTTCTCACAGGGACTCTGCCCAGGTGAGTTACCCGGGTGAACTGCCCTTGTATGAACCACCCTCTTAGAAACTGCCTTGGCATCCGCTGAATGGGCTCTGTTAAATTAGTCATATTTCTTGTGGGAGGGCTGGTGGATGCCAGAAACAGAGTCTATGCTGTTGCTGATTTTGACATTTTAATTCTCTGTGTCCTGTATTTATTATTGTATTGTTATGCAAAGTGTCGTGACCCGTCCAGAGCCCACCTGTGGGGAGGGCGGGATGTAAATTCAATAAAATAAAATAAAAATAAAGATGGCACAGAGTGAGTCAATAAAATCGACAGGTGGGACATTCGATAACCAATGGAGCCACCATGACACATTAAGTGGCACAAAGATTACATAGCAGGATCCTACTTACAATAAAGCTGCGGTCACACACACTAAATAGTCCACTTTCAATGCTCTTTCCAACTGGATTTTGCCAGTTCACACAGGCCCAATCTGCATCCAGCATTTGCTCCACTGTTTTAGCAAACCCACGATGGAACAGAAATTCCCCTCTACATTGCATGCCACTTTCACTTTCTTTGATTGTCGGATTTAATGGCAGTGTCCACACTGCATGCTGCTTTCACTTCGTTTGATCTCTTGGTTTTACAGTAGCTGTCTGCATAGATTTACGGCCGTTTTATGGCCACTCAGGGTTCTTGGTTTTTGATGGCAAGGGAGACAATTTAGAATGCAAAGCCTAGGTTTGCAGCGGGTTCCCTGAGGATGTGCATGCAAAGGATGCAAAAAGATGCATTGCAATATATACATCCATAGAGTGTGGTGATGTCATGATGGCTCAATTTGCCACCAGGGACAAAACTGCAAAAAGTTCCACTGGAATTAGTTGCCAGCCTTCATTAAGCCATCAGCTGCCATTCCAAGAGAGGAGAAAGAGAGACAGTCCAGTCCTTTTCACTGCAGCCAACTGCTGCTGGGCTCCCTCCTCTCACTCTGTCACTGGCCATGTCACCTGATCGTTTGCATGGTGACCCATCACTGACCTCTCAACCTACGCATTTTCCATTGCCCTTCATCGCTGCTGATTCCTTATGCGCCTTGTCAATCAAAGTGCAAGACATTCCGCCCATCGAATTCTTTATTCAGCCACTGTTTTAAGCACTTTGTTATGTATATTATGGGAGGAAACTGGAGAAAACTTACATGGGTTAAATACTGTCTTCCAGCACACAGTATACATTATCTCTGTTTCTGCTGCCGTCTTCGGAGCTGCTCACTCCTTCCTTTACACAGGCAGCCAGGAAGAAATTGGAGAGCGGTGTCAGATCAGCCCTGAGGAGCTAATGAGCACTTGCATGTTTGCCGGTGCCCGGGGCGAATGTCACTGTGATGCTCATGGGGCACCGCATATCGGCAGGCAACCCACAGTGTGTAACACATCTGGTACTCGCATATGGTACGGCCTCTGCATTCCAGCATCTGGCTGGCTTTTTAATTAATGCTAGTTTACGTGCGATAGAAATGTGTCCAGCGGCAGCTGAGATGGTTCAAAGTTGCCTCTCCAGCGTCCAAGGCAGCAAAAGTCACTCCCAGTTACCAGATGCCACCTACAGGGACCGGGGACTACTTTTTCAGCCGGTCAGGTTGGCTGTCGGCTGCGTTTTCTTTTTGACTTTCCCTGAAACATGTGGTACGTCTTCGTACTGGAGATGTCTGGAGATCTTATTGACACGGTCTGTAAATTAGGCTCGGTAGGGATTGTGCATGAAGAGGTGGCTCCTGGCAAGACCTGGTTCCTGGGGCTAAAAAAGACCAGGCCAGAGTCTGTGAGGGGCAAAGTACTGAATGTTGACTGGGAAGATCAGAAGCCTGATTCCCCCCTCATTGACTTTTCACATGCAAAAGATAAGGATGACCTGATGACTGGTGGTTTGTCTGGCTAGGAAATATGCCCAAGGGAATGGAAAGGGAGAGATGTTGTGTTTGCAATTATAAGCCAGGAAGATGTTGCAATCAAAATGATATTTGTCGTAGGGAAAATCGGAAGCCTTTCGTATCCCCCTCCCTTTTTAGTTTGTTTTACGGTGTTTGGTTTCGGAAATTTTTATTTTCTCTGGATGTCGCCTAGTTTTAGCCCTTTAATAAACACTAAAAATTGCCAGAAAAAAAGAAGTCTGAGTCCTGACTTTGGGCAACTCATGGTCACAGCCCATGCTGCAGAGCTGTATTATGAGAAAATAAACAGAATGACCAAAGCCCCACGCTCTCAGAAAAACAGCCTGATTATGACTGATCCATTGAGTCTGGGATCGTCTACTCTGACTAACAGCAGCTCTCCATGTTCTCAGACATAGAAAGGCCTTTTTTCAACCATGGCAGTCTTCAACTGGAGATGCCTAGAACTTCCTGTACACAAAGCATGTGTTTTTCCGCTGAGCCACAGCCTAACAGACAGTTGCCAATGTTCTACTGCACTTAACTTATGGTTGCTGGGGTTGCCAGGTTCTGGTGGGGATTGGGGGTACTTTCCAGGAACAGCAGGGAGGCCCATCCAACATACAGCGATGTGTCTATATCACGGTAAATTTGGCTTCTACCACAGAGTTTTCACCCAAATACTAGAGCATTGCCCCGACATCCCAGATGTGATGACGTCACTTTCGGGTTATGTGGGCAGTGACATAGACACATTGCTGCACACAGGATGGATCTCCCTTTTTTTCAGGGTCAGTCCCTCCCCCCCACTGGCCAGCTGATCAGCGGTCAAGGGGAGAAGAGGCCTGTGGCTTAAATGCTGGAAGTTAAGGTGGTTTTGGTATCCTGAGACTTGCAGCTTTAGAGAAAAAGAAAAGGAAGATATGGGAATCACTGCTTTCTTGGCTCTGTACTTCTGTACACAGTGTGTGTGTGTGTGTGGGGGGAAGGGACGAGAACTGAAATCCCTACTTAGCCAGAAAGCACACCATGTGACCATAGGCTGGTCACACACTCAGCTTAAGTTGTGAGGAAAGGGGCAGGGGGAGGATGTATTCCCTTTCATACACAAATAAAATATCATACACAAATCATACATAACATACACAAATAAAACTCAAACTGTCTCTGTCTGGGGGGGGCATTCCCCCTGGCTCAGCCCCTGCAAATGCTGCCCTTCGGTCCTGGGGAGGTGAGGACCAAGACTGGCCCTGACCGTGCCACGGGGAGGACCCCTGATGCCTGGACTCTGCTGGGGAGACCCATCTGGCCAGCGAGCAGGAAGGATGGGGCCCCAGCAGCCACATCCGTCAGAGGCAGGGCTGCAGGAGGTGGTGGTTGTGCCGGCCGCTGCAAGGGCACAGCAGGAGGAGGTGGTGAGGCAGTGGCAGGCCTCGCCATGGTGAGGGCCAGCAGCAGAGGGACTAGCCACCTGGACAGCTGTGGAGGCGCGGTGAGCGGCTCAGGGCCGAGTGGCGGGGACAGAGCGTCAAGACAGACGAGCCCGGCTGCAGCAGAGGTGAGGTGCCATCGAGAGAGAATGCTGCCGGCATCCCGATTGGGCCGTGGGAGTCACATGGCAGCAACGTCCAGGCTGGGAGTGCTTCCCCTGGAGGGGGACGTCAGGGCAGGCACATGCCTGAGCTCTCCAGCCCCAACCTTGGTGCACCTTGGCTCAGGGAATGCCTGGCAGACGCCGCAGGGAGTTAGGCCAGGGGAGGAGCTCCAGTTCTGGCCAGTGGGCTGGTGCCTGGCCAGGTGGGTGAGACTGGGGACCAATGGGAGGCCTCAAGGATGGGCCTGGCAGGAAAGGAGGGGGCAGAAAAGGAGGCTCCAAGCAATGGGCTGGGGAGGAATACAGACTGGCGCCCCAGGCAGTGCAACAAGAGTCGACCAGTTGGGAGGACTGGAGGACTCGGGAGGTTCTAAACTCCCTCCCCGACCATTCCCCTCCCAGAGATGGCAACCCTATCTAAGCCCTTTGTCCCTGTGCGTCATGATCCTGGTCCGAATCAGGTCCCTTCATTCCTGGGAAATACGGTACTCCCAGAATACATCTATGGCCTGACACAGAGAAAGTACCTGGGCAAGGGGTGGTGGTAATGTGTATTTAGACCCTTAGTGCAGACTGAGAAACATAACTCAGTATGGAGCTGTACTTGAAGAGACAGGACTGTGCCAAGAGGAGTTTTTTGTAGGGCAGAGGGTGAGCAGATAGCAATTTTAGCCCTGGCACTAATGGGGGCATTGAATATATCCGTTTGCAGAATAATTTTTGGATATAACACCAAAGAATCCATCCTCCAAAGCAGCTGTTTTCTCCAGGGGAATGGAGCTTGGTTGTCTGGAGATCAATTATAATAGTGGGCGGGAGATCTCCAGGTGCCACCTGGAAGCTGGCAACCCTAGGCTTCAGTCCTAAGAAGGTCTATGAAGAATCCTCAAGGCTTCCTCCCAGGAAAGTGTTCATAGGATTGCCCTGTTGATCTTTTCATGTGGGTTTAAGGTCACCCTATTCATCTAACACTTCTCTTCTTTACTGCGTGAACTAGCAAAATCCAGTTGGAAAGTGCATTGAAAGTGGATTATTTAGCGTGTGTGACCGCAGCCTAAGAGTGTTAGATCCCGCTTGGGTGCAGAGGAGAAGCGTTAGATGAATAGGGTGACCTTGAAGCCTACTTTGAGGGTCCTGTGATGCAGGTCTAGGTCTTAGACTTGAGAGGTGGGGTGGCCTAGTGGAGAGAATGTCACTGACTAGAGGAACTGTGTTTGAACCTCCTTTCTACTATGGAAGCCGGCTGGGTGACTTTGGGCCAGTCCCATTTGCTCAGCCAAACCAACCTCACCAGATGGTTGCTGTGAGAAAATGGAGGAGGGAAGGAAGAGCCTCTAAGCTGCTTTGGGTCTCCATTGGGGAGAAAATGCGAATGTGTGCAATGCGTCATTGTCTCGTGTATCTAATATCTATGCAGGATATTTCTCTGCTGCCTTTTCAGAGAGCCTTGCTCAAGGCAGCTGACAAAGAAAACAAAATGCCCATTTCTGGCGCAGCCAAAATGAAGCTTATTCGTGTTCTCTTCTATCGAATTAGCAGTCTGCCGGTGCGGAAGCCCGTTTTTGCCTATTATGGCACCTCGTCAAAACCATCTAGTAATTTTACCCAGCCCCATTTCTTCTCCTGCTCTAACAACTCAAAGCGGCTGCCGAAACCTACCTGTCGCATGCGAGACACTGTTGTCTATCACCTTTCAAAATATGCAGTTCAAACAAAGGCATCCCCCAGACGCCACCGGGTTTCTGAATGTTCCACTTCATCCTTGGCTTTGTTACTGGAGGCAGCTCAGCCGCAGCCATCTGCTCCGTGGATTTGCATAACCCTGGAGCGGCTGTCTCTGTATGCAGATGAAGGAGCAGGTGATCTGACATTCAAATAATGCAAGAAGGCCTGATTTCCACTCCAGGAAAAACACCATCCGCTTGTGGGCTCCGACGCCATCACCTTGCAGGCTCAAATGCTCACTCTTAAACCACTGACGCCAGGAGCTGTCCAGTCCCTGCTCATCGGATGCCTTGATCTGATGAGCCACAGAGGCCAGCAAACAACAGTGCCATCCCTTGCAGAGTTGTGCCGGAGAAGAAGAAGAAGAAGAAGGAGAAGAAGAAGAAGGAGGGAGAAGAAGAAGGGAGAAGAGATTGAATTTATACCCCGCCCTTCACTTGGAGTCTCAGAGTGGCTTACAAACTCCTTTCCCTTTTCCTTCCCCTCCCCACAACAGACACCCTGTGAGGTAGGTGGGGCTGAGAGAGCTCTTTCAAGCACTGCCCCTTCAAGGACAGCTCTTGTCAGAACTATGGCTTGCCCAAGGTCATCCAGCAGCCGCAAGTGGAGGAGTGGGGAATCAAACTCGGTTCTCCCAGATTAGAGTCCACACACTTAACCACTACACCAAACTACCCTACTAAGCCCATTGACTTCAACGGACTTTGAAGGATGCCCTTCTGCTTAGGACTGCACTGGATGTTGTGGCCTTGCACCTGTGTCATGAAGCCCCCCCCCAGGCTTTGAACCAACTAGGCAACTCGGGGTCAACCCCACCGTGCCAAGCATCCTCAGAAGAGCATCAGAGGAGCCAGACCATCCAGTCCAGCATCCCGTCTCACACAGTGGCCAAACAGTTCCTCTGAATAGCCAACAACAGGGCATAGAGGCTGAGGCCTTCCCCAGATGTTGCCTCCTGGCTCTGGGATCCAGAGGCTTAGTGCCTCTGAATGTGGAGGTTCTCCTCTGTCAGACGGGGTCACATGCAAAACCCTTCTGCAATAGACTTGAGCATGTGCTAATTATTCACCTAGTAATGATATATCCTGACCTGGATGACCCAGGCTAGCCAGATCGCATCAGATCTGGGAAGCTAAGCAGGGTCAGCCCTGGTTAGTACTCAGATGGGAGGCCATGAAGGAAGGCCAGGGGTTGCTACAAAGAGGCAGGCAACGGCAACCCACTCGTGTAAGTCTCTCACCTTGAAAACTCCATGATGGGTTGGTACCATTTTTTACCCTGACCTGGGTGGCCCAGGGTAGCCAGGTCTTGGATGCTAAGTAGGGTCAGCCCTGGTTAGTACTTGGAAGGGAGACCACCGAGGAAATCCAAGGTCGTTATGCAGAGGCAAACCATCTCTGCAATGCCTCTTGCTTTGAAAACCTCATGAAGGGTTCCCATAAGTTGGCTGCGGCTTCATAGCACTTTTCGCCACCGAACATTACTTGCATATAATATAAAATATTCAGCTTATTAAGAACATGGTAAATGTTATTATCGTGGTTATCCATTGAGTTGTTACCAGAAAAACCCACATGGCATATGGAATGTGGACAGGTCTTTGCCAAACAGGCTTATGGTCTGATCGAGACAAGATTTTCTTTAAAAAACCCCAAAACCCTGCAATAATAATTCTCTTCTGAATTAAATAAATGCAAACTGCAATTTTTCACTTGCTTGGGAGAGGAGTCCTTTGTCTCCCCCCCCGCCTCCTTTCTTCCTTGAAGTAGTTGTCAAACGAGGATCCTTATCTTTCCAGCGGGTGTGCGGAGGTTTCCTGAACATGGTATTTTCATTTACAGGATCTGATCCTCTTTGTCCTTGGAAGACAAATTCAAATCATTGTCTTCTGCAATCGTATCACACCCTGTTTCTCCCCCCCACTCCCCCCTCGGTTTGATCACCGGTGCCTCTGCATCCATCTTTGCCGTTATTCTCATCTTCCTCCTTGGAGAATAATTACTCTGCGTCTGATTAGAAATATC
The DNA here is from genome assembly GCA_029375565.1 of Gekko gecko. Taxonomy (NCBI): domain Eukaryota; kingdom Metazoa; phylum Chordata; class Lepidosauria; order Squamata; family Gekkonidae; genus Gekko; species Gekko gecko. The sequence goes on from JAPDNY010000007.1 coordinate 151,747,584, forward strand.
TAACCCACTTGATCTTACCGGTGCAGATTTAAGAAGCTGAAAACTCCTTTTGGGAGAAACGGGGCTGGGGGTGGGGCTGAGCCTACAAAATCAGTCGCTTGTCGTAATTTGTACCTACGCAGCAGCTTGAGTCTTGACTCTTGCGCCTTATCAGCCTCCTCCAGAGTTTTATTATTATTTATGATTTTTTAAAAAGATTGTTGTTATGTCATCCATAATAGACAGAACGGTGAAAGGGGAAATCAATCCAAAATGGGAGGGGGGGAATCCTTTGCTATGCTCGCCTCTTAATACGCAGCAACTAATCAACATAGCTGGATAATATGAACTAGGATTACATTCAGGGAGGGGGGTGTTGCCTGTTTCTGAAGGGCAAAGGCACCACTGCCAACACGAGTGATACCTAACGCATAAGGCAGTAAATGAATCGTAATTAAGATCAGCGCAGCCTATTAGAATTGACACGCTCCCAGTTGCAATTTTCGTCGGCCAAAATAGTTTCCTGAATGTCTTGGCCCACCTCCAGAGTTAATAGCTGGACATTCCCGCAGAGAAAGACAGATCCCTTTTCCTACCGGCTGAGTTGGCAGGGTTACCTGGAGGAGGCGTGCTGGGTTATGATGTCATTGATTATGATGTCACAGTCCTATGGCAGTGGGGGCGTGGAGGTTTGTCCTGCCAGCCAGATGGAGTGGCTAGTGTCAGACCAGGATCTGGGGGAGCCAGGTGTGAGTCCCCACTCTGGCATGGCAACTTGCTGGGTGACCTTGGGCCAGTCACTCTCAGCCTAACCTGCCTCACAGGGTCATTGTGAGGATGAAGTGGAGAAGGGGAGAGTGAAGTAAGCTGCTTTGTATCCCCTTTGGGAAGAAAGGTGGGGAGAGATGCTCCCTTCCCCAGACCTGATGCTTATACAGAACTTGTGCCAGAGCATGAGAAACCAGCAGCCTTTGCCATCTTGGGCTTGCGGAACATAGTTTGGGGGAAGACTGGCTGTGGAAAGACATGCTTTAATGGCTTGCTTGAATTTTTACCCCTTTAATCCCTCTGTTTAAGCCTTCCTTTTATTTTCTTCTTTCAGAAGTTATGACCTGCAAGGGGAGGGAGGGAGAGCACTCAACCTGGCCTGGCCTGAAACAGACATCTGGTACTTTAAAAGTATTTGCCCTACTTCTCAATTAACTATCAACAGGGGATAACTTTTAGACCGAGGTTACTTCCTCATGGGCATTTTACTTCACCTTTATTTTGGAGCAAGCACACAGAGGGTTGGCAACATCAAGGTGGTAGATGGAGCTTTCCTGGGATTACGATTTTCAGGGGACAGAGATCAGATCACCTGGAGAAACTGGCCTCTTTGGAAGGTGGGCTCTGTGGCATTATACCTCATCAAAGTCCCTCCCCTACCCAAACCCCACCCTCCTCAACCTCAGCCCCCCAAATCTCCAGATATTTTCCGACATGGAGCTGGCAATTCTATGTACAAGTTGTCACCCTCTAATTTTATACCTTCCGGCTTTCCCTTGCTATGCACCATTCTTCCCCAAACCTGGTTTGGTACGATCTTTCTGTAAAGCCTGCACTCCATGCCTGTTTGCAGACCACGTAGATGCAAGGGTGTAGACTTTCCAGTTTCCTGGGTGGGTGGGTGGGTGGGTGGGTGGGCTGGGGCTGGGGTAGAGGCATGGCTATGCTAGGTCCTTAAAAGAACTGAGGCCCAATGACATCATAGGGAGGACCCAACTTTGCCTTAAACGTATGAGTATGACTGAACACCAACTTATAAAAATATTTTTAATCCAAGAATCTTTCATTCCATAGCAAGTAGTCTTGGCATCCCGTTGGAACTCAACAAGCTATTTATCTGTTACACATCTGATTAAGGATATCTGCACTTCAGCTGGCCACCTTTCTGTGATGGAATGACAGCACTTGGTATTTACATTTCCTATTTATTTATCTGGATATTAATACCCTACTTTTATGAAGCACCTATCAAATCTATTAAAATATTTATATTCCTTTCTTCTCCAGAGAGGCAAAGTAATTAACAACACGGCAGAAAGAATATAACAAAAAAAAAAACATAACTAGCATCAGTACAGGTATAGCCAGCCAATGATAGGTTCATTTTCTTTATAATGCAGCCCTCAACATCAGACACGAAGAACAGTCAAAAAGCCCACAGAAAAAAGATGGCCTTGCGCATCATCCTAAAAATAGGTAAGGAGGGTATCTGCCGAACCTCCTCCAGAAGGCCATGCCAGGAAATTGGCATCATGACCAAGAGTGCATTCATACGGGCAGCTAATACCACCATTATGCCGGCTCAAATCTGCTCCTGATTTTTTTAATCCGTCCTCGCATGACCAGACATCCCCTGGGGGAATTGCCTTACCGCATGCTGCCTCCGTTGTGGATTGTCTAGATGGCATCCACTGAAGGAGGCGCACACAGTGGGTTTTTTTTTAAACTTTTTGCGCATGCACATTGGTGTCATGGTGCGTCCTTGTTGAAGGAGGCACACGGCGGTTTGTTTAAAAAACTTTTTGCGCATGTGCATAGACCTGACAGCGCTTCCTTGTTGATGTGCACATGTGTAGAGATTTTTTAAAATGGTGCCTGCTTGGGATGGTCTGATGTCAGACCACCCCGACGGGAGAATTGCGTGCTGGTGGAACAATCAGACAGATGAAAGTCTGCAGTTGTCCCGAAGGTAACCGAAAACCCCAGATTTAATGTAGTATCTTTTAAGTACGGATCCGAAGCACAGCAAAACGGGATGCCCATGGAAGAGGGACATTTCCCAGATGTTTGTGTCTGGACGTTAACTTTAGATCTGTAAGGCAATCTAAAGAGCCATCTGATCGGACTCCAAGAAAGATCTTTCTGCAGCAGTAAAGGGCACCGTGAGCAAATGCTAAGCACTGATAAATTTCACATAGAGATTGCAAAGCAAATAGTAGCACTCATTGTCTATATATAAACTCAATAACAATATTTATCATTTGCTCCAACTTGCCCAAAGCAGCTCAAACCAGATGGCTGGTCATTGTAGACCTACACAAGGAACTGAAGACCCAGTTAGACCCAGTAATCCATCAGTGGAAGGCACTGACAGCCATAGATCTTTGTGTGTGTTTAAAAATGCTTCCTCTGGATACAATTATGATCTGATCATAATTCCATTTCATTGTCTGACGAAGAATGAGTGCCCACGAAAGCTCACACCTTGAATAAAACTTTGTTGGTCTTAAAGGTGCCATCGGACTCCAACATCGCTCTGGAGCTGGGAGGGGGAGACGTTTGTTTTGCTCTGTTTCCAAACCCTGCCTTCAATGGGGGAGAAAGAGAAAAATGTTCACTTTCTTTCCACGCCCTCCCTTCAGAAGCCCAGAGAGGAGGGGGAGGGAGTGGGTGGGTGGATCTTTTTTTTCCCCAAGCCAGTCCCTGCTTCTGAGCAGTAGCATGCTTTTTGCAAGCAGAGATCCAGAGTTTTTAAAGCCTTCCAGAGCTCAGAAGCCCCGCTGCCGGGAGCAAAGGAGGGGAAAATATCATTGCTTTATTTCCAAAGAGGAGGGCTGGTTTTCTGTCATGCTTTGTTGTTGTTGTTGTTCTCTCTCCCAGGGTTTCTAGAAAAAACCTCTGTCTCTCTCTTTTCCAGTCTGTCCCACAGAGGAGGGTAAGGGGATTCTGAAACTCCCGACGGGAGCAGAGGAGGGTGGCACACAACAGAATCCTCAGGCTGGCGAAGCTTTCCCTTTGGGGGACAGCTTACTTGCCCTGCTCTGCCACACATTCCCACCTCCAACCTTCCCAGAGAGGGGCCCACAGCCACCCGGACGGCTCCAAAGCGTGGCCCAGGCCCGGGGAAAACCCCCACCCCACAAGCCCGCCCCACCCCACTACCCCGACCTCCCTACGAGATGCCCACAGCCCCCGACAGCTTCGGAGCCCGGCCACTCACTTGCTAACTCGGGGGCAGCTGCGGCCAGGTGGAGCGAGACAGCTTGCCCAGCACTGCCAGCTCACCTTGTCTCCAGGGACCAGTAGGTGAGGCAGTGCCAGAGCTGGACAGGGGGAGGGGGGAGGAAGGGCAGCAAGCAACAGCAGTGCCCACCTGGTTTGGCTTTGGCTTGCTGCGCCAGGCCTGGTGGCTCTGTCTCTCTCCTCGGCGCAGCTTGCTGCTGCCACCCCCAGCAGCCTCCCGGCCCAGCCACTTGGCCAAGGGAAGGGGAAGGGGCTCACATGTGTGCCTCGGCTGGCCTTCTGGCTCCTGGCTCACCTCCTCCTGCTGCTGCTGCTGCAGCCGGGTCCGTCCATCCCTCCTTCACTCTCCTTTGCTTCCTGAGTCATGAGCTAGGTGGCGGCATGCTGCCCCAGAGTCTCTTTTCCCGCGCTCGCACTCTCTTTTCTCCCAGCCACCTCTGCGGTGGAGGGGAGGAGCTTTTGCTTCAGCTCGCCAATAGGAAAGCCTGCACCCTTGTCTGCTTCCTCCTCCGCCTTCAGTGCCTTGCACTGATTCCCCGGGGGAGGTGCAGTCCCTCTTGGAAAAGTTCGGGAATTGCCTGCGCCCCCGCGAACTTTACGCCTATGCGTAGATGGGAAGGTGAATGGTTTAGATGGTCCCACTCACATCAGTGCTATTTTCCTTGCATCAACCCCTCTTGGTCACCACTTTCTCCACTTAAACAAAAAACCGAATGAGTATTGGCTATATCATGAATAGTGAATGTGTAGAAGGGGCCTGTGTAGATGGAGGCTGCAGGGGGTTGAAGCCAAGGAAGTGCAAAGAGAACTCCGGCACGGGCCCAGTCTGCATCTAGCATTTGCTCTGCTGTTTTACCAAACTCACAATGGAACAGAAAAAGATGCGGCTCAAAACCACATTCAAATCCCTGGGGCCAACGCCCGTACTGACTGCAGAGTCACCCCTGAATGGCCATAAAACGGCCATAAATCTATGCAGACAGCTACCATAAAACCAAGAGATCAAACGAAATGAAAGCCGCATGCAGTGTGGACACTACCATAAAATCCGACAATCAATCAAAGTGAAAGTGGCAGGCAATGTAGAGGGGAATTTCTGTTCCAGCGTGGGTTTGGTAAGATGGCGGAGCAAATGCTAGATGCAGATTGGGCCATGGACATCCCGCTGGTGGTTTCTGCCTCTCTATTCACCCTGGCAATGAGAGTGACATGGAGAACCATTCCTGCGTGGATGCAGCCCTAGGCAGAGAGGATTGCCAAGGCTAATGCTAATATATCATTAGCTTATAACTGGTGTGTGGTGGGGTAGATGTCTGTGAGCACTCTGAAGCTACACTGAGGCATCATATATCATGATGGTTATGGAAAAACTATGCATGAACCGTGCTTGTCACCAGTCCCATGCCTGTGTCTCTGGCCCCCGAAATGTGTTGCTGTTGTTGATGTTGTTATTAATTAAATTTATAACTCACTGACCCCGGGAACCAGGCTGAGAGCAGGTAACATCATTTGTAAAAACGTTCAATTCATAAAACTGATACATAGTTACAATAAATACAGTAAAATACAATAAAATGCATAATAAATGCTTCCCACTATATAGCTAAAAGACGGCGTGACTCTCACAGGAGAATAAGGGATAGCTGTCTGATGAGAAGGAAAGGGGGAAGGGGAGAGAGGGAGAAGAGGGGGAGGCCAAAAACCAAGATGGAAACCGTCACGATGGAGCCCGTCGCTGCCCTCAACCATACGCTTGGCAGAATAACTCTTTTTGCAGGTCCTGCAGAATGGTAACAAGTCCCGCAGGGCCCTGATCTCTCCCAGAAAAGTGTCCCACCAGGTTGGAGCCAGGGCGAAAAAGGCCCTGGCTGAGGACAGCCAGACGCTCTTTGGGCCAGGGGTCATCAGCAGACTTTGGTCACTAGAGCGTAATGCTCTTTGGGGGATACACCAGGAAAGGTGGTCCCGAAGATCATCTAACACATGATCCCAATGGTGACCGGCAGCAGAATGCCAACAGCGAGTTCCCCATGGGAACTCAATCCTAAAGTGCAGCAGGGGTCCAATTCGGTTTGGGACCACAGCACAGGAGGAGGAGGGGGCTTCTGCCTTCCCCCTCCAGTGCCATTGTCCTGATCTGAAACTGCCCTAGGGGATCTGCACGCCCAAGCATTCAGTACAGATGCAGCCCCCTGAAAGGGCAAATAATCCCCCGGGGACCTTCCAGGTCAGGAAAATGGCCGTATGCTACAAATCCTTGTGGTGATCTCATGTTAAATGTAATGTGTAGTTTGGGCCTTACTCCGCAGTTGTCATCCTCTCTTCTTGCGCCAAGATTCATGGTTCTAACTCTAATCAACCCTGCTGTAGGAATGCAGACGCACAGGTTAAATGGAGGATCCCCTCCCCACCAGCATTCTAAGCCTGGATCAAACCCTGTCTCAGGACCTCGGTCAGGGGTAGGGTTGCCATCCTCCAGGTGGGGCCTGGAGTTCTCCTGGCAGTCGATCTCCAGTCTACAGACATCAGTTCCCCTGGAGGAAATGGCTGCTTTGGAAGACTGGCTTTATGATATCACTTCCCCACTGAGTTCCACCCCTTCCCTAAACTGCCTTCCTCAGGCTCCGCCCCCAGAACTCTAGGAATTTCCCAACCTGGATTCGTCAATGCTAATTAGTGGCAGGGAGAGTAATTCATTGATTAATTTGCAGACGTGCATTCATGCAGCATGGGCCCGTAGACCTAGGCCCTTTTCACGTTACTGCTCCTAACTGGATGTTATCCATTGTTGGCTTGATTTTGAGTAAAACGATACAGGGACGGAGGTTTCACACAGCAAATTTCCTTCCATTAATGAGCTGTCTCTGGAGTGCTATGGTCATTTCGAACAGAGCCACTTTCCTCCCCCTGCCTCTTTTCACCGCGTGATCTTCCTCAGACTTTTAAAAACTGCTCTGAGGTGAGCGCTATAGGAGGAGAAAGAGGAGGAGGAGGAAGAGATTGGATTTATACCCCGCCCTTCACTACCCAAGGGAGTCTCAGAGTAGCTTACAAACTCCTTTCCCTTCCCCTCCCCACAACAGACACCCTGTGAGCAGTGTTCCCTCTAAACTGAGTTGGTGTGATCTAGCTCACAGTTTTTTAGCCTCCAGTTCACAGATTTTTGTCTTAGCTCAGGAAGGATGGCTCCAGAGCAAACTAATTCATGCAATAGCCAAATCAGTTGCTCACAACTTTAATGCCAGCAGCTCACCAAGTAGAAGTTTTGCTCACAAGACTCCACAGCTTAGGGGGAACATTGAGGTAGGTGGGGCTGAGAGAGCTCTGACAGAAACTGCTCTTTTTCAAGAACAGCTGTGCCCGAACTATGGCTTGCCCAAGGTCACACAAGCGGCTACAAGTGGAGGAGTGGGGAATCAAACCCGGTTCTCCCAGATTAGAGTCCACACACTTAACCACTACACCAAACTGGCTTCAGTGATATAGCAGTTTAGCACCGTAGCGCTCACCTTAGAATATTAAAAAAAAAGTCAGAGAGAGATCACACGGTGAAAAGGAGTATGGGGGAGGAAGCAGCGTGGTAGGAAACACTATGGACATTTTAAACAGCACATTGCAGTGATTCAGAAGCTCAATGAAGGGGTTGAAAATGGAAAAAAGCAGTTTTCCGTCAAAAGCGGCTCAACCACACTTTGCTAACCTGACGCAAGCAGGTTTGTATGAATGAGTACATAAATTTCACTAGCAGCTAGTTACTAAAACGGGTCTGTCTGAAATGACAGGGGGAAAAAACATTAGCTACCAGTTACTAAAATGGAATACAATGGCAATTTAAAAGGGACCTCAGTGCTGAACCGTCATTCTCAGAACAAGAAGGGAAGAAGGAAATGTCTTCAGCAGGCCCGCAAGAAGTTTTGGCTTGCGCATGCATTTCTTCAGACGTAGGTAAATGTGACCTCTGAATGTGGCTGGAGACAGGAAGCCCCCATCGCTGACTGTCGTTTGTGATTATTGCGGGTTTTTTTCCCAAGTTGCAGAGGTGCGGGATTGGAAAGGAAGAGCGTAAGGTCTGATCGCTTTCCGAGGCTTATTTGGTTGAAGTAGGCATTTATTAGAAGCATGCTGAGAGGAGGGAATAATGAACTTCACTCCCTAGTGGCAATTAAGAGCCTCAGTCAAGCATGAGGATGAAGGAAAGAACAATCATTTCCACTGGGACATGAGCTTAGAGGAAGAACGTGGTTTAGAGAAATCATACTTTACACAACGAGGCCACATAAGCAAAATTATCATCCCTCCCTCCCCACACACTGCATTTGTTCTGAGTCTATTTCTAAGGTCTAGGCAAGTTAACCCTTTTTCTGCAGGCCTGTTAGTGCCGATTCTTTCCCACTTGTCTGTAACAAGCCCCTTGTATGCTGAAGCAAGCCGAATATCCCCCCACCGCAAACTAAGAATGATTGAGGACCTGGGTTGAGAACTGGAAGTGGAGAGTAGGAAAAGGGCCCTGATCTGGATGGCCCAGGCAAGCCCGATCCCGTCTGATCTCGGAAGCTAAGCAGGGCCGACTCTGGCAAGTACTTGGAAGGGAGTCCCCCGAAGGAATACCAGGGCTGGAGGCAGAGGCAGGCTATCAAGCCACCTCTCTGAACGTCCTCAGTGCCCCAGTAGGGGCCGCCAGAGGTCACCATGACTTCCAGGCATGGACACGCACACACATACACACACAGAGATACAACCCCAGAAAGTAGCAAAACATACAATGAAGTCTCCTGATGGCAAGATCAGGGCTGGCCCATGGGCCCTCAGCACCCAAGGCTGGCTGCTAGCTGGGTACCCATTCCCACGTGCAAAGCTGCTGTGCCCACTGTCAAGCCTCCATGCTAGAGCTGCCAGATCTTCATTGGAAAGTTTTTGAAGATGTGAGGGCAGAGCCTGGGAATGGCAGAGTTTGGTGAGGAGGGAGGTCAGCAAGGGATGTGATGCCATGCAGTCCATCCTTGAAAGCTGCCATTTTCTTCACAGGAAATAGGGTTGCCAGTTTCCCACTGATACTGGGAGACCTCCCACTCCTTGCTGTTGTTACCCACCATCACTCAGCTGGGCAGAGAGGAGAAACTCTCTGGGGAAATGGGGGGGGGACTCAATCAGCATCCCCAGTGTGATGACATCACTTCCAGCGTGACCCAGAAGTGATGTCATTGCATCAGATGAAGCTCTAATATTCACCCCAAACACTGGGGTCAAACCATAGAGTTTTGAGTGAGTGCTAGTGGCACTTTTCAAGCTGGATTAATGCTGGAGATGCATTCCATTTAAGAAATTGTTGTTACCTGGTTTGTCGATTGTTACAAGTCTAAACTTGATTACCTTTTAACTCTTTTTTTTGTTATTAGCAGTGTTGGAAGCCTATTGGGGGGTGGGATGTAATCTTTAAATTGTATTGGTAACGATGTTTAACAATGTTGAATATATTCCAATAAAATTTTGTTTCAAAAAAAAAAAAAAGAAATTGTAAGGTTGGTGCCCGTTTACTCCCGCAGGTCTTTTCTTTTTGTGAATGCAACAGAAGGGCTTTTGAATAAACACGCCCAAAGATAAAGTGTTAACAAACTAATCAGTGGATATAGCATCTTGAAAAAAGGAACATCGAAACCTGTACTGATTATATACAGAAACCACGTTGGACTTCTTTGACATATTCTGGAGGACTTCTTTGATATATCATGGACTTTGGAACTTGTTGACATTTTCTGTGATTGAAACGGACTGCTTAGAGTATTGCTTGTTTGGGATTTCCCTCCTATGTGACAAATGTTCCGAATGAGGCATTCTATTCTTACAGGTGCTGTGTTACTTCACTAATTTATAACATAAGATTACACTGACATTTTCCATAAAATACTTGAATCTTTATTAAGATTTTTGAAAGATTGTCGCAATTAGATATTGGGCATCTCTTGCTCACAATGTGTCTTTCTAGTTGTTAGATCATCAGCCCTGGCATGTTGACACCACTTCTGGGTTGTTCTGGAAGTGATGTCCTTATGCTGGTGACTTTAATTGTCCCCCTGGCAGCAGGAAGTCCCTGCCTTCCGCACTGCCCAGTGTTTGCATGGAGATTGCATGTTGTAATTAGCTGCATCCATTCTTGTGATTGGCTCTTGCCTCCTGGTGTACACCTGAAACTCCATTCCTCTGAGTCAGAGGTGGGGACCACAGGCCGAATCTGCCTGTGAACAAGATAGGCAGCCGTGTTAGTCTGTCTGTAGCAGTAGAAAAGAGTCCTGTAGCACCTAAGTAAAAGTAAAGGTAAAGGTTCCCTTGCTCGAAAGCCAGTCGAATCCAACTCTAGGGTTGCAGTGCTCATCTCCGTTTCAAAGCCAAAGAGCCAGCGCTGTCCGAAGACATTTCCGTGGTCATGTGGCCGGCATGACTAAACACCAAGGCGCACGGAATGCTGTTATCTTCCCACCGAAGTGGTACCTGTTTATCTACTTGCAATTTCTTGCTTTCGAACTGCTAGGTTGGCAGGAGGAGTATCACCTTAAAGACTCACAAAATTTGTGGTAGGGTTTTGTTAGTCTTTAAGGTGCCTTTTCTACAGCCTGTGAACAGTTTTACAGTCATATGTGATTTGTGTCTTGTCCTGTATCCCCATGTGTCCTGTTCCCTCCTCGGATCAAAACTGCAGTGAGTCTGAAGGAGCTACAGCCTTCCTCACCTCCATGCTGTTATGCCCCCAAAGAAACCATCCAGGGGAGAGATGCCTGTTTGGCCCACTGCAGAAGACAATGGGGAAATTAACCCTAATCCACCCCATACGTATTTTCTGTCACATACGACCCAGGAGATTTCTTGTGCCTCCAGTAAGATGAACTTTGAATGACAGCATCCTCAAGTGACAATGGGTCTGACCATAATTCATAGATCACCTAACCAGATGTCCATGGTCCAAGCTGGTACCTTTGTACCCCTTCTCTAGTGAGCTAAGGGCTTTGCTCAGTGCCCACTGTGCCAAATACAAATCCCACCTGATGATGGGACCATAACACTATTGACTTGGCCCTTCAAGGTGGGAAAAGCTGAGTTCATCCTTCCCTTTGGATTGGTCAAGCCACTGTCACTTGACCCCCCTGTGTCATTCTGGAGTTACGTCAGCTTCTGAACAGCAAGTAAGGTCCATTTTGCATCTGGCATTTGCTCCACATTTTCTCAGCACTCGACCTGGTTCCCCCTTGCCCCAGAATATCTGTTTTCATTCCATCTGGTATGCAGATTTTCCTGTGCCAGGACTTGCCTCAGTGGACATTAGTTGCCTGAGCCAAGTAATTCATGGTGAGGTGATAGATACAGAGGGGGAAATTGGGGTGGGGGAACTGACAGAGATCAATGAAGCCATGTCAAATCATCTGCTTATTGTTCCCTTCAAATCGGAAGCGGAGGAAGGAAAAGGTACCGCTCAAAACCACATTCAGATACCCTGAGGCAACACTGTACTAACTGTGAACTCACCCCCGAATGGCCATAAATCTATGCAGAAGGTACCATAAAACCAGATGTACAAAGGAACTGAAAGCAGCTTGCAGTGTAGAGGGAGTTTAGCTTCCTGACGTGGCGGTGGAAAAACTGAGAGGAAACAGATGGATGCAGAATCAGCCTAAAACTCTAGACCATCTCCTCAGAATAGGAGTCAGAAGTATGCATGAAGGATGCTTGCCAAGTCTTTGCTTTCTTTTGAAACTCTATTCTTTTTCTCCACCTCCTCACCATCTCTTCTGTGCTAAACACACTTCTAAAAATGGAGTGAACTCTCTAAGACAAGCTGTTGCTGACCATCCCCCCCAAAATCCTCACACAAACTTATGCAACTGAGGCCTGGAACCACAGAAGCACACGTTCAAGAAAGGAGTTGGAAAGTGGCTCGTCCATAGCGAAGAGAAGCATGCAGAAATCCTGCCTCTGGGAAGAACCACATAGAATTCTTCCTTTCTCTGAGACAAGATGGTATCTGGTCATATTTCAGAGGAAGGAAACAGTGAACCCGAGGTGGTGGAAATGAGTGTGACAATTGCAGTAAGGCTCCTGTGTGAGCAAATGTCCATCTGTTACGCCTCTGTTTGCATAAATGTGTTAAGACGGGCCAATATACTACTTCCTACAATCCCACTAGAGCCATTCACTTGTCGCATCTCTTAAAAAGGTACAATTATCCCAATACTACTGACTTTGCAAAGGGCTATGCCTCGCAACTTAACAGCTTTGTCCTTGGAGAACCCATTTCTGAAAGAACACCGCTAAGAGGCATGGCTTTCTTTCTCCCTCTTTTCAAGCTGAACGGAAAACACGTTCCCCTTTCCATCTCCATATCAAGGCACCGATATCCTGAACGCAGATAATTATCAAGCTGACACGTCTCTCTGCGCAACGAGTGGGACAGGGGAAAAACACTTTGCCTTTTCATCATGGAAATAAAGAGGGATTTGAAACTTGAAATCTCATTAAGCAGGGATTGATGCGCAAGCCGGCTTTCGAAGCATCTTCACAGCACCGATGTACAAGCAAGGGACTTTTGCTATGGAGACTGTAATAACCCAGCCAGGTATTTCGCCAGTTGAAAGGCACTTGAAACGTAGCCCTTCCCCGCACGAAGGAAACATGAAACCATAATTGTCTTTTATCGGGCTTCTCTTTCTCAGAGATGGGTAATAGAAACACCCACGGAAATGGTCTGTAGTGTATCACCTGAAATCTCATATGAAGAGCTGGGTAGGGGGTTGGCCTATGAATCCTATCAGATATCCAGACGACGGACTGTCATTTCCAGAGGGAAAAGATATCGCCTTCTTTTTGTGCACAGGGGAGAGCAATCTTTTATCATTAAAGAGCCAAGCGACAGCAAAATGCAGAGCGAGTGACCAACAAAGAGCCAATATAAGAAAGCACATTTGCGTAACTGAGAACAGACAAACTGATAACTGACATGTCAATTAATAGCCCGTATAGTTTCTACCACCCAAACACTGCCTGTTCCATGTCCTTTATTACGAAGTGGTACATGAGAGGTCTCACAACAAGCAATGAATATACAAAGAGCTAACCTTGCACTTGCGTAAATCTGCACATGACTCGCACTTGGATTCCTGGCTACTGCTCGCCCCTGTCAGTTCCCTTCCTGGAAAGCATCTCTCAGCAGCCTGTAGAAGCTTATAATATCCAGACCATCATAAAGTTTACTAACGTTCTGAAAGCAGCCAGTAAAACTATCCATCCCATAATATATTCCACAGTAGAAAATCAAGATCAGCTGATGTAACTTTTTTTTTAAAGGGCCAGTGTGTGTGTTATCAGGTGTCAAGTTGCTTCCGACGTATGGCATCCCTATGAATTAACATCCTTCAAAACATCCTATTGACAACAGCCTTGCTCAAGTCTTGCAGACTGAGGGCTGTGGCTACCTTGATTGAATTAATCCGTCTCTTGTTGGGCCTTCCTCTTTTCCCACTGCCTCCAACTTTCCCTAGCATTATTGTCTTTTTTAGTGACTCCCGTCTTCTTGTAATGTGTCCAAAGTACAATAGGCTCAGTTTAGGGAGAGTTCAGGTTTGATTTGATCTAGAACCCGCTTATTTGTCTTTTTGGTAGCCCACAGTATCCATGAAACGCTCCTCCGACATCACATTTCAAATGAATCAGCTTTCTCCCTTGTCCAGCTTTCACACCCGCACATAGTGATGGGGAATACTATGGCGTGAATTAACTTGATCTTAATTGCCAGCAACACATCCTTACATTTAAAAACCTTTTCTTAAAAGACCTAGGATCCTGTTTACACATTCAGGCACTGTACAAATGTATCATTTTGAAAGAAGACGACGACGAAGAAGAAGAATTGGATTTATACCCTGCCCTTGACTTAGAGTTTCAGAGCGGCTTACAATCTCCTTCCCTTCCTGTCCCCACAACAGATCCCCTGTGAGGTAGAAGGGACTGAGAAAGCTTTGAGAGAACTGCTCTTGAAAGAACAGCTCTGAGAGAACTGTGACTGACCCAAGATCACTCAGCTAGCGGCATATGGAATCAAACCAGGTTCTCCCAGATTAGAGTCCACTGCTCTTAACCACTACACCAAAAGAACATTTTCTTCCTGTCTCCTTGCTCGGTAAGTTTACAGCATTGCCTTAGAGGATGATTTGATAGGTTCTTCAGCTCCACCCTGACTTGAAGACACATGGCACTCCAGCCTTGAAGCTAGAATGGAAAGATGTATTTAAAGGAGGTGCCTGTTGGCTGCTGTCGTGGTGTCACTAGCACACCTCTCTTCCAATGTCTGGTACAGCCTGAAAGTTGTTTTTTTTAATGACTCAAGATGAAGGCTAAATGTACGCGAGGCACTTAAAAAATGTAAAAAGCAGGCCAGCCGTCTGAAGAATGGGGAAGGGGCTATAGCGACAGCCAAACAAACATTTACTTGTTTATTATGTTCATTGGTCGTGAAGCTAAAAAGAAGCTGAACTCATACTATGGTGGAAGAGCCTAATGTGAGATCTATTTTTACAGTACATCCCCAGTTTTATGCAAAAGTTCTCCTGAAGAGCACTTTTTCACCATGGTGGTCCAACTGGAAACTTACGTCTGGGGAAATTCCCGTTGGCAGCCAGGGATGGGACTCGCAATAAAGGGTTTAAATTAAAGGTGGGAAGGTACTGGCTGGACATTAGGGGAAACTTTTAACAGTCAGAGTTGTTCAACAGTGGAATCAGCTGCCGAGGGTGGTGGTGAGCTCCCCCTCACTGACAGCCTTCAAGCAGTGGCTGGACAAACACTTGTCAGGGATGCTCAAGGCCGATCCTGCATTAAGCCGGGGGTTGGACAAGATGGCCTGCATGGCCCCTTCCAGCTCTGCGATTCTATGATTCTAAGTTAACTCAAAACATGCCTTGTTTGGGACTATCAGAAAAGGTTGTTTTTTTTTTTAATTAAACCGAAGTTAGTTCCAATATTCAAGAGCCATAAGAAGCATACTTGGACAATGGAAAAATGTTCCTTTAAAAAGAGTTCATAATCAAATGGCAAACGCTGTTTGTACCACTTTCTTCCTCCCTCATTCATAGGTTCATCAGCTCTGGGCTTGGAAATACCTGGAGCTTTGGGGGTTGGAGCCTGGGGAGGGTGGGGTTTGTGGAGGGGAGGGGCCTCAGCAGGGTCCAATGCCCCTAGAGTCCACCCTCCAAAGCAGGCGTTTTCTCCAGGGGAACTGATCTCTGTCATCTGGAGATCAGTCATAAGAGCGGGAGATCTCCAGGTATCACCTGAATGCCGGCAACTGTACTCATTCATCATCTTTGTTACACGCTGGATTAACAATTTTTATCTTAAAAAAAGGCGTTTCAATCCAGCTGGGTTGGGGAGTGAGCGAGCTATGCTGTTTGTCTCAAGCCACAGAGGTATTTGACTGGAAAGAAGAGAGAAGAAGAGGTTGGATTTATACCCTCGCCCTTCACTACCCGAAGGAGTCTCAGAATGGCTTACCATCTCCTTTCCCTTCCCCTCCCCACAACAAGACACCCTGTGGGGTAGGTGGGGCGGGGAGAGCTCTTTCGAGGACTGCCCGTCAGAGAGCAGCTCTGAGAGAACTCACGACTGACCCAAGATCACATCAGCGGCTGCATGTGGAGGAATGGGGGAATCAAGCCCGGTTTGCCCAGATGACACCAAACTTGGCTCTCCAACAGGCTTTGCAAGTAAGGAAAATGTTGCAAATATCAAATCGTCCTGTAAGGCAGGGCTCTAAACTTACCAAGCAAGGAGACAGGAAGCAAAGGAGGCAGACTGATTCTGCCGCATAGATGGGTGAGACTGACAGATGCTATCGGAGGTAGGCTTGGCCATAAAGAGAGCAGCTGCATTGGAGGGAAAGGACAATTCACTTCTTCCCAAGTAGCAGCTCAGACCCTGGGGAAAGAAGCACTTCTCTCTTGCTCTTGGTCTGCTACCTTCTCTCCACCTCTTCTCCTGCTCTTTTAATGAAGCTGTCGCTCAGTCTGGGATCTTTTTTTCTTCGCCAGCCCAGTAGCCGAGGTCACTTCTTCATTTAACAGGCGCTGCAAATGATCAGGAGCTTGAAGCAAAGGTTGAATAAATTGGCTCTTCTCTCGTGTGATGAGAAATCTGTCCCCCCTCACCACAATCTGGAGATTGGCCTTTGGCCCTTTGTGATGCAAGTGTAATTTGTTAATTGTGTAATGCATTCATGTTTTGGGGGGTTCAATCTGCAATGGTTCACGCTGTACTTTTCCTGGTCAGCGCTAGTAAGTAAAGGTAAAGGTTTCCCTTGTTTGAAAGGAGCAGTGCTAGTAAGGCAGCCCTGAATGGTGCTGGTAGTATAAAAGGTAAAGGTTCCCTTGCTCGAAAGCCAGTCGATTCGACTCTAGGGTTGCGGTGCTCATCTCCGTTTCAAAGCCGAAGAGCCAGCGCTGTCCGAAGACGTTCCGTGGCATGTGGCCGGCATGACTAAACACCAAGGTGCACAGAACACTGTTACCTTCCCACCAAAGTGGTACGATTATCTACTTGCAATTTCTTGCTTTTGAACTGCTAGGTTGGCAGGAGCTGGAACTAGAGACGGGAACTCATTCCGTCATGCGGCACTCTCGGGTCTCGAACTGCTGAACTACTGACCTTCCACAGCCTGCAGTTCAGCGTCTTAACCACTTGAGCCACCGCAGCTCCATGCTGGTAGTATACGTGATGCATAAAATGTGAACCAGGTATTCATGAATACCACAGCAAGTGTCTCCTGTGATCCCAGAGTCTGGAGCAAGAGAATTGCTGCTGGTTTACAGTCAAGATCTCTCTTTCACACATTACATTTCCCCGTGCATTTATGTTCTGAAAGGGGCCTATGTCTGCTCAACCAGCACTTAGCACTCCTTGGTGAAGCACATTGTACAAATTCATCGTAGCAAATGATCCACGCACAACGGGAATCTATGTAACTGGCTATTCCTGGAAGAGGAAGGCATTTCCTTACTGTGCAGATGCCAGTAGCTCTATCAGATGGGAAGGGACATCCTCTCAAGAAGGAGGAGGAGGAGGAGGGGAGGAGGAGACTAGATTTATACCCCACCTTTCTCTTGGAGTCTCAGAATGGCTTACAAACTCCTTTCCCTTCCTCTCCCCACAGCAGACACCCTGTGAGACAGGTGGGGCTGAGAGAGCTCTTTGAGAACTGCTCTTGAGAGAACAGCTCCGAGAGAACTGTGGTTGGCCCAAGGTCACACCAGCAGCTGCCTGTGGAGGAGTGGGGAATCAAATCTGGTTATCCCATATTAGAGTCAGCCCTCCTAACTACTACACCAAACTGGCTCTCAACAGTGATTATACCATGGTGGAAAGTGCAGTCAAGTTGCAGCTGACTTATGGCAACCTTATAGGGTTTTCAAGTCAATAGACCTTCAGAGGTGGTTTGGCCATTGCCTGCTTCTTCATAGCAACCCTGGACTTTCTTGGCAGTCTCCCATCCACGCACTAACCAGGGCGAACCCTGCTTAGCTTCCAAGATCTGACGAGATCAGGCTAGCCTGGGCCAACCAGGTCAGGGCATAGAAGACAAGAGGACAAAGCGAAGTCTTGAGACAGGTTAGCTTGAAAGAAGCAGAAAGTTTCTGCTGGGTTGTGGATTGCTTTGCAAAGCCAACAGCAATGCAGCTCAGAATGCGAGAGGGACACCTGAGATGCCTCCTCAGAGAGACTACAGTGGAACTGAGGAGGAGGAGGAGGAGGAGAAAGCATTAGCCCAGGTAAACCCTTAGCTGAGTGATAAAACGTCACACGCAGAAGGTCCCAGGTTCAATCCCCGGCACATTCATTTTAAAGGATCAGATTGCAGGCGAGGTGAAAGACGTCTGCCTCAGACCTGAACAACCCCTGCTGGGCCAGAATAGACAACGGTGACCTTGATAGACCCATGGCCAGACTTGGGATAAGGCAGCCTCCAATGTGCAGGCAAAAGCACAGAAAGCTCCAAGCTAAAGGAAAGGCAAAATGAGCCTCACCGGGACCTTTGTTAAGGAACAAGCAACCCTGAGCAAAAAGACGCATGCAGCCTGTTTCCACTGCAAAGATCAGAAGTTTGGACTTTGTGGATGAACCCAAGAGGAAGGTTTCCTGGCATGGGCATGCCTTGTCTGTTGTGCCCCAGTGCCCTTTGGCAGAGCAGATGGATTTGACTGGATGATTCTGGAAATGAGGTGCTGTGGAGACTGCTCATCCCTTCAGTGCCCAGAACCTTATCTTCACTGGAACAGAGGTCGGTAGCTGGAAGACCACCCTGGCAGGAGCTGATCAGCTCAGAAACGAAACACAAAGCCGGGAAGAGGCCTTTGGAGAAGGGTGTCCATCTAGAGCACCTGGCTGATCTGGGAAAGAGGTTCTCAGTTTTATTCCCGAGGTAGCAGCTGCCAAATGAATGGGGGGGAAGTGCCACCAAGTCACAGCTGACCTATGGCAACCCCATGGGATTCTCAAGGCAAGAGACATTCAGAAGTGGTTTTGCCATGGCCTGCCTCTGCACAACAACCCTGGGCTTCCTTGGTGGTCTCCAAGGAGGGGGCAGGACACTGGCTAGGAGACACACTCTCCCAACATCATTGCATGTCTTTCAATTGAGCCTTCTGTCTTCTCTGCTGGGAACCTGGTGGTGGAAAGTGCCACAGTCAAGTTGCAGCCAACTTATGGTGAGGCCATGGGGTATTCAAAACAAGAGATGTTCAGAGGTGTTAGAACGTCAGTTAGAACGGATAAAAGGAAGTACTTCTTCATCCAAAGAGTGATTAACACATGGAATTCATTGCCACAGGAGGTGGTGGCGGCTGCAAGCATGGACGGCTTCAAGAGGGGATTAGATAAACATATGGAGCAGAGGTCCATCAGTGGCTACGAGCCACAAGACATAGATAGGGACTCTGGGGCAAGGGATACTCTGTATTCTTGGTGCTGGGGGGGTTCAACAGTGGGAGGGCTTCTAGTGTCCTGGCCCCACTGGTGGACCTCCTGATGGCACCTGGTATTTTTGGCCACTGTGTGACAGAGTGTTGGACTGGATGGGCCATTGGCCTGATCCAACATTGGCTTCTCTTATGTTCTTATGAGGTGGGTGGCCATTTCCTGCCTCTGTGTAACAACAACCAATACTCCCTTTAAGCTGTGGAGACTTATGAGCAAAACTTCTACTTTGTGAGCTACTGGGCATTAAAGTTATGAGCAAGTGATTTGACTTAGTTTGCTCTGGAGCCATCCTTCTTGAACTAAGACAAAAATGTGTGAGCCAGAGGCTAAAAACTCTGAGCTAGCTCACACTAGCTCAGCTTAGACAGAACACTGTTAGCAACCCAGGGCTTCCTTGGTGGTCTCCCATCCAAGTGATAATTGGGGCTGACTCTGCTTAGCTTTTGAGAGCTGATGACATTGGGCTAGTCTGGTCCATCCAGGTCAGGGTATATAGGGAGGATTCAGTGGGTCAAGGATAGAGCCAGGATGAAAGAGGCCAGATTCTAGCTGTAGTCTGGCAGGATCTGGAGTTTGTTGGTGTTAGCAGTGCTGATCTCTGGTTACACTGGTCAGCTGGTTGGTGACTTTGGTTCCCAAAGAAATCCTAAGAAAAGAAATCCATTCAGCTACTGGAGGGAGATAGGGGTTAGGGACGAGTTTATGTTTTTAAAAACTGAAACAGTAAATAATGGGAGACTATGCAAAAAAAACATCTCCTGGTCTTCTGGTCTGTGTGTCACAGACTTTGTGGGACTCTTTCTCAGACAATATTTGAGGAGAAAGTTTTTCTTCAAAAAGGCCATTGAGAGAAGAAATTTCTGCAACACATAAGTGCAGGGCCGGCTGAAGGATTTTGGATGCCCTGGGCTAGGGTGCCCAAGCTGCCCCCCACCCCCTGCTATACTGCAGGGAGGTGGGAAGATGACCCCCACCCTCCTTATTCCTGCAACACAAGGAGGTGGGAAGATGACATCCACCCTCCTCCTCATAGGCCATACGGAGAAGCTGATGCCTTCCCTCTTTGTCCCTTGCTGGTGGGCCAAAGCCTCGTACTGGGACACAGCAGTGCCCATCCTCTTCGCCCCTGTCATGATCTTAGGGATATAGTAGTGTGGCCTACAGACTCTAGGGAGGCCTAGTGGCGCCAAGGAAGCCTGTACTAGAGTAGCTATCAGGGTCACCCTCTGGACCCTGTGACTGGTTAACAGGGGATTTGGAGGGAAAACTTACCCCAGTAGAACAGTGAAGAGTGTTGCCTTGGAAGAAGTGAGGAAAGGAAGGAGGTTCACTCCTAGGAAGCAGGGTTAGTGTGAAGCTGCTGCAGAAGAAGGGATCCCTCATCCAAAAGTGGTGAGTCAGCTTGAAGCCAAAGACCTAGAGAAGGCCAGACGCATTCGGGTTTCTTATTTTGCTGGTTTACCTACCTTTACTGTGGTCATTTTCCCTGCATGTTACTGAATGACAGTTGTCGTTAACTCTCTTTAATAAAAAATAGTTTGTTACTCTGCCTGAGTCCTCACGCCTGATTTGGTCACTTATAAGGAGGCACCTGCTGGAAAAGCAGTTTATAAAGTGGTAGGGTGGGTGCTGTGGGTCCGCCTGAGGAGATCCATACCAGAGTGGTGGCAGCCATTAGGTTGCGGTCACATGCACCAGTTGGTGTGGAGGGGAAGTGCCCCTATTTCCTCCGGAGGAATTTGACTCGCAGTTGAGAGATCACACATCCCTTTGTGCTGCAGGCTCAGTCTGTCATTGTGTGATCAGACGCCACTTCTGGTGAGTCTTTTTTCCCCCTCCTTTTGTTTCCCATGCACATAAACGAGGAATCGCACCTCCACACTGAGGGTTCGCCATGGAGTATGTGGTTATGCACATACTGCTCAGGGGGGGGATGGCACCGAGTCAGGATGGAACGATCAGAGACCATCCCGACGGCATGAGAGCATGCTTGAGCAATCAGACAGGGGAAAGTCCGTCCGTGGCCCATCAGAACCAGTTAGACCTGGACTTTCCCCAGTGTCATTTACCTCTGCTTCTGTGGTGGAGCAGTGTGGGTTGCCAATGACGGCAGGACCTTTCCCAGATGTTGCTGTCTGATTTGCAGCTGTGTCGGAACTAAAGGCGCGTGTGATCACAGCCATTAGAAGAGAAGAAGAAGAAGAAGAAGAAGAAGAAGAAGAAGAAGAAGAAGAAGAAGAAGAAGAAGAAGAAGAAGAAGAGGAGGAGGAGGAGGAGGAGGAGGAGGAGGAGGAGGAGGCGGAGGAGATTGGATTTATACCCCGCCCTTCATTACCCAAGGGAGTCTCAGAGTGGCTTACAAACTCCTTTTCCTTCCCCCTCCCCACAACAGAGCTTTTCTAGCTGCTTCACCCATACAGAAGGCAGAAGAGGGCTACCCCCCCCACCCCCTTGATGGAGGAAAGGAAGGAGGGAACAGGGTCCCCACTGGCCACCCACTGGGGCTTATGTGCCTCCCAAGGCAGACCCTCATGTGAGGTGGGGGTGGCGGCCTTCCTGCTTGTTGCCTGTCTGGCCCCTAAGTCATCCCTGCCTATGCACCCCCCCTCACATGCAGCGCCACATTGGTGGAGGGCCTCCTCCTTCCAGAGCGAGGCTCCACTTCAAAAACAAAACAGAACCCAAATAAATAAATAAAGCTGGAAGAATCTGACAAGCAAACGCCCACAGCAAAATGTAAAATGTAAGCAGATTTACTAAAGACCCTGTCTGTTGTTGGCAGAGTATAAAGGATATGATAGTCCTGAAAGAAATCAATACGCATCAGTCTGTTGTTTAAAAAAGGAGGGAGGGGATTTGGCAAAGCTTGAAACTGTTTAATTATTTTGATGAAAAAGAGAGAGAGGTTTTTTGGAGTCTTCTTTGCTGGTGCCTGCTGCAGCAGCAGAATTCTCTTTTTAAGTGTGGCAGGCACTGTCCTCCTGGGCTACCAACAGGCAGAATGTTTTACAATGTATATGGGAATGGTGGGAAAATGCATAGCGGTGGGGGCAGAACAATGCTGCCTCCCCACAGGTAGAACCAAATCTGATCAACAGGATCTGCATTCCAGTCTTTCTAGCATGCTCTTCGGTTCGTTCCACACAACACATTTGCAACATGTTCCCACCACCTGTCCATGTTCTATCAGCAAAATTATGGCTTTCAGTCTCCGGCACGAGAATTCACAACATGTCAATGATTCTGCCAAAGAATCCCTGCACCTGAGACACTGCAAAGGATTCTGGGGATGAGGGCATGTTCTATGCTCAGTTTACATGGAGGGCTGGCCAATCCTGTTGGGCTTCTCTGGAGCCCTGTGTACCCTGAAATCACTTCTATGACTACATGTTGCAAGGGAATTGTTTGCTGACAATCCCTCTTTCAGAGAAACTTGTTTGCCACTGTTGATTGTCTCACTGAAGAATCTGTGATCATCTTCTAAGGAGCCCCAAGGTGATGTGGAATGCACACTTTGGAAGCCACTGCTTGAGAGCTGCAGTGTACAAGCTGTGCATTGGGATCACAGAGACCCCCACCTGCTGGGTCACAAGCCTCTTGAGCAGGTGTCCTCAACATGATGGCCGTGGGTGCCACAGCAGCCCCTTTAAGAAAGTGAGCAGGGACAGGTCGGCCTTTTGCCCAGCAAGACTTCTGACTGACCATTGGAGATCTGATCGGCTGTGCAGATTGTCACGAATGTTGCTTCGGCACCATCTGCCACTGCAACACAGGTATCTTCCTGGTGTGACTGAAGGGAAGCCATTTTGTGACTGGCTCCGCCTCCTGTGGCCACCATTTTCTTGCTGCGCCCACCAAGCTGTGTCAGAATTCCAAAGCCGCCTGCAGGCTGGAAAAGGTTGGGGACCCCTGCCCTAGAGAACTGCAACTCTGCTTGGGAAGGACCTGCTGCTAGTGTACCTGTGCACAGGGCAAGGGCACCTTGCTTCCTGCCTCTCTTTGCATGCCCTCTGACCCAAGCTACAGGACGGAGAGGCCAGGTGTCTCTGCAAGGGACAGGATGCCTTGTTAGCAGAGACAAGTGCAAGGATCCCACTCAGTGCAGAAGCTCTCAGGACTCAGCCACCCACCACCACCCCTGTCAAGAGCTGTAGTGCTGGGGCCTCTGAGAGGCAACCAATCCAGGTAGAAGTAAACACAGCTGGGTGGGAGCACTGTGGATGCGCCACCATGGGGACATTCCATCCGACGTGTGCCCTTGGGGACTACAGACGTATCCCCAAGACAGCCTGGAAGGGGGAACAAGAAGAGGAGAGTGAAAGGACAAGAGCGGCTGTCTTCACCTGGCTGGATGCTCAAATTGGTGGGGGAAGGAAGAGGAAGAGGAGGAGGAGGAAGAAGAGGAAGTTGGTTTATACCCCACTCTTCACTACCTGAAGGAGTCTTGGAGCAGCTTACAATCGCCTTCCCTTCCTCTCCCCGCAACAGACACCCTATGAGGTAGGTGGGGCTGAGAGAGTTCTGAGAGAACTGTGCCTGACCCAAGGTCACCCAGCTGGCTTCATGTGGAGGAGTGGGGAATCAAAATCTGGTGCTCCAGTTTACAGTCTGCTGCTCTTAACCACTACACCACACTGGCTCCCTGGAACAGTCTAACTGGAAGAGTCTAACTACTAGAGAAAGCCCAGCAAAGCAGAATAATTGTCAGCAGGGATGGCCTGTCTACAAAGCTACACTAGCTGGAGGCAAAGCAGACAACTCTTATGCTGACAACTTGTTCCCACAGCTACAAGTGGCTAGGTGGAGGTCTCAAATACTGGAGCATGCTCAGACAGATCCAGCCAGGACCCACCCTCCTATGGCAAATACTGCTTCTTAAAGGGCCAGTGCTCACATTTGAAGGCTTGCATGAATCATTGGTTGGCAATCTTCTGGTGGGACTTCCACCGTCTCTGGTGAGTGAAGTTCAGTGACAGTGACATAGGAGGCTGTTGGGAGGACTGTAAGGCTGGAGAGGAGGGGTCTGGAGATCTCCCTGAATTACAACCGATCTCCAGACAACAGAGATCAGTTGCCTTGGAAAAAATAGCTGCTTTGGAGAGTGGACTCTGTGGTGGACCTGGAGAGTGGATTCTGTTGAGGTTCCTCCCCCCTCAAACCCCTCCCTCCCCAGGCTCCACCCCAATATCTCCAGGAATTTCTCAACCCGGAGTTTGGTCCTGGGGAAAATGAGGTTAGGGCAAGTGCTGGCAACTAGTAGGAGATGCTGGGGGGCAGGGGACAACAAAACTGGTGTCATGTGGACACAACATGACTTCTGACGTGAATCTGGAAGTGATGTCACTCTGTCAGGGGCACACTGGGGTGAATCCTAGAGCATCACCCTGATGCTGTGATGTCACTTCTGGGTTTGAGCTGGAAGTGAGGTCACAGCATTGTTGACATGACACCAGTTTCTCCCCCCTTGAATTTTACTTCCATTGCCCCACTGAGCAGCATTCAGAGAGGTGATGCCCAGGACAGCAAGATGTGTAAGCCACTGGATACCAGGGCAGTGTCAGGCATCTTGATCTTCTCTGGGTGGCGTGTGCTGAGTGTTTCCTTGGGCCAGCTGTGTCACCCCTGAGGCACATTCCCTTCACCTGCATCTGCACAGGATGCCTCTGATGGGCAGCTGTTGTTCAAGGCACCCAGGAATTACGCACATCTGTTGATTGCTACACTGATGTGGGATTTTTCCATTGCTTCTTACCCTCTGACCTAGTCTTGGTCTAAACGTGCAGTCTAATGGGGTGGTAGAAACATGAGGTGAGTATGGCGGTTGATTCTACCAATTTTAGGGTTGCCAGCACTGGGCTGGGAAATACTTGGCGATTTTAGGAGTGGAGTCTGAGGAGGGGAGGAGAGGGGCTTCAGTGCGGTATAATTCCATAGAGTTCACCTTCCAAAGCAGCTATTTTCTCCCAGTGAACTGATCTCTGTCAACCTGGAGATTGGATGTGATAGCGGGGTATCTCCAGCTGCTACCTGGAGGCTGGCAACCTGAACCACTTTGCACGCCAGGAAGGGAAGCCATGCTTGAAGCCGCCCCCGCCCCGGCCTGTTAAAGCTAGCATATCAGGTAGAAAGGTTCTAGCCCATCTCTTTCTTTCTGTGCTAATTTCTGCTTGTGGGATATTTTTTCTGCACAGGGCATTCAAAAAATGCGGAATGCGCTTGTGATCCCCCGCCGGCAGCAGGAAACGACAGAGGACGCTTTGCCACCCCAGAACTCGATCTGCTCCGTCCACGGCATGCTTGGACCAGGCCCCTCTTCCAACCTGGAAAGTCGCCAGATGCACTTGCAAAGAGTCGGGCTTTCATCCTTCATCAGGGAGCTCCTGATGGAGCCAGTAATTGCTATCCATCTCAGGCCTTATATCCAGGGGATTTGCCTTCCCAGCAGGCTGTTCAGTCGAGGAATTTGTCCTGGCAAATTGGAGCGATTTCTCAGCGTATTTAGAATGCCAGGAGAGGCTGAGAGGCTTTAGCAAGCGGTTGGGGAAACAGCTCGCTTGACCAGGTTTCATTCTTTGCCTACGCATTGGCTGCAGATCTAATTAAGAGACTTCAGGTGGTCTGGGGGCGGTTTGTTCATCTGATCAGACCGGCCAGAGGCTTCTTTGGAGAAGATCTCCCAGTCCTTTGATTAAGGCCAGGAGACCAAATGACCCCCGGTTTATTCCCCTTTCTGAAGAAGCTCTCTCATCTGCCTGGGCTTAGCGGCGAGGGCAGGATGGAGCGAGCCGTTCCCAGCAGTGAAGCACCAACTGCCTGGTTCCTATCTAGGGCTAAGCCTGTGTCCAGCATGGATTGTAAGTCTGCGGCCAGGAACGGCAGCTCCCGCTTTGTCATAAGCTCCGGGTGATGGAACCCCTGGACCAGAACTAAGACTCTGTCATGGGCTTGCGGGATGCCATTTCTAGGGTGAGGTGGAGCTTTGGGGAGAGATGGGAAAGCGAGGAGACCTGAGCTGAGCCGTGCTGAAAGGCGGGGTTGAAATGAATTGGCTTTTCCCGCTTCAGACATCCAAATTCTCTCATCTTTGGGGCGTATCTCCGAGATGCATGCGTCCTCGCTGTTCAGCATAAACAGCCTCTGAGGCCCAAAGTTGCTGCCATGACAATGAAGCACAGAGAGTTCCTAATAGCTGGCAGGGAACAACTGAACAGTATCTGATATGTACCTGTCACTGTTTGGTCATTTAAAACAAATATAGTGTCTTTATGGCTGACACACAGCTCTGCCAGTATCAGACTGTGTCTGATGTGCAGAAGAGCCATGGTTGCCGGGTTCCCCCTGGCCACCATTGGCAGATGGTGATGGTAGGGTCGTCAGATCCAGGATGGGAAGACTCCTGGAGATTTGGGGATGGAGTCTGGGGAGGAGAGGGACCTCAGTGGGAGACCATACCATAGACTCCACCCTCTGAAATATCCATTTTCTCCAGGGGAACAGATCTCTGTAGTCTGATCTGTAATTTTGGGGGCTCTCCAGGTCCCACCTGGAGGGTGGCATCCCTAAGAAGAACACAACATTTTGCAGCTAGCTCACATGCAGCAGCAAACCTGACTGGACAATCTCTGAGAAGTAGATCTGCAACAGAATTTTTTTAGTACATTTTCTATCCGTTCACGTCAAGTGAAAACAATTATTCTGACGTTTGTTTTCACTTTTGTTTGAGAATCGGCCTGGAACAGGCCTGTAGCTACGGTGAGACTTTTGGGTGATCAACCCCCTTTCTTAAAGGCACAGCCCCACAAGAATTTCTCCTGTTAAAGCTTTTTTCAATCATATAAAAACATTTTTTAAAAGGCGTGCACTCCTTTAAGCAGAGTGGGGTGCTGTAGTTGACTAATTCCTGCAGTGGAGTAGGTGACATCTAGGATCCCTTCTAACTCTGTGTCAAGAAACTGGTCTCCTTCAAGAGAGCTTTTCTGCCTAATTGTTAGCTTTCTTGACTATAGAAGTCATCAGCCCCCACCTGCCTGCTTGTTATCAGAACTGTTGCTTAGGTTGGCAGAAGCGATTTAATTGCAACTGCTAAGAACTGTCATCTAAAGTGGTTGACAGCTTGCAATTTAGAGATCTATCCTGGTAACAGTTTTCTATTGGCTAAATGGCTTTTCTTTCTGCACTGAGAACTTCAGCCCCACCAGAAAAAAAAATTGCCCTACAAGCCTGGCCTGGAATAGTGGCTAGTGTCAAACTAGGGCCAGGAAGCCCCGGGTTCGAATCTCCCCTGTGCCATAGGAGCTCACTGGGTGATGTTGGGCTAGTCACCTCTTTCTCAGTCTAACCTATCTCACAGAATTCTTGTGGTGAGGATAAACTGGAGGAGGAAAGAATGGCATTGTAAGCCACTCTAGGTCCCTATGATTTAGCAGTGCCTACAGTCCACCATAGCTGCTTCTTCACCCGCCCACTCGCTTCTCTTTTTTTTTGTTTTTCAATCTGCAGCTACACATAATCTGGAATGTCATTTTATTCATTGAATTGTTTAGCTGATGCCTCAGGGTTTTTATGTATTTATAATGTACTGTAACTGTGTTTATGAACTGTATTTTATTTTAAATCTTACTATGTTTTAGAATGTCGTAACCCGCTGTGAGGCTGCCATGCAGGGGACGGCGGGCTAAAAGGCCAACAAAGTAAATAAGTAAATAAATAAATTTGTCCAAGGGAACGGATCTCTGTAGTCTGGAGCTCAGTTGTAATTCCAGGAGATCTCCAGGTTCTACCTGGAGATTGCCAACCTTGGTTAGAACATAAGAAGAGTCCATCTAGTCCGGCATCCTGTTTTACACAGTGGCCAACCATTTCCTCTGGACGGACAACAGCAGAGGCCAAGGCCTTCCCCTCATGTTGCCTCCTGGCTCTGGGATTCAGAGGATGAGTGCTTCTGAATGTGGAGGTTCCCCTCAGTCACCATGGCCAGTAGCCACTGATAGACTTCTCTTCCAGGAACCTATCTAATCCCCCTTTAAAGCTGTTTATGCCTGTGGCCATCATGACATCCTCTGGCAGCCAATTCCACATTTTAATCACTCTCTGTGTAAAGTTGTGTTTCCTTTTGGACCCCTCCCCATTTCTCTGCCTGAACTGGAAATCCCTTGGATCTCAGTGGCATCTGCCTCCGAGAAAATATGCTTAGCATCCTCCTGCACATGAAGGAATCTGTCCCGAAGCTTTGGCTGGCTCTGACTCTGTCCCTGTGCCCACCTGGGAGGACAAATTTGCCATTCCAGAGCCGGCCCTGACAATTTGTGAAGGACAGATTTGCATCGCCGACAAGCTCTCACTGCAGGCAGGGCAAGCAGATTGCTGTTTGCCTCTTCATAAATTAGCTTCTATCGAGGGTGTCAGGATTTAAGTGAATTACGGCGCCCCTTTCAGCGGAATTACAAGACAGTCCCTTCTTATCTCGAATTGCTCTTGATAATAGCATCAACGGGACGGTTTCTCTTTGTCCAAATTGATACGGGAGCCTCCGTCTCCAGGCACCCCCCCAGACGTTCAATTAAATGCTGAGCAATAGATTGCATTGCGGAAAGGTTAGACGGGTCCCTGTTTGCCAAAGAGAAGACATGAACCCTGCTCACCTTTGAATCGAGGAGGTCAATATGCGGTTCCTTCCCTGCTGAAAGCTGCTCTCAGCCCAGCGCCAGTCCCTGCTGTTTCAAGGCTTCTCGGAGACAAAAAGAGTCACTGACCTTTGCCGGAAAGTTTTCCCGAGCTCTTTTGGAGAAGTTGCATTCGATTTGAATCGAACCAGTGACTGCCAGTGGGCTTAAATCAACAAAGCGGATTCAAAACAGGAGGTCACTCAGGTGAGGTTGGGCGACACAGATTCTCCGTGTTCTCTTAGCTCCTTTTTAGATTTTCGGCTCTCCTGCAGCTGGTGTCTTTATGAATCTGGCAGATCTACCTGGTTTCTCCTGCCCAGATAGCTGGACTTTTGCAGGCTTCATTATAAAGGACTTTGTGACAACACTGGAGCCTCGGGTACCGGTTGGCTGAGCAGTGATGACATCATAGTGGCTGAGCGGCCATGATGTCATAGAGCAGGAATCCCCTGAACCTTTTTGATCCTGTAAATGCTCTGGGGACTGTGAAAACAGATGGCATGCCCCACTAGGAGATGGCTGCCAAGGGGACTGGGGCCAATCAGAAGATGTGGGGAGATTCCAAGCCAAGCATCCTCTGATGGAGGTAAGGGTTTCCTTAATGGGTGCTCCCTGCTGACAAAACTAGGGTTGCCAACTCCATGTTGGGAAATTCCTGGAGATTTTAGGGGTGGAGCCTGGGGAGGGCTGGTTTTGCCAGAGGGGAGGGACCTTAGAAGGGCATAATGCCATAGAGTTCACCCTCCAAAGCAGCCATATTCTCCTGGGGAATGGGTCTCTGTAGTCTGGAGATCAGTTCAAATTCCAAGAGATCTCCAGGTGCTACCAGAAGCCTGGCAACCCCATGTCTTCTGGGCTGCTCCGAAGCAACCGCTGCGCCAATGTGATGCAGGAAAGCCAGAATTGGCTCTTATAAGAAAGTAAGAAATGGCTGCCAAGGAAACATGTTGGCAGGGGCCACGACATCCAGGAGCACCATATGGTAGATCACTGTTGGATGGACGGAGAAACAGAGGGTGATTTTTGAAGAGAGAATCCAGAATCAGCTGGTGAAGAGGAAGGACAGACAGTGAACTGAGAAGCAGAAACATGAGGGAAGGGTAGGCGGAGTGACAGACTTGGAAGCCTGAAGGGAAAGAGACATTAAAGGAGTGCCCATTTCAGGCAGTGTGGACTGAAGTAGTGGTGTCCCCAGTGCAAAGAGAAGGCAAAAGAAAAGGGCCCAGGAAAGGGGGAAGGAATTTTACTCTGTTTCTGAAAGGGGAAGGAGGTGGAGGAGGAGATTGGATTTATACCCCACCTTTCCCTTGTGGAGCTGCAGTGGCTCAAGTGGTTAAGACACTGAACTGCAGGCTGTAGAAGGTCAGTAGTTCAGCAGTTCGAGACCTGAGAGTGCCACATGACGGAGTGAGCTCCCGGCTCTAGTTCCAGTTCCTGCCAACCTAGCAGTTCGAAAGCAAGAAATTGCAAGTAGATAAATAGGTACCACTTCAGTGGGAAGGTAACAGTGTTCCGTGCGCCTTGGTGTTTAGTCATGCCGGCCACATGACCATGGAAATGTCTTCAGCCAGCGCTGGCTCTTCGACTTTGAAACGGAGATGAGCACCGCAACCCTAGAGTTGGATTCGACTGGCTTTCGAGCAAGGGAACCTTTACCTTTACTTTCCCTTGTAGTCTATCCGAAGGAGTCTCAGCCTACAATCACCTTCCCTTCCTCTCCCCATGAGAGGCACGCTGTGAGGTAGGTGGGGCTGAGAGAGTTCGGAGAGAACTGTGACTGGCCCAAAGTCACCCAGCTGGCTTCCTGTGGAGAAGTGGGGAATCAAGCCCAGTTCTCCAGATTAGAGTCTGCTGCTCCCAACCACGACACCAAGCTGGCTCTCTCAAGAGGAGAAAGGCAGAGGGAGGAGCCTCCGGGGGCAGAGGAAGAGATGGGAGTGGGCTTGCCAGCTCTGGGTTGGGAAATTCCTGGAGGTTTGAGGGTGTAGCCTGGGGACAGCAGGGAATGTGGAGGTGAGGAACCTCAGTGGGATATAATCTCGTAATGTTCCCCCTCCGAAGCGGCCATCTTCTCCAGGGGAACCGCTCTCTGTAAGCTGGAGATCATTTGTATCTCCACATCTGGAGGCCCCACCTGGAGGTTAGCAGCCCTGGGCGGGAGGGAGAACCTAGGCGTAAGGAGAAGATAGAACGATTATGATCAACCATGACAGCTCTGGTGAACATGCACCAGATTTGTACACAGCCAGATATCGGCCAACCTATGGGCAGCTTTGTTCTCACAGCACATGCTGTGCATGGGCACAGATACATCGCACAAAACACGTACCAGTTGCAAAGGCATCTGGACTGAGAGTGTGGCAGCCGATGTTCCCTCTAAGCTCCACAGTGTTGTGAGCAAAAATTCTGCCTCGTGAGCGAAAGAAGTTAGTAGCTTTAGAGTTGTGAGTGAGACTACATTTGACTGTCACATAAATTAGTTTCTTAGAAGATTATTTCCAGAACCTTGTAGAAATCTCAGAATGAATTCTTTTTAAACTATATTTAAGCTATATTTTAAGAATAATTTAGACATTGTAAGAGAAAACAGAAGTCAAGTGTCATTACAGAAAACATCGTTTATAGAGGTAGACCTGGCCTCCAGAGAACCACCCCTTCCCACTACATTGTAGACCTGGCCTTTGAAGAACAGGTCTACTGGCAGCCCCTTTCTGTCATGGCCCTTTGACCCCAGCCTATCAGAGGAAAGTTCCAAAGACATGGAGGATGAGGAGGTTTGGGTTCAGAGACCCTATCAGGACAGAGCCGCCAAAGCAGCCATTCCAGTAGGGGCACCCTTTTCATTCTGAGCACTAGTTGTCTTCAGGGGAGGGAGGGCACGGACCACACGCCACTCTGCTTTTGCCTAGGGATGAGTGGCGGAGCAACACGTCAAGCTCTCTCCTTGCCCTTTGGTTTGGCATCAGCCTCTGACAGTAGCCACTTTAGATTATTGTCATAATCTCTTCGGGTGTTGACCAGGAACAGAAGAACCTTCCGGAAAATTTCACTCCTTTCATCAAACCCTTCTGGGCTTGCCTGTGCAGGAATTCCCAAATCCACTTTCAAATATGACTTTCTTTTTTCAGCATTTGTCTCTTTACAGTATGTGGGAAGATGATATCATTCCCTCCTCATTCCCAGATGCCGCTTCTGTGCCTCTGAAAGGTACTTGCGATAAACTGTGTGCATATAAGCTCTTCACACTTGAAGTGGAACATATTGTCCTTGCATAGCTCTACCTTGGTGCAGAAAGATTGTAAGGAAAAGTTCTTTGAGGATAGTTTGGCCGGGTTGTGAACTCGTGGAGTTGCCTTTTGTTGACTCAGACCTTTGGTCTTTCAAGGTCAGCAACGTCTAACTCCTGGCGGTGGTTCTTCAGGATCTAAGGTGGAAGCCTTTCACATCACCTATGACTTGACCTTTTAGATGGAAATGCCAAGGACTGAATTTGGGACCTTCTGGTGCTCTACCACTGAGCTAAGGACCATCCATAATTGTATATGTTTGAATGCATAAAGCTACCGTCTATTGAGCCAGTGCGGTGTAGTTAAGAGCATTAGACTCTAATTTGGAGAACTGGCTTTGATTCCCCATTCTCCACTCCTCCACATACAGCCAGCTGGGTGACCCTAGGTCAGTCGCATCTCTCTCAGAGCCTTCTCAGCCCCACCTGCCTCACAGGCAGTGTCCTCTAAGCTAAGTTAATGTGAGCTAGCTCACAGTTTTTAGTCTCTGGCTCACACATTTTTGTCTTAGCTCAGGAAGGATGGCTCCGGAGCAAACTAATTTATGCAGCAGCCAAATCACTTGCTCACAACTTTAATGCCAGTAGCTCACAAAGTAGAATTTTTGCTCACAAGACTCCACAGCTTAGAGGGAGCATTGCTCACAGGGTGTCTGCTGTGGGGAGAGGAAGGAGTTTGTAGGCCACTCTGAGGCTCCTTTGGGTAGTGAAGAACAGGGTATAAATCTAACTCTTCTACTTCCATTGAGCCAGAGCTCTGGTATATCTGTTGGCAGAGTTTAAATATGCAAGGAAGTGGAGCACCAACTGTTTAAAGAAAAATAAGTAGGTTTATTAAAGAAGAACAAGCTGTTATAGAAAATAGAAGAGAGAGGGAGCCTTAACAGTCTAGCCTAACTGCTGTGAGAGGAACGACAACAAGAAGGAAGCTCTGCAGGAGCAGGAAGTCTCCAGAAGAGCCAATCAGGAGATGGCAAGGACACAATTTGAAATTGTGGGCAGTCCCTAGTTTAGCTATGCTAACTACCAGTCCTTCAGCTGTCCCCCTGTAGGGTGATCTTCAGATCTTCTTCATAAGGCTGTGCTATAGACCATGCATATTCCAATACTATCAAGGTCAGAGTTGTCTACTCTATTAACTAGAGATGTCAGGGATTGAACCTGGGACCTTCTGACTGCAAAGCAGATGCTTTGACTGGCAGTTGGCTACTCCAAGGTCTCAGGCAGAGGTCATTTCCCCTTCATCTTCTTTTGAGTTGTGCCAAGAGGGAGGTCTTTCATGTTGCCGACAACCTGACCCTTTTAGCTAGAGATGGACCTGGGACCTTGTGCACACAAAGCAGCTGCTTTGCCACTGAGTCACGCCCCCCCAAGTATATGTGTATGTCAAGTGCCATCAAATCACAGCCAACTTATGGGGACCTCATCGGGTTTTCAAGGAAGTGAGAAGCAGTGGTGGCTTGCCATTGTCTTAGTCTGCAACGTCTTCCTTGGTGGTCTCTCATCCAAGTACTGAGCCTGCTTAACTTCTGAGATCAGACAAGAGTGGGCTCTGCTGTACCATTCCAGATCCCCAGCCTTACCCTGCGTCTGACCTGAGACCTTCTGCATGCAGAGCAAATGCTCTACTGTGAGCCATGCCTCCATCCTACTCTTTCTGCACTCCCTGAAATAATAGAAAACCATGTATACAATCTTATTTCATGTGCCTACAACTAACAAAGATGATTAATAACCAAGTATACAATGTGTGTTTATTAATAAGTAGAATAAGGCTGCGATCACACACACTAAATAATCCACTTTCAATGTACTTCCCAACTGGATTGTGAACTGGCAAAATCCAGTTGGAAAGTGCATTGAAAGTGGATTATTCAGTGTGTGTGACTGCAGCCCAAGATAACTTCCACGGCTCCACTAATCAGCAGTATTTTCAAAAACAGTCCATAGAAATCGGCTCAACTAACAGCAGTGTTTTCAAAAGCAGTCCACAGAACATGTTCCTCAGTGTTTTGTAAATTCCATACTCATGAGTAAATCCCAAAGCTGTGCAATGGATGAAAATAGAAATGATTCTTGAATCCAAAACAATGGCGTTCTTGGTAGCAGACACACGCCGCTTCAGACTATCAAATAAAATTCTTCAGTTTGTAAATAAGATTCTTTAGTTGCAAAATGTAGTCCCGACTTGACGGGCAAGCTAGCTAAAACTAGCCATGTTTCCACAAAGCTTCTTCAAAAGGCGGAACTGCTTCTCTCAGTCCAGCAGCACTCCACGGCAATCAGCCGCAATTCTGAAACGAGTATCCAGACTTTCAGATATAACTCACACTCTCAGCCCAACAGCATAACACTTTTCAAATTTCTAAATCTGTGTACTATGAATAGTTCTCTGCATTCCCAACATAACTGAACTTGCTACAGTTGTCTTTGCCCCTTCTCCAAACAACTTGGTTTGACCGAGAGAGAGAGAGAGAGAGAGAGAGAGAGAGAGAGAGAGAGAGAGAGAGAGAGAGAGAGAGAGAGAGAGAGAGAGAGAGAGAAGATAAAAGATGTCCAAGGCCATACCCCACAAACTTCATAGCATTTGGGGGCCTGACTCTGGCCTGTCCACAATTAGACCCCAAAATCTAGCCTCTTACTGGGATGATGGAACCTTAAACATGATGGAATCTTAAGCACCACTCCCATTGCCGAATGCTTTAAGGTCTTCAGAAGAGGCTCTGCTGAAATCACTCCTGACATCAAGGCATGGTAGTGACAGGAAACAGGGCCTTCTTGTTGTTTGCCCCTTCAGAGTAGAACCACTGGTGGCCTTCACAGCTAGCTCTTTACTCATTACAGAACTACAGAGATGATAGAGATGTCATTGCCATGCAAGATGTGCATTTGAGGTTGCTGGTTTGTGTTGTTTTTAGTTTACTTGTGTTTTAGTTGGCTGTGATGACTGCCTGTGGTTTTTTAAAAAATGTTCATTCAAACTGGATTGCATGGTGTCCACATGGTGTGTCAATTACTTACAAAAACTCTTTGAGACGTAGCACCCATTCTCAAATAGGTTTGCCAGGTCCCCCCTGGCCACAGGTGGGGAATGGGGTGTGTCAGGATGTACCTGTGTCCTCTAACAGAACTGCTAATATGCCACAGAAAACTAAGTTATTACTGGGAAAGGCTCCTGTGAGTGCAAGTCCCTTACCGTCAGAGGAGGCTGCCCTTTGCCACTCTGCCTGATAAACTGCAGTGGACTCAACTCTGTCCAATCAGCCTCTAAGGGAGGCAGGTAATTCTGCTCTGTCTCTCTCTGCATCAGGTGTAATCCCTTCCAATGTTAAGATGCAGTAGAATTGCCTGTCCCAAACTAGGCTGCCTGTCGTGTCTCTGTGTGAATCACTGCTCTAAGTTTGCCCCTTTCCACATAAACAGAATAGTAAGTAAAGGTAAAGGTTTCCCTTGCTCGAAAGCCAGTCGAATCCACCTCTAGGAAGCGGTACTCATCTCTGTTTCCAAGCCAAAGAGCCAGCGCTGTCCAAAGATGTTTCTGTGGTCATGTGGCCGGCATGACTAGAAGCTGAGGTGCACAGAATGCTGTTACCTTCCCACCGAAGTGGTACCTATTTATCTACTTGCAATTTCTTGCTTTCGAACTGCTAGGTTGGCAGCAGCTGGGGCCAGAGACGGGAGCTCACTCCATCATGTGGCACTAGGGTCTCGAACTGCCAAACTACCGACCTTCCAGTTAGCAGTGTCTTAACCACTGAGCCACCGTAGTAGTGCCAGGCCCAAAATACTTAAAAAAGAATGGGTGAATTATTCATGTGCCAAAGGATTGGTTCAGTTTCTCCACTGTAAACAGCTCTATATTTCATTCAGCAATTTGCTGTGGGTTCACTGGTATTTCACGTAAACCAAGAGGGAGGGGGAAAAAGTCCGCATCCCATATGTATTTATCCAGGAACAAACTGTATGGGAAAAGTGGCTATCAGTGACTGTGTAGGCTGCATCTTGTGTCTTGGAGAAGGCATAAAGTCCGCATAGGCAGCATAGCACCACAGAACAGTAATATGTCCAAAGCAACATAGAAG
Organism: Gekko gecko; assembly: GCA_029375565.1. Classification (NCBI taxonomy): domain Eukaryota; kingdom Metazoa; phylum Chordata; class Lepidosauria; order Squamata; family Gekkonidae; genus Gekko; species Gekko gecko. Next base: position 151,783,616 of record JAPDNY010000007.1, read on the forward strand.
GAGGAGGAGTAGTAGTAGTAGTAGTTTGGATTTATACCCTGCCCTTCACTACCTGAAGGAGTCTCAGAGCGGCTTACAATCTCCTTTCCCTTTTCCTCCCCATAACAGACAGCCTGTGAGGTAGGTGGGGCAGAGAGAGCTCTCTCAAGAACTGCCCTTGAAGAAACAGCTCTGAGAGAACTTGTGACTGACCCAAGGTCACACCAGCAGCTGCATGTATAGGAGTGGGGAATCAAACCCGGTTCTCCCAGATTAGGGTCCATGCTCTTAACCACTATTTAAAGCAAGTGCTCTCTTAAATATTGCCAAGGTAAGTGAAGCGAAGAGTTGGAATTATTTGTTTGTTTGTTTGTGTGTTTATTTGAAATGCATGCCTCCTGTTTGGGAAACAATGGCTTAACAAGATAGAAATGTTAAAATGAAGTAAATCTGCCCCCCTGGGATGGAAAGAGCAAAGTCCTCACAACTGATATCTTGCATGACCAAGGATGGGGTATGTGTGTGTGTGTGTGTGTGGGGAGATATCTAAGGAAGAAAAGGGGACCATTCCTGTTCCTTAGGAGAGTCAGTTTGGTGTAGTGGTTAAGTGCACGGACTCTAATATGGGAGAACCGGGTTTGATTCCCCACTCCTCCACTTGCACCTGGCTGGATGACCTTGGGCAAGCCATAGTTCTGATAAGAGCTGTTCTTTGAAAAAGAGCAGTTTCTGTCAGAGCTCTCTCAGCCCCACCTACCTCACAGGGTGTCTGTTGTGGGGAGGGGAAGGGAAGGGAGTTTGTAAGGTGCTCTGAGACTCCCTTGGGTAGTGAAGGGCGGGGTATAAATCCAAACTCTTCTCTTCTCCTTCCTTTGCACCATGTGAAATTCACCTTTTGGTTTCTCTTGGAGCTCAGCTCCCTGGTCTCCCTCCAAAGGCCCTGATGGGTGACCCATCTTTGCTGGAGCAGAAGATTAATTTCTTCCCCGCACTCCATCTGTCTTCCTGTTGATGAATTGTTCCCAAATGGAATCTGATGGTCTTGAATGTATTCCAGCCTGAAAAACCACTTGCTTAAAAATCTTGTGAATAATTCTGGATACCCGGCATGGTGAAAAGTTTGCAGAGAGCTTTCAGATCCGATCATGGGAGAGATTGGACAGTCCGCTTAACACCTACAGGATATTACTGCCTCTTGGTTGGTTGACTGTGCCTCGTGCGTTTGGGCAAACCGAGAGCCGAGACTTATGCTTTTGGAAACCAGTTGCTTATTTTTGCAGTCAAAGTGTGGCACCTGCCCCCTTTCTTTAAAAAAGAATGGGTGAATTATTCATGTGCCAAAGGATTGGTTCAGTTTCTCCACTGTAAACAGCTCTATATTTCATTCAGCAATTTGCTGTGGGTTCACTGGTATTTCACGTAAACCAAGAGGGAGGGGGAAAAAGTCCGCATCCCATATGTATTTATCCAGGAACAAACTGTACGGGAAAAGTGGCTATCAGTGACTGTGTAGGCTGCATCTTGTGTCTTGGAGAAGGCATAAAGTCCGCATAGGCAGCATAGTGCGGCCACCATAGCGATCAGAAAGTCAGGGAGCAAATCTAAGTAGGCCTCCCCAGAAGTAGGTAAATATGGAAAGGGGCATGGAATGAGTCTTTGGTACCCAAAGCTTTCCTTAGCTTTAACGCAAGGAGGATTCCCTTGGGGAGATGCTGTGGCTCAGGGGTAGAGCCTCTGCTTTGCATGCAGAAGGTCCCAGGTTCAATCCTTGGCATCTCCAGTTAAAAGGATCAGGCAGAAAGTGATGTGAAAGACTTTCACCTGAGACCCTGGACAGCAGCTGCCAATCTGAGTAGATGATACTGGTCTTGCCAGACTAATGCTCTAATTCAATATAAGGCAGCTTTAGGTGTTCATATAAAGGTCCCATGTCACTGAATGGGGTTTATGCCCTGGAAAACGTCCTTAGGATTGCAGCCTTGGACCAGGAAGAGAAAGACAGGAGTTCAGGTCTCTGCTCAGCCCTGACCTTACGTTAGCCGCATAATTCATCCTAGCCAACTTCATAGGGTTGTTGTGAATACAAGAAATGTGTATGCTGCTTTGGGGGAAGAGAGGTTCAAAGTGTGCTAGACAAATAATACAAGAAAGGGCAGGCACAGGATTTTGTTCGTTTGTTTTTCCTGCATATGCAGCAGATGAACACCAAACTGGACTCGACACTCAATTTTATTCAAAAGCAAGATCTGAGAAACAAGATTTTTTTCCCAAGCTCCTTTCAAATTATGTCTTGTTTCTCCCCGTCTTTCATTTTACACCTGCTGTTTCAACTAATTATCGTGGATCCCTTCGAGTCGTTTTCCGCATCGCTGGCTACAAAGTGGGCCCAAAGTGTGACAACGGTAGCCCCAAACTCTTCAACTGGTGGGGTGCAAAAAAACCTGAGCACTTAAAATGCACGCTGACAAGAAAAAGTCCTGCAGGAGATTTTGCAGAGGATATTTAGTTTACCATCAGTGGGCGATTAGCTCCCTAAATCCACTGACAGAAAGCAGCCCCCCCCCCCCAAATATCCACACACTATGGGACAGACGTCATTTTCTGAGCACATTTTCCCTGATGGCCTCCTTGGAAGAAGAATGAATTACTGGATGACGAAGTGGCCATTGCTGTTTCCACAATCCCCCCCCCACTTCCTGGTGTGTTCATTGTACTTCTTCTCTGCCGTGCTTGCAAAATCTGCATGTGTAGCCAACAACGTGCTGTGAGATTTGCAGACACTCTGGCCCACAGCGCTGAATAAATAAACCGATGCCGTCCAGCACTGTGACTCAGACTTTATCGAGAATTCAAGGAAATGAAGCAGATTCTGGGATATGATTAACTCGATGCAGCAAAATCTCTTGTTTGCCCTTGCCTGTAACCTCCAGTCACGAAGACTGTGTAACTTCGCAAGGGCGGAAGCAGGAACGGGAACAATATTTCACAGGGCAAGCCACTGGCAACCTCCTGTGTTTACTCCTTTCTTGGTTTCCATGCAATGCACTTTGCTGACACTTTGGTAGATACCTAGGGTTGCCAACCTCCTGGTGCTGGCTGGAGATCTCCTGAGATTGCACCTGATCTCCAGGCAACAGAGAGCAGTTGCCCTGGAGAAAATGGCTGCTTTGGAGGGTGGACTTTATGGCATTATGACTTTAGAGCCAGTTTGATGTCGTGGTTAAGAGCGGAGACTCTAATCTGGGAGAACCAGGTTTGATTCCCCACTCCTGCACATGCAGCTGCTGGTGTGACCTTGGTTCAGTCACAAGTTCTCTAAGAGCTGCTCTCTCAAGAGCAGTCCTCGAAAGAGCTCTCTCAGTCCCACCTACCTCACAGGGTGTCTGTTGTGGGGAGGGGAAGGGAAAGGAGATTGTAAGCCACTCTGAGACTCCTTTGGGTATTGAAGGGTGGGGTATAAATCCAATCTCCTCCTCCTCCTCCTCTTCTTCTTCATTATACCCCACTGAAGTCCCTCCCCTCCCCAAACCACACCTTCCTCAGGCTCTACCCCCCAAGATCTCCAGGTATTTCCCAACCCGGAGCTGGCAACCCTAGTAGATGCCCCAGACCCTCTTTCCTGTCCCTCCCACAGCCTCCAAACAATGTTCCCTCTAAGCAGTGGAGTCTTGTGAGCAAAACTTCTACTTTGTGAGCTACTGGCATTAAAGTTGTGAGTGAGCAATCTGGCTACCACATAAATTAGTTTGGTCTGGAGCCAGCCTTCCTGAGCTAAGACAAAAATGAGCTGGAGGCTAAAAAACTGTGAGCAAGCTCACACTAACTCAGCTTAGCAGGAAAACTGCCTCCAAAGCAATGGGAGGGAAATATTGGCTGAGTGAGGATGCCGGTGAATATAAAAGGCCTGTCCTTCCAAAATCAGGTGAAACTTTCACTGCTCGAATACAGCCAAGCTAAATACGTGTCTATATTCTAAATCTCCACCAACAACAACAACTTTCCAGGCAGGCAAATATCATCACACTGATTGGGCTGGAGCATCCTAACTCTTGGGGTGGATGGAGCTGTTGCTAGGGATGCCAGCCTCCAGGTGATTCCATCCAGGTGATTCCTCCAGGATCCCAGTTAATCTCCAGACTACAGAAATCCATTCCCCCGGAGAAAATGGATGCTTTGGAGGGTTGATTGTATGGCATTGTGCCCCACTGAGGTCCCTGCCCTCCCCAGGCTCCATCCCCAAATCTCCAGGAATTTCCCAGCCTGGACCTGGCAACCAGTGCTCCCTCGAAGCTGTGGAGTCTTGAGAACTACTGGCATGAAAGCTGCGAGCGAGTGATTTGGCAACTGCATAAGTTAGTTTGCTCTGGAGCCCTCCTTCCCGAGCGGAGACAAAAATGTGTGAGCCGGAGGCTCAAAAACTTTGAGCTAGCTCAGGCTAACTCAGCTTAGAGGGAACACTGCTGGCAACCCTACCCTCCCATTCCCCGCAGGTGACCCGGCGACCCTAGCTGTGGCTCAGGGGAAGAACATTTGCTTTGCATGCAGAGAGTCCCACCGTCAGTCCCTGGTGCCTCCGGTTAAAAGAATCAGGTAGTAGGTGGTGGGAAAGACCTCTGCCTGAGACCCTGGAAAGCTGCTGACAGTCCGAGTAAACCATCCGGGCCCTGGGAAATCGTTGGCCAGACTCGATAGAAGGCAGCTTCATACCTTCTTCATGGGAGAGGTTGTGATTCAGTGGCAGAGCATCTGCTTTGCATGCGGAAGGTTCCAGGTTCAACCCCCACCCTTTCCAGTCAGATAAGGGAAGGTGGTGGAAACGGAGAGTGCCGTCAAGTCACAGCCGACTTCTAGCAACCCCACTGGGGTTTTCAAGGCAAGAGACATAGAGAGGTGGTCTGTCATTGCCTGCCTCTGCGTAGTGACCCTGGATTTCTTTGGTGGTTTCCCATCCACATACTAACCAGGGCTGACCCTGCTTAGCTCCCAAGACCTGATGAGATCGGGCTAGCCTGGGCCATAGGCGATGGGATCAAATTCTACCTCAGGCCCTGGAGAGCTGTTGCCAGTCATAGTAGAACACTTTCCCTATGAAGAAAGGTTAAAACGCCTGGGGCTCTTTAGCTTGGAGAAACGACGGCTGAGGGGTGACATGATCGAGGTTTATAAGATTATGCATGGGATAGAGCAGGTTGAGAAAGAAGTACTTTTCCCCCTTTCTTACAATACAAGAACTCGTGGGCACTCCATGAAATTGCTAAGCGGTCGGGTTAGAACAGATAAAAGGAAGTCCTTCTTCACCCAAAGAGTGATTAACACATGGAATTCACTGCCACAGGAGGTGGTGGCAGCTACAAGCATGGACAGTTTCAAGAAGGAATTAGATAAACATATGGAGCAGAAGTCCATCAGTGGCTATTAGTCACAGGGTATAGATAGGAGCTCTCAATCTGGGGCAGGTGATGCACTCTATTCTTGGAGCTGGGGGGGGGCAGCAGTGGGAGGGCTTCTAGTGTCCTGGCCCCACTGCTGGACCCCCTGATAGCACGTGGTATTTTTGGCCACTGTGTGACACAGAGTGTTGGACTAGATGAGCCATTGGCCTGATTCAACATTGGCTTCTCTTATGTTCTTATGTTCTTAGACAAACCTGGCTTTTATAGACCACTGGCTGGACTCAACATGATGGACCTTCTCAGGGTAGGGGCTCTGATTCAATGGCAGAGCATTTGCTTTGCGTCCAGGTCCTGTCACCAGTTGAAAAGATCAGGCAGCAGGTGATGTGAAAGACCTCTGCCTGAGACCCTGACGAGCCAGTACCAGTCAGCGTAGACAATACTGACCTTCAAGAATCTGTCTCGGTAGCTTCATGTGCTTTTCCTGTGTGCAAGGCCATCCAGAGAGCTGACTGCTGAAGCAGACGCTTCCCAGCTCCCGGCTCCTTCAATTAACCCTTATGCTCTGCTAACATAGAGATTGCCCAATGAGAATATGTTAGCATTTAATGCATCGATTCCATGTGAAATGTGGAGACTCTCAGGTTAGCATTTGCATGTGCATAGATGCTCAGGATTTTTTTGATTCCTAACAAGAACCAACGATGTTTGGGAAAGAGCTGTCCCTGTTGTGGAGCTGCTCACGCTGGCAATTACTGCCTATTTCCAAGGGATGCTGGGAGAGACTCCAGGATCATCTAAATTGGTTTTAACACCAGACTACCACAAGGGATGTGTGAACCCTTCCACAGCAAGGGCACCTCCCTGGGTGGTTTCCTTGTTAAATCTGAAGGAAGGACTGATGCACAGGTATCTTTGTCCCCCCCGGCTGGGAAATGTGACAGCGTGCATGAACCGAACAGTGCCTTTTCTACATACCGAAAGCCGAGTTGTGGACGCCTTTGCCTGAAAATTGCTCAGGAAGAACTCATTTGCCGGGTCTAGCTGACCGCATTCATTGTCTCATCTGTCATTTACAAATGTGGGGGAGAATAACAACCCTGGTTTCAGTGTCAATAAAAAAAAAACACCCTGCAAATTGCCTACCAAATCATAGGCTTATTTACAGAAATCTATCCAGGAAAATGAGCTCTAGCCGAGCGGGTGGAGGAGAAACTGCACCAGACTCAAACGTCCACCTAGTCCAGTGTTCTTTTCCTCAATAGCTGCTGACCAAACTCCTCTGGGAATCTCATGAACTGTGTGTGACACTGATGGCCTTCCCTCCTCTCCAGTATCAGGATTTCAGAGGTGCATGGCCTCTGAACATGGAGGCCCCATTAGCTGTCATGGCAAGCAGCTGTCGACAGATCCATCCTTGCTGAATTGGCCTAATCCTTTATTTAAAAGGTAGCTGGAGGGGATCATCACATCGTGAATCCAAAAAGTTAGTGATGCGTGCAAAGTGCATCCTTTTGTCTACCTGGGACTTGCTGCCAATCTGTATCATTGGGTGTTACTGCAAGAACGAAAACTATTATCTCTTTCCATGCCTTTCATTATTTTATAGAACTGTATTATGCCCACTGCTTTTTTCCCTACGATCCCCCAGTTTTATGATTAAACTGATTCCAGGCCTTTTTTTTCTTCTTTCAGTTGGCATCACATTGGTTACCAGGGCAAAGAGGGCTGCCAACTCTGAGGATCGGAAATTCCTGGAGATGTGGAGGTGGAGCCTGGGAAGAGTGGAGTTTGGGGAGGGGAGGGACAGAACATAGAAGAAGAAGAGGAGAAGAGACTTGATTTATACCCCACCCTTCACTACCCAAAGGAGTCTCAGAGCGGCTTACAATCTCCTTTTCCTTCCCCTCCTCACAACAGACACCCTGTGAGGTAGGTGGGGCTGAGAGTGCTCTCTTGAGAACTGCTCATGAGAGAACAGGTCTAAAAGAACTTGTGACTGACCCAAAGTCACACCAGCAGCTGCATGTGGAGGACTAGGGAATCAAACCCGGTTCTCCCAGATTAGAGTCTGCGCTCCTAATCACGACACCAAACTGGCTGTTCAGTCCAAGACTGCAACCAGATGGAAGGTGGGAGGAAGGGGACGTGGGGTGTGTGTGATGTCAGTGTCAACACTGCTGACATCACTATATCACTACATCACTTCTGGGTACAACCTGGAAATGACAGTGAAAGACCCTTGGAATGGTCAGAAGCAGACACAGCAACTCCTGTGTGTATATGTCCATGTGTTAAGAGCCATCAAGTTGCTTCCAACTTATGGTAACCCTATGAATTAATGACCTCCAAACTGTCCTGTCATCAACAACCTTGCTCAGGTCCTGCTAACTGAGGGCCACGGCTTCCTAGAGTCACGTATTGTCACTTCCAGGTTTTACCAAGAAGTGATGTACTGGTGCAGAGGCCAGCTTTGGAGATAGCCAGTGGAAGGCAGCCCTATCAGCAGGGTATAATGCCAGAGAGTTCCTAATGCCATAGAGTTCACCCTCCAAAACAGCCATTTCCACATCTGTAGGCAACGGTTACCTACAGATTGGACTACTGCAATTTGCTGTATGTAAGCCCTTGAAAACGCTTTGGAAAGCGCAGGTGGTCCAGAATGCAGCTGCCTGGTTGCTGCCTGGAACATCACGGTCAGCTTGTATTACTCCAATCTGCAGCCGCTGCACTGGCAACCAAATTAGTCTCCAGATCCAATTCAAGGTCAAAACCTTTTATGGTCTGGGACCCTCATACCTATGGGACTGCCTCTCCCATTAAAACCCCTTTGGTCATCCTCTAGGGGCCTCTTGCAGGTGCCTGGCCCCAGGATGGCTCAATTAGCTGTCGCCAGGGGAAGGGCCTTCTCAGTCGTGGCTCCTACTCTGTGGAATGCACTGTCGGATGACACCACCCGTGCCCTGTCAGACTTGTTTAGTTTCCACGGGGCATGCAAAGCTGAATTGTTTAGGTTGGCCTTTGGAGGGTTAACCACACTTTTAGGCTGTTTTAATGGTGATATGGTGATAGCCACATATGTTAATATTTTAATGTTTATATTTTATATTTGTTATTTGCTTTTAGTTGTATTTACCCTATTGGTTTTAATATTGTAAGTCGCCATAAGACCCTTTGGGTGAGTGGCAACAACCCCACCCCCCCAATCAAATAAATAAATAATTGTTTCTCCAGGGGGACCGATCTTTATAGTCTGGAGATCCATTGTAATTCTGGGAGATCTCCAGGCCCCACCTGGGAGTTGGCACCCATACTAGCAATGCTTGATCATCAGGAACCATAAGGGTTAGTGATCTGTGTTGGGTTAAGTGATGTTTCATCTAGAGGAAGGTTAGTAATGAAACCTGGGCATTGTAATTTGGGCTTGGCTTAGTATGTAATGATATTTTTAGCAGACGCAGAGACTTTGTTACTGGGATTGTTCTTCATCCCCTGGGAAGGAGGTAGAACTTTCCAGGAGTCAACCATTTCTATTATCTTATGGAGAAAGTGTGCAACTGCTGCCTTGCCCCCAGAAACACTTTAATTTTTAAAAGGAATTGCACCAACATTTCCCCTGCCCCAGTGTTCAGGGTGGGACTGGACCATTCACTTACTAGTAAAGTTCCTGGAGGGTTAACACCCTGGAGAGCCGTTGGCAGGCAGGAACAAATTAAGCTAAGGAGCCCCTGCAGTGCTAGCAGAACTGCAGGGGATGCTCAACATTAGGGATGGGCAGGGCTTTTTTTGTAGAAAATCCCAGCAGGAACTCATTAGCATAATAGGCCACACCCAACATCATAAACTAATTAGCATATTAAGCCACACCCCTGACAGCACAGCTCCCTCCCAGGATCGGCTTCCCCAGGTGCCCCACAGCTTGTGGGGCGCATGGGGAACCTGAGGGAAGGAAGGCAGTTTCTGGATTGGCTTCCCCAGGCGCCCCGCAGTTTAAACTGCCTTCCCTCCCTGGATTGGATTGGCTTCCCCAGGCACCCCATGGCTTGCAAGGCACCTGGGGAGCCTGAGGGGGGGGGAGGCTGTAGGTGTGGCCAACTCAAAAGCCAGCCGGGACTCCGTCCCTGTGCATTCCTGCCCAAAAATAGCCCTGGGGATGGGCATGAATCAAAAAATGTGGCTCATTTAAGTTTGTGGTTCATGGCGTGCCCAGTTCATGAACCACAAACCATCATGAACTTTTAACCACCAAACAAACTGGTTCCATTTGTGAAGTTTGTGTGGTAGAACAGGCGCCCCCCCCAGCATGCTAAAGACACCAAACTCACAGGAGATCTCTGGCTCACTCTCCTCTACTTGCTCTCTAAGTTTGGTGAGGATTGGATTTATGGTGTTCAAGTTACAGCCTCCCAAATAAGTTGCCCCCAAGAATGTGCTTTCTGGGGAAATGACAGGTACAGGTTCTGGAGGTTCAGGAGTGTATAGAACAGACACTGTGCAAGCTAGAGTCATCAAACTTACAAGGAACCTCCTCCCGATGCTCCTCTACATGCCCTCAAAGTTTACTCCCATTGCTTTGAAGTTTGGTAAACATTTCAATTGAGCGGAGACAATCTGTCGGGAAACATATTCATTCACAAACTGCCATGAACCGCTTGAAAGTTCATGGGAAGTTCATGCTGGTTGACCTGCCATGAACTTCAGTTTGCGAACTACGAACTGCCCAAAATTCGTCATGAACTTTAGCTTGTAAACTGGTTCATGCACATCCCTACTTAGTGGGGATTCCAGACTGCACTGATAATGACAACAAGGGTCAATGTGGGTGAGCCTAGAATTCTTGTTATCATTGCCTTGACCCCTGTCTGAACCAATCGGCCCCAAAAGACATGCCAGCCCTGCAGGGCCCCCTTGGCTCGGCTTGCTCTGGGGTAGGGTTGCCAATACTTCCTTAGCAAATGCCAAAACATTTTGAGAACCAGTGCCTAGGAATGGTGGAGTTTGGATGGGTGGGTGTGATAGCACTTCTGGGTGATGCTTTAGGAATTTCCCCTGATCTCATAGAGACATGGGGGAACACCTAGAATGTCATTATGGAGTCCATTTTCTGGTCATTTTTTTCTCCCACTCTTTAGTTTCTCAAGGGGGGTGGGGATCGGGACTGAGTTTGGAAGGCAAACACCAGGCCTGTGTTGGAGCCATGATGTTTCTGTACACTCCTTGTCAATACTTCACTCTCCTTCCTTGGGCTGGCATGAAAAGATCAGACCTTATTCTTGTCCAACCCAGAGGAAGTAGCAGAGTGACAGCCTTTATTCTTCAATAAAATAATAATGATTGTTTATTTTAAAACAAATGACCCTAACTTTAATGTTCATGAGAGTTGCTGCCAGCAAGTAGGTATTTGGGGCAAACCCACCCTGGCGCCAAACTTGGTTGACATTATGGCCAGCTTCATTTAGCATAATCTGTGCATAAAAGAGTGCCAGGGTTGCCAACTCCAGGAACTACCTGGAGATTTTGGGGGTGGAGCTTGGGGAGGGCGGGATTTGGAGAAGGGGAGAGATCTTAGTGGGGTATAATATACCATATTGTCTACCCTCCAAAGCAGCCCTTTTCTCTGGGGAAACTGATTAATGTCATCTGGAGGTCAGTTGTAATTCTGGGAGATCTCCAGACCCCACATGGAGCCTGGCAACTGTAAAGAGTGCCAAAGGTGCTAATCTCCTGCAGAAGGACAGTCTTGGCTCCCGTTAAGAGGGAGAAGAATGTGCAGGCAACCAGCAGCCATCCAGAACTGAGTCTCTTACAAGTGGCTCAAGCATAGCTTCTTGCAATGACTTCCCTCCCTCCTGTCTTGAGTCCATTAGTTGTTACATATTCTAGATATACAAATCTGGATATAGGGAGGATTCTGACAAAGCTGGGGCAAAATTTAACATGGCAGAATTCCAGAAAGTATGCTGTGCCTGATCTGGACCACACTATTTAACACCAGGCCTGGGAATGCATCACTCTGGAGATGGGTGTGACCCCCGTCGCCAGCTGCCTCTGCTGGCAATGTTGGCTTCCTTATCCATCTTGCGCAGCTCCCCTGACACCCACTCAATGTTCTCTTTTCAAAGATGTTCGCTGTCAGCCACAGTTGTTTGCTTGAATAAGTATCTGCTCAAACATGCCCCAAACTGATTGATCTTTCTGACTCGCTTCCCACTGAGGCTTTTGTGAGCGAAGGCTGCCAGGGGTTGGTACTCGATTTGCCTGGGAAATAATAGAAGGGGGGGGAGCTCAGTGGAAAGGGGGGGGTCCCATTTACATCTCTTCTGCTCGCATACGCTTTTTGGCAAGTCAAGCCTTTAGTTCCCCAGCAGGTGGTGGAGAAGAGGGTCTTGGGGTCTCAGTACCCCCTCACCAACTATGTGTTCGGTTACCTTTCCTGAAGGTCCATAAGTTGTACAAATGATGGGAAACTTCAGCCTTTTCCTTTTCACATCTCAAAGACACGGATGAATTGGGATTCATATTCAGAAGGTTATTTGTTTTGATGGATGGGTGCAAAACCAGGTATCTTGTTGACCCGTTCTGAGTCAGTTCCTGGAAGGGGGAAGGCTGCCAACTATTCAGCACTAACCAGTCAGATCAGTAAAACCGTCTTGGCCAGTTATTGGGTTTCCAGATCTAAATAGCCATTAAAGGCCAGATTCTGCCCAGTTCTGTGTCTCAGTTCTCCGGGCTGTGCCTCTGGATCCTTCTTAGACAGTGCCTTGGATCTACCGCCCAGTTCTCACTGAGGAAGCCAACCTGTCTCTATACCAGTTCGAGCTGGAGGGAAGCGACCCATCAGCTTGAATATTCGTCCATTCTTTTAAATAAGAAGCATTTTAGCCTTGCAGTTTCTCTGACTTTCTCATTTTCTGTATGCTGGGAATTTTTTTTTAAAGGAGACAGAAGCATGTAAGCCCTAACCTGCAGTCTACTGAGATGATACAGCTGTGTCTGAGTTACACCACTTCACCTTTACCATCTCAGTGAAAACTAGGAATGTCTCTTATCTGTCAGGTTCTGAGGTCGTTCTACCAACAGCCTGTAGATTCTTCTAGACTTCGCTTCTAAACTCCAGGTTAGATCTGGCTCCGCTACTGGCCTGGAGAGTCTTCTAGGCTCTCTACCTCAACACTCCAGGTGAGGTCTATCTTGACCACTAGTCTGTAGAGTCTTCTAGGCTCCACCTCAAGCCTCCAGGTTCTGAGTTAGCTCCACCGTTGCCTTGTAGACTCTTCTAGGCTCTCCATCCCAAGACTTCAGGTTCTGAGCTGGCTCCACTACTGACCTGTTAAGTCTTCTAGGGCCTCCACCCCAAGACTGCATTCCGTGGTGCTCCCCATATCAAGGTGTTCCTGTGCAGTTTCTTCCCTCGTGGACTTAACATTTCCTTGGATGCACAAAATTGCTCACCTTCAAGAAGAACAGCCATCACAGGAGCACATTTATCACAGCCCTCAGAAAGCCGTAATGCCTCGGTCCTTCAACTGGATTTGTAATGACTTTCAGGGTTTTACTTTTCTTTCTTATCTTGCTTGATTTGATTTCATTCATTCTGCCGTGTACACACAAAGGTGTCAATAAAACTCAATGCCTTCCCATATGCTCCGTCTGCTTGCATTTACCAGAGACAGTTCATTTTCTCATACCTGTCTCCGGTAAATTACTGACCCTATCATGCCTTGGAGGGTGGGGTGTGTCTCAACATACTGTGAAACATACACACAAACACTGACTTCCATTCCATCCCTGCCCCCAATTCAGATATTGATGAATATGTCTACGTTTCAGCTGTCGAAGAATAACCACCAGCCAGGTCTGTCATTCTTCCATATTAGAACATTTTCAGCCTGCGTAAGCCAATATAGACATTTTTTAAAAAGCAGTGAAATAAAAATAAATATTTTTAATATAAAAATTAAAATACATATAAAGAACGCTTACTAACACCAGCTTAAGAAACCATGCAGGACAGATGATTGCAAAGTAAATTAATAAGATTTTCAGCAGGCAGAGAGGAAGCATAGCTGTTGTTTATTTATTTATTTATTTGGATTTATATCCTGCCCGGCTCAGGTCAGGTTTCAACAATGTAAAATAAAATGCAGTTAAAACCAGATTAAAAACAGCAGTATAAAATAACATAGCTCCTAGGTACCATGTCAACTCTAATAGAAACCATGTCAACACTAGTGGAAACTAGATATCTCAGTGGGTAAACTGGCATTAAGATTTTAAGGATCTTAAGAATCCAGGCAACTGATGGGGCCGGCCAAAGAGAGGGGACACCCGCCGCCTTGACCAAAAGCCCAGTGGAAGAGCTCTGTCTTACAGGCCCTGCGGAATTATAATAGATTCTGCAGGGCCTTGATCTCACATGGAGCTCATTCCACCAGATAGGAGCCAGGATCGAAAAGGCCCTGGCCCTGGTTGAGGCAAGTCAGACGTCCCTGGGGCTGGGGACTACCAAAAGATGTTGATTAGTCGACCTTAGTGCTCTACTGGGCTCATATGGGGAGAAGCGGTCTCGAAGGTATGCTGGCCCCTGGCCATCTAGGGCTTTAAAGTTAAGTACCAGCACCTTGAAATGGATCCAGAATCCAATAGGCAGCCACTGCAGTTCATGCAGCACTGGGTGGATGTGAGCCCACACAGGTGTTGCCGTTAACACCCATGCTGCTGCATTCTGGACTAGCTGCAGCTTCTGGAGCAGAGTCAAGGGCAGCCCCACGTAGAAAGAATTACAATAATCCAGTCTGGAAGTGACCATTGCATGGGTCACTGTAGCTAGGTCTTGGGGGGTGAGATATGGGGCCAACTGCCTGATCTGTCTCAGACTGAAAACAGCAGATCTGGTAGTGGTGGTGACCCAGGCCTCCATAGAGAGGGAGGCATCCAGGAGCACTCCCGGGCTCTTCACCCTTGACATCGGGACCAATGGAGCCCTGTTGAAGGCTGGGAGCCTGATTCCCTGTCCCAGTCCCCCACAACCCAGGTAAAAGATGGGTGTAACTTCAGTTGGCTCTGTCGCAACCATCCAGTCATGGCCTGTAATGCCTCGTCCAGATTTCCAGGGGGCGTATCTGAGTGGCTGTCCATCAGTAGGTAGAGCTGGGTGTCATCTGCATACTTATGACAACCCAGCCCATACATCCGGATAATCTGGGCGAGGGGGCGCATATAGATATTAAATAGCAAAGGGGAGAGAAGTGCTCCTGCAGCACACTGCATTCCAGTAGGTGTTGCTGGGATAACTCCCCCCCCAAGTGCCACCCTCTGTGCCTGACCTTGGAGGAAGGAGGTCAGCCCCATATCCCAATGTCAGCAAGGCAATGGCTAACATGTCATGGTCAAACATATCAAATCAAGGAGTATCAGCAGTGCCAATCTGCCTCGATCCAGATGTCTCTGGAGATCATCTACCAGGGTAACCAGCACAGTCTCCCTCCAATGAGTGGGGTGAAAGCTGGACTGAAAGGGGTCCAGGATCTTAGCATCCTCCAAGAAAGCCTGAAGCTGTGTTGCCACTGCCCTCTCTATTACCTTACCCAGGAACGGTAAATTAGACACTGGGTGGTAATTATTAAGGACCATGGGGTCCAAAGAAGATCTTTTAAGGAGAAGGAGAACCACTACCTCCTTCAGTTCCCCTGGGAAGGTCCCTGTTGAAAGGGACAAGTTGATAATCTTCCTCAGGGCGGTCCACACCTCATCACCACAAGCTTTAACTAGCCATGATGGGCAGGGATCTAGGAGGCATCTGGCAAGCTTCACGGCTGCCAGGGTCTTGTCAACTTTGTTCTGGGACGGCAGGTTGAAGTGGTCCAAAATTGGACCCGAAGATGGCCAATGGGCTTCCAGTTCTTTTACTGTATCAAGTGTGATTGGAAGGTCGCAGCGGAGTGACAAAATTTTGTCTGCAAAATAGCTCACAAATGCCTCACAGCCAATCACCGCTTCCCTAGCATTTGGGATGCCCTGAGGCAAGGTAGTCAATGACTGAGTAATTCTAAATAATTGGGCTGGGCAAGTGCTAGCAGACGCAATGGTGATCACGTAGATCTTTGCAGCCTTCACTGCCATCTCAAAGGTTCTCATAAACGACCTATAGGATGCTCTTGTGGCTTTGTCACAAGCTCACCACCACCCTCTCTCTAGTCGTCTTAGCCCC
Source organism: Gekko gecko (assembly GCA_029375565.1). Classification (NCBI taxonomy): domain Eukaryota; kingdom Metazoa; phylum Chordata; class Lepidosauria; order Squamata; family Gekkonidae; genus Gekko; species Gekko gecko. The sequence continues at coordinate 151,799,198 of JAPDNY010000007.1, forward strand.
CGTTTCATCTGCTGTAGCTCTAGGGTATACCATGGAGCTAATTTGGTACGAGAGTGAAGAGGACACTAGGGAGCAACCTCATCGATGGCTTTGGAAAGATGGGATTGCCAGTCTTCCACCAGCACATCCAGTGGGCTGCCAGAGGGAATTGGAACCCGCAAAACTTCCTGAAACCTGTTGAGGTCCATTTGACTTTGCAGGTGAGCATAAATCTGCTCACTGCCTAAACAGGGATACTCAGGTGGACCTTCAAGGTCAGGTGGTCTGACCATGGTACTGCATCTGGTCCATTGTAATCTCCAAAGCAAAAATCCAGCATGGGGTTTGATACAAATTGGGATAGTCCCAGTGCCACCATGGATGGCACTAGGTCCATGGCCTGAGAGGAGGTCACATCATCAGCATGGACATGGAAGTCCCCCAAGGCCAAAAGTCTGGGATGTTCCAATGCCCAGCCAAATACAGCCTCCAACAGGCATGGCAGGGCATTTGCCCGTGCATTAGGCAGACGATACACCAGCCAAATGGCCATACTCTCCTTGGCCTCCCACACAAGGCCCACACATTCAATGTAGGCAATCTTTGTTTCAGGGAGGGGCCTGAAGGAGAAAGCCTCCTGGATGAGTAACACCCCCTCCCCATTCATCAGTCCAAGACTGGTGAAGGCCTGAAAAACATGGGCGGGGGGAGTTGGTTCAGGGCGACTGTTTCACCCCCCTTCATCCAGGTTTCAGACACGCCAGATCTACTGCTTGTTCCATCAGATAACTCTGAAGAACAGAGGTCTTGTTATTGATAGACCTGGCACTGCACAACACCAGTGTCCTATCCCTACAGCCAGCATCTTTTGAGATGGGGTGAAAGTTGGAAGGGGATCGAACATATCCATATCTCCTTCCCCTTCCCTTATTCCACCTTGTCCCACCACCATACTTCCCCCACCCTGTCAGCACTGGGATCCCCAACCCCAACATGGCCTCCCCCATCAGATCCTATTGGCCTGGATCTCGGCCCACTAGACATCTGACAGCAACCACAGTGGAAGATCACAATCCCTGACAACCACCACAAGGGCAATCCGCCAGTTCATTATTCTCCTAATAATACTTTCCCAACCACCCTTCCAAATTCCAATGATTCCTGCTAATTAACAACCATAAATTAATTACTGAGATGAAATACTCTCTAATATCGGTTTGTCTCATTATCAATTTATAATTAAACAATTAACAATTAATTAAGAGAATCAATTTGAATAGAGAGGAACCAAAATTTAAATGATATCCTCATCCCACTCTCTCTAACCCCAGCTCCCACCCTACTAATAACTTCTACCCAATAAATTGATCAATATAAATATAATTCCAATTTTAACACAATCAATCAATTCATCCTAAAATCTATAATATATTAATTATCAACTGGCCTCTATCAACTTAATTAACAGGAGTAAATGAATATAATAAGGGGAAGGTGACAATGTTAAGGGTCTCAATAGCCTAATAGCCGTGGTATTCAAGTTAAGGGTTGCCAACTACCAGATAGGGCCTAGAGATCTCCTGGAATCACAACAACCTGGGTCTCTGGCCTCCAGAGATCAGTTCCCCTGGAGGAAATGGCTGTTTTGGAGGATGGACTCTATGGCATTATACCCCACTGAGGTCCCTCCCTTTCTCAACCCCACTCTTCCTAGACCCTACCCCCAGACCTCCAGGAATTTCCCAACCCAGAGTTGGCACCCCTAGGAGGTTGTCCTATACTGAAAGGTCCCTGGTTTCACCTATGGAATGGGGAACAACTTGCCCCTGTTTCCTTCCAGTTTCGAGCTTTGCTTCCAATACTCAATTGTAGTTATATTTGCCTACTATTCTTTCATCTTTTTTTAAAACCTTTACATTGATTTTTAAGGAAACAATACTCTTAAGAAAACTAATAAAAGGTAGGCAGATAAACCCTTCAAAAGCAATACGAAAAGGGAAAGAAGTACCACCGGCAAACAACTCTTCCAATAAACGTGTTTGTAAAAAGCGAGGCCTTATTTATAATGGCTCAGAAGCTTATAAGAGGATCAATGGCCCAAGACAATCTATCATCTCATAAGATTAGCAGTTTCACTCACAGAAAGTGTCTCTAAAATACACTTAGCCAATCTTATGGGGTTTCTTTGTTACAGCAACCCACCCCTTCAAAAGAAAACACCAAGCACAGTAATGGCCTCAAGGTCCCAAGGGAACCAATGAGGAACCTTATATAATATGGATTAGTATTAAACTCATTTATTGCATACTTCTGACTAGTCCTGTCACATGCCAGAACGTTTCCAGTGTCTGTCAGAAAATGCCACCAAATCTGAAGAAAAATGTCTTTCTTTGGCTGAATTGGGGGATTGGCATTGAAGTTTATTTCTCAGATAACATCCCATGGCTACATCTTGGATTAGAAACCAACCACAATTATACAAAACTTCAGGTTGCCCACTCTGGCTTGAGAAATTTCTGGAGATTCCGGAGTGGTGCCTTTGGAGGCTGGAGTTTGGGGAGGAAAAGAGCCTGCAAAAGCGGAGGTTTCCCCGCTCCCACTGGGGGGGCTGGCAACCCTAGCAGCACTTCCTGCTTCAATGAAAAGCAAGAAAAACAGAATGGGCTCTTTGCTTCAAGGAAGAAAGTAGTGGATGCCATTAGTAGCATAGGTTGAAAACCATAGAGTTCCTAGTGATCCCTACAACTACCCATTGCCACTTCCGGGCTCTCTTGGAAGTGACATACTGGTGCAGACGTCAGCAGTGATTTTTTTTCTTAATTTTTCTCCCTCTACTGCTTGGACATGGAGCTGCGGTGGCTCAAGTGGTTAAGATGCTGAACTGCAGGCTGTGGAAGGTCAGTAGTTCAGCAGTTCGAGACCCGGGTGCCGCATGACGGGGTGAGCTCCTGTCTCTAGTTCTAGCTCCTGCCAACCTAGCAGTTCGAAAGCAAGAAATTGCAAGTAGATAAATAGGTACCACTTCGGTGGGAAGGTAACAGCGTTCCGTGCACCTTGGTGTTTAGTCATGCCGGCCACATGACCACGGAAATGTCTTTGGACAGCGCTGGCTCTTCGGCTTTGAAACGGAGATGAGCACCGCAACCCTAGAGTCGGATTCGACTGGCTTTCGAGCAAGGGAACCTTTACCTTTACTGCTTGGACATTTCGTTGTTGGCCTGTAGGCCTGGCGACCCTAGCCATTAAACACATCGGTGGGTGCTATGGTGCACCAGGACACCATGTTGGGAGTTACTATACTCTGCGATGTATTTTATTTACATATTTATTTCATTTATTTATACCACACCCTTCTCCCCAATGGGGACCCAAAGCCACTTACATAATTCTCCTCTCCTCCATTTTATCCTCATAACAACCCTATAAGGTAGGCTAAGGTGGGAGAGTCACCCAAGGTCACCCAGCAAACTTCCATGGCACAGGTGGGGATTCCAACCTGAGTCTCCCAGATCCTAGTCCGATGCTCTCAAGCACTACCCCACACTGGCTCGCAACCTGCTTCAGAGAAATCACAGGTGCCAAATTATAAAATGGAGATATTTGTAAATATTGGCAGAATGGCCAGTTTAACATAAGCTATTTTGCCATAGCAAGGCCAATGGTACTTTATCCAGGTTTGCTAAACTTTCTTTACAGTGTTAAGCAGAGATCCATAACTGTGATAGCAGAATTTGGAATGACTTAGGGGGATGTCTACCGAATGCAACGGCTTCAAAGTCCATAGAGAGGCAGGTTCTCATTGCAACCCCCTCTGTGTCTCAATCAGAGTTGATGGCATTCAATATTTTTTGCGTTGGGAATGATTTATTTTGGAGGTTGGAGACTGCACCGTATCGATTAAGTTCGAACACAACTCCTGCTAATGATCTTCCAGGGTGAGATAAATGGAGAAACATATCGCTGGTATGAGGTCCAGTTGTGTGATGCCTGTCTGGTTGTCAGCTCTGAGGGCCGAAGCAAATGGTTCTACTCTTAAGAAGACTTATAGATTCACTGACTAGGAACGGGCATGAACCAAGAAAACGTGGTTCAGTTTGTAGTTCGTGGCGTGCCCTGTTTGCAAAACATGAACCATCACAAACTTTTAGCAACCAAACAAACTGGCTTGGGTTTTGGCTCAGCAGAACTGATCCTGTGCAAGCTAGAGATTACACTTTCCCATCTGACTCTCCTCTAACTGCTCTCCAAATTTGGTGAGGATTAGATTTACAAGGTCTGAGTTACGGCCCTCCAAAGAAGGAGCCCCCTGGAAAGTGCTTTCTGGGGGTGGGAAACTACCTGTAATTTCCCCAGAAAGCACTTTCTTGGGGGCACCTTCTTTGGGAGGCCATAACTCAGACCCCGTAGAGGATAGTTAGCTGGAGATCCCCTGCGAGTTTGGTCTCTAGCTTGCACAGGATCCATTCTACACACTCCTGAACCTCCTGAACCTGTGCCTGTCAAAATGACTGCCTGTCATTTTGACAGGTGGAGATTCAGGAGGTTCAAAAGTGTATAGAATTGATCCTGTAGAAGCTAGAGACATCAAAGTCGCAGGGGACCTCCCCTGGATGCTTCTCTACATGCCCTCCAAGTTGTTTCTCTGAAATTCTGTAAACATTTGGATGGAGCAGAAACAGTCTGTCTGGAAATATATCTGTTCACAAACCAGCATGAGCCTCTACAGACAGCAGGAAAGTTCTTGGAAAGTTCATGCTGGTTGACCTGCCATGAACTTCACTTAGCAAACCACGAACATGCCAAAATTCGTCATAAACTTCCATTTGTGAGCCAGTTTGTGCCCATCCCTATCAGTGACATAGGATGATTCTGACAAGGGATCCTATGAAATGGAAACATTTGCAGTACCCTCTTGCAAATTCTTGAATAAGATCAGAGTAGATCACACCCACGATTCAATCTCGTTGAATGGCTTGTCAACACCTAAAGACAGGCACAAAATGGGAGCTGGGGTCATTTAACTGGAAACATGATATTCACAGCCCCTTTGACATAGCTGCCCATCAGAGAGAAACCCACTCTGATCTTTGGGTGCCTGCTGACCTACACAAGCATTGAGATTTCCAAGGATATACATTTTATACCATGGTTTGCTAAAAGCCCTAAGTCGAATTGAACTAAGGCCTTTTGTTCTGTGCATAGGAAGGAAAGTGATTTTAGAGACGCCCAGATGGTGGCTGTTATGCCTTTCCCTGAATCCCATTACAAGCAATAGTCAGACAAGGAACCAGCTTGCCACCCAAAAACTTGATAAAATTCCAAAACTAAGTGTCAGTGTCTGTTAGTTCTGTAGCCTTTTCTTTGTTTCTTGCAGTTCCTTTAGCTGTGATTCTGTGCAGCATTTGACTGTGTTGTGGATCAACAGTGGGGACTGGGACCGATGCCAGAGATTTCATGTATCTGTTTCTGATCCGTCAGTTCAGATGCAGACAGCTGCTCAGCAAAAGCTTTGTTAATATCATCTGGCTGGCTGGCTGGCTGACAGACACCTCGTTTCACTGAAGTTGCAAATACTGCTTAGGCTAGGGATCCCCAACCTTTTTGAGCCTGCGAGCACATTTGGAATTCTGACGCAGCGTGGTGGGCGCAGCAACAAAATGGCTGCCACAAAACGGCTGCTGCAGGAGGCCGAGCCAGTCACAAAAAGATTGCCGCAGCTTGGCTTCAGTGACGCAGTGTAGATCTTTGTGCTGTGGAGGCAGCTGCTGCCAAAGCAACAGTTTAACTAAAAAATCTGCAGAGCCAATCAGATCTCCAATGGCCAATCAGAAGCCTTGCTGGGCAAAAGCCCCACCAGGCCCCACCCACTTCCTAAAAACACTTGGTGGGTTCCAGAAAAGGTGTCGGCAGGTGCGGTGATGCCCATGGGCACCACATTGGGGATCCCGGGCTTAGGTGGCTTGCATACATGCAAAGGAAGGATTTCAGACCAATCAGCCAAAGGATTTGTCCCCCTGTCTGTCTTGTGCCTGAATTGTATAATGCAGCCTATCACCCTTGGGTTGTTTGCTGTGGTTTGATTTCTCCCTGGCATTGACTGGAAAGTTTAGATAGCCTGGGAACAAGGCAAGCTTTGTGGCCCCTTTCGGGTTGTGGCCAGCACCACAGGGGCCACCCGACTCAGGCCCTGCTGCCAATGTGCACCCATTGCCAACAATGGCAGTATGTGAGGAGGCAAATGGTGAGTTGACATGGATCATTGCTGATGCTGAATGACCGGAGTCAAAAGATTCTTGCAACTAACTGGGGCCTGGCTCTGCTTCTGCCTGACTGCCAGCAGGCCTTGAGGGAACTTTTGTTCTCACCTACTGTGCAGCTGCAAAAATGCTGCAGGGCAGAAGGAAAGGAGCACCACCCCAGCTAGTGCACAGCTGCAAAGCTGTGTAGCAGCTACTCAAGATGGACAATGGTGAGGCAATCCAAAGCTTGGCTCATGAGTGACTGCAGCTCTCAACATGGGACATTTGTAGCCCAGGCAAACCCAATCTTGTCAGATTTTGGAAGCTAAGCGGACCCAACCCTGGCAAATACTTGGAAGGGAGACCTCCAAGGAATACCAGGACTGGGATGCAGAAACAGGCAATAGCAAGCCACCTCTCTGATAAGTCCAAGCCCCACTAGGGGTTGCCACTAGGGGCTGCCATGACTTCCAGGTGCACACATACATACACGCACACAAACACACACAAATGGGATATTTGCCAACCAAATGTCTTTGCTGCAAAGTCTGCAGCGTCTCTAGTTCCTGGTTGGAAATGGGGCAGATCCAACCATCTTTCAAGTCCCCTTTCCACCCTCACCAGTTTGGTGTAGTGGTTAGGAGCACGGACTGTAATCTGGAAGAACCGGGTTTCCCTGTTCCTCCACATGTATCTGCTGGTGTGACCTTGGGTCAGTCACAAGTTCCTCCAGAGCTATTCTCTCACAAGCAGTCCTCAAAAGAGCTCTCTCAGCCCCACCTACCTCACAGGGTGTCTGTTGTGGGGGGGGAAGGAGATGGTAAGCCGCTCTGAGACTCCTTTGGGTAGTGAAGGGTGGGGTATAAATCCCATTTCCTCTTCCTCCTTCTCCTCCTCCTCTTCATCTTCTATCCCTCCTGAGGCTTGCATGGTCAATGGAAAAGGATGACCATCCCAGGTAGAAGGAAGAGTTGCCCTTGAGTCAAAAGAAGAGGTGGAATTTCAATATATTTGTAAATAAATAAATAAACTTTGCTCAGTGGGGTGGTAGGATAAGGGTAGGTTTTCCATTTCTGATGTTATGCAGTGAGGCGTCTGTTGGGATATTTGGTTAATACAGCAGAGTTTGCCCAGACCTAGAAGCGTGAGATTGAATGCGATAAATAACTCTCCCAAGAAGTATATTGTAAAAGGTTAAACTGACATTTATTCAAGGAGATTCACGTTGCTATCTGAAGGAGAGAGAGAGAAGACTAATCTAAAGAGTCATTTCCCTATCACAATTGGCCAGCTAAATCAGGCAGAAAAAACAAAAGGGGAAGAAACCCAATCTTGGCTACGAGGTGGATGCTCAGAAGCTTGAGTATAACAAACTCTAAACTATAACAAAGTATTTATTACACGGTGTAACAATTAACGTATTTTTTTACAAAGACAGATACGTAAGAAATGCAAAAATCCAACCTATAGAACTTGCACTTCAACTGAACATGAATCACATTTGTGAATATCTCATAAAAGGCCACTAGACCACACGCCTTTCGGCCCACAGAGCCTTCTTCAGTGGCCTACAACCAAACAGCACACACTTAAAACCATTTACAGCTATTAAGGGCCAAGCAGGTATGTAGTACTTCAACGTAAGGGGAGGCTCCACGTGAAAATCAGGCCTGTATATAATTCTGAGCCAACCCACCAAGAAGGCAACGTCTCTCACCAATTATTCTGTCTCTGGCCAAGTCTCCAACATTAGCACACACAGAGCGACATCCCATTCAAGGAGATAATGCTTGTACACACTTAAGAGTGATGTAGAGGCCTCCCCCGGTTATCCAGGCATGCTGAATTGCTCACTCCAACAACAGCACTGTGAGTGTCAGGATCTTGGATGTTGGAGACCTGGCAACACCATCTCTGGCAGCTACCTTGGCAGAGCACGGATTGGCTAATGTTCATGTTTCTCATGGCTTCCAGAAAGGTAGAGGTCCGTGAGGATCTAAACCACCCTTTGCTGACACTGAGAAAATATGCCAGTCCCATCTAGATTCCTTTTGTTTTCATCAGAATAGATAGTTCTCCTCAGCAGAACTCTCTCCTCTCCTTTCCCTGTACATGCACTTGGAAACTGGGCTTTAGGCAAAATTCACCGATGATTGTACTTGTAATGGAACGTTACTATTAGAAAAGTCTCTCGGGGGTGGGAGGAAAGTTCCCGATTAACGTGTCTCGCCCGTCCCTCTGGGTAAGACTTTTTTCTCAGAGAGGGGTGTCTTAACTCAGCTTGCTCGTTGTAATCGAGAGCTGCCCGAAGGGACGGATCCGAAGCCAAGGAACTTCTTGTGCCAAAGCCCTTCTTGGGAACAGAGTTGCCAAGGGCCAAAACTGGGGGCCGGGACTCTTGTACACCTGTCCCCTCCCAACTAATGATCTCTCCAGATGAAAGAGCTTGGCAGATCTACTGCCATTTATTAATAGCCGGGATCATCGCTGAGTTTCTGAGATGGGAAAGAGATTATTCTCCTGCCAAGGGTTTTGATATTTTGGCGAGGCTTGTCAGACATGTTTGGTCGATTAAACATTTGTACATTTAAATAGACTGGCACGACACCCGAGCACCAGGATTATTAATTTATTTAGTACTCTTTTTGCCCACCTGTCCTCTAAGGAGCTCGGCTTTGTGTACTTGATTCTCTCCTCTAACATTTTATCCTCACTACAGTGTGGTGTTGTGACTAGATCGAATTGTATGGAATAACAGCTATAATAATAGTTTAAAATTGTTTTGGACCTTTTAATCTGGGTTGGTTTTATATAATTTTAGTCTTGTATTATATTTGTAATTTTGTCAGTAATTCTGTTAATTTTGCCAATTTCGCAGCTTCAGTAGGTAGAAGATTTGTTGTTCTTATATTGTTATGACCAGTGTTTCCTCTAAGCTGAGTTAGTGTGAGTTAGCTCACAATTTTCTAGCCTCTGGCTCATACATTTTTGTCTTAGCTCAGGAAGGATGGCTCTAGAGCAAACTAATTTATGCAGTAGCCAGATTGTTCGCTCACAGACGTAAGACCAGTAGCTCATAAAGTAGATTTTTTGCTCACAAGACTCCACAGTTTAGAGGGAGCATTGGTTATGACTCATGGTCAAAAGAATAAATTGGAACTGCCTGCCTTGTGTGGTGTGGTTAGAGGTTTGGATTAGGATCTGGGAGATTTCCAGTTTTTAATCCCCCACTCTGCCACGAAGAAGAAGGGTCAGTTTTTATACCCCGCTTTTCCCTACCCAAAGGAGTCTCAGAATGGCTTACAATTGCCTTCCCTTCCTCTCCCCACAACAGACACCTTGTGAGGCAGGTGGGGCTGAGGTGGTTTGGAGAGAGCAGGCTTCATGTGGAGAAGTGGGGAATCAAACCCAGTTCTCCAGACTAGAGTCCACTGCTCTTAACCAGCACACCACATTGGCTCTCTGGGAAGTTTTCTGGGTGTCCTTAGAGAAGTCACACACTCTCAGATTAATCTACCTCACAGGTATGTTGTGAGGATAAAGTGGAGGAGAGGAAAAGGACATGAGCCACTTTGGGTTCCCAAAGTAAATAAATAACAACCCTGTGATGTAGGTTTGGCTGACAGAGTGTGTGACTGGCCAAAGGTCACCCAGCCAGCTTCCATGGTAGAGTGGGGATTTGAACCTGGGTCTCCCACTTCCTAGTCTGACACTGATTACTCCACCACACCGTGCCATTTTGAAATTGTGAAGAAAGTGTAAGACAATTCAGATTTTAATAAAGATGCTTGGATCTATGTGCTCCTACCTTCAGGGGGACACATTTACCCAGTTTCAATTGACTACTTTATAGCTTTCTTTGAGGAGCAGAGTTCTTTATTTTTTAAAATGTGCTGAGGTTATCTCCGTCAAGCTCTGTTTGTGGTCTTTGCTCTGACTTGGTCTGCCCTCCCAACGGGGTCAGTGGTATTCGGAGTTGGTGCAGGTTCATTAAAGAGGAGTTGCGGTGGGGTCTCAGACTGGCTGGGGACGGGGTTAAGGTCACCCCTTTAGTCCCTTTGCCAGTGTGCATCGGACACCCCTCTTTTGTCCCTCTTTCTCACTCTCGGATTCTCTCTCTGTTCCGTTCTGCCGCACACGCCTCCTCCCAGGCCCCTCTGAATCTCCCTCCTTTTATTTCCTCCGTCCCATTTCCAGTGCCGCCCATGCTCCCCGCCCCCTCCACTCCCGGTCTGGCCCTGCCCCCTGTGATAAGCCCAAACGCCTTCTGGGTGTTCCAGGTCTGGTCGCAAGTGTTCTGGTGGCGGTCCTGTCGGCCCAGGGGCTGCGCCGCCACCACCTGGATCTCCTGTCATGTCTGCCTTCAGCCCTCTCCCAGCAGCGTCTGCACCACTGTTCCTTGGGGTAGAGTTCCGTGGTGCACACCTCAGCAGCCGCGCTCTGCTGGCGCCCCTGTATCCTCCCAGGCCGTCAACAGTTGCCTCTCTTGGGGCATCCTGCGGCAAGCTGCCACACCACGGTTCCATTGGCTGCCATGGTGTCATCGCGGTTCCACTCTTCGACCGGCTCCCAGGTGAGTCGTGCGGTCGGGGTGCCTCTGGGGGGTGGGGTCTTCGTCCCGAGGCCTCTGGATCAGGACAATCTCTAAGTGCAACACGAATCTCATTACACAACCCAATCGATGCTTGGCCTATCCAAGAGATTTGCTCACTTAGATGGTTGCTTCCTGAGAATGGAAATACTTCTTTACTCAGCAAGTGATTACAATATGGAATTCACTGCCATAGGATATCGTGATGGCCATGAACATAGATTATTTAAAAGGGGGTTAGACAAATTGCATGGAGCATGGGTCATCTATGGTTACTGGCCACAGAGAGTAAAGGAAACCACCTTACTTAGAGGCACAAAGCCTCTGCACACTAGTGTTACAAGGAAACATCAGGGCAGGGACTTGACCTTGTTGCCCTGTTTATTGGCCCTTCTTGGCAACTGGTTAGCCACCGTGCGAAACAGCATACAGGACTAGATGGACCACTGCTCTGATCCAGCAGGGCTCTTCTTATGTTCTTATGAAATGGAAAATCATAATAGCGCTCCCTTCCACTAGTGACAATGTAGTGATTTGGTGCAGTAGTTAGGACCACTCTAATCTGGAAGAAGGAGCTGCGGTGGCTCAAGTGGTTAAGACACTGAACTGCAGGCTGTGGAAGGTCAGTAGTTCAGCAGTTCAAGACCCAAGAGTGCCGCATGATGGGGTGAGCTCCTGTCTGTAGTTCCAGCTCCTGCCAACCTAGCAGTTCGAAAGCAAGAAATTGCAAGTAGATAAATAGGTACCACTTTGGTGGGAAGGTAACAGCGTTCTGTGCACCTTGGTGTTTAGTCATGCCGGCCACATGACCACGGAAATGTCTTCGGACAGCGCTGGCTCTTCGGCTTGGAAACGGAGATGAGCACCGCAACCCTAGAGTCGGATTCGACTGGCTTTCGAGCAAGGGAACCTTTACCTTTACTTTAATCTGGAAGAACCAGGTCTAATTCCCCACTCCTCCACATGCAGCTGCTGGGTGACCTTGGGCAAGCCACGGTTCTGTCAGAGCTGTTCTCTCAAGAGCAGTTCTCTCAGAACTCCTTCAGTCCTGCCTACCTCACAGGGTGTCTGTTGTGGGGAGAGGAAGGGAAGGAGATTGTAAGCTGCTCTGAGACTCTGAGTGAAGGGCGAGGTATAAATCCAATGTCTTCCTCCTCCTCCTCCTCCTCCTCCTCTTCTTCTATTTCCCATGGAATTTCACCACCCTAAGTCCACCACCTGAAATGGTTGCCCCATGGAATGACCATCGCTGGTAGAAGAGATGCTCCAAATGTGGGAAGTTCAAATGACTCGGTGCAAAATCCACTACAAAGTAATAAGGAACAAATTTTTAAAGGGATGGATTCAGGCTGTGGACACAGACCACTTTTATTGTTGCGCATGGCCTAGGAATGCTGGAAATCGCAATTCTTGACAAGGCCAAAATCCCTTTATGCAGAAATGCTATCTTTCAGAGCTTGGTTTGTCATGATGTCATGATGGTTTAAATCTCCGCCCTGAAATTGTGCCCTTTAAAGGCTTGTGTGTGTTTTTTTTTTTTTTGGGGGGGGATATGTAGGAGGAAGGGCAGCATAGTTCTGATATGCTCCTAATAAAGGATGTGCTCTTAATAAAGCCAAGATTTGATAGAGGAATGATTTCGGCTCGTTCTGTATACATTCACTGTACAATGGGCTATTGTTGGGCAGCTCTTCATTAAATAAAAGCCGCAATGGAGAATGTCAGACTTAATTAAATTTACAGGACTCAAGTTATTCAGTAAAATAATACATTGTGCTGCCGCCTTTATGAAAACTTGTAAACACCATGTATATTGTGCAAGCAGATATAAGATCTCTTCCTGGTTGCTGCTGCAAAACCTCCCTCCACTCTTGGGAATCAAGTCTACGACAAAAGAACTCCCGCGCCCTTCTGTTCCAGCTGCGTTGCTGGCCAAGCTTATTCCCTGTTGGAGTCTCGCCAAGTGTTGGGAGAAGGAGCTGTAGGACCCATCCTTAAAATAAGAGTTTCCAGAAGATTAGAGAGACAGGGGATGGACTGATCTGGGCAAGGCCACGGGTATAAAGGTTATGGTAACCCAACCCTCTGCATGGCTATCCCATATGGCAAGATGCCGGGATAACCCTCACTGGCACTTACACTGACTCAGGGACTGAGAAGTAAAGGGAACCCCTCCACAGATTCTCTCCAAAAGCTTGCCAGAGAGAACTGCAAGGCTAGATATCGTTTATGGTAGAGCGCATTCCCTGTTTGGTCTGGAAACGGTGTTCTTGGATCATTCTCTGCTTGTCGGCTCCCTTCTGAAAGGCCACTATCTTGTATAGATGTTTTGATCACCACTTCTTGCATGGCAATCCTGTCCTCCCACCCTCAAGGTGTTGTTTCTTCCTTTAGAAGCACATCATCTCATTTTCCAGAGGTGGACCCAGAGGGGTTAGCTTTGTCCTATTTCACAGCAGGAACGTAACAATTCCTCCCAGTATCAAGGCCACTTCTCTGTTTCTGTTTAGATCTGGGCTGTTGGGACTCATCTAGGGGATTAAGAATGAATTTGCCCAACATATGACTGGGAGGTAACAGACAACAACACCTACCTGAAGACCACTGAGGTGTCCTCCAAGAGGCCAGGCACAGAAGGCAAGTCAGGAAGTGACAGATGCACAGTCAGAATGAAGGTCTTCAGAACCCAAGAGAACTCCCAGGGCAGCAACCACTTTGCTCTGAAGCCAGACAGCCCTCATATCCTATTTGAGTGTTGTCGTCTTCTCTTTGAGGAGTAGACTCCACAACTGTGAACATGCAGAGGAAGGGCACACATGTGGAAGAACTGCACCCACACCGACTCCAATGATCATGAATTGACTGCCAAGAAAATCAGGAGTAAAACTGAGTCTGTGGGAAAGCCCTCAGTAATTTAACTTCTAGATACTTGGCAAGGGTGTTGAAATTAAAGAATGACAACACCAGCATAAGTATTTTTTTTTAACAAATCAAGATATACTTAAAACGCAGAAATAGGGGCAGTGATTTGATGGGGATAGGTAACCAAAAATAATAGGGACAGTTGGAGCATGAGGAATTAATACTCCTACAGTGCAACCCTAAGCAGAGTTACAGCTTTCTAAATCCACGGAGCTCCATGCACTTAGAAGGATGTAGCTCTGTTCAGGATTGCACTGTTATTCTCTTTTGTATGAATCAATCTCAAACAGAGTTACACCCTTCTAAAGGCATTGGCTTCAGGGAGCTTAGCAAGGTGTAACTCTGCTTAGGATTGCACTGTTGTTCTGCTTTGCTCAACTTTGCTATTGTTATCTACCCTGTGTCTTCAAGAAGGGGCAGGCTGTAAATACGAATGAATGAATGAATGAATGAATGAATGAATGAATGAATGAATGAATGAGTGAAGAGGAACGGCAAAATCATGCAAAGGGAACTCAAATGTGTGTCAGAGAAAGACTGTCCTGACCTCTGGAGGACAAGCCACCAGGAAGTTCTGCTGCTCAAGCCTCCTTGAAATGAATGGGCACTTAGCAGTTTTGCAGAAACTGCCTGTTCATTTTTATTGACTTCATTTATATCCTAGCTTTCTCTCCACTGGGGACCCAAAGAGGCTTACACCGTTCTCCCCGCCTCCATTTTATCCTCTCTACAGGTCTGTGAGGTAGGTTAGGCTGAGAGCATGTGACTGGCCCAAGGTCACCCAGCGAGCTTCCATGGCAGAGTGGGGAATTGAACCTGGGTCTCACGGATCCTAGTCCTGCATTCTAACCATCACACTATGCTGGCTTTCATTTCATTTCATTGCGCAGATGGACTTCTGAAATTACTGTGACCCATGACTCTGAACTCTCTCTCTCTCTCCCCCCCTACTGTCCTTTGTGGCAGTCAAAGCTGAATGTGCTTCCAAGTGAGATTGGGGCCCTGCAGGACTTGGTACAGTTCCTCATGGCCTGTAGAACAGAAAAGTACCACCAAGCATATGGGTGAGGCCACAGAACTCCTATCCATACACACCTTCTTACCTCTCCCCCTGTTCTTTTGGTGTAGTGGGGCCAGTTTGGTGTAGTGGTTAAGTGCGCGGACTCTAATCTGGGAGAACCAGGTTTGATTCCCCACTCCTCCACTTGCACCTGGCTGGATGACCTCGGGCAAGTCATAGTTCTGGCACAGCTGTTCTTGAAAAAGAGCAGTTTCTGTCAAGAGCTCTCTCAGCTCCACCTACCTCACAGGGTGTCTGTTGTGGGGAGGGGAAGGGAAGGGAGTTTGTAAGCCGCTCTGAGACACCTTTGGGTAGTAAAGGGCGGGGTATAAATCCAATCGCCTCCTCCTCTTCTTCTTTTTCCCTGGGGCAGCAGGATAGTATTGTATCTTATGAATGGTAAATGTTGGAATTGTTTTTAACTGAGATGTTTTAATCTTACACCACCTTCTGTTGTTATGTGTTCGAACCCATTCTGAGTGAGAGCAGGATACAAATTGAAGAAACAAACAAATAAAATTTGCCCCGGAGGAAACACATCACTTTGTTTGGGTTGCTTTGGCACTGAGAATTCAGTACTTCTATGTTTCGGGGCATGCTCTCTATAGGTGGCTGAAGCAAAATGGGGCTATCATGATAACTTGGTGGAGCACAGTTGGCCCACACCAGATGGGACAGGAGCCCCTTCTTGATAAAAAGCTCTCACAGGCATCCGAACGGCAACCGGGGAGAAATCTGACAAGCTCACCGAGAACATCAAAAAGGATCCCCTCCAGCTCTTTTTATTTGGTCCACACCATAACCTATTTCGAAACTTTGCTGGTAGGGAAGGAAGAGAGAAAACGGCATGCTTATCGCAACAGCCTTTGGGGAAGGTTCCCTTTGAAGGCACAGAGTGATGATTTATTTCAATTTGCAGGCGACTTCGCACCAAAGCCCCAGGGCAGAGACGGATAGGTCAAAAATAAATAAATATGTAATATCCAATTAAAATCAGATTAAAAGAGCTTTAACACAACAGATGCTTTCCGCCGCCCCCCACCACTGCCGGTGATACCACCCTTCTTATTGGCTTAATCCTGGACATCAAAAAGCCACACAATGTAAAATAGGATTTTGCAGAGCTTCCAAATGGACATTAGTGAGTAAATGTGGATCCCTGGCAAGGTGGAGCTAGAGATGTAAAGGACCAAGGGAAAAGTCATACTGCACAGAGTAAGAGAGTCTAAAAACAAGCAAACAAAACAGAACTCCACCCAGCAGATAAGAGAAAAAGCAGATTCCCGAGCGATTACACCAGCAGCATTGAAGGCCTCTGAAGCAAAACAGTTTGAAACATGTACTAAGAATTTAAGGGAAGCCTGTGTTGGATCAGGCCAACGGTCCATCCAGTCCAACACTCTGCCACACAGTGGCCAGAAATACCAGGTGCCATCAGGAGGTCCAACAGTGGGGCCAGGACACTAGAAGCCCTCCCACTGTTGCCTCCGCGAAGCACCAAGAATACAGAGCATCCCTTGACCCAAACCGAGAGTCCCTATCTATACCTTGTGGCTAATAGCCACTGATGGACTTCAGCTCCATATATTTATCCAATCCCCTCTTGAAGCCATCCGTGTTCGTAGCTGCCACCACCTCCTATGGCAGCGAATTCCATGTGTTAATCATTGGTGAGGGGGGCAAGATAGAAAGCCAGCAGGAGGGAGTCCCACTGCTATGAAGAAGGCTGTACCCCTTGTATACACCCCCATGATGGAAGACATGAAGGAGGATCACTGAAGATGACCAGAGTGCTCATGGATCTTTGAGAGATCCTGGTTCCAGACCGTTCAGGGGCTGAAACGTCAAAGCCAAGATGTGAGCTGAGATCACCATTATTTGTGTTTGTGTTATCGATAGTCTGCCTTTCTCACGGGGACTCAAGGCAGATTACACAGAGTGAGTCAGTGCAAGCGACAAAATGCACCGTCCGCTAAAGAGTGCATTCAGATTGCAGAAGTTTGGAGCCACCCGGAAGAACTGAAACACAGCATCAGCATTCATATGACCAATGTTCCCTCTAAGCTGTGGAGTCCTGTGAGCAAAAATTCTGCTTTGTGAGCTAATGGCATTAAAGTTGTGAGCAAGCCATTTGGCTGCTGCATAAATTAGTTTGCTCTGGAGCCATCCTTCCTGAGCTAAGACAAAAATGTGTGAGCCGGAGGCTAAAAAACCGTGATCCTACTTCCAATAAGCTAAACACAGCAGTGTAGACCACAGTCCTTAATCATTTATCCAAGCAAGTTTGTAAGACCATTTTGGGCAGCACAACCCTATGTCTTGTGTGGGAAAGTCACACAGACGCACACGAACACATACAAAGCCGACTTATACTGAATCAGACCCTTGGTCCATCAAGGCCAGTATTGTCTACTCAGACTGGCAGCAGCTCTCCAGGGTCTCAGGCAGAGGTCTTTCTCATCACCTCCTGCCAGATCTTTTAACTGGAGATTCTGGGGATTGAACCAGGGACCTTCTGCAGTCCAAGCAAGGCTCTTCCATTGAGCCATGGACCTCTTGAATAGTTTAGTTTTGCACAGTTTGCCGGAAGCCAGGTGAGTGATGTTAGAAGTGGAGGACTTTGAGCTGTCTCCTGTCTCAGACTTGAGAAGATGACACCAAGGAGTTTAGACAGACAGGTCAGGACAAACAGAGCATCCTTTCCTTCCTGCTATCTGATCCTTTCCTTTGAAGTAGAATGCTAGTCTTAGGGGCAATTTCCTCTGCTTCCGCTCCCACATTCTCTCACATTCTCTTCTCTCTCACATGCGCGAAGAAGGTGCATGATCTCCATCTTGCACCATGGAGGCTGGACATGTGTCCAGCATCCAACACTATCTAGCTCAGGGGTGTTATGAGGGCCGGATCTGACATAAATGAGACCTTGTCGGGCCGGGCCATGTGTGTCATAAAATGTCATGCCAGGTAGCAGAGATATAAACTTTATAAAGGACACAAATACAAAGGTGGTTTTTTTTTACTTAAAATAAAAACATGCTTAAAACATTAGCACTCTTGCAATATGTTGTTTATTTAACAGTGTCTGATAACTGACACCTCTTGCTCTGAATGTCTGCATCAAAATGTCCGTGCTGTTGCAATCTTGAGAATGCTGTTCAGGTGTGTATCTGTAAGCTGCAAACCTACGATGACGCAGCAGCAGCAGGACTGGAAGAAGAAGCAGAAGACAGCCAGTTCCATTGCGGGCCTGATAGAAGCCCTCCGGGGGGCTGATCCGGCCCCCGGGCCACATATTTGACATCCCTGAGCTAGTTAGAATAGGTAATCTGTATCTGTTTCTTACCTGAACTCTCAAGCATGTATTTCCTTTAATAAAAGTTACTTATTAGTTTTTAGAATTGACTGCTGACTCCATGTAACTTTGTAAGTCACACCTAACCCTCAAGCTCTGCTGCGTTAAAGCCTTTGCGCACTCTGCTATTTTTCCATGGTTCCCTGGCAGTACCTAGTCCAGAGAATCCAACAAGTGGGAGCTTTCCTGAGCACCTTGGGCAAACTGTTCCACAAGATGAGAGCCACAATGGAGAAGGCACTGTGAACGGGCAGTTGTTGATTTTGCCCATTGGTAGGTTGGGCACCTGCAGAAGCCCCTGCTGACTTGTCGTGGCAGAATACAGGGAGAGAACCAGTGCCACAAATAAGAATTACAATGAAGCTGTAGATGGTACCGAATTGGATGTATCCCCCTCCCCCGAGAGGCATTACTTCCCTTGATGAAAACACATCTTTCTGTCATCCACCCACATACCTTGGATTAAGAAAACGTTGCATGTTGGGGAAACAATGTGAAACCTTGCCTGAACGGCTTCCTGGAGGCAAACGTGGAAGAAGCGGACACTCTGCGAGCTGTGATCCCTCTCTCAAACTGCTTTCAACTCTCAGGGGGAGGAGGAGGAGGGAAAGCTCTCATCTGTCTCCAGCCTTTTTCCTTTGTTGAGGATGAAGGCTGGAATGCTAAGCAGAGAGTTTCAGAGCATAGGGGTTCTTTTTCAAGGGATCTGAAAGAAGAGGGATGGCGGTGCGGGCGGGTCTGGGCAGGGGGAGGTCCAGGGATAAGGGCCGGCCAAGTGGAATCAGCGGAGATGTTTAAAAGCCTCGGGGACCTGTAGGCAGTCGACTTAGAAAGACCGAGGTCATGAGCAGGGGCATATTGGGAGATAAGGGCGGAAAGACAGCAGAGGGAAAACCCTGTACAGAGCTTTGAAGGGAAGGGCATGAAAAGCCAAGTCCCTGTGCCGAAACATGTAGCAGCCATTCTGTCCTCGGGCCTGTGTTCAAGGGACCATCTAGCTGCTAACGACCCCTTTCAGTTAGATCGGCCCAGAGTTCTGATCCCTGCAACTTTCTTGCTCACAGATGCCTTGCAGGGTTGGAGCAGGAGAATGGCACAAGAGGAAAAGCTGCTTTATATCTATATATATGTAGCTTTGTGATTCTAAACATTTTAATGTTTTTGCTCCCGGGCGGAGAAGCAGTCAGCGCTCTGGGGAAATGCTGTAGTTCGCCAGTATTTTGGCACTTCTTGCTTTCCGAGACTGGGGTTCACTGAGACAATCCTCTGGGCTGATGTCTCTCTTCTTCTTTGTTTACAAAAAGAGCATGGGCTTTTTTTTTTTTTAAGCTATCGCTGGGCGGGGGGGGGGAATAAAGACTTTAAAACTCTAGCACAGTCAGCATCTCACGGTAGAAAATCTGCTGGTTTTCTGGCAATACACAGCTCACCTTCCTTGATCCAAACTGACAGGCATCAAAAACGCTGAGATTACAAGGGATTTCAATTAACAAGAACGTTCGTTATGTAGGGCAGCTGGGCCAGTATAACCATAAAAGCCACTCATTTATTTACAGTCTATTTATATTATTCTGTGATTTGTATCCTGCCAGGCATGACTCCATAAAACCCTCGGAGTAGCTAATAATATAGTATTATAGAGATGATTGCAAAATCCTATCAGATTGGATTTCACAATCAAATGTGAATCTCCTTCCCCCTACTGATTGTATTCAGCCCAACTGATGGGTGGTTTTTTTTATTAACTGTCTTATGGGGAGTTGTTCTTCGGGGGAGGGGGGTGCAGTTCGGCAATTCAGTAATCTTGAAAAGCATATCCAAGCTTTCGGTAAGATTCTCTAGTCTGAGTATGGTGATTCTGTAGCATGATGTTTTACACTGTTATTTCCGAATAGCACACAAGCCGAAAATAAAGATCGCAGTAGATCCTATTACAAGAATGCACAGCCAAGGAGTTAAAAACATTATCTTGTTGTATTGTTGCTCTATTTTCTCCTTTCCCCCCCTTTTGTTGTAATAACTGAAGCAAAATGATAAAAATATATATATTTTTTAAAAAAATTCCTTTGTTATTGTGTCCATGTTAGGCAGAGATATCCCTGCATCACAGGATTGCAGAAGTGTGTGGCCGTGACACTCAAATGTTTTATTCCTCCATGTCCATGAATTTCAAAGGTACTAGATGAAAAAATAACAAGTTTGTTAAGCGGAGGACCATTTCCCCCCAGTTCTATGTTTCTGCTCTTCAGTGTTGGCAGACTTTAACAGACTATTGTTACAGCTTATGTCTGTCAGTAGAAAGGTGCAGTACCAAACAGGACAGTAGCTGTAGGAATCCTATTAGCCCTAATAATATGAAACAACACCCCAAAAATCAAAGTGTCAGTTTGCACTGCAGACTTAAACAACCCTGCTATTTCTTGGGAGTCTCCCATCCAAATACTGACCAGGGATGACCCTGCTTAGCTTCCAAGCAGTGTTCCCTCTAAGCTGAGTTAGTGTGAGCTAGTTCACAGTTTTCTAGCCTCCAGCTCACACATTTTTGTCTTAGCACAGGAAGGATGACTCCAGAGCAAACCAATGTATGCAGCAGCCAAATTGCTCGCTCACAACTTTAATGCCAGTAGCTCACAAAGTAGAATTTTTGCTCACAAGACTCCACAGTTTATAGGGAGTATTGCTTTCACAATCTGGCTAGCCTGTGCTATCCAGGTTATCAGCAGCAGAAGTAGTGAGAGAAACCTGTCCAGCAGAATAACAGAGCGCAAAAACTGATACCAGTTCAAACAGGCAGTAACGTCTCTCTCTCTCTCTCTCTCTCCATCCATCCATCCATCCATCCATCCATCCATCCATCCATTCATCCATCCATCTATCTATCTGAAGAAAGTTTTAAAAACTAATCTCAAAATAAAAGCTGAGCTGGGTTGGAGAAGCTTAATGTAGCCCATCATTACACATGAGCTTCCCCAGTAGTTGTCAGGAGAAAAGTATAATATAAGTATTTAAAATAAATTTAAAAACAGGGCACATAGCAGCTTTTTGGGAACATGGCACGTAGGGGTGGGGAAGGGTTGAGCCCCTTTCCCCTTTGGTCATGATCTCAATCCAAACTGCGCCCCCACACGCCTGGGGATTCAGTTGCAAGTATAGAACTCACAGACCACCTCTGTCCGTGAGAAAGACCTGTGGCAGACACAGGGTGGTGGCAGTGCTGGGGAGACCTGCAAGGACTTTGTGACTTGTAGACTGGCCCATATATTTGCCCCTGGGTTCCCCCCTCTCCCTCTCTGCACTCAAGGACATCTCCCTCCTCATTCTATCATGGGGAGGAGCAGAGCCATTGTCTCAAGCATCCAGTTAACTCGAGGCTCTCTCTAACCTGAGGAGTGTTGGCCTGGAGTTCCTAGGCTCCCTCCACACATCAGTCTTTTCTGGTCACAGGAGGCTGGTTGGCTACTTTGTCCTCAGCTGTGGGTCTCCTTGTCACCCAAATTCATCCCTCACCCTCAGTGCTTCCTTGTTTCTATCTGTGTCTGGATCTGCAATCAGAATTTCTCCCCAGTGGAAACAAGAAATGGGAGCCGATTTATGGCAGAGATGAGAATTATGCATCGGCATGCATTCCGTGCACTATGGCACCAACCGTCCTTGTTGAATTCCTTGCTCAATTAGATGCATCACGAAATTGCAGTGCCTAAAGGAGGGCATATTCATAGAAAAGTAAGTAAGTTCAAAAGCCTTGGTGCCTTCTTCAGAATCTAAATAGGCATTTGCCAAGAATAAATACATCTCACCTGCCAAATTACTAATAGCCTTTAGAATGACTACACACACACACACACACACACACACACACACACACTGCAGCACAATGCACTTTGTTCTATTTTGGC
Source organism: Gekko gecko (assembly GCA_029375565.1). Taxonomy (NCBI): domain Eukaryota; kingdom Metazoa; phylum Chordata; class Lepidosauria; order Squamata; family Gekkonidae; genus Gekko; species Gekko gecko. Next base: position 151,821,237 of record JAPDNY010000007.1, read on the forward strand.
TGTTTCCTCACTTTCCATTCCCTGATGGGTCAAGAAAAGTGCTCCCAAGATCCATTCACAGCATCTAAAACCCACCAGTCATCTTTCTCCCTGTCCCAAGGTAGACTTGTGCACCCCACACCCCACTCTTTTAAATCTCTGTCTGCTGCATTTTCCACTATCAGGAGAAATGATCTCCAGAACTACGAAATGATGCACATAGCTGAAAATGGGATCACCCTGCCCTCTTTCCAAAAGGTTCAGCCCAGAGTGAAGGCCAACATGGTGCAGTGGTTAGAGTGTTGGACTAAGAGCTGGGAGACCCAAGAAAGGTGGCAACCTGACACAGGGGAGCGTTCCTGTGCCACAAACCCAGCATGGACCCACCAATCTGCATGCGCCAGATCAGCGCTGGGTGGCAGCTCCATGCAACGTGGCTGGCTGCTCAGTCCCAACTGCTTGGGAGGTAGGCCAGCTTCCCTGGCTTGTTGTGCAACGTTGTCCAAAGGGAGAAATTCCTTTCGCCCAAACCGTCACCTTCTCCCCTCCAGAGATCAGCATTCTTATCATTCCTGGTACCTGCAAAAAGCTGCATTGACTTGCCTTTAGAATCTCCAGCCCTGCTTTCAAAGCCAGCCAGAGGAATTTGACTCAGTCACCCACTCACTTCATTGAGTGGCCAGTCTCCAGGGGGAGACCTTGAGATCTCCCAGAGTTGCAACGGATCTCCGGACGACAGAGACTGGTTGCCCTGGAGGAAATCGCTGCTTTGGAGGGTGGGCTCTTTGCCATCGCATCCATGCTGAGGTCCCTCCCCAGGCTTCCAGCCCCAAACATCCAGGAATTTTTCAAACCAGTAGGGTTACCAACCTCCAGTTGGGCTTGGAGATCTCCCAGAATTACCATAGATTTCCAGACTACAGAGACCAGTTGTAATTCCAGGAGATCCCCAAGCCCCACCTGAAGGTTGGCCACCTTTGGTTTAGGAAGAGCGGTCAACTGGTAGAGTCCTTTTCCGAAAGAAAAGTTGTCCTGTGGGTGTACAGCTGCAGCAGAGCAGTTGGGGGGGCGGGGGGTTTAAGAGCAACCACAAGCAGCTTGCCTCTGACTGAGAAAGCACGCAGCATAATTTGTACAAACAAGGCTGGGATTTCAGCTCCGATAAGGACCCTGCCCGAACATAACAGCCGAGTTTTGCAACAACGGATGATTCACGTTTTTCAGCCTCCTCATATTTATCCCTAAACAAGCCATATCAGGCGCCAGTCAGAACAAGACGAGAGGCCACACTTTCCAAGGACAGCTGGGATTGTTTATTCTCACATCCACTTGAGAAAGCCACCTGGACTCAAAGCGGCATGCAGAGAGGGAAAGACCCACATTGTTCCCATCTAAGGAACCTTTCTGGATCCAAAGGTCATCCAAATGCCTCGAGGAAGGACACAAGCAAGCCAGGAAAGCCTCAGGCATCCCATGTTCCACGTCCCTGGTATTTGGCAATCTGAAGTATTCTGCTTCTAAATATGGGGGGGGGTCCATCTAAATCCATCCTCCAGAGTTTGATCTAGTGTTTTAAAGCAGTCATCACAACATCCAGTGGTGGTGGTGGTGGTAGAAAGACCCATACAATCACAGCTGATTTATGGTGACACCGTATGGTTTTCAGGGTGAGAGGTGGGCAAAGATGGTTTGTTGTGGCTGCCTCTGCATGGTGATTCCCACCCAAACACTAACCAGGAGTAGGATTGCCAGCCTCCAGGTGGGACCTGGGGATCATCTCCCGCTTTTACAACTGATCTCCAGCTGATAGAGATCAGTTCCCCTGGAGAAAATGGCTGCTTTGGAGGGTGGACTCTATGGCATCGTACCATGCTGAGGCCCCTCCCCTTCCCAAAAACCGCCTTCTCCCAGATCCACCCCCAAAGCCTCCAGGCATTTTCCAATCCAGACCTGGTCTGGTCCTGCTTAGCTTCCGAGATCAGACAAGATTGGGCTAACCTGGGCCACCTGGGTCCGTGAATGCTAAAAGTCAATATGTGCAGAAATACTTCTGTCTGTTTTCCTGCCTCAGTTTGGGCTATCCATCGCATGATGAAAGAGAGGATGTCTCTTTGTCTTAAGCACTACTCACATTCATAAATTTATAAATCTTGATTATGTTCCCCCTCAGTCATCTTCCCCCACCTCTGAGTGAAAAGTCCCAGCTGCATCTGCTTTCCTTGCAGGCAAAATGCTTCTCCTTCAGCAGTGGTTTGGGACATTGAAACAGCCCTGGAACAAGCATAGCCTACCACCATTTTCATCACGGCTGCAGCCCAGATTTGAGCTGAGCAGTCTCTGAAGAGCTTCAGCACCACAGGGCCCCCTTGTCTCCATTTCTTCCTGGCCACCAGAATAGGGCTGCCTGGTCTGGGTTGGAAAATACCTGGAGACTTCGGGAGTGGATCTGGGAGAGGGTGGGGTTAGGGTTTGAGGAGGGGAGGGGCCTCAGCATGGTCCAATGCCACAGAGTCCACCCTCCAAAGCAGCCATTTTCTCCAGGGAAGCGGATCTCTGTCAACTGAAGATCAGTTGTAAAAGCGGGAGATCCCCAGGTCCCTGCAAGCTGGCAACCCTACACCAGAAGCCCTCTTGGGCAGCAAGCCCCCCCCCCCAGGACCTTCCTAGTAAGCTGAAGGATCAGTCCACTCCTGAACAAACCCCATAATCATTTTGGTTGGCCTTTGCTGTGTCTGTTTCTTCTCTATCACACCCCTTAGGAGATGTGGCAAGCACCTGGTGTTTCAGCTATCCAAGATCATTCTGCTTCCTGGTTTCCTGAAAGTACTGCTACCACTGGGTTGATACAGTGTATGGCAGAAAGTCTTCAGAGAAGCAGGTGGCACCAAGGACCCATAACTTACTAAATGTTTTTGTGCTGGTAGAAAGCCTCACTGTCCTGTCTCAAGGGCTGAGAATCAAGATTAGCGAAAACTGAGCATACCCAGGAAACTATTCTTAAAAGTTCCCCAAAGACACTACAAAATGGCAGCCATTGTCTGGAAGTCTTCCATCAGAACAAGCATCTGGCTCTTGAGCCTTTCATTTTCTTTTAAACGTTCCCACTGCCTAATTTCACATCCTACTGCTAGCAATTCCTTGCCTTCCATTGATGGCTCCAAAGTACATCTGCTTTACCGGCCAGATTTGCATAAGAAAAGTAAACCCGAGCAGTTAAATCTCCAGGACTTTGGGGGGGGATTGTGGTCAGGTTTTCAAATGCAAATGGACCGCTGTTGGGTGAAATTCCTGGAGAATTTTGCTCATTCTAAGACTATAATCTCTCCCAACCACCAGGATACCTTTGAGCCATTTTTATTGAAGTCGGTAGCGATACTCTCCCGAAAGCAGTTGGAAAGGGACCAAGGCTCAGTGGCTTGACATACATCTGTTGCATTCAGAAGGCCCCAGCTCAAGGATCTCGGAAAGCAATGCGGGGAATGACTCTCAGGGATCACTGTCAGTCAAAGTAAGCAACACTGCATTGGACAGGAAGGGGTAATGATCCGATTCAAGGGCAAGCGGTTTCATACATTCCCAAATCTGACTTCACTTTAAGGCAGTGCAGCCATATGTGCCCATTATTCTAACAGCTGTCTGTTTATTGTGCATAGCCAAAGGCCGTTCCCCTCAATCACAAAGCACATAAAACGTAAATCATAAATAACATCCATAAAAGAACCGGATCTGAAAGAGCTCATCACGTTCAAACATTTCACCCTTCAGATACGACTTTCACCCCTATTTCCTTGGCTGCCAAGGCAAACAGCGACACTCCATAGGAAATGAGCAAGGAGAAGGAAAATCAGCTTCTCTGCTTCCAAGGAAGACTATAAGCCCTTCAAGAAATCTGGTTTTGGTGGTGGTGGTCTTGGTGGTGGCAGAAAGTGCCGTCAAGTCGTGGCTGACTTATGGTGACCCCCCTGTAGGGTTTCCCAGGCAAGAAATGAGCAGAGGTGGTTTTGCTATTTGCCTGCCTCTGTGTAGCAGTCCTGGTCTCCCTTGGTGGTCATCCAAGTCCTGGCCAGGGCCAACCCTGCGTAGCTTCCCAGATCTGGCAAGATTGGGCTAGCCTGGTTTTAGGCTCTGTGTAAAGAGGGCAGGGCAGAATATCATGTGACAAACCCATGAAACTGGAGCTCTGCGAACACATAAGCATGAAGCAAATGATCTTCGGGAGCAGCAACCATCAATCGTATACCACAGTACATTCAAAGTGTCGCAAGAGTCTTTGTTATTGTTAACAGAAGGCTAGCGGCATCTTCCAGCGTCTGAAGTAGACGGTAGTGAATGAAAGCTGCTGCTGGAATACATTTTGTTAGTCTTTAAGGCGCCACTCTGTTCTGTTTAGTGTGGCTGCAAGAGACCAACACAGCAACTCCTCTGGATCTGTTGTTCTTGTTGCTATTGCTTTCTTACTACCCTTCCTCTGAGGATTATCCCAGGGTTCCTCACACTCATCAGTTCTGAGATCTTTCCCTGAACGTCTGTGTTTCCATGTGTGAGGACAGGAATGTAAGTGGAGGCTGCTGGATCAGACCAGTGGCCAATCTAGTCCAGCACCCCATCTCACACAGCATCCAGCCAGTTGCCTGGCACTTGCCTGCTCTCTTTGAAAGAATAAGCGGCAGGAAGAGAAGAAGGAACTGCTCCTCTCCCTGTGGGTGTGTGGATTGAGGCCAGTAGGAAAGGGAAACTGTGAGTGTGCAACAGTGGAATAGTGGGCTCATGGAGAGCATTTTCCTCAAGGTTTCCCCCTCAGAATTGGAGCCAGTACCGCACTGGTCCATAGTAAACATGACAAAGGGCAGCAGCCATGTTTGTTGTTTATATTTCTGCCTTGTTCGTATCTAGAGTGAATCCAGGTGAGAGAATAGTACCTGCATTAATGGATGTGGGGAGGTAATGTAGGGGAAGAGGAGAGTCCAGTTTTCTGTAAACTCATTTTTCACATAAAATTTAGGAACCCCCTCCCTATTTTTAACATAGCAATGGAAGACATGGACACCAACATGGCGGCCTCTGTCATTCTCAGGAAGGAATCAGGGTAGAATTGCTCTGTTATTTCTCCTCCTCTAGAAATATCTGCTAGCAGCAGTTGTGGAACAGAGAGGTCCATTGGCTTGTGGTAAGGAATAGAGAGGACAGGTGCCACTTTGCCAATAAATATAAATTGTACATAGTACATTGTATATAGTATTTAACAGAAGGATGCTCGGATAAATATGTCAAGTGGGATTATATTACAGTCCACAGTAATGTTAAGAATTACTTCCAGGACGTTTCAGCTCATACCTCCAGCCTTCATCAGCTGAGGTAAAATGAGTTGAAATGTTCTGGAAGTAATTGCTAGCAGCACTGAGGAGATAAGAGTATAACTTCACCTGACAGGCTTAATCTCAGTGGACGCCTCCATTTGCCAGCCTTTAATCTTCCCTCAGATGAAAAGAGAGAAGACATCCATGGTCCCAGGCAAAGTGAAGCTGATAGAGAGGCTCCTTGCACAAGTATAACATCCTGAGGGGAAGTCTGGCCCAGATTTTGGATGTCTTTGTCAGTTTTGTCAAAAAATAATTCTTCGCAGGCATTGTGTTTGATAACTGTTTTATTTTCAGAAGGGTTCTTTCATGCTTCATGAACATGTTGAAAGGTGTAGACTGAGAGAAGGGGATTGCCATATTTTGCACAGAGCATGTGGCCTTATCACCAGGCGTGGGGCCCTGACTCACTGGTGGAGGGCTAGGGCTCAATGGCAGAGCATCAGTTCTGCATACAGAAGGTTCCAGGTGCCATCCATGACCTCTTCGGTTAACAGGACTGGTTAACAGGAGACGTGAGAGACCTAAGACCCGGCTTCCAGTCTGAATAGACAATACTACTGACCCCAATGGACCAATAGCCTGTTCAGTAGTAGAGCATCTACTTTGTATGCAGAAGGCTTCAGGTTCAATCCTTGGCATCTCCAGTGAAAAGGATGAAGTAGTAGGGAAGGTTGCCAACCTCCAGCTGGGGGCCGGAGTTCTCCTGAAATTACCACTCATCTCCAGGCTATAGAGATCAGTTCCACTGGAGGAAATGGCAGCTTTGGAGGACAGACTATGGCATCACGTCTCTGCTCAGCTTCCTCTCATCCCTAAACTAGATCCTGCCCAAGCACTGCCCCCATATCTCCAGGGATTTCCAAGACAGTGTTGGCAACCCTAGTAGTAGGTGACATGAAGGACCCTCCCCCCCTCAGACCCAGGAGAGCCACTGCCAGTCAGAGCAGGCAATACTGACTTTGATAGACAAAGGGTCTGACTCAGTATGAGGCCACGTCACGTGCTGTTCCTCTGTGTGTTCACTGCTCTCTGAGGCAGGTTCTTTCTACAACCTTTCTCTTTCTACAAAGAGAGATTCACTTTGTCCCAATGGGTTAGGCCTTGGCTCAGTCAGCTTCAGGAGGTCCCCTGAGCATGGTGCTTGGGGGCTATTGTTAAGACCGCAGGGTTCCTTCTTCCAAAGCTCAGCATTTCCCCAAGGCAGATTTTGAATCTTAAAACTAGAAAACTGCCTTCGTGAATCAGCCGCAGATCTTTCTTTTTGCATTGGCTTTCTTCTTGGCTCGTGCAATATTCTCCCTCATAATTAGAGCCCACAGAAAAATGGGCTCAACCCACAAATCCCAAAATGGGCTCACTGACCTCAGTTGCCGTACAATTGCTTGACCAGCATTAAGCACAAAGTGTGGATTAAGAGCCAAGTGAGATGTTGGCTTTAGGTTATCTTGGCAATTGTTCTCTTCTGCCATTCCAGTGGTTGCAGGGACAGCTGGGTAGAAAATCTAGCAAAGCGGGCTCTTATAAGATATATGGCTAAGTATACTTTTGATGCCAGGGCCTAGAGCTTGCTATTCAGGCTAACTGTGTCAGGTGCAATAGGCACTTGTTGCATATAGCACCTTTCCGATAAGGAAAGGTCAGGTAGTCGGGGATTTTTCAATCTAGAAAAAAGATGGCTAAGACACTCTCTCTCTCTCTCTCTCTCTCTGTGTATGTGTGTGTGTTGCAGCTGATTTATGGCAACCCAATAGGTCAGAGGTGTCAAACTCATTTGTCACGAGGGCTGGATCTGACATAAATGTCTCTTTGTCAGGCTGGGCCATGTGCACCATAAACGTAATGCTAGGCACTGGAGATAGAAACCGTATAAAGGATAGCAGCTGGTAAGCTCCGAGTTGGTGTGTCCTCATTGCAAGGCCCCCTGGGGTGGGAGGGGAGTACAGAGGAAAACCCACAGAAGGGGACCAGAGAGGCAGCACTGCAGTGCTGGGCAGATGCTCCCACGATGCTTGACTGCTGCCGACGAGGTTATTCTGCTGTGATAAAGCCATAACGGAGCGGCTCTGACCACTCGCCCCCAGCACTCCCTCCCTTGTATGAGTTGCTTGCGGGCCACATAAGAGCCCTGGACAGGCCAGATCCGGCCCCCAGGCCTGATGTTTGACACCCCTGCAATAGGGTTTTCCGAGGCATGAGTCTAACAGAGGTGGTTTGCCATTGCCTGCCTTTGCATAGCAACTCTGGACTTCCTCAGTGTGCTCCTATTTAGGGTTGCCAGCTCTGAGTTGGGAAATACCTGGAGACTCTGGAGGTGGACCCAGGAGGGCACGGGGATTGGGGAGGGGAAGGATCTCAGCAGGGTATAATGCTATACAGCCTACCCTCCAAAGCAGCCATTTTCTCCAGAGGAACAGATCTCAGTTGTCTGGAGGGCAATAGTAACAGGAGATCTCCAGGTCCCACCTGGAGGCCGGCAACCCCGTCTCCTATCCAAATACTAACCAAGGCTAACCCTGCTTAGCTTCTGAGATCTAACGAGACTGGACTAACAAAAGAGGTTCATAAAATTATGCATGGAGTGGAGAAAGTGGATAGAAGTAGATTTTTCTCCCTCTCCCATAATATTAGACCTTGGGACCACCCAATGAAGTTGTTGGGAAATAGGTTCTCTGGACAGACAAAAGGAAACACTTCTTTACTCAATAAGTAATTAAACCATGGGATTTACTGGACGCAATAATGGCCAAGATCACAGATGGCTTTTAAAAAGGGTTAGATTCATGGAGGAGTGGTCCACCAGTGGCTACCAGCCATAATGGCTAAAGGGAGCCTCCATATCCAGAGGCAGCAAATTTCTGAATACCAGTGCTGGAGAAGGCCTCAGCCTCTGTGCCCTGTTTGCACTCCAGGGCAAACTGGTTGGCTGCTGTGCGAAGCAGAATGCTGGGCTAGGTGGACCACTGATCTGAGCAGGCAGGCCCTACTTATGTTCTAGGGTTGCCATCCTCCAAGCTGGAGATCTCCCAGAATTCCAGCTGATCTCCAGACGATGACAGAGTTCAGTTCTCCTGAAGGGAATAGCAGCTTTTGAGGGCAGGCTATATCATCACCGCTGCTGAGCTCCCTCCCCAAAACCCACCCTCCCTAGGCTCTCCCTCTCCCCAAATCTCCAGGAAATTCCAAGGCCAAAGTTGGCAACTCTATTATATTCTTATGCCCCCCAACATGTTCTCTCATGTGAGGAAGAAGCATTTCTTGGAGAGTGTTTCCTTTGCCCCAGGAGTGGAGGAGGCTGAAGTTGGTTCCCAGTTCCTCATTTGTTCATCATTCACGTCTTATTCATGAATTAAACCAAAACCAGAGAAGAATTTGAAAGCTCTGAACCCCAAAATAAGGTTTGAACTACCACACACCATACACCTCCAGGTTCAGGAGACTCTCCCCTTCTAGGGGATTTATGCTTTTTCCTGGTCCAAAGAGCTGTTCTCGTGCTAGCTGCTCCAAAGTGGGGTGCCCCCAGGACAATCACACAGGCAGACACTGGGGCCAGGCTGCACCCCCAAAACAATCTTTGGACCACCCCAAGGGACACGTCCCCACACTCAGGAGACTGACCCCTGCAAGAGGACATAGTGTGGTGCCCGGTCCAAATACTGGTTCTAGCACCACAAGCTTCTGTTTGGGTTGCCCCAAGAGGCCTGTATTTCAAAGTTGATTTGAATAAGGAACTGGTACAACTTCATGCCCTCTGCACCCCAAAATAAGGTTTGAACCGCTATAAATCATACATACCTTCAGAGGATTCTCCCCTTCGAGAGGACATATGCTGCTTCCTGGTACGAGACTCACTTCCTGTGCCAGCTGCTCCAATTGTGCCCCAAAGGTCTGCTCTTGCCGCTGCTTTCTCAACTGCAGAGATAAGGTCAAATGCTAGGCAACACCCCCACTGTCTCCTGGTTCTCAGCACTTACAGGTGGATTATGACAAAGGAGGCCCAGAGTTCCAAGTATCTAAGGACACGGGTTAGACAGTATCTAAGGTCACAGTATCTAAGGACACAGAAGGTGCACTTGCTAAAAGCTGCTCTACAGAGGAGCCCTAGCCTTTGGCCACTTTATCCACAGGCAGTAGGCAGTGTAATAGCTGGCCAATTTCCAGCAGGCCTGGTTAGGCCTGATATGCATCACTATGGCAACAATAGCTTGGCTATGGTGACAGGGGCTGGTCTGCTCAGCTGCAAGGGAGGACAGGAGGAACTCACAGGAGGAACTCAGGTTGTCATTTAGGGTTGTCAGCTTTGGGTTGGGAAATACCTGGAGATTTTGGGAGTGGAGTCCGGAGAGGGTGGGGTTTGGGGAGGAGAGGGACCTCAGAAGGGTGTAATAACATAGAGTCTGCCCTCCAAAGTGGCCATTTTTCTCCAGAGGAACAGATCTCAATAGTCTGGGGGAGTGTTCCCTCTAGGGTTGCCAAGTCTGGGTTGGAAAATACCTGGAGACTTTGGGGGTGGAGCCAGGAGAGGGCACGGTTTGGGGAGGGGAGGGTCCTCAGCATAGTACAATGCCATAGAGTCCACCCTTCAAAGCAGCCATTTTCTCCAGGGGAACTGATCTCTGTTGGCTGGGGATCAGTGGTAAAAGCGGGAGATCCCCAGGCCGCACCTGGAGGCTGGCAACCCTAGTTCCCTCTAAGCTGAGTTAATGTGAGCTAGCTCAGTTTTTTAGCCTCCGGCTCACATATTTTTGTCTTGGCTCAGGAAGGGTGGATCCAGAGCAAACTAATTTATGCAGCAGCCAAGTCGCTCACTCACAACTTTCATGCCAGTAGCTCACAAAGTAGAGCTTTTGCTCACAAGACTCCGCAGCTTAGAGGGAGCATTGGCCTGGAGATCAGTTGTAAAAGTGGAAGGTACACAGGCCCCACCTGGAGGCTGGCAACCATTGTTTGGGGAATTTGGGGGCAGTGCCTGTGGAGGGGGAATTTGGGGTGGGATTTCCCCCTAGAATCAATGGTATACCATAAGTTCTGCACTTTGAAGCTGCCATTTTCTCTCTTGGGACTACTTTCTGTAGCCTGGAGATGAGTTCTAATTCCAAGAGTTCTCCAGTCCCCACTTTGTGGTTGCCAACTCCAGCTTGGGAAATTCCTGAGCTTAGGAGGTGGAGCCTGAGGATGGTAGAGCTCTAGGGACCCCAGTCCACCCTCCAGCACTGCCATTTTCTCCAAGGGAACTTATCTCTGTAGCCTGGAGATTAATTATGATTCTGTGAGATCTCCATTTCTCACCTGCAGGTTGTCAGTGCTGTCCCACTTAGAGGTTGGCAACCCAAGGAACAACTGATACTAGACTCTCCCTTCCCTCTGGCTATTTGCGTAGGAGAGCATTTACGTGGGATCATTTCATTTTTGCTCATTTTGCAATAGACTGCTCCGTTAGTAGACACCCACGTATCACAGGTACAACCAGCTGGTCACAGTATGGGTCATTGGCATGTCTGATTTTGCGCAAAAGCCAAACAAATGATCAAACACAATGCCTGCCAAAAATATATTTTTGACAAAACTGACAGAGCCGTCTAAAATCTGGTACAAACTTTCCCTCCGGATGTTATCTCTACTACAGTCTACAAATAAACAAGGAAGATTTAAAAAAACAAAAAACTGGGTAATCTTGATGGAAATCTAAGTAACAGTCTTTTCTTCCCCCTTCCAGCTTGGTATCCAGAAGCGTCTCATTTCCAAAAGCTTCTTGTACAGAGGGTCGTGAAAACCTGGCCAACTCTACGAGAACACATAATGTGCTACATTAGGTTTAATTGTTTAAGGCTTGGAAGTCTGGCCATGTTATTGTCTTTTATTATACCAAGGGAGTCTGGGGCACATATTTAGATGGACATGGAGTAGTAGAATTAGGGTTGCCAGTGTCCAGGTGGTAGCTGGAGAGGCCCTGAGATTACAACTGATCTCCAGATGACAAAAATCAGTTCACCTGGAGAAAATGGCCACTTGGGAAAGTGGACTCTATCTGGCATTATACCTTTTGAAGTCCTTCTCCGAACCCCACCCTTCTCAGGCTCCACCCCCCAAATCTCCAGGTGTTTCCCAACCCAGAGCTGGCAAACTTAAGTAGAATGTCCAGGCATGGCCTAGTGACCAGAGGGGATGGGGGTGGGGACTTCCAGATTGTGAGGGTGAACAATCGAGATCCTCAGTGCCTTGCTATAACTTCTGGCGTGACCCTGAAGTGACTCCATCATGATGCTCTAATATTGACCCCAAACTTTATGATTTAACCATAGAGTTTTAGGGAAATACTAGAGAGTCACCCAGCATGATGGAGGGCTGCCAGGTCACCTCAGCTTGCCAGCAGGGGAGATTTGGTGGGCGTTCCAGGCTGGGTGAGGATGTCATGCGATGATGTCATGTGGAAGTGATATCACATTGGGACATCACAGGGCAATGCTCTGCATTTGGGGCAAAATGCCACAGGCTTTTTGGTTGAAAACCATAGAGTTTTGCCCAAAAAGGAAAGTGTTGCAGTGCAACATCCAAACATGATGATGTCACTTCCGTGACATCACCTCACGACATCCCTGTTTTGGGCTGAGGCTTCCTGCACTGGCCAGAAGCCTGAAAAATCTGGGAACCTGGACCGGGGATCTTGCAACCCTAGCATAATGACAGTATTTCCAGGTCACACTGGAAACAATGGCATTGCACCGGGGTGCTGATAGGGCCCCCATTTTGCTTGGGCGTTTCATCATGCCAATGGCAGCAGGCAACAGGAGCTGGGGTGGGCCTCTGGTAGGGCTGCCATCTTCCAGGTGGGATTTGGAGATCTCCTGGAATTACAAATGCTCTCTAGACAACAGAGATCAGTTCCCCTGGAGAAAATGGAAGCTTTGGAGGCTGGACGCTATGGCATTATACCCTGCTGAGGTCCCTCCCCAAACCCTTCCATCCCCAGGCTTCACCTCCAGATCTCCAGGAATTTCCCAGCCCAGAGCTAGCAACCCTAGCTGGCCCCAGTGGGGAACTCCGAAGCCTAATGTGGAGTCATTTCAGGCTGTCAGAAAGAAGATGGTAAGAAACTCATTCTCCTGGAGAACCACTTTCACAGTCATGAGGGGGGAATCACTTCAGTCTAGGGTTGCCAACCTCAGATGGAGACTCCTGGAATTACAGACTACAGAAATCAGTTCCCTTGGAGAAAAATGACTACTTTGGAGGGTGGAGTCTATGGCATTATACCCCACGGAGGCCTTTCCCCTACCTGAACTCCACCCTCCCCAGGCTCCACCCCCAAAATCTCCAGGATCCAATTTGGTGTAGTGGTTAAGAGCAGCAGACTCTCATCTGGAGAACTGGGTTTGATTCCCCACACCTCCATTTGAAGCCAGCTGGATGACCTTGGATCAGTCACAGTTCTCTCAGCCCCTCCCCCAAACTAGTTCACCACAAAAAAGAGCTAGAGTTCCAGACTGCCAGACAACTTTTGGATCTCCTGGCTACACTATACCCCCTGCCATATGATAATTATTAATTATTCTCCAGGAATTTCTCAACTTGAGTTGGCAACCCTAATTCCTTGCCCACTACCACGGCAAGTGTCTCATCTGTATCTTATATTGCCACAGATTTCTGTTTCTCCATGTCTGGTTTTTTCCAGGTAGGCATTTGAGAAGGGGAAGGCTGGGAGCAGAGGCAGCATCCCTCAGGATGGCGGTTTTGGTTACTGGGCCTCCAGTCACAGATGTATGTGCCATTTGATGCTTCTTGAAAGCTGTCCATGGGGTTTTCTTGGCAAAGAGACTGAAATGGGTTGCCATTTCCTTCTCCAGTGGTCACATTTTGTCTGAGTTCTCTGCAGGGAAAGGTTGAAGGTAAAAGAAGAAGGGGGCGGCAAAGGATGAGATGGTTAGACAGTGTTATCGATGCAATGAACATGAAATTAAGCAAACTCCAGAGCACAACAGAGGACAGGAGGGCCTGGCGTGATGTGGTCCATGGGGTTGCGAAGAGTCAGACTCAAGTATGCGACTGAAGAACAACAACAAAAAGTTGTCCATCTTTCAAATCTCTGTAATTCTTTTTTATTGTCATTTATAGAAACAATGTTTTGAGGCAAACAAATAAAAGGATTATAACAGCCACACAGTCCATTGATCAGTCATTAAAAAAAAATCGTGTCATATAGAAATAGCAGCCATGTAGACATACATAATCCAAGAGAAGGTTTTAAGGAAACCATTTATCAAAACCATTCTAAATGGGCCACTATTCATGCAGGGACTAGAATTGCCAGTTGGCTTGAAAAAAGTTGAGATCTTAGAGATCTGACTAATTGAAAAGAACGCCTCTTCTAAAATGGTGCCTGTTGCCATGGAATGAAATGCTGCTTTACAGACCTATGCTTTTAGCTTTGAAGGGCATAGAATGAAGAGTGGTTAACATTCTTTTGAAATTAGATTTGCATTTATTGTTGTGGTTTTGTGTTTTGCAATGTTTTCCCCCTGAGCAAAGGCGACTGTATGTGCAGGCAAGCCCAATCTCGTCAGATCTCAGAAGCTAAGCAGGGCTGACCCTGGCAAGTACTTGGAAGGGAGACCTCCAAGGAATATCAGGGCCAGGATGCAGAGGCAGGTTATATCAAACCACCTCTCTGAAAGGTCCTAGCCCCATTAGGGGTCACTAGAAGTCATCATGACTTCCAGGCTCACAAGCATGCACATACAGACACACACACTTACCAAAAATAAGATTCGTAACTTTTTTTGGTTCAATAATAAATCTTCATTAATGTTCTGGAAAGAAGGTCCTACCATACACTTCTTCAGGATAGCCCACTGAATGGTAAAAGAACACTCGATGCTGAAGCACTGTTGAAGAAAATGTCCTGTTTGGTCTGGATCGAAGTCCATGCCATTTCAACAATTAAGGCTGCTAAAAAGTTCCAGTTTGGCGATCTAATGGCAGACATGTCTCTTGGGAGCTCCTGAGGACATGATCTGTGAGCCAGTGAATGGGGAGGGGATGCGATTGTACGTTCCCCTTGGGGACTCGTGCAATGGGTCCCTAGCCATGGGGCACTAAGAATCACCTCTCCACAGGCAGGTCACCGGCAGATTGAGGCGGCTCCATGCCCCGATGGTCTCGCCGCTGTGTTCTAGTACTGGACTCAGAGATGCACACTGGGACAAGCAAGTGGAGGTCAAGCGTACTACACGACTGATGGCGAGATCTACTAGATCTATATTGAAAGTGAGTGCTGGTTGAAATGAGCACCAGAGACTTTGGCTGAAAATTCCCCTTAAAGCAAGCGGGGGGGAACCCCCCACAATAATGGAAATGGGTTTAAAGCATGAGGGGGGACGGATTTGAAAGCAGAATGAGACTTTAGTAAGGACTTTCCAAGAGACTTACAAGCGATTTGTAGACTCCAGAGGCTTTTGGTAATTTTCATTAAACGTAAACATCCTCAAAGATGTCGCTGAGAAAGATGGAGAAAGATAAGCAAACGAAATCTAAGCCTCCTTCAGGAAGTGCTAGCCCAGCGAGTGTGGTCACGAGACTGGACATAACCATAGACTTCTCTAAGATGCTAACAGACGCCTTGCGACCCCTGCTGGAGCAAATGATGACAATAAAAATTTTGCTGCACAGCAACTACAGTTAAATGAGACTATGAAAAAAACAGAGCAACATGCGGAGAACCTTAAGGAAGTAGATGCCAACACTAAAAAGCTTAAAAAGCAAATGCAGGAGATGAAAAAGAAGAGAAACTCTGATGAAGCCCAGCTTTTGCATCTTCAAATGGAAAAATCAAGCTTTATTCTGAGATTTCAAGGAGTTCCTGAGAATAAAGGGGAGAATCTTAAGCAGACTATGAGCGATGCTTTGGGACCGGTTGCAGATTTGAAAGCGGATGTTCTTTAAAGCGAGATGGATGTGATCTATAGATCATATTCCGAATATATAAAGAAAAATAATCTGCCCAGGGAGGTGGTGGTCAGATTCTCCAGCAGACATGTGTGGGACCAGATTTTAAAGACAACAAATGGAGCTATCCTTAAAATTGATGGCAAGGAGATAAGAGTTTCGAAAGACATTCCCTTTGAAATAAGAAAAAAAGGAAAAAATACAAAGAAAAACATAACCTACAAATGGATTGTACCTGAAGGCATACCCTTCAAATTTAATGAAAAGAGGGAAAAGTTTGACTCTGTTATGAAAGCATAGGAGTTCCTGCAGCAACAACTTGGTCCAACGGGAGAAGAAGATAATGAGGACAGCAGCAAGGGAAGTGATGGTGGACCACGTACTGGAGAAGACTTCGACTCGGAATGTGGGGCAGCTGCCCCCAAGGAAGGATATCGATTGAGGGAAAGAAGGGAAAGAAGAGGCAAATGAGTTGCCAACTCTCTCTGAAGTCTATTTTTCTTTTTATACTTAAACGTTCTTTGGTATTGTTCTTTACTAAGTCAGATTATCTGGACTTGAAGTATATAAGCAGTTTTTATGATAATTTTTAATGTAACAAATTACTCTTTTTTATCATTTAAAGCTTTATATTGTAACCATTATATGACTACCACCTCTTGGGTTTTTAGTGGTTATCTTTACTTTCTCCTGTTGTTTATAGTTCCCCTTCCTTATTTTCTTGTAGTTTTGGAAAATAAAATAATAATAATTAAAAAAACAATTAGGGCTGCCAGTCTCCAAGTGGTTACAAATGAGAAAATTGTTTTCTGGAGAAAATAATTGCTTTGGAAGGTAGCTTCCGTGGCATTATATCCCACTGAGGTCCTTGTGTTCTAATGTAAGGATTATACTTTTAGCTGCTGTGGAATTTGCCCTGAAGAAAAATGGAAATGGGTTTCGAACCATCCCGTTGGCACGGAGCCGTGGACATGCTGTTAATAGAAGAGGAAAAAGAATGTGTCTTTGGCTGATGGTTACAACACAAATAGGAAGGTTTGTCATATAGAATTTTGAACAGATGAAGAAGTTGACTATTGGAAGTCCAGAGCGGCTATATGGACTAGTATTCGACCTAAGCACTTTATTCAGTATAGGAAAATTACATGTACTGTCAAATTCTTTGGTATCTATTATTGTTAAAGATCTTTATAGGGTCTAAGTAATATAAGAGTTTTTCACAGAAATGTATGTAAAATAAGTTCTTAGTAATTATATCACAGTTGTTTGTATTTGTTGATCAGTCTCCCAGTGGTAGCTATAGATCTCACAGAATTGCAACTGGTCTCCCGTCCAGAGAACAGTTCCCCTGGAGAAACTGATTGCTTTGGAAGGCAGACTCCATGGCATTACACCCCACTGATGTCCTTCTCCTCCCCAAGCCCTGCCTTCCCCAGGATCCACCCCCAAGATCTCCAGGAATTTCACAACCCAGAGTTGGCAACCTTATATAACATCTGGTGTTTCCAGACCATTCAGCCAGCCCCAAGAAGGAGCTATGTGCTCAAGCCATTCTGGATGTTCTAAGAAATGCTCCTGTAGAATGCTATGCTCCTGCAGAATGCAGGGGGTTGGACTAGATGACCTGCAAAATCCCTTCCAACTCTAACATTCTATGATTCTATTCTATGTATGCCAGATGCCTTTTCTGTACTAGGGTTCTTGCAGGATTGGAACCAGACAAGAGCACCATCTTTAGCAACTTGGTCTCTACAGCAATGGCAAAAGACCAAGCCAAGGCCAAGGGAAGGGATCCCTGATTAACCTAGAGAATATCAAGCCAGAGACTGAAAAGCAGCCAATTCAGTTAGGATCAGAATCCCCCAGACCTCCTGCTGCCTAGTATAGTGCTTTATGGGAGTCAGTCTGCCCACTACAGTGAGAGACTTAATAACCCAGCAGCCGCCGTTTCTACATCACTTCTCGGTACAACCTGTAAGTAACAACAGGTAGCTCTAGGAATTGCCAGAAGCTCTATGGTTTCAATTCGTACCCAGAAATAACAAAGTGGAATTGTCGGCAGTATATCCACTCCCCACATCCCCACCCTCATCCCTCCCAGAATTAATAAGATGGTAGTAAACACAAACACTGAACCTACATATGGCACAGGATAGTGATCATGGTTGTTAACTTTGACCAGGGGAATTTTTGGAGATTTGGAGGTGGTGCATGTGGAGGGGGGGAGAGATTTGGGGAATGATTTCACCTAGAATGTATGGTATACCATAGAGACTGCCCTCTGAAGTTACCATTTTCTACAGAACTGATCTCTGTAGGCAGGAGATCAGTTATAATACTGGGACAATTCCAGGAGGTGGATAGCCATAACGATAACTTAAAGCATGGTATGGGTGTGCTAAACCCTCTCTTGTGCTTGCATTTTATCTGTATATCTCTGTGCCCAGTCCCCGTCTCCACCCCCCAGCAGGGCTTACTTCCAGTTTCTAAGCACTTCCAGGTTCAGAACCCGCTGGGGTGAAACAGCTGAGTGCGGTACTAACAGGGTGAAAACTGCAGGGTCAGCCTTGCCTTCCCACCCACGCTGTGCTTGAAACTACCCCTACCCCATGCTTTTTAGGTAGACTCCGTGGCAGGTCCAATTTTATTGCATGACATCAATTACAGAAGATTTTTAAAAGGTGTTCCTATCAGGGGTGTGCATTCAGAACTCAAAGGGTGCCCAAAATCCTCTATTTAGTTTTATTTCAGATATTGCCAATCTAAAATTAAACAGGGAATTTCAGACTGGAAATATATAAATGTACACTCCTAGTTTGCAGATGGGGTGAGGGAGGGCAGGGTGAGGGAATAAGGCTGCAGTCCCATGGCTTGGTGGGAACTATGGGGGAAGAGCCAGATTTGTCTTTTGGCAGTTCCAGCAACCATTGCTCATATAGTTGGAAACCCCAAGCTCTGCTGTGAAAGGGAGTCATGATTTTATTCTCTTTTTCACCCATGGAAGGAGATTATTGACCATCTCACGGAAGTTCTTTTTCCACTACTTCCAAAGATAATACGTATTCAAGGAACTTTGCAAAGGTATTTGATAAGTTTGGGAGGGAAGGCAGCATGGTATCACTCGATCTCATCAGATCTCAGAAGCTAAGCGGAGTCAGGGCTTGGAAGGGAGACCACCAAGGAAGGCTCTGCAGATGGCCAACCACCTCTGCTTCTCACTTGCCTTGAAAGTCCCTTGCTGGGGTTGCCGTAAGTCAACTGTGACTTCACAGCACTTTACACACATATCTAGTTAGTAAGTTTTCCTTTGCTTCTGGTGCTTCTTTGGCAATTTATAGTGAAAAGGGACAATATGAAGTATCCTTTATGCTCTGAACACACTGTCTAGTAAATAAACAAGCTTCCTGAATTTCTTGTTATATCCCTATAGTTCCAATGTCTGCAGGAAGTTCAGTCTGTTTTGATAGTCGAGCTCCCATTTGTGGTTACACCCCCTCTCCCACAAAGCAAAAGGTGCTTCTGGTTTAACTGTACTAGGGCGCTTTTGCGAACAATAAATAATGCACTTTCAACCCACTTTCCATGCATGTTGCAAATGGATTTTACTGTGTGAAACCACAAAATCCACTTGCAAACCGTCACTGAAGTAGATTGGTTTATTGATATTTTTGCACTGTAGAAACTACTTTGGGTTCTATTGGAGAAAAAGGCAGAATATAGATGCATAATAAATAGATATCATAATAAATAAACAATCATTAATTTAAATTCCTATGCATCATTGGGAAAACTTTCTCTGTGGACTTTTGTTTGTCTAGGGACCAGTGTCACCAATTGGCTAGAATAACAATAATAACAACAATAATTAACAACAACAACAACAATGTCATATAACATTATGGCTGCCCTTCATAGTAATGTAACGAACCAGACCTGCAACATGTGACAAGGGTACCATTGAAATCAATACAAATAGGTCCACAAGAAGCAAGCGAGGAGGAAATGAATTAAAAATCCATGCTTACCATGCATTAAAAAAAATGCATTCAAGGGCCCCTATTCTGAGCTATTAAAATGCTAACTAGCTAAGGTTTCCTGAAGGTGAGGGACAGGGCAGCTTAGAATCCCGGCAATGCCCAATCTCTGTTAAGATTAAGGACTGCATTAAAATGAAATATGAAAAGTGCACGTCAGGTTAATGAAATTATCCGGCAGCTACTCTCCATAATGAAACACCCTACCTGGCTCTCATCAATCAAAGGCGCACCCTTGTGCACCTCCTTGCCAGGGAAGCAGCTGCCTCTCTTTATAACTACCAAAGATGACGGGACCGTGGTGAAAAAATACACTGAGATGAAACCTCAGGCCAGGCAAACAGAAGCTGCCATCAGTCAAGAATGCAGGTAAGGGATGACAAATAAATAGTCAGGGACTTTCAGTGGGCCGTCTTGTAGATTAAAAAAAGAAGAGGGCATCTTGCAATTATTCATAAAGGCATTTGATAATTATTCCTACATTCTTCTGGTGGGATGTTTAACTCAGCCATGGCTATGTAGCTTGAGCTCTTTCCTGAATGATAAAGTAGGACTTGTGGTCCTTCTGTCCTTCTGCTGAGAAGCGTGTACAACAGACATAAATCTGGGATAATTTGAGCCCTTTTCATGCATCCAATGCTGCCTGGGTGAATCAGGATAGGGAAGCAGGACTGGGTCAGCAGGTCTTGCTCCACGTACATGTAATCATACCAGGGTGGCAACAGGACTAGGGAGCTCTATGGAACAACCATAGAGTTTGTGGAAATTGCTAGAGCATCTTGATGACCTGTGATGACACTTCCAGTTATGCAACTTGAAGTCCCTGAAAATTGAATATAGTGGTTGCATTGCAGTGTTAGATCCTTCCTTCCTTCCTTCCTTCCTTCCTTCCTTCCTTCCTTCCTTCCTTCCTTCCTTCCTTCCTTCCTTCCTTCCTTCCTTCCTTCCTTCCAAGAAGATTCTCTGGAAGCTGAATTGTACATCTGCGGCTACCTTTTCTGCAGCCCCATGGGATCCTCAGCTCCGGAGAACTGAAGTAGTACAGAATTTTATAGGGTCTGTACCCTGGCATATTTCTTGGGAATTCAACAACCTCACCTCCACTCTCCCCTTAGTCTTGCTGACCCCTTGCATTCTGAGTCTTCAAAACACCTTCCCTGTTCACTTCCCTTTCTGCCTCCTGTCCCATAGCCTTCTGTTTGATTTCTCCCCCCCACCAATTGTTCTTTCCCCTTAACTTTATGCCTCTCACAACTCTCTGTTCCTTGGACTGCTTCCTTGCCTTGAATATTCACCTCTCAGCTAGGGTTCCATGTTGGGAAATTCCTAGAGATTTGGGGTGGGCGGCACCTGGGGAGAGCAAGGTTTGGGGAGGGGAAGGACCTCACAAGTGCCATACAGCCCACCCTCCAAAGCAGCCCATTTCCTCCAGGGGAACTGATCTTTGTAGTCTGTAGATCAGTTGTAGTTCTGGGAGATTTCCAGGCCTCACCTGCAGGTTGGTGACCCTATTCTCAGCTTTTCTTGTCTTTGAAAGACAAGAAAATCTAAATTTGTTGGAATTTTTTCCTCATCAATGCTTATTAGTTTATTTAGATATTGATGTCCCACTTTAATCCACAGTGGGGACCCAAAGCGGCTCCTAACATTGCTTCTCCCTTTCTCCATTTTATCCTCACACCCACTACCCGGTGGCTTCAGCTGAGAAAGAGAGAAAGTGGCTCTCCCAAAGTCACCCAGCAAGCTTCTGTGGTAGAGTGAGAATTTGAATCCGGGTCTCCTGTTTATTTATTTACTTTATTTATATCTTGCCTTTTCACCCCAATGCGGACCCAGGGCAGCTTACATCATTCTCCCTTCCTCCATTTTATCCTCACAATAACCCTGTGAGGTAGATTAGGTTGAGAGGGTGTGACTGGCCAGCAAGCGTCCATGGCATGTGTGTGGATTTGAACCTGGATTTCCCAGATCCTAGTCCAACACTTTAACCACTATGCCATGCTGGGTCTCAGGTCTGGACACTGCAGTGTTATGGGTCTTCCTCCTTTCCTGATGCCTTCAAGTTTTCCTATTGTCTTCTCCAGTAACTCATCTTCTCGGAATGTGCCCAACGTATGATAGCCTCCGTTTAGTCATTTTAGCCTCTAGAGAGGATTCAAGTTTGATTTATCTAGAGCCCATTGATTTGTCTTTTTGGTGGTCCACGGTATCTGTAAAACTCTCCTCCAGCACCACGTTTCAAATGAATCAATGTTCTTCCTGTCAGCTTTTATCAATGGCCAGCTTTTCACACTCAAACATAGTAATGGGGAATACCATCATACCTGCACATTTTCTTCCACACTTGACCAATGGCACTTGCTTGATTATGTGGGAAAGGGAACCCACAGAAGAAAGATGGCCAAATGTCACAGCATATACAACATGCACAGTTCTCCTATAAAAGCTCACCATTAGACCTGAAGTTACACGATGAGCCCCACGAGCTGACTGTGGAAGACACTGAAGGTGCAGCTGGTTCGCAGCTTCTGGGGCTGCTCCAAGTCAAAGGGTGAGGACGGATATTTTTTAATTTTTTTAGTTTATTTTACTTCATTCATACCCCATTTTATGAAGAATGAAGAAAAAAGAAGAGTTGGATTTAGACCCCAACCACCACTCAGAGCGGCTTACAATCCACCTTCCCCTCCTCTCCCCACAACAGACACCTTGTGAGGTAGGTGGGGCTGAGAGAGCTCTCTCGAGAACTGCTCTTGAGAGAACAGCTCTGAGAAAACTGTGAATGACCCGGCCTGTTATGTCCTGCGAACAGGACCAGGCATCAGCCAGAGGCTGCCAAGCTTCAATCCTGAGAACAATAGGGACTAGGCTCCTGAATTCGGAGTAAGGAGCCAATAGGGACATTGGCAAGAAATTTGAACCCACCAATAGAACTATGGGGCGTTCCCCCCCCCAATGTATATAGTTGGCCTCTGGCCATTGTTGTTTGTCTTTGTGTGAAGCACTAATAAACGCGTCTTCGCCTATGTCATGGTCCGAGTCCTGATGTATGGAACCCAGTACTTTACAGAACCAAGGTCATCCAGCATGGGGAGGAGTGGGGAATCAAACCCAGTTCTCCAGATTAGAGTCTGCTGCTCTTAACCAGTACACCAAACTGGCTTAACCACTACACCAAATGGAGATCCAAAGTGGCTTACATCATTCCCCTCTCCTCTCTTTTATCCTCACAATCCTGTGAGGTAGATCAAGCTGAGAATATATGAGACTGGCCCAAGGCCCACCCAGCAAACACCCATGGCAGAGTGGGGATTCGAACCTGGGTCCCCGATGGATTCTTCACTTGCACTATGAGCCTGGCTTTGCAACATGCATTTACAGATATACACACCAAACCACAGCCTGCAAGCTTTTTCTTGTCCCTTTGTATATCAGGTTGTCTATCTGTTTTGTTGTTTTTTTTTAAAAAAATAAGGAATACAATATATTTATTGATTTATACACCTAGCTTTCCTTACTCTCAAACACTCACAAACTTTAAAAAAAATTAACAGATCTGGAGTTTAGAAGAGGAGAACTTAATGATGGCATGAGTACTAGCCAATAGATGCCCTCAACAGCTGCTTTTCTCCAGTCTCTCCAACCACGCAAGAAATTTGCAGAATTGTTGGTTGTTGTTTTTTCTTCCCAGTGCTTTCCACATTAGGGGGGTGGGACATTCTGTTGAAGTGTCCCCACTGTTCTAAAAGGGCACATCTGTTTTCATAAGCAGTCTCCATGTTCCTGTTCCCATAAAATCCGATTGCATGGCAGTGGATTTGAAGAGGCCGCTGGCAAGGAATGCTTCACACTTTGGAAACTCTGACTTTGAATTCACAAAGTCAAAGAAGAAGACAAGCCTAGGATTTTCTTTAAACTTTTTACTGTGGGCGTGTGACTGTCTGCCCACCATACATGACCATGTATAATACGATTACATGGCTGCCGGATTAGCCACATAATTGTCCTTTTTGATTTCGCCGCATTATAATTGTGTTCTTTAACCATCACAGCTTAGGAAAAAGGGATTAATCCATCTCCTTTTGCGGCTGAGAAGGTAACCTTCAATGTCTGATCTAAAAGTAAATGGATTCTGAAAGGCTATTTGAAATTTGCCAAGAAATGAATACAAAAACCTCCTTCGTTTTCAAGAAAATGTGAGATGGGAAGGCTCTAACTTATTTGAAAGTGAAGCTCTTTGCCCTGGAACCCATTACCAAGGCCTGAGGGTGGTTGCAGAAAGGAAAAGGCATTCTAGACATGCTTAGGCACTCCTTTCTTTGTTATTACTTCTCATGTATCAGGGCTAAATCCAGGGCTGCCAACCTCCATATGGGGCCTGGGATTCTCCTGGAATGACAACTGATCGCCAGACTACAGAGATCAATTTCCCAGGACAAAATGGCAGCTTTGAAGACCAGACTCTATGATATACTGTAGATTCTAGGTGAAAGTGGCAGCATCGGAGCGCAGCCCTCATGGTATACTGTACATTCTAGGTGAAAGTGGCAGTGTCGGAGAACAGCCTCCATGGTATACGGTAGATTCGAAGTGAAAGTGGCAGCGTTGGAGACCAGCACCCATGGTATACTATAGATTTTACATGAAAGTGGCAGCATCAGAGAGCAGCCTCCATGGTATGCTATAGATTCTAGGTGAAAGTGGCAGCATCAGAGAGCAGCCTTTATGGTACAGTATAGATTCTAGGTGAAATCCCTCCCCAGGTTCCCCTTTCTGCAGGCTCCGCCCCCACATCTCCAGGAATATCCCAGGCCAGAGTTCGCAGCCCTAATTAAACCTTAGCTCTGAAGACAGGTTCTGGAGATTTATTTTATTTATTTTATTTACATTATTTATGGTCTGCCTTTTTTGCTGAGACTCAAGGCACACTGCAAGACATAAAACAGTGAAACCTGACAGTATAAGAGAACCACTGAACAATGCAATGGGACTAGGAGTACAGTCAAAACCAGGTGATAATTACTGTAATCATCACTGTAGATTACAATCCCAGGTTTGTTGTTTGATGGTATTTTCAGAGTGAATATGGGACAGAGTTGGCATCTTGGTTTGTTGCATACCCTGGTCCCAGAGTCTTGTGTCCATATTAGGAAGGTCATTGTCCCTCTAAGCTGTGGAGTCTTGTGAGCAAAAATTTGTGAGCTACTGGCATTAAAGTTGTGATTGAGCGATTTGGCTACTGTATCAATTTGTTTGCTCTGGAGCCATCCTTCCTGAGCGAAGACAAAAATGTGTGAGCTGGAAGCTAAAAAACTGTGAGCTAGCTCACACTAACTCAGAGGGAACACTGGATGGTCCCTGAACACTGAACTCCAGATCTGGGGATTCCCTGGAATTACAATTTACCTCCAAACTACAGATATCAGTTTCCCAGGATAAAATGGCTTTTTTGGAGGGTGGATTCTATGGCATTATACCCCACTGAAGTCCCTGTCCTCCCCAGGTTCCACCCCCAATCTCTAGGAGTTTCACAACCTGGAGCTGGCAACCTTACCCCTCCATCCCCTGCTGGTGGCTGGGGGGGAGGGCTGGCACCCCTAATCTCATTCCATCATAAAGGAAGTCCTCCTGGACTGCTCCATTGTACAGTAGTTCTAAGCTCTTTTTAAAAAATGCAGACTTGAACATTAATTCTGACATTCTGTGGAATTACAGAAGTGTGGGAGCCTTCCTGAAGCAATGAAAATCTGTTAAACCACAACAATTTTATTTATTTATTTTTCCAATTTATACCCCGCCCTCTCTGCTAAGGCAGGCTCAGGGCGGCTTACATAGGGTAAATACATAAATGACAATTAAATTACCATAAAAACATCTAAAAACAATTCATTATAAAACAATACAGTATCAAAGTGCTAGCAATGTTGTTTTAATTTCATAATGACGGTGTTGCCATATGAGTGCATTCAATAAATCACCTAGATGTTCAGCTCACTGATCTTTCCCAGATATAATTGGTAGGCGCAGGCTGTCAATAGCAAACCAAGGGCCAGGGCTCGATAAATTTCAGTTGTTGTTGATAATGGTGGCGGCTCTTAATTGAAGACCTGGTGGAAGAGCTCCATCTTACAGACCCTGCAGAACTGTAAAAGGTCCTGCAGGGCCCTAGTCTCTTCCGGGAGCTCATTCCACCAGTATGGAGCCGCCACCGAGAAAGCCCTGGCCCTGGTTGCAGGGAGGCAGCTGCCTGGCAGCTGCATAGGAATCAATGGGGGGAGCACTTAGGGATCTAACTTCTAAAATCCCTTCTTAGAGAGCACCTACACCACGGTAGGAGTGCTCTCCCCGAATTTGGTGTCTCTAGGTCCAGCGGTTTTGCCTGGGCATTGATTTTATAGTGAGGGGACTTTCTTTTATATATATAGAAGTGCAAAGCACTTACAAGTACTCTACACCCACCTTAGATTATGGGATACAGTGATTCCTGGACTATGCCAACTACTGGGAGGGGAATTACATTCTTAACTATTTCCTACAATAATAAACTCTCTGTATGTAGAAGATGAGATTATTTTTATTTTATGTCATTTTGATCTTGCCTTCCCCCAGATACAGGCTCAAGGTCACTCTTTACCATGGAAGCTCACTGGGTTACCTTGGGCCAGTCACGTGCTCTCTGGATTTTATATGTTTCTGTGTATACTTAGCAAGTGGTCTGAGGCAAACAACCCTTTCTTAGGTCTCTTCTACACATGTGATATACCAGCTCCTTGACTATACCACTTCAAACTACAAGTCTTTGAAAGAAACTCATAGAAAACTAGCTTGTCAGGGGAAAAGTCCAGTCTAACATCCTTCTATCACTGTGGAGGATTCTCTCTGCCTGCACGAACCTATGAACCAACTACATTTCTCGGGTCAGTTTTCCCTCACCGTTTTTCCCACGGTCATACACTCATCATATGCCATCAGTCTGCACTTTTTCTGCAGTTGCACCCACTGAGAGCCAGGGTGGTGTAGGGGTTAGAATGTCAGACTAGGGAAAAGGGCCACCCAGGCAACACCGCCACAAACGAGATGAAGAAGATGGGAGGGAGGGAGGAAGAAGGAGCCAACCGGCTTTGCAGGGCCCTGTGCCTAGCTCACCCAGGCTGGGAGTCTAAGCTAGGACCTGCCTTCCTCAGGCCAGCCACACCTTGCCTGGGCTGGGAACTGCCTCCCCCAGGCTGGGCGCAACTCGCCCAGACTGGAAGCCACCTTCCTGAGTTGGGAACAGCTCACCTGAGCCAAGAGTCACATTCCATGGAGTGGCATGGCTCTTCTACACTGGGCTGACCCATCACCTCACCAGGAAATTCCCCGGTGGCTATAATGGTCAGTCCACTCAGGGCTGGTTGTGAGTTATGTGGGCTACTTTTGCAGTGATGGAAGCCCCAATCCAGTGCAAGCTGTCTTACTTCAGCACTTTCTACTGAAGCCTCCTTGTTACTAAAGACCTCATCTGGAATGCCATCCCTCGAAAATATTGACTTAAGCACTGATGGGCTGCCTGTACCATGCAATGAATACACTTCTCCATCCAGGGAAGAAATGACTTGAAATGACTAAGTATAACTTGGGAGGTCTAGGTAAGCAAGTCACTGCTGACCTTTGTGTTTATCCTTGGGGGCGCAAGAGGAGTTTTCTGTGGCTCTCTTTGCTCGCCTGGTTGAAATTTCGAAGCATATGCAGCATCTTTCTATGTGTGACCAGTATATCATCTGTTAGCACTGACCTTATTCCTAGGCAGACCCCACAGAGCATTCATCCCATCTGTTACTGATAGTCAGTATCTGTAGATCTAGTGGTCTCTTTCAAAGAGATTCACAGTTGCTTTGGTCTTGGAGTTAGGGTTACCCTTGAACGACCACTT
This sequence comes from Gekko gecko, assembly GCA_029375565.1. NCBI lineage: Eukaryota > Metazoa > Chordata > Lepidosauria > Squamata > Gekkonidae > Gekko > Gekko gecko. The sequence continues at coordinate 151,848,461 of JAPDNY010000007.1, forward strand.
CCCTTCCTTGAGAATGCTCAGTGAATCATCTTTCTCTATTTCCACCTTGATTTGCTTCAGAGGGTAGCCATTGTTGGACTGCAGTGGAAAAACTAGATTCCAATCCAGTAGCACTTTAAAGGTGGGCAAGATTTTCAGGGTATGCGCTTTCAGGAGTCAAAGCTTCCCAGACAGGGCTTTGACTCTTGAAAGCTCATATCCCGAAAATCTCATTGATTTGCGTTGTTCTTTTATTCACTCATAGGTGAGATTCGACGAACCATTCCACAAAGGCCTCGATATCGCAGGTCTGTTCTGCTTTCAGAGTAGGGTTTACCACTTTGAAAGCATATCTGCACTAAACATGAATCAACATGGTGTGGAGGTCATAATCAAATGATCCTTTCTGTGGCTTGATCTTTGACTCTCTGAGTACAGTCATTCAGTGGTTTGTGAAACAATGCTACAAAAGGCTCGTGGTCTCTTTCATTCTGAGCCGTCTGGCCATAGATACATGGATGAAAGCATTCACAACAAAACAAGATTCCCAACTGCTTGCATGTCTCATTTGGCCATTAAACGTTGATTTAGATGCACATGCCACTGGTTGCCCACAGTTATCATGTTTGTATAGAATTACTGCTTCTAATCTAGATTGCGATGCATCAGCTGGATTTTTATGGGGCTATGACATAAAATCTTAATACACGTGCTTGCGATAAATTGTTCTTTTACAGTAACTCACAATTCTGCCTGTTGCCTGTCCCAATACCATTCATTTTTAAGTACAAGGAATTTCCTCCAAAATGCTTCTTTTGAGGGTTACCTAAAAAGGTAAAGGTTCCCTTGCTCGAAAGCCAGTCGAATCCGACTCTAGGGTTGCGGTGCTCATCTCCGTTTCAAAGCCGAAGAGCCAGCGCTGTCCGAAGACATTTCCGTGGTCATGTGGCCGGCATGACTAAACACCAAGGTGCACGGAACGCTGTTACCTTCCCACTGAAGAGGTACCTATTTATCTACTTGCAATTTCTTGCTTTCGAACTGCTAGGTTGGCAGGAGCTGGAACTAGAGACGGGAGCTCACCCCGTCATGCGGCACCCGGGTCTTGAACTGCTGAACTACTGACCTTCCACAGCCTGCAGTTCAGCGTCTTAACCACTTGAGCCACCGCAGCTCCCGAGGGTTACCTAGCTAGGTGTTAATTTCCTCAGGTAATTTATCTTTCCAGAAGCATATTTTTTTTAATTGGGCCTGTAGTGTAACTTCATTTCACTAGTCTAGTCTTCATTTCACAAGCGTAGCTTCATTTCACTAGTTCCTCTTGTCAAATTTAACCCTTCTACTTGAGAGGTCTCCCGCAAACATCAGTTCAATTACTCTAGACACTGGATGGTGCCTGAAAGCAGTATGTACATTGCTGAATGTCAATGCTGCAAAACTGCTGTGAAATCAGTACAGCTGATATTCTGCCATAAAGCATTTGTGTATATAAAGTCACATCAAACTGCAGCCGAGCTAAAGGTGACTCCATCAAAGGGCTTTAAAGACAAGTGAGAAGTAGAGGTGGTTTGTCTTCCTCTGCAGAGCTTTCCTTGGCAGTCTCCCTTCCAAGAACTGACATTGCTTAGTTTCTGAGATCAGAAGAGATTGGGATATACCATGCTGCTTTCCCTCCGGCATAAAGCATACTGCTGAAAAATTCACTGACACACAGCAGGTTTGACTCAGTTTAAGGAAGCATCCTGGTTTTCCCCTTCTCTGTTCCTGGTGCTGCTGGATATAAGCTTTCTAGAGTGAACGCTTCCATTTCTCCTAGACTGCATGAGATACCATAGAGTCCACCAGCTGCTACTTCCTCCAGGGGACCTGGTTGTAGTCTGAAGCTCAGCCGTAATTCCAGGAGAATTCCAGGTCCCACCCTGAGCTTGGTAACCTTAACTGCAGTCTAGGCAGCAGTTGCAAGACATCCCTGTCACAGCACCATCCTATGCAGTTTACACTCTTCTAAACCCATTGAAGTCAATGGGCTTGGAAGGGGTACTCCTCTGCTTAGGATTGTACTGCAAGTCCGCCGGCCTCTCAGCTAGTTGGGGGAAACCGCTATGCATCTGGAACACTTTCAGAGGCCTTTGTTCTTTGTGCTGGCTCCATGTGTTCTTAGTTTCGAGCTTCCTGTCCAAAAAGTGGATTTCAGGCTCAGCTCAGATTCTTCCTGACTCAGCACTTCTGACAACATGTCACGGTTGTTGGGCTCATTAATTTATTTTTTAAGTACACACGTTTCCAAATGGGAAAAGAATAACTTTTCAGAGAGAGACAGAGAGAACTGTCTCTTAGAAGAAGAAGAGATTGGATTTATACGCTGCCCTTCACTACCCCAAGGTATCTCAGAGCGGCTTACAAACTCCTTTCCCTTCCCCTCCCCACAACAGACACCCTGTGAGGTTGGTGGGGCTGAGAGAGCTCTGACAGAAACTGCTCTTTTTCAAAGAACAGCTCTTATCAGAACTTTGGCTTGCCCAAGGTCATCCAGCCAGGAGCAAGTGGAGGAGTGGGGAATCAAACCCGGTTCTATTCTTGGTGCTGGAGGGGGCAGCAGTGGGAGGGCTTCTAGTGTCCTGGCCCCACTGCTGGACCTCCTGATGGCACCTGGTATATTTTGGCCGCTGTGTGACAGAGTGTTGGACTAGATGGGCCATTGGCCTGATCCAACATTGGCTTCTCTTATGTTCTTATGTTCTTATGGTTCTCCCAGATTAGAGTCGGCGCACTCAACCACTACACCAAACTGGCTCTCCTCTTAGCTAGTTTCAGCTTCCTATCCTCCCGTTCGTATCTTCCCTCCTCCATAAGAGAATATTTCTCAATTCTAACTATGATCGCAACAGTGCTCCCATCTACATAGGCTCGTGAAACTTTCCAGAAGAGGCATGCCGAGCTCTGAGAAAAAGCCCTTGTCGTGCGGAACCAGTCCTGATTCCCATACAAACAATCTTTTCACTCTTTCTTCAAATAGGGAGTATGATTCATTACCGAGACTAAAATGAGCCACACATCCAGAAGATGTATAAGGTCACCTACAGTAATGGATGATTCTGGATGTTCGGGGAGCAATAGGAATCCGTCTTCTTGTGTAAACCCTTCCTCTAAGTGGTCGTATATCTTTTGTTATGTTGGGGAGGATATATTGCTGCTGTAGAGGAAGGAGGCTGCTGGGGAATGATGGCGTCTTGAAAAGATTGAAAGTTTGGAAGGCCCCTCAGACACGGCAGCCTCCGTTAGGAGGACACCGGAGAGTGTTTCTCCTGATGACATCATGTCGGAAATGCAATCGGTATGCAGTCAGGGGAGCGAGACGAAGGCCAGAATCTCATTTTCTTTATTGGATTTTCTAAAATGGCAGACAAATCTCAAGCATTAGTCTGCTGGAGGGTGGATGAAAGACTGTGCTGTGTCTGTATCTCCATGTAATGCCACTGTTGTTGTGGCAGGAACCTAGAATTAAGCAATCAGTGCAAGCAGTCTTATTCCTCTTTTAAGGAGGCCACGGAAATAACCCTCAGAATTTTTTGGTTGGTCTTGTTTGATGGAAAGTGGCGCTGGAAACGTGACAGGCATCCTGAGGATTGAACCTACAACTCAAGAGTGGAACTCAAAGCCTCTTACTCCCTGTAGAAGGGCTGACCTGATTCTAGTGGTGATGTAGTACTGCTGCTGCAGGTGGCCAGGAGTCATATAACAACTTCCAACCTAGTAGGGATCAGGTGACACAAGGAACCAATCATGTCCCAGTACAACTCTACAAAGCCTCAGAATTCTTGTCTGGTTCCTCAGTTCAGAGCAAGTCTTTTCTCAGTGGCAGATCAAGCTACTATATTTACTCAAAAGGAAGTTGCCCCTGAACATAAGATGATGCTCTTTAAAATGTTATGTGCACAAAAATTATTATTATTATTATTAGACATAACTGTAACCAATGCTCCCTCTAAGCTGTGGAGTCTTGTGAGCAAAAATTCGACTTGTGAGCTAAGGTAAAAGGTAAAGCTTTCCCTTGCTCGAAAGCCAGTCGTATCTAACTCTAGGTTTGCGGTGCTCATCTCCGTTTCCGAGCCGAAGAGCCAGCACTGTCCGAAGACTTTTCTGTGGTCATGTGGCTGGCATGACTAGGTGCCGAGGCACACAGAATGCTATTACTTTCCCACTTGCGATTTCTTGCTTTTGAACTGCTAGATTGGCAGGAGCTGGAACCAGAGACGGAAGCTCACTCCGTCATGCAGCACTCAGGTCTCAAACTGCTGAACTACCGACCTTACGGTCTGCAGTTCAGTGTCTTAACCACTGAGCCACCGCAGCTCCACTTGTGAGCTCCTGGTATTAAATTTGTGAGTGAGTGATTTGGCTACTGCATAAATTAGTTGGCTCTGGAGCCATCCTTCCTGAGCTAAATTTGTGAGCTGGAGGCTAAAAAACTGTGAGCTGGAGACTAAAAAACTCATACTAACTCGTCTTAGAGGGAACACTGACTGTAACCTGTATGCTCATGTCAGTCAACCCCCCCTCCATTTGATGGCATACCTGGTGAAGAAAAAACTGCAACTGTGTTTGAGTAAATACTGTACTTTTCTGTCCATCTGGCCATTAAGAATCCACACCTCTGGTTCTCCTGACACATACATCTAGAAGCAAACTGGAATATGGTTGTAGGGTGACTGCCTGAATTGGTAGGATGCGTAGTTCCTTTTGGAGGGAATGCTAGTATCTGTGGAAACTGGCTCAGCTACCACTGAAGAGGGATGGCTTTGAGATCCAGGGAAGAATTTTGATGCAGAGTACAGGAATGAGTCAATACTAGAGCAACCCATGCCACTTGGTACGGATGCCAGCCTCTAGGTGGGACCTGGGGATCTTCCGAAATTATAGCTCGTCTCCAGATTATAGAGATCAGTTCCCCTGGAATAGATGGATGCTTTGGAGGGTAGGCTCTGTGGCCTTGTACCATACTGTGGTCCTGTCCTCCCCCAGGCTCCATCCCCAAAATCTCCAGGAGTTTCCCAACCTGGAGCTGGCTACCCTACACTCTCACCCTCCCAGTTGCCGGAGGACGCTACAGCTTGGTTTCCCATTTTGATTTGCGATCATCATCATCATCATCATTGTATGGCATTGTGTGTGAAATAGCCAGGAGAGCCTAGGATTGTTTGGCAGCCAGGAAGTTCTAGCTCTTGTAGCATTATGCAGTACCAGGTGGCAGGCCAGGCTTGTTTTTAAGGCAAAAGATGTTTCAGAGGTGGTTTTCCATTGCCTGCCTCTGTGTCACAGCCTTGGTATTCCTTGAAGGTCGCCCTTCCAAATACTAGCCAAGGCCGACCCTGTTTAGCTTCTGAGATCTGATGAAGTCAGGCTAGCCGGGGCTATCCAGGTCAGGGACTCTGATTTGGGAATTCTATCTCAATGGTATTACCTGACCCACTCTGGCCCGTCAGTGCAAGAAGCCTTCCTAGCTGTTGCAAACAGTCTCATTGCAGTATCCTGCCTTAGCCAGAAATGGCTGATTTGGCCTGTCATCCTTCAGGTTACCCTGTTCACACCATAAATTTGAACAACCACAGTTTGGAGGACAATACACTCCCTGTTTTTAAACAGTAGATGACTTCTCTGTTTCTGCTAGTAACCTGGCTGAATTTGCACAACATGGATCTGAGATTCTGCAGATTTGAATAAAGTCGTACAAAGACCTAAACGTTAATTATTCCGAGTCACTTAAGTCATGGATACACATTCCCCCCTGCCCAGAATGCCAAGGAGTGCCAATCCAATAGACAAGAAAATCTTGAAGGATTCCTTTCTGGTACAAGGTTGCTATTTTAGGCAAAACTGGCAACTCCTGCAACAGAGTCACCATGCAGTGCTCTTGATAGTGGATGTAGAAAACACAGGCACCGCTGCAACACCAGTGAGAGAAAGCCACCGTGTCTCCTTTCCTTTCCCCTGTTCCTTGCTGTCATCTAGATGCTGTCTACCCACACACCTCTCAGACTCTCCCCTATGGTCATTCTGTCTAAGTGGAGCAGAAGGCGACCCACTGAGCAACACAAAACGTCTAGCTCTTCTGAAAAGGGATGCCAAGCTCCAACTGGGGCCTGGAGATCTCCTGGGATTACAAGTGATCTCCAGACCACAGAGATCAGTTCGCTTGGAGGAAATGGCCGCTTTGGAGGGTGATGGCATAATAGCCCACTGAGGTTAGGGTTGCCAGACTACAGGTGTTGGCTGGAGATCTTCTGGGATTACAACTGCTCCTCAGGCAACAGAGATCAGTTTACCTGGAGGAAATGGCTGCTTTGGAAAGTGGAGTCTATGACATTATACCCCACTGAAGTCTCTTTCCTCCCCAAATCCTGCCTTCCTCTGTCTCCCCACCCCAAATCTCCAGGTACTTCCCATAAGAACATAAGAGAAGCCAATGTCGAATCAGGCCAATGGCCCATCTAGTCCAACACTCTATCACACAGTGGCCAAAAATACCAGGTGCCATCAGGAGGTCCAGCAGCGGGGCCAGGACACTAGAAGCTCTCCCACTGCTGCCCCACCCAGCACCAAGAATAGAGTGCATCATCTGCAGAGCTGGCAACCCTAATTGAGGTCCCTCCCCTCTCCAAATCCTGCTTTTCTCAGGCTCCATCCCTAAATTCCCAAGAATTTTCCAGCATAGAGTTTGTAACCCTATTACATTTCTGTTTCTGATATTGTAAGCGGCCTTGAGAGAGCCAGTTTGGTGTAGTGGTTAGGAGCGTGGACTCTAATTTGGAAGAACCAGGTTTGATACCCCACTCCTACATGCAGCTGCTGGTATGACCTTGGGTCAGTCACAAGTTCTCTCAGAGCTGTTTTCTCAAGGGCGGTTCTCAAGAGAGCTCTCGCAGCCCCACCTACCTCACAGGGTGTCTGTTGTGAGGAGAGGAAGGGAAAGGAGATTGTAAGCCACTCTGAGACTCCTTTGGGTAGTGAAGGGTGGGATATAAATCCAATCTCCTCCTCTCTTCTCTTCCTTAAGAGAGAAAAGTGGCTAATGCGTGTTTTAAATAAAATAAGAAAAAAATAAATACTACTAAATCAGCCAGAGTGAGGACCAGTTCGTACAGACATGGTGGCAAATTTGCTTTTTACCTTAACTGGTTGGTTCAAAATGAAAATAATCTTTCTGTTCCTCTGCATGTAATGGCTGTAATTTGCCTGTCTGTTCTGTTCCTGTTGCATGGCAAACACATGCCCAGGATCCTGGAGGCAGGAAGAGTAGCTGCCACTCCAAGGAGAGGTTGCGATAAAAAGGCCGTGGCCAGGAGAAGAGTTAAGCACTCGCTTCATGCCTGCCACATTTCTAGTGCAAATGACATCTTTGGTCCGCTGTGTTGAAGTGTGGTAGCCACCCAAGTTCCTGGACTCTGATCTGTCAATGAACATCTAGTTCAGCCATGACACAGTTTGAGCAGTGCTGAATTGCTTCTCCACTCATTGCAAAGCTCTTTGAGCACGAAAGATAAAGCAAGGATTTATTGTTTATACAGTTAAAAGGACACCGAAATTAATTGCCTCTGCCGACAGGAAGCCAGCCGGCTGTGTTAACGACGGAGAACAAGCTAGTAAACAAAAAAATTGGACTACGGATATATCTTTTTAGGTTTACAGCAGAAATTAAAAGGTCATGGTCTAGGGTTACAATTCGGCAACGTTTCTAGTTGTATTTGAAATACATACCACGCAGAGCCCTATTCCAGCAAAAGAATTCTGCTGCTGTGGAAATTAAGCAGACCATGTGCATGTAGAAGAGTGGGGAAATCAAACCCAGTTCTCCAGATTAGAGTCTGCAGCTCTTAACCACTACACCAAACTGACTCTCTTGCCTTGAAACCCCCCAGGGTCACCATAAGTCAGCTGTGACTTGATGGCAAATAAAAAAATTCAGCTGTTTTCAGCTTTCTGGTTGGTTTTCGATTACTGCAATCCAAATCCTGTTGCATTGTTTATTGGATGCCTCATCTTGTTGATTGTATGTGACTTGTGCCGTGTAACCTTCCTTGAGTCTCAGTGAGAAAGGCTGATGATAAATAACATAAATAAATCTCAATATTGCCTGCTGGGTGATCTTGGGTCAGTCACGCACTCTCAACCTAACCTACTCCACAGGGGTGTTGTGAGGATAAAATGGAGGTATAAATGTAAAGCTGATTTGGGTATCCTTTGAGAAGAAAGGCAGAGTAGGGGCGTGGCCTGACACTAAGAAGAATGGCTGCACAATTCTAGAGCTCTGCTCCTTCGCCCCAATACCTCCTAAATCGCACCACTTTTGATTGCAAACGACTCTAAATATATGGGGAGATCCAGTGAGAGACCCAGGAACCAGAAAAAACATACAGAGCGACCACTTACTGACTACTTCCAACTTGCTACAACGACTGCAGGCCGATCTGCTTCTAAAACTACTGAAGACAAGATGGCTGACGGCACTCAGCAACAAGGTACAGATGATTTGCAAATTGACTCTCAAAATGTTTTAAAACAAATGAGCAAAATGGAGACAAGAATTTTAGACTCCATGAAGGCATTATTTGAGCCTATACAGACCCAGCTAAATGATATAAAACAAGCTCTGCAGGAAGTTGATAAAAAAGCAGATCATGCAACTTCTTTAGGTTTACAAGCTGCAGAAGCAATTAAAACTTTTAAAACTGAAGAGACAGTAACTCAGAAAAGACTGTTGGCTCTAGAAATGGAGACGGAGCCAGGCAATATAATTTGAAATTTCGTGGTTTTCCTGAGGACACTGAAGAGAAAAGTGAATTACAAATATTTCTGGCACAATGGCTTGCATCTATTCTTAAGCTTGAAGATGGTGTGGCCCCTATGATTTTAAAAGCTCACAGATTGGGACAGAAAAACAAAGATAAGCGTAGAGGACCAAGAGATATTCTGGCAACGTTTCTGGATGCAAGAACCAAAAATAAAATACTAACAGAAGCCAGAGTAAACAAAAATCTTCCCTTTTGGATATTAAAATAGAAGTTTTCCCTGACTTACCCCCGGATGCTATTGCACAGAGAAGGACTCTAAAGCCGATCACTCATGCAACTCAGGGAAGCAAACATAAGATATAGATGGTCTGCTGCTGCAAAATTGCAAGTATGGCACAAAGGAACATTGTACACAGCTACAGACCTGGAATCTGGTCAAACATTACTGGAACTCCTGGAAATCACCCAGCCATCTATGGAGACTGACAGACAATCTATCTTTTAAAAGAAGACTGCAGTACAATCTAACTCCACATAAGGAAAACAAAGTAATGGCACGTCCTTGACTTATAGCTCACTGAGAGTAAATGTATAATTATCTGCTGTATGAAGGTTTCATAAAGTGGTCATTTATTCTAATGGTTTAAAGATTATTACGTTAAATATGTATACAATATTCTAAAGACCATATATGGTATTGGGGGAAGGGGGAGCAAGTAATATTCACACCAGTTCCTTCTATAGTTAAAGTCTGGATATAGTCTCAAATTCATAACTTCGATCCTTGTTCTAAGGAGTGAGAGATTTAATCTCACTACCTCTCCCAAGTATTTGGGGAAGGGTTACAGGAAGTTCTTTTTCTTTTACCCTTAGTCTTTTTATTTTGGTGTGTGTTTTCAGTTAGGGTGGGGGGGTTGTTATTAGAGTTAGATATTGAGTATAGTTACCAAACAGGTTAAGTTAAGTAAAGTTACTGTTACACAGTTGATAAGGCAGGTAAGGCAGTATTAGTCTCCAGGAGAGTAGTTAAAGCTAGTTACAAAAGTAATATTTTCCTTGACTTTTCATTTCTAGGAAAGAGTGATAGTAATTCCTTGGTTACGTTGCACGCATTGTTTTATTATATACAATAATCAGGTAGAATATATGTAAGATATACCATTTACATCTGTGCAAAAGTATTGTTATTTTGTTGATTCTATAAAATGTCAAAACTACTTAGATGCATGACTTATAATACCAGAGGCATGAGCAACCCTGTGAAACGTAAGCGCATTTTTGCGCAAATAACTAAAGAACATCCAAATATTGTTTTTCTTCAGGAAACACACAACACTGCTAAGTATCCATGTCTTTTTAAATCACAAAAATTCAAATATCAATGGCAGTCGTATGGCTCCTCTAAATCTCGAGGTGTAGCCATCCTAATTTCAGCTAATACTAACTTCACGCTTAAGAAAATACTCAAAGACCCTGTAGGTAGATTTTTATTTGTGGTAGGAAGTGTTGATACAACTGTTGTAACTCTTCTAGCTGTTTTGTATGCACCAAATACAAATCAAATAGCTTTTATGACTGAAGTCCTAAATAAGCTAGCCAACTTTCAAGAAGGTGATTTAATAATCGGGGGAGATCTAAACTGTATTATGGATTATTCCTTGGATAGATCCTCCTTCAATAAGATGCAGAAAAAATGCATACAGATTGAGAAGAAACAAACCCTCTTGCGAGGTTGATCCAACAATATTCTTTAATAGATATCTGGAGACAGTTACATATAGGAGAACGTGACTACACATATTATTCACAGAGACATAAAACCTATACCAGAATTGATTACATATTAGCTTCACCATCTATAATAAATAAAATTAAATCAGCCCAAATTGGGAATCTGCAATGGTCTGACCATCATTGGGTCAGCTGTGATTTAGAACTAGGTATGGAAGTAAGACAAAAACATGGAAGCTGAATACAAATTTATTAAAAAATCAAATCATAGCAGCTGAGATAGAATCAGTCATTAAAAATTATTTCATAGACAATAACACAGAAGAACACAGAAGATATCCCCAGCAATTATTTGGGATGCAATGAAGCCTGTCAGCAAGGGGTGAGTTGATATCCAAGGCAGCTTATCTTAAACAAACAAAGAAAGCAAAAAAGAGAAAAAACTGTTAACAGAAATAGCTGTGCTGGAAATGAAACACAAACAAACAGGCAATAAAAAAGCATACAAGAAATTATTAGCCATAAGACGGGAGCTAGACACACTTGACATCAATCAAATACAGCAAAACTTACTCTACTTGCAACAAAAATCATGGCAAAACACATCGAAGGCACTGAAAGTTTTGACTAGAAGAGTCAGACAGAAAAGGGAAGCCAGATTAATTACCTCAATAAAGGACAGACAAGGTAAACTACTATTTGAAACACAGCAAATAACAAAGGCTTTTTTAGAATATTATAAACAATTATATGAAACAAAAGAAATAAATGCAACCTCAATTAAAATATATCTAGAAAAATACTATAACAATATTAAATTGTCAGAAGAACATAAAGCAGTAATGGAGAGTCCTATTACTGAAAAGGAAGTGATTGCAGCTATTAAAAAATCCAAGCGTAATAAAGCTCCTGGCCCGGATGGCTTTAGCTCAGAATTATACAAAAATATCAGGATACCATAGCTTTACCCTTTACTAAAACCTGCAACTATGTCATGCAATATGGAATTTTACCCCTTCGTGGCTGCAAGCCTCAATAATAGTTATTCCAAAAGCAGGTAAAGATTTGACTGATGTTGCCTCTTACAGGCCAATTTCCCTTTTAAACAGTGATTTTAAGTTCTTCTCCACTATAATAGCATCACGTCTAAGCTCATTTGTGACGCAATATGTCCATCAAGACCAAGTTGGCTTTATGCCCCATAGAGACATTACGGACAGTACTTATAAAACACTGAGTTTAATTAATTTTTGTAAACAAAATAAATTACAATCCATTTGTGTTGCCTTAGATATACAAAAAGCCTTTGATTCAGTTAACTTTATATATTTAAAACAATTGCTAAAACATTTAGGCTTTGGTGAAAGCTTTATACGCATAATTAATGCAATATATGATCAACCTACAGCTCAACTTTGTATAAATAGCTCTATTTCGGATAAGTTTAATTTAAAACGGGCACTAGGCAGGGATGCCCATTATCTCCTCAATTATTTGCTTTGGTAATGGAGCCTTTAGCCTCAAGGATTAGAATGCATTCAAATCTACATGGGATACATATAGCAAATAAAATTTTTAAATTAGCTTTATTTGCAGATGATATTTTATTATTTTTGACTAAACCTACAATTTCTTTACCATCGCTTCAAAAAATATTGGAAGAGTTTGATAATGTATCAGGATTACAAGTCAATATTGCCAAATCCTCTATTTTTCCAATATACTTAGAGGATGATACTGTGAAAAAGCTTAAAAATCAGTCCTTTATAAATGGACCACAAAATATTTGAGCTATTTAGGGCTTAAAATTCCTTTGCAACTTAAAGATATACATTCAGTTAACTATGATTCCTTAATAGAAGAACTAAAGAGAAAATTTACTCAATGGCATAAAATGTCTCTTTCTTGGCATGATCGCCTAAACATCATTCGAACATATGTATTACCTAAGTTCTTATTTCTTTTTAGAATTCTACCAATAACAATATCTAAGAAACAAATTGAGGTATGGCAAAAAATCTTATTAAACTTTTTTTGGGCTTATAAACGCCATAGGGTTAGTGTGGAAACATTAACCAAGCATAAACTTAAAGGGGGACTAGGCTTTCCAGACCTATATAAATACTACCAAGCTAATCACCTAGCCAACATTCTCAAAATGCTACATGATTACCAAAATAAGGATTGGATTATAATACAAACACACTATACCTACCCATATGATGTTCCGGAAACAATCTGGCAAACACCTTCAGAACGTTCCAAAAAAATAACTGATAGTCTGATCCTGCAAACCTTCTTAGCCACCTGGGAAAATAAAAGAAAACAATTGATCCCTGGACTTTCAAAATTCCAACATCTCTTTAATCAAAAAAGTTTATTACCTCCAAATTTCCCAATACACCAGGAAACATGGAAAAAAGCAAACATTACAAAAATTGAAGATATTGTAGAAAACAATATTTTAATGAATAAAACTCAATTAGAAGCAAAACTGGGTTCTACTATCTCTTGGATGCAATTTCTACAAATATCCCACTTTTGTTCTCAAATACATTTAAATAATATCATTAAGCGTCCTTTATCAAATTTTGAAAAGATATATAAATGGATGAATACCTCTAGAAGACAACTTATGGCTAAACTATATTTAGAATTAATGGAAATAGAGTCTCACAACTTATTGACATATCAGAAAAGGTGGCATTCTATCTGTAATTCTATTTTATCTGATGACGACTGGCACTACATATGGAGGACGTTTCCCTTTAATACGAATATTATAGAAATAAAATTACAAACTTTTAAAATACTTACTTTTTGGTATTTAACACCTCAGAAATTATCGCATATAACATCTGCTGTTTCTCCTGCATGTTGGAAGAAATGTGGAGGTGTGGGAAATTATGTCCATTGTTGGCTTGAATGCCCAAAACTAGAGCTGTTCTGGACAGAAATAATAACTCAGGTTAAAAATATAACTGGTTATGAATTGCAATGCACAGTGGAACATATACTACTAAATAGATGGCAAATGCATATACAATCTAGTAATACTATGAAAAGAATAGCCATTTTGTTGGCAGCAGCTAAAAATGCAGTAGCCTTATTTTGGAAAGACACTAAAAGTCCTCAACAACATCATTGGCATGCTAAACTTTGGAAGTTCTATATAATGTCAAAAATAACGGAAAATGTAGATGGAAGAGATGTATACAAATCTTCTTTAGATCACGCTATGATTTGGTTCCCTATTGTGGAATATTTAATTGATCAGGGTGAAATCCCTACTACAGTTAATGACTTAAATTTATGGTAAGATGTGAATGTCTCCTTGATTTGAAAAATGTAAACTGATACTGTAACTTTGAAAATGTAATACTCTTTTTAGTAACTCTAACACTCTTTTCGTGTATACTCCAACTTACCTGTTTTGTTAATTGCTATTTTCCTTTTTTGCATTTATTAATAAAATGTTATTAAAAAAAAAAAAAAAAAGAAGAAAGGCAGAGTATACGCCAAGTAAATAAAAAATAATATGGCACACCAGCCACTCTCCAGGGAAAAGAGACTGGCTTGTGATCACGCTAGGAGCCCTTTGCTGATTGAATTAGCATACCTACATTCTTCTTTCAAGAGATGTTGCCAGGCATGAGACTGTAAGGTAGGGCTGAAAACTCTGTTGGGAAAGATGGGGGGGGGAGCTTGCAGTTAATCAGTGCTTTAGTTGCTGTAGCTTTTCTGGGTTGTGTAGCTGTGGTCTTGGCATTGTAGGACCTAATGTTTTGCCACTAGCTTTGCTTGCATAGGAAATTCCTAACTTAATACTCACCTACAAACCATGTAGATAAATATGTGAGGTTACTGTCCAGCAAGGGGAAAGCCTTTTGCATACCAGCTGTTGCTGCTTCAGCATTCAGAGAATTGATTCTTCTCAGCACTGATTTATTTAGCTCCTCCCAAAGGCCTTGTGCTTCTGCAGGAAGAGGTAACAGGGCTTCAGACTGCCTGGCCACTATGCCTCCTCAGCTCTTTGGCATTTTGGGGGTAAAGGACTTTCCCCCTCTGTTTTGGAGTTTAAAACTGCGCAAGCATTCTAGCCCTTTAGCCCTAATCTGAGATTTGGTGTATTGGGGGCAGCAGGGGGTGGATTTGAATACAGGAGCTTGCCAGTGGCTATTCGTTGATGAGTAAAAGGTATTCTGTGCACGCTCAGAGGCAGATATTGCTTTACATAAGCAAAATACAGCAACAGGGTTTGCAGGTAATGATTAAAACCAGGCTGAACAAAACCAGGCAATAGTTTACTTCTTCTGCTCTTGCCCATCCACCCTCAGGACCCAACCTACTCCTGAGACAAATTTCTTACTGTAGAAGAGAGAAGGTGACCCCAAACAGTGTAAGTCTCCCTCCAGTTTTCTATCCTCACTTGTCACTGTGGGCATTAGAAGAGGACAGTCTCCCTTGTGCAGTACAGCAACAAAAATTCAACTGCTTTTACCTCAAGGGATCACTTTTAACACCACTGGGAAATCTAGTTTAACTCAGACAAAAAAATCTAAGAAATATTTTAACTAACACTGCTCCCATCTAGGCCCAGAACTCCAGCCTGGCTTTGGCCTGTTTACAAAGGCCTACCAGTCAAGCAACTATGAAACAAAAGCAAACCTGTTTTTTAGCTCCCATTCTTATAGGCTTAGGCCTGCTGACACTGAAGCCTTCTGGGTTAGCCTCTTAAACTGAGAGCGCACAAGAGAAAGAAACAGGAAAGAAGAAGCAAAGGGCCCAGGGAGGAAAGCTGAAGGGGCGGGGGTGAATAGAATGGTTTAGGGGGAAAAGGTTTAATTGGTCCAGCCCCAGCTGCCCTGAAGCTTACCTGTCCACAATAGAAAGAAAGAAAGAAAGAAAGAAAGAAAGAAAGAAAGAAAGAAAGAAAGAAAGAAAGAAAGAAAGAAAGAAAGAAAGAAAGAAAGAAAGAAAGAAAGAAAGAAAGAAAGAAAGAAAGAAAGAAAGAAAGAAGGAGAGAGAGAGAGAGAGAGAGGGAGGGAGGGAGGGAGGGAGGGAGGGATGGAACAGAACTTTGCCAGTTCACACAGTAAAATCCCATTGGAAAGTGTACTGAAAGTGGATTGAAAGTGGAGTGTTAGTGTGCCTGACTGCAACCAAAGAAAAGATTCAACAACGGTGTGCTCATTTCCCCTTATATCTCTCCAATGGAAAGGGCTAGAAATGTCCTTTTTGAACAGTCAAATCCCCAGAGGTGTGTTGCCCCCAAGCACTCCCTTAACTAAGGGTCTGCATCCCTGTAAGCAGTCATTCTGCACGCACCCATGTGTGTTAGGAAGGAGGGTTCTAGCTAGAGTTGCCAGGTCCCCCAGCCACCGGCAGGGGATGGGTGGCAGGGTTGCAGATCCAGGTTGGGAAACTCCTTGAGATTTGGGGATGGATGGAGCCTGGGGAGGACAGGGACCTCAGTGGGGTACAATGCCATCCAGTCCACCCTCCAAAGTATCAATTTTCTCCAGGGGTACTGACCTCTGTAGTCTGGAGATGAGCTGTAATTCCAGGGGATCCCCAGGTCCCACCTGGAGGCTGGTATCCCTACTTCTAACCTAGCCTTCTTCATAGTATCTAGTTTTTTTGTACGTAAATATCTTCCTTTTCCCCATGGGGAAGCATTCCATCATGTGAGTCTCCACTGCAGACTGGCACTGGTATAGCCCAAACACTTGTTGAGAACTAGGCCTTGCAACAATTGAGGTTATGTGAACTGCTGGTTTGTGCTGAGGGGTATGTGTGATTTTTGCCATTTGTGCTGTCCTGTTGCAGACTCCCAGTTACCTCCTCACACTGTTCCTGGATGAATCTCCCTTCCCCCAGGAGCAGCATTTCAAGGGGCATTTTGGGTTGCAGAAGGGCATAGGGTTGCCAACTCTGGGTTGGGAAATTCCTGGAGATTTGGGGGTGGGGCCTAGAGAAGGCAGGGCTTGGATAGGAGAGAGAAGGGACCTCTGCAAGGTATAATGTCAGAGAGTCAGTGTCATAGAGTCCACCCTTCAAAACATCCATTTTCTCTAGAGGAATGGACCTTTATAGTCTGGAGATCAGTTGTAATTTCCAGGTCCCATCTGGAGATTGGCGACTCAAAGAGTGAGGTCACTTCCTTCAATGGAGATTCACTACAGGATCCAACCCATAGGAAGCTCACAGCTGAAAAAGAAAGCAGTATGGGGAGGAATGATTTTAAAAGGAAAAAGAACTTGTGGGTAAATGTAGTTACAGGCTGCTGTTAAGTTGATTGAGCAAGTGTTGGGCTCTGCATATGCTTAACCTTTTCAGTAAACAGGAAAAGTCAGGAGACTGATGGTGGGACGCTTGTGTTGCATCTCTTTGATTTTTGCTGCTATGACAAACCAATATCTGGATCCCCTACAGTTTAGAATGGCAGAGCCGAGGCCTACTTTTACACTAAGAATTTCCCATATTTCAGCCAGCCAATGGGTGCATGTTTCCCCATGTTTCCACATGACTTGTTGTTGTTCAGTCACACAGTCGAGTCCCACTATTCGCGACCCCATGGGCCACATCATGCCAGGCACTCCTATCCTCCGCTATCCTCCAGAGCTTGCTCAACTTCATGTCCACTGCACTGATAACACTGTCTAACCATCTGATCCTTTGCCGTCCCCTTCTTTTACCTTCAGTCTTTCCCAGCATCAGGGTCTTCTCCAGTGAGTGCTCCCTTCTCATTTGGTGGCCAAAGTATTTGAGCTTCAGTATCTGTCCTTCCAGGGAACAGTCAGGTTTGATTTCCAGTAGGGCTCTTTTTGTAGCAGGAACTCCTTTGCATATTAGGCGACACACCCCTAACGTAGCCAATCCTCCAAGAGCTTACAGAGCTCTTCTTACAGGGGCTATTGTAAGCTCTTGGAGGATTGGCTACATTAGGGGTGTGTTGCCTAATATGCAAAAGAGTTCCTGCTACAAAAAGAGCCATGCCTTTAGGATTGGCTGATCTGATCTCCTTGCAGTCCAAGGGACTCTCAAGAGTCTTCTCCAGCACCATAATTTCACATGACATCATCCTATATTTGTGCTCAGACCATTAGCAGCCTGTTCTTTCCACACACACAAAAAAAATCTGCTTGGTATCTCCTGGACCGGTCACTATTGGCTGGAGCAGTTTTTTGTGTCTGAAGGGGAAACAGTGCACTTCCATGAAGAGCTAGTCAATCGCTCATCATTTACTTTTTTCCTTTGTTGATGACTTCAAAGGGCCAGTGCTTGATAACAATTAGCATAACAGAAGAGGACAGAGGGGAGGGGATTGTCAGAGGTTCTGCAAGGGCAAGGAGTTTTTAAAAAATATTGTTAAAGGTATTACAATATTCCTATTCAGCATTACTCATGCTCTTTTAGAAGAAGAAGAAGATACTCACCCACAGCTCAGCTTTCCTTTTGGGAGGGGATCATCAGAAGTATCTGCAAATAAGTGGAGGGTTGTTTTTTTTAAAAAATTAAGAGTATTACATTATTTCTCTACAGCATTGCATTACTCATTCTCCTCAAAATAAAAAAAAATAAAATGGGGAAGGGGAGAGAGAATTCTGAGGTCACATTGAGAACATGGCGGGGGCTTCAGTGCACAGTGTGAAAATGGAGAGAGAAAATGGTGAGAAAACAGATTACCATGGGCTAGAGTTGCCAGGTCCTACCTTTCCTGGAGTTTCTGCCATGCACACTTTGCACATGTAGTGCAATAATGTCACACCGAAGTGACATCATCATGCTGCCGACATCACATGACGATGCTCTAGTTTGGGGGCAAAACTCTATGGTTTGAGTCCGATTTTACCATATTGCCCAAAAACTAGAGCATTGGCAGTACAATGATGTCACTTCCGAATGATATTATCACGTTACGTTTCAGGGCATTTGTGGGCAGGGAGGAGCCTGTAAAAGTGGGGAAAACCCTACCTGGACTGGGGGGCTGGCAACCATACCATGGGCTGTGTGGAGTCTCCATCACAAGGGGGATATCACACAGAATTGTATCAGCAACTAGACTACCATGGAAAAGCACCCTGGTGTGGAAAACAGACCAGAAAGCGGTTTTCCATTTTATCTTCTGTTTGTAAAGCCCAAATTGCTGCCTTGTAAATCTAGGGCTAACAGATGTGTTTCGGGACGAGCTTTCAGATACAGCAGCTGACTTCCTCAGATTGATCGCAAAGACTCCAGAAATGCTGGATGCATATGAACTTGGATGTATGAGTAGTTGGGTCCTAGCATGCAACTAGTCTTTCCCACCTCGGCATCCAAACAGCATGGAGCCTTTCAGTACATCTCTGGCAAGGAGAGCAATAAAAGCTTTTATTAGTTTGTAGTACTAATTTATTTCAGATTGATTGTTCCATTAAAACATCACTTTCAATATTCTCGCTAGGAAAGGCCCATAAAAACACACACACACAGGCCCGCACACACTGGTCATGCTGAAGGCTTCACCTCCGTCTGCGTCTGGGAGAAATGCCTGACACAGATGCCAGATTGTGCATACAGATCAGGCTGGGATTGCGCATAAAGTCTTAATATTTACACAACTTCATTTGTGGATGTGACAGCCCAAAGAGCGTAGGAATTATAGCTGTAGCTACATCATCCAACAGCGAGACCTCATCCGCAGCAGGGAAAGAGGCTGGATGATGGGAAAGAAATGATCTGATGGGAGAAAAGGATATGAGCTCCAGGGGCAGGTAAAATTTAAGTTTGCTAGGTCTAGATTGGGAAATTCCTGGAGATTTTGGGGCTGGAGCCTGGAAAGGACAGGGTTCAGGGAAAGGGAGGTCCTTCAGTGGGGTATCATGCCATAGAATCCAACTTCCAAAGCCTGGTGATCAGTTGTAATTCTGGGTGACCTCCAGTCATCACCTGGAGGTTGGCAACCCTAGGCTGAAGAAAACTGTATGCCATCATGGTTCTCAGTCAGATAGTAGTGCCTGGACATCTCCCAGATGTACAATTGATCTCCAGATGACAAAGATCAGTTCCTCTGAGGATAGTCTAGGAGAACGGGGATTTTTGTCTGAAAGAAAACTTTATTAAAATCATTTTCCTATTGCATATTTTTGGGCTTCACCTCGCTCTTACTGCCTACTGATTGTGAACCAGCAGGGCCTTTTGGGATGTCTTTTGACATGGGATCCAGCCAGACCAAGAAAGTATGCACTACCTCCAGCTTGACCAGGCCCTGTACCAAGTATGGGTGTGCTCAAGAGGTCCCTGTGATAGCATAAAGTGTTCCAAGGTGTTGTATTATCCTCATCTCTACCTGCTAGTTGTTGTTGTTGTTGTTTTTTAAAAAAATTATTAATAAAATTTGTCTTAGCAAATATATCTTTAAAAAAAGAATGAGAGGGACACGCAAAACAAAATAGCAGACTGGGACATGCTGGGTCCTTATTTGTTCTTAGCAGCCAGAGGCTTACGACTGATTTTCTTGGGTTTGTCATTGTTCTTCTTTGGAGGGTCAGGGTCGGCCTGCATGTGTCTGCCATAAAAGTATTTGTATATTTCTGAACAAAGATATTCAAATACATGGAAAATGCCAAGCTGGAACTGATCTGCAATTGGGGCGACCCAAGGATTATTCTCTGCTCCGAAGACTTGTTTTTGGCCAGTCAAATCCAAATTACCCAAATAATAGTATCTTGAATCTGGGAGTTTTAATGTGTTCCCAGTCAAACTGATCCACATTAATTTTCTCAATTATGGGGGACCATTTGTTTAGAGGATTAAATAACCGGCTTTCAACATCTATATTAGTTGTCCACAGTGAGATTTTTTCTTGTAGAAAGAAATCTCTACCTGCTAGTTAAGAAGCCCTCTTCACCCAGGTCAGCCAAAGGGCTCCCCCCCCCCAAAGCTGGAGCCAGCCCTGTGAAATTAAAATGGGCAGACAATCAGACTGTGGCACAAGGAACCTGACAGGAATGGTTTTGCTGCTACTAAGTTTGGGAACTGGCCAGTCAGAGCTACCTAGCAGAGCCTAGGTTTGGTCTCCCAGTGGAAATGTCTTGGAAGATATAATGGTTGAACTGGGATCTGGGACACTCATGTTCAAATGTCACTCAGCAATGGTTGCTCACAGGGCGATACTAGGCTAGTATTTCTTTCTTAGCTTCATCTACCTCACAGGGTGGTGGTTGTCAGGATAAAATGAAAGAGGGGGAACAACATCATAAGCCATTTTGGGTCCTGAGAAAAGCAGAATATAAATATCTCAATAAATAATAACTTGGTAAAAAACAAACTAAATACCACTATTAGAGTACATTAAGGAAAGAAAAGCAGAGACATCACCCTGCCAACAAAAGTCCGCATGGTCAAAGCAATGGTATTCACCGTAGTAATGTATGGCTGCGAGAGTTGGACTATAAGGAAGGCCGAGTGCTGAAGAATAGATTCTTTTGAACTATGGTGCTGGAGAAGACTCTTGAGAGTCCCTTGGACTGCAAGGAGATCAAATCAGTCAATCCTAAAAGAAATCAACCCTGACTGTTCCCTGGAAGGCCAGATCCTGAAGTTGAAGCTCAAATACTTTGGCCACCAAATGAGAAGGGAGCATTCACTGGAGAAGACCCTGATGTTGGGAAAGACTGAAGGTCAAAGAAGAAGGGGACAGCAAAGGATGAGATGGTTAGACAATGTCATCGATGCAACGAACATGAAATTGAGCAAACTTCAGCGGACAGCAGAAGACAGGAGGGCCTGGCATAATCTGGTCCATGGGGTCGTGAAGAGTCGGACTCGACTGTGTGACTGAACAACAACAACAACAAGGAAAGGGTAGAAATGAGGGCTGAAACAAGGTTTCCAGGGTTCATTATCTGCTAAAATTACAAGTCTTTCCAATCAACATTTGAACTTGAAATTTTACCTCAGATTTTAAAATGTGAGTAGTTTGAATTTGTTGGCATTGTCGGATTTGTTTTGACTTTGGTAGTTGTCAAATAGGAAGCTGTCATTGCTCAATAGAACTGTATGGTTCCTGTCAAATATTGAAGAATGAAATGATATATAATTGATTGTGAGAGACACGGTTATAACATGTTCAGCACACTATATAAAATACTGGGGAAATATCTGTACATATCCAACATCTACCGTCAGAAAGGAGACTCCCGAGGAGAATATTTGACAGCAGATTTATTTAAATTTTAATTGAAAATAAAGCGGCAGAAGTACCCTTTCTTTCCTTGTACCATCTGGAGCCATTTATTCTGCAGGCACCATCTTATGGTAGTTTTGTTTCTGCTGATGGCAAATTATGGTCTCAAATGTGTGGATGCAACCTGCACTGGATCATTTCCTATATATCAACACACTTTATTTTATTGACAAAATTTACTCCCCACCTTTCTGTTCTCATCAGGGCCACTAAGGTGGCTAAGATCAAAACCTACATAATAAAAACATACCTTGTAGTGTAGCATGGTGCAGGGGTTAAGAGCGGACTCTAATTTGGACTCTAATCTGGTTTGATTCCCCACTCCTCCCTAGGAAGTCTGCTGGGCAATCCTGGGCCAGTCACTGAACTCTCTCAGCCCCACTCTTATCCAGGCCTGTAGCCAGGATTTTTTTTAATTGGGGGGCTTTAAATAAGTCGGGGGCACCCTTTATAATGCCCTTACACACACACGAGGAAGTGCCACAAATAAAATAAAAAACTGGAAGTCAGGGGCCTTGGCAGTAAATGGGGGGGGGGGAGAGAGGTCCCAAGATGCCCCACTGTAGCTACAGGCCTCCCCTTACGTCACAAGGTGCCTGTTGTGGGGAGAGGAAGGGAAGGAGATTGTAAGCCACTTTGAGACTCCTTAGGGTGAAGAAAAGCAGGGTTTAAAAACTTCATCTTCTACTAGGGTTGCCAACCTCCAGATGGTAGCTGGAGATCTCCTGCTGCTACAACTGATCTCCAGGCGACAGAAATTCATTCAAACAGCCATTTTAGATGGTGGACTCTATGGCATTATACCCTGCTGAAGTCCTTCTCCTCCCCAAACCCTGCCCTCCTCAGGCTCCATTCCAAAAATTTCCACAAATTTCCCAACCCAGAGCTGGCAGCCCTATCTTCTACCGTAAAAAACATTAAAACTAAACAAAAACACATCAGCTGAGTTCAGACTGGCATTTTGCAGCGGGAGCCAGTCATTGCACAAAAGCCCCTGGTCACATGGGGCCATCTGATGCGGGAGCTTACGGGGAGGAAGCGCACCGGAGCGTTCAGACTGCTGGCTCTTCCCATTTGCACTTTGCTGATTGGGGGAGGAGCCTGGCACCGCATTGGGCAGTAGAGCGGAGCACAGCCAATCAAACTGCTGCTGCTGTTCCGGCTTGCTCCTGGCTTATCGGCTGAGCGGTCACACGTCGGAGAAGCAGAATGCAGCAGGATAAAGGCACTCTGCAGGATTTGCTACCACTTTACTGCGGTGTCTTTTTAATGCGGGGGGAAAGCGGAACGGCGCGGGTTGCCTACGGCTGGGGAATGCCAGACAGATGTGCCT
Source organism: Gekko gecko (assembly GCA_029375565.1). NCBI lineage: Eukaryota > Metazoa > Chordata > Lepidosauria > Squamata > Gekkonidae > Gekko > Gekko gecko. The sequence continues at coordinate 151,871,523 of JAPDNY010000007.1, forward strand.
GTGTGAATGCCCCCTTTAATCCGCTTGGGAAGCGGGGCTGGAACGTGGCTCTCGCGGGGCTAATTGCCAGTCTGAACTCAACCATCGTTTAAAACAATTAAAACCAAGGTAAAATACACATTAAAAACATTAAAAACAATCATTAAAACATAGGGCGGGATGGAGGGATCACTGAGGGAACAGTAGATGAAACAAAGAAGTCTTCACCTGCTGGCGGAAGACTGCAACAGAAGGGACTGGTGAATCTCTGGGGAGAGTTCCACAGTTTTGGTGCCATCATGACTGAAAAAGCCTTCTCCTGGGTTGCCATATTATATACACATTATGAGCAATGAGATCCCGGTGACAATGTTCTCCAAATTTTAGATAGGCGGGGCATACTTTTTTGGAGTTATTTTAGCAAACTTTTAAAAAATGGAGGCTGATTTCATTTGTATGTAAAAAGATTTATCTTTAGAGTATGGAAGTAGTAGAATTACCTGTCCTGACTGGAGACTATTCCTGTATTTTTGCAAGAATCACTGTTCCGGACAGGCATCCTGACTGGAAGGGGGTGAACTGAGAATGGTGACTCACTCAGATTCAATGGGTTGCCGCCTCTGAGGATGAATACCGTGCTTACTCCAAAGGAAGATGGCTCTGAATGTAAGATGACGTCCCTATAAAAGTTACGCAGAAAAGGTTTTTTGAATTATTGAAAAGAACTGTAACTTGTGCACAATTTTAAGACAACTGCCTCTTTTTTATGGCATACCTGGGGGACGGGGACGGGACATTCCTGTTTATTTGAGTAAGTAGAGTAATTCTGCACTGAGAGTGGTTGAAAGCTGTGGTCACACCTGATGCAGAGAGACAGCAGAATTGTCAGCCCTATATGTATGTAAGTGCTGTCAGTGCACAATCAACTTATGGCGACCCTCCCAGCAGGCGGCTTTCAAGGCAAGTGAGAAGCAGAGGTGACTGGCCATTGCTTTCCTCTGCAGAGCCTTCCTTGGTGCTCTCCCATCCAAGTACTGGCCCTGCTTAGCTTCCAGGATCTGATGAGATCAGGTTATATTTCCCCTGCTGCCTTCCCCACACTAGCTCTATAGCAGAAGCTGATTGCAAGGCAGTCAAATCACCCCTTTCCCCAACAGACAGGGTACCAATTCACATTCCCCTGTGTCTTCTTACATTATGCCCACAATAATGTGCACGCCGCCCAAGACAGATTGAGAATAAGCCTCCTGTACTCAATTGCACCGAGGATGCAAATTCTTTCCATTTTGTGCAAATGGGCTTTCATTTCGTATGAATTTGCATTGCAATCTAGATCTACGACTGATTACCCTTTAGATCAGATCTTGTTCTCCACCGGCCTCTTTTCGTTACATTCCCCACTCCTTCTGTTGTATATAAAAATATCCTTGATGGATTTTTACTCCAATGCATCTGCTGAAGTGAGCTCTGACTCATGAAACTTATATTTGGGGGAAAAAATTAGACTTAAAGGTGCCCCTGGAATCCTCTTTTGTTTAACTTCTATGCACAGTCCCCCTTTTGGTGAATTAGGGTGCAGATGTGACCCGGCTTTTAAAATGGGTATTATCTTGGAACTCTTTAATAAATAAGTAATGGTCTCACTCGCATCTGGTTCTTTTCCTGCTGTATTATAGCAATGTCAGGTAGAGCTGACACCAACCTCCTCCTGTTGCTGTTGTTCTACCAGCCCCATCCAGTCCCTGCCATTTATGTTTTGTGCCATCAGGCTCCATTTTGTATTCTGTTGCTTCAAAGATCAGAGAATAAAGAGAGGCTCCTCCGTGCACTGTTGATGATCGTTGCGCTCCAATAAGATAAAGGGAAAACCGGCAATGCAGAAGGTCAATTACAACAGCTGTTTACCAAACAAAGGGCATGAGATGCCACATGGACCAGAATGCAGAATGAATTCGTGAGGCTTGTATCTGTGCTGAAACACCTGGTCTTCACTCCTGCCGGAGGTGCCTGTGATTTCGCAGGGCAGACGTCTTTTTAGCATCCAAGTTTGAATTAGGCTCTCTGTTTAAAAAGGAGAGCAATCAGAAAGCCATTGAGGCCGTGGTCCAATGCCCCCGCCTTCACACACAGGGATATATATTTTAGCAAATATTTTTTAACAAAGGACTCCGAACCCCCGGATGCGGCATCGCCAATGAGCTCAACATTAATGAAATATTAATTGATTGTGGCAATTACGGCGGTTTAAGAACCGTGAGGCACGATCCCCCGGTGACTCCCAACTTACAAAAGCATTAGCCGCCCTAATTAATAATGGATGTGCTCGGGAAGGCCTAATTAAACAAAGGTGCAATTATCAATACCGAAGGAGCGGGGAGGAAAGCAAAGTGCGCATTTAATACTGTTACCATTTTTTTGAGTTCAGCCCCTTAAATCATGGATGATGGCCTTTTTAAAGCAGCAATTAATTAATATTTCATACTGTATGTTATAAAACGGAACCCGTGGAGCTGCGCAAAGCACCGGCAAGGGAAACTGTGGCTTGTACTTCAGGAGAGTCTCCTCCCAGGGAACAAGATTTGCCCGTGTTCTAGCTGTTTTCCCTCTTGTTAGAGTCAGTAATATGCTTGCTGCATACATATGCATGACTCAAAACCGCCAGCATCGTTCTGTTTGGGGTTGGTTCATCAGTGCCTGGTTGGGGCTCGGTATGGCAATGGCACATAAGGAACCTCTGCCGCAACCAGCTGTTATCGCTGCAAATGCACGGACACTTTTGGGGTTAGGTCGACCAGTGACTACTAGCCATGATGACTGAGGGCTGAATTACATGCGACCAGGGCTCTTTTTGTAGCAGGAACTCCTTTGCATATTAGGTGACACACCCCTAATGTAGCCAATCCTCCAAGACCTTACAGTAGCCCCTGTAAGAAGAGTTCTGTAAGCTCTTGGAGGATTGGCTACATTAGGGGTGTGTCACCTAATATGCAAAGGAGTTCCTGCTACAAAAAGAGCCCTGCATGTGACATTTAACTTGTGACCACTATGGGGACAGGCAGTCACCCTGCAGCTGTATGTTTCCTGAAGCAACTCCATTCTGAAGGACTGCATTGGACTGATTCATCACAGGGGGAGAAGCGGTTTCAGCCTCTCCCACACACTATTTTCCAGACCCAAAATTAGGGCAGTCAGGTGGGAAACCTCCTACTGGAAAACCCTGACCCTTGCGACTGTCCCTGTAGGGCAGAGGAGGAAAAATAGTGAGGAAATTGGTGTTGCAGGAGTGCTGTAATGTCATTTCTGAGGGAAACCTGGAATTGATGCCATCATGTCATTGTGATGCTATAGGATTCACCAGAAACTCTATAGCAACATTATAGCATTTCTGATGGCTCTGATGTAACATCACTTCCAATTGTGCTCTGCAAGTGATATTGCAGCAATGCCACAACACTGCCCCCCATTTTCCACCAGGTGCCAGCCACCAGTTGGCAACTGTACCTGCAATAACTCCAGGGTAGTGTTTTTTGTAAAGTACTGGCCGATGGGGTCCAGGAGTAGTAGGTCACCGGCACCTTGCGGCCATCAGGGAGTTGGTGGCCCAAAACTGCACCCACACAGTAAGGGGAGGCATCGCAGGCGAGAATCACCAGCAGGGATCCATCAAAATGTGCCAGCACCTCGTTGGAGATCAAGAGCGCCTTGACTCCCTGGAACGCTGCGGACTCCTGGCACCATTTTATCCAATAATCTGTGCAGCGGCTCCACCACTGCCACTTTGTGGGGAAGGAAGGCATGATAAAAATTCAGTAGCCCGAGGAATGCCTGAAGTTCCACCTTGGACTTGGGTGGCGAGGCCTCCATGATGGCCTTGACCTTGTCTCTCACCGGGTGGAGGCCAGACGCGTTGATCCGGAACCCCAAGAAACCCACTTCGGGGACCCCTAGAAGGCACTTTTACCACTTGACCTTCAGGCCAGCCTCATCGAAGCAGCAGAGGACAGTGTGGAGACGGGTGGCGAAGTCGTCCGGGGTCGCTGCGGCAATGAGGATGTCATCAAAAAATGGCTTCACCCCAGGGATCCCTTTTAGAAGAGAGTCCATTAAATGCTGGAAGATCCCTGGAGCCACACACACCCCAAATTGCAACTGTTTCACCTTGAACGCGCCCCAGTGGGTGACTATGGTCTGTGCAGTGGCCATGGCATTGACTGGAAGCTGTTGGTACACCTGGGCGAGGCCCAACTTTCCAAAGATTTTGGCCCCTGCTAAAGCGGCTAACATGTGACTTACTACTGGGACTGGGTACGCATGGTCCTACAAAGCCTTGTTCAAGGTGCATTTATACTCTGCGCAGATGTGGATGTCGCCATTGGGCTTCATGGGGGTGACTATGGAGGTCTCCCATGCTGAATGGGAGACTGATTCTAGGACCCCTTGCACCACCCAGTGGTCCAGCTCCACGTCAGTTTTTGGCCGTAGGGCAAACGGGGTGTTTTGGAACTGCATGAGGATGGGGGCCACCTTAGGGTCAAGTTGTAAGAAAACCGGGGACCCCGTGTAACATCCTAGAGCCCCATCAAACACTATGAGGAATTCCCTGCAAACATCGCTAAAGTCTCTTGGGACGCAGTGCTTCACCCCCCCAATCGTGATGCCCAGCGGAGCGAACCAACCCCGTCCCAGGAGGTTGACCAGGTTCCCTTCAACTACTATTAAGTCCAGATAGCCCTTGAACCCCCAGTACTGTACCCAGAAAGCCCCCCACACCCCGTATGGGGACTGGGTTCTTTTGAAAGTCCACCAGGTTCAAGGGCGAGGGACACAGACGGGGGCCTCTGTTCGGACAAAGTCTTTTAAGCATTTCCACCGAGATAATGGACACTGCGGACCCGGAGTCTAACTCCATGGAGCAGGGGGACCCCTCAATTAGAACCTGGACCTGTATTTTTGGGGCCGCCGTCTGGCTGGCAATGCGTAGTACCTGTAGTGAAGGTTAGCTGATGAGAAGGTACAGTTCCTCTGTGCCTGCGGTGGCCTCATAGTGCACTGTGGCCTGGAGGCATTCTGGCAGCTGTGTGTTCAGAGCCCTGGCACCTTTGGACCTGCAAGCGCGTGCAAGGTGTCCTTGTTTTCCACACATGTGGCAAGTTGCATTGCGGAAATGGTACATCCTGCGTTCATGTGCGTCTCTGTAGCTGTGCTCGGCTGGTGGGCTTGTCGGAGGGTCCAGTCACTCCAGTGGATAAGGGCTTCCTGCGGCTGGAGGGGTGGATGAGCCAGATTTCTTATTCGTCCAAGATGTCGGACGCCGCTTCGGGTAACACGTGGTGCATCGCTGATGGTATACGGTTGTGGTGGGAGGCTTCATATGCGGTGGCAGTCTGTAGGGCACCATCGATTTTGAGGTCAGTGGTGCCCATCAGTTTGCACCGAAGTTTGGTGTCTCGCAGGCCCCAGACGAACTGCATTAGGATGTTCTCCTCCAGCTTCGTGAACCTGCAATCCATCACATGTTGGCGGAGGTCGGCCATGAAGGCGACAGCCATCTTGTTGGGCTTCTGGAGGCGTGCTTGGAAGTCCATTCATTTGGCCATCATGGTGGGCTTTGGTGCATAGTACTTCACCAAGGCCTCGACAATCTCGTCATATGTATTGTCCATGAGCGCTTTGGGTGCCAGGAGGCTTTTTGCTAGCCAAATGGTGGCTATTCCACATATGCTGATGAGGAGAGCCCGTTTCTTGCCTGCATTGGTGACCACGTTGTAAGTGAAGAAACACGTCAGCTGGTCTACCCACAATTCCCAGAACTTAGGGTGTGTGGGGTCGAAGACCTCGAGGTGTCCTGGAGCAACAGCCATGACTCTTGCATGAAGCGGGGAGCGGTGTCCAGGAGAGCGGGGAGTGCTGCAGTGCTGCTTGGGAGCGGTGCAGGGCACGGCGGCTTCCTCTGGATCGATGCCTGATGCTGTGCGGGGTGAAGAGTCAGGATGGCTCAACAGGATCCCACCTTCGTCGCCATTGTAAAGTACTGGGTTCGCAGCATGGAGACTCGGACTATAACATGCTATACAACACGCGTTTATTGTACCTCACACAAAAGACACAAATGGCCCAGCAAGGGCCAACTATATACACCCCACCCAGACACACCCACAGTTCCATTGGGGGGTTTGAATCTCCCGCCAAAGGTCCTATTGGATGACTAAGGGTGGCCTAGGATCCTTGGCCCCTATGGTGTTTGGAACCAAGCTAAGGACTGAGGCCGCGGACCCCTGGTGGCGGTCCACAGACACAACACTTTTAGCTCACTGAGGGCTGTAAGTGTGAATGTGGCGTACACAGCGCTCTAACAGGGCAAATAACAATCCTCATGGCAGCCACATGTTAAATACTACATCTCTTTTGGGCCTAAAAGGGACTTCCACATTCAGACACAGTAAATTTCTGAATGCCAATGCTAGGAGGCAACAACCAGGGAAGGCCTGTTTGTTGGCTCCTTTTGTTGTTGTGTGATGCAGCATGCTGAGCTAGATGGACCACTGGTCAGATCCAGCAAGGCTCTTTCATTCATATAGAGATTTTTACTCTATTTCCTGGTCCCTACCCCTGGTAAACCACTGTCCCTGCTTAGTCCTTATTTTGGTTTTAGGGGAGATGTTGGGTTTCTAAAGATCAAAGAGCTGAGTGGGAGTTAGATTTTTACTCTAGTGCACATGCATGAAAATGCACACTCACAGACATACCACCAAAACCTGGCTTCTTTTCTATCCTCTTTCAGTTTAACTAGGGATGCTGTGAACTTCACTGTGGTCTGCAGACGAACATAACAATTTTCCATAGCTGAACGAAAGAACTAAATGACGGGGGAGGGATAACTCCCATAAGGCTGTGCAAGACAAAATAACCTCAAGAATAACATAGACTTAATTAAATGAACCTCAAATGCTAACGCTTTTTTAAAAAACACAGTTTATTTGTAATCACTGGCTGATTGATTTATAATCACTGGCTGATTGACTGTCTGTTGAAATGATTGGCTGCTAAGTAATATGCAGAAACCTTAGTTTGGGGAGGGGGCTAGGACTCCTGTCAGGCTACATGAAAACAAGTGCATGAAATTCTCCTAATTGCACTGTCCTGTCTGGTTTCACTGCAAGGTAATTAGCCCACCAAAGAGCCTTGAGATGCTCACACACAGCCTAACGGCTTCACCAAAAAAAAATTGAGCTCCTTGCTCCTGCTCAGCAAGAAGAATATGAGCTGGACTGGCAGGTTTCAGGCTTCCTAGATTTTAATCACCTGTACAGATGATAGAGGTTGCTCAGTGTGATTGGAGTTACATCTGTCCTGGAAACAGATGCTCAAAAGATACCTGGTTTTTTTGTTTGTTTGTTTTTTAGGTGTAAGGGGAAAAGTTTAATAGAGAGAAGAGATGTTGACAGTGTAATTGTGGCTGAGGAGAGGTGAGGTCAAGTAGTGATCCTTCCTGGAAAAATATCGAAGCTGGGCAAAGTGTGTTCCTGCTTTCATCCATCAGTTGTTGGAGAGTGCGTAGGTTAAGTTCAACCACTGAAGTCACCCCAGGCTTCTGTTTGTGTCTCTTGAAAAACACCCTTCATAAGGTCAGCAAAAGAGGCCCAGGAGACGGTCCCAGGGTGACTGGCCTCAGCTGTGGGTGGAGTCAGGGATCTGACCTGGCCCAGAATCTATCACGGGGCCCACCACCGCTCTTGGACACCATCTCCTCTGCTTTTGGGCAAGCTGAGATGTGATCCCTTGTGCACATCTAGCAATGGAATGTGCTTTGTACATTCTGAAAGTCACCGTCTTCTTTTTTTTCACATGTCTAGAGGCAAAAGGAGACTAGAGACATCTCATTCGAGAGCTTTCACAAACCTGGAGCTGGCTGTGCCCCAGTCCAGGAGTTAGGAAAACAGTCGGGGGGGATAAACTCAATTCCCCTATCCCTGAACTGAGGCATAGGGATAGGAAGGTGGAAGAAGAAGAAGAAGAAGAAGAAGAAGAAGAAGAAGAAGAAGAAGAAGAAGAAGAAGAAGAAGAAGAAGAAGAAGAAGAAGAAGAAGAGGAGGAGGAGGAGGAGGAGGAGGAGGAGGAGGAGGAGGAGGGAGGAGGAGATTGGATTTATACCCTGCCCTTCACTACCCAAAGGAGTCTCAGAGCGGTTTACAATCTCCTTTCCCTTCCCCTCCCCGCAACAGAACCTGTGAGGTAGATGGGGCTGAGAGAGCTCTTTCAAGAACTGCTTGTGAGAGAACAGCTCTGAAAGAACTTGTAACTGACCCACAAGGTCACACCAGCAGCTGCATGTGGAGGAGTGGGGAATCAAACCTGGTTCTCCCAGATTAGAGTCTGTGCTCCTAACCACTACACCAAACTGGAGGACGGAACGGCACCCACATCTGGTCTATAGGTTCACAAAACACATGCAATAGAAAGAAAACAGCTACCAATTTATGAATGGGTCTTTTTTAGTGAACACCATACTAAGTAGACACCATTTCTAAAGCTTTGGAATGAGCAGACTAAAGGAACTGATCAGAATATTTATGATGCTGTAAATGAAGAGAGGCCTGGATCTGCCATGATTGTTGGGAAATTAATGTTGCACAGAATGTGTTGTCAAGAGCAAGCCGTATAAATTAAATATGGATAGATGGGCAGAGATATACACAGATACAGGTTTTGAAAGAAAACCTTAAATCACAATCAAATTCTTGAGTTTCATGTCACATTTTTATCACTTTTCACAGAATGCAGAAAAATGAGAGCGCTAAGAGAGTTGACTAAGATCATAGGCTGCCATATATACACACTGGTAGGAGGTAAATTGGAATCAGATCAGATTGGGAAGATGGCATTTAACCCTTCAACCTGCGTAGATTGTTTTGCTCATTGAAATCCTCTTGTGCTGTTCTCAGCATTTTAAAGTGCCGGGGTTTTAAAAGATATTTCTGTTTTTTAAAAAATCAATGGTAATAACAGTGCAGGGATACCTGGTGTCAATTTGCAAATCCAACTTGGGAGAGAAAGAATACTCCCCCTACCATGTGGCCCCAATACAAGTTGGGGCCGTGTGTATGCTGTTTCTGTTTCTTTGTGCCCATAATCTTTCCCCCATAATGTACTTTCTCTAGAGAATGTAAATGTTGGCAGAGTTCCAATACATGTGAATTTGGATGCAGATCTCTCCCTTTCGACTGCATGGATTATGATGGATTCAGCAGCGTACTGTAAATAGCAGGAGGGACTCATGGTTAGGGGTGCTGATTCATCTCAGAATACCGGTAATCACGCCCCATCTTCCATTGATTTAAACGGCTGCAACCCAATACTAAAATAGAGCATAAATAAATTGTCATTCCCTGTGATGATTGGGATGCACCAAGTGCATTGATCTGCTCCTTTTTGTGAGCGACTGGAGAGAAATGCGGGCTTCCTCCACACATGCGTGACCTGAAAAATGCAATCCTATCTATGAGGAGAATCGGCTGGATAATGTAGTGATTGAATTTCTTAAAACAAAACAGAAACGGTATTTGTTTCGCCCTGACGTTCATCATCCGGCTGAAGAACTGAGGCAGTGCACATCAATCACCTTCAGACATCAAAACAAAACTGGGAGTGCATGAGTTCGCCATTGGCATGTGGTAGAGAACCTCGGGATTGGGTCCGATGGGCTTGGACCGTGACAGAGCTTTCAGTGGTTGTCCCAGTTCCACGTTGCTCATTTCTAGGCAGGGCCAGCCTTCCCATGAAGCAACACAGGTTCCCAAGGAGCAGCCGTTTCCCTGCCTCCAATATCCACTGCCAGGGCAGCCATTGACTGGCCCCTCCCAGCCTGTAACACTTCTTGTCTGATTGGTTTCCCTCCGCCCATGACTGAGGGCGATGCAAGGGCACTTTGCTCTAGCAAGCGGAGTGGAAGGGAAGGATGAGGAAGAGATCCGGGTCAGGAGCAGGGTAGGTGTCAGGAGAGAACATGGCTGCATTCTCCTTTTGATCCAGAGAGTGTTCGCTTGGTTATGTACATAGTTAAAGCTATTTTATTTATTTATTTATCTATTATTCCAATTTATATCCCGCCCTCCCCAACGGGCTTAGGGCGGCTAACAATAAGAACACAAAGCCGTGATAAAACAGTTAAGAACAAGATAAAACACTACAAAATTACAATAAAGTGCTGGTGCTCTAAAAGTTCGAAGTTCCGCGATGGGTTCTGGAAGATGGACCCAGAACAACGAAGCAGGTTCCAGGGCAACACTGCATTCTGATCTTCGGCCCAGGGCCATCATGCACCCCGATGGCATCCCCGCTCTTTGCGGTAGCGGTGCAGTGGTGGTACAGTGACGGCGGCGGCTCCTACTCGAAAGCCTGGCGGAAGAGCTCCGTCTTGCAGGATCTGTATCCCACTCTCCCCGCATAGCAGGCTCAGGGTGGGTTCCATCAGACGCAATCACCAATATATAATATACAAATAATTTAAAACAATTAAAATGCCCTATAAAAAACAACAACATTCCTATGGTGCGGATCATGGTCAGAGTCTCACAGATGCAGTCTATTTCGAGTTTGGGCCCTGAGATGATAATACAGATCTGACCCACCGAGGGGAGGCCCGATAGAGAGGGGGGACACCTGCCACCCTACCTAAAAGCCTGGCACAAGAGCTCTGACTTGCAGGCCCTGCGGAACTGTGAAAAGTCCCACAGGGCCCTGATCTCATATGGGAGCTCATTCCACCAGGTAGGGTCCAGGGTTGAAAAGGAGATCAGCGCTTGGGAGACACTGTAAGTCCCCTTATGTATAGGGTTGCCAAACTCCAATTAGGACCTGGAGATCTCCGAGAATTACAATTGATGTGCAGACTAAAGAGATCAGTTTCCCTGGAGAACGTGGTTGCTTTGGAGGATGGACTATATCAGGGGTGGCCAAAGTGCAGCTCAGGAGCCATGTGTGACTCTTTCACACATATTATGTGGCTCCTGGCATGGCCAGCTGGGGAAGCGAAGGGGAGGCATATTTTTTCTCCTTCCCTCTCTTCCTCCCTCCCTCCTCCTCCCTCCCATCTATTTGCTTTCTTTATTTCTCTCCCTCTTTCCACCTCTTTCATTCTTTCTTTCAACCTCTCTCTCTTTTTCTCTCTTAGACAAATAAATATCATTAGCAAACAAATAAAATATAATTGGAGAGATGAATATCATCATCAATATCTGTTTTTACTCCTTTTATTTTTGGCAGCCTCATTTAATGTTAGTAAAGGTAAAGGTTCCCCTTGCTTGAAGGCCAGTGGAATCCGACTCTAGGGTTGTGACGCTCATCTCCGTTTCCAAGCCAAAGAGCCAGTGCTGTCCGAAGACATTTCTGTGGTCATGTGGCTGGCATGACTAAATGCCAAGGTGCACAGAACGCTGTTTACTGTTAATAATAATAATAATAATTTAAAAATAGTAATAAAAAGCTGTTTAATGTTAATAAAAAGAAAATTTGCATATTTTCAAATATACACATGTGTGTAATATTTGTTCATGTCCTGCAGCTCTCAAACATCTGACGGTTATTCTACGTGGCAAGTTTGGCCACTCCTGGACTATGTGATGATACTCTGCTGAGGTCCTCCCCTTCCTCAAACCCCACTCTCCCCAGACTCCACCCCCCAAATCTCCAGGAATTTCCCAACCTAGAGTTGGCAGCCCTACTTGTGTATGTTGTGGTGAGCTTTCCAAAGAAGGAGCAGGCTAGAAGTGTGACAAATATATGAGTTTCAGCCACCACCTTTTGCCACTGTTCTAAATGTTTTCAGAGCAGTGGGTATTTCTTCAGTGGTGGTGGGACTGAAAGGGCAGGTCAGTCTAGGGCAAGTGATCAGTTCTTGGGCCAAATCTCCCAAAGAACTGCTTGGGATAGCACAGTGAGGAGGGTGCTGATGCACTGCCAGGCTCAACTCACTCCCAGCCATCAGTGCCATGGGGAGAGATTGGCATCACTGCCTGGTCCTTTGCCACTGCTGTCCTGGTCCAACCCACTGCCACAGGAGCTTGACTTGACTAGTGGGCAGTGGCCGACATCTGGGAGGTGATAGGCTTTGCATTGCTAGGGAAGGCCCTTCCTAGGGGAATTTAGTTTGCTGAACACAGATACATGCATTGGGTAGCTGAGCTACAGAACTACACTGAAGATGTTTCAGGATCTTCTCCACTAACCTGAGCAGTCATAGGAACTGTTTATAAAAACTTAGGTTCTTGGCCAAATTCTCTCTCTCTTTCTCTTCTTTTCCTGGATACCCAGTTTACCCACCTGACCTTCCTGGGTGGCAATGCTAGATGTAACATCTGCCACAAGTGGGTGAGTGGGACAAATAAGGCTCCCCTATTTCAGATTGGGAAGACAGTGTGGAGGGGAAGGCTGAAGCCCTTCCTCCCTCCACACTGAACTGCCAAGCCGAACTGGGTCCTGGAGTGCTTGTGAACAACCTAAGAACATAAGAGAAGCCAATGTTGGATCAGGCCAATGGCCCATCCAGTCCAACACTCTGTCACACAGCGGCCAAAAATACCAGGTGCCATCAGGAGGTCCACCAGTGGGGCCAGGACACCAGAAGCCCTCCCACTGTTGACCCCCCCAAGCACCAAGAATACAGAGCATCACTTGCCCCAGAGTCCCTATCTATAAGGTAAAGGTAAAGGTTCCCTTGCTCGAAAGCCAGTCGAATCCGACTCTAGGTTGCGGTGCTCATCTCCGTTTCAAAGCCGAAGAGCCAGCGCTGTCCGAAGACGTCTCCATGGTCATGTGGCTGGCATGACTAAACACCAAGGCGCACGGAACGCTGTTACCTTCCCACCGAAGTGGTCCCTATTTATCTACTTGCAATTTCTTGCTTTCGAACTGCTAGGTTGGCAGGAGCTGGAACCAGAGACGGGAGCTCACTCCGTCTTGCGGCACACTTGGGTCTCGAACTGCTGAACTACTGACCTTCCACAGTCTGCAGTTCAGCGCCTTAACCACTTGAGCCACCGCAGCTCTATACCTTGTGGCTAATAGCCGCCAATGGACCTCTGCTCCATATGCTTCTCTAATTCCCTCTTGAAGCCGTCCATGCTTGTAGCCGCTGCCACCACCTCCTGTGGCAGTGAATTGCAAGTGTTAATCACTCTTTGGGTGAAGTAGTACTTTCTTTTATCCGTTCTAACCCAACTGCTCTGCAATTTCATTGAGTGCCCACAAGTTCTTGTATTGTGAGAAAGGGAGAAAAGTACCTCTCCCAACTTCTTTCTGTAAGTCAGGTTGAGAATCCTGACCCAACTCATGGCAGATGTCACATCTAGTTTGGCTCACTGGCCTATTACTCACGGGTGTTTTCCTTTGCTTTCACTGTTTGTGTCCATTGGGTTTTCTTTTTTGTTCTGCATTGATTTTCCTCCCTTCAGCACTCAGTTTGCTTTCTGGTCTTAAGTTTGATATCCCTGCCTATATGGAAAACAGGGTTTCCCAGTTGTTTGTCAGTTTCAAAAAATAGTCTTGTCAGTTTCAACATTGGTTCCCCTCCCTTCCTTTGTGTTCCCTTTCATTCAAGGAACTAAGGCTAAAATGCCTGTGCAAAAACTGAACCACGAGGATTTAAATGGAAGGTGCTTGCTGGGTGCTACTGCGCAGCTGCAATAGGGCAATTGTGTAATTTTTTAAAACAAACTTTGGACGTCACGCCCCACATGTCACAAGTGACTTCCCACCCTGATTGGGAAAAGTGTGCCTTTTAAAAATTGTAGCTGCAGAATAAAAACTGGAGGAAAAAGAATGGTGTGTAAGGCAGGCACAGAATCCAAAAAAGTCAAGCTTAAAGGCTTACTGCTTGGGAAATCTGCAGTAACCTGTGTGTGCGTAATAGACCATAGTTTGTTCTACTGCATTTTTTTTTGTAATGAACCTATTTGGCTATGTGAAGAAGCACTTGGCAGTATTTTCAAGACAGACAAAAGAAAATGCTTCTTCACATGGCACATAACTAATTTTTGGAACTCAGGACCACAATAGATCGCCATTTGCCTTAAATCATGTCTATGAGCTATGATAGCTATATGGTACCTTGGTCTACTGAGGATATATACTTCTAGTTACCAGACCAGATGCTGGAGACATAACAACCAGGGAAGGCTGCTGGGGTCATGTATTGCTTGTGAGTTTCCAGAGGCATCTTGCTGGGCAGTTGAACTAGATGGACCTTTGGTCAGATCCAGTGAGGCAGTCCCTAAGATCTTACAGCCCAGGCCTCCAGGTACCCTTATGAGGGGTCACAGTAATGGTACCAGTAGCAAGAGGTCGGTCTTCTGCAGGAAGCTTTAGTCTTCTCATGTCTAGTCCTAAACAGAGATATTTCTATATAGGAGAACTTCTCCATAATAAGAAAAGAGCAAAAGTCCAGTAGCACCTTAAAGACTAACAAAATTTGTTGCAGGGGAAGAAGAAGAAGAGGAGGAGAAGGAGGTGTCTCAGAGTGGCTTACAAACTCCTTTCCCTTCCCCTCCGCACAACAGACTCCCTGTGAGGTAGGTGGGGCTGAGAGAGCTCTTTCAAGGACCACTCGTGAGAGAACAGCTCTGAGAGAACTTGTGACTGACCCAAGGTCACGCCAGCATCTGCATGAGGAGGAGTGGGGAATCAAACCCGGTTCTCTCATATTACAATCTGCACTCTTAACCACTACACCAAACTGGCTTTCATGGGTAACTGCTCCCTTCTTCAGAACTGATAAAAGCTCACCCCCTGCCACAAATTCTGTTAGTCTTTAAGGAGCTACTGGACCCTTGCCCTTTTCCACTGCTACAGGCAGATTAACACAGCTGCCCATCTTGACAAATCAGGGGTGCTTGTTACCGATCCCTTGCTTTGTTGCTTGAAACGCCTGCCTGAGCTAAAAATGGATCAAGTTGTTTTTGCTGGCTGCCTTCTTCCCTGGAGATCCCTGCGCATGCTGCATCGTTTAGGAACGTTTTGCTCGAAACCCACCGAGGACCAATGTTAAGATCTGTTCCTGAGCATTTTGTCCCCTTTTCCTCTGTTTCTCTTAGCCTGACTCTTTGTTTTAATAATGCTCCAAATCCCTGGCTCTTCCCTTGTGTATATATATATATATATACACACACACAGACTTCCTTTCTGGTGTATTCCTTTAATCTCCCAAAGGTCACAGTCGTCATCTATACACCATATGAATTATTGAGGAGAACCAGCAGTACCTGCTGTGATTTTGTGTCACCCTCACCTCAACGTGTCCCAGTAAAAGCCCCAGGAAGCTAGTTGTATCGGCAGGATGGCGTGTTCCCCTACCTCTGTCCAACATTTCAGAGACTGAGACGTTCTACGGAAGCGACGTATGTAGCAACGGGGGTTGGCCCATAGCTGTTAATAAATTATTGACATAAGGCTCCAATTTTCTCAGTGGTTGCTGGTTATCCTTAGTGCCGTTCATTCTCAAGCTCATCAGGGGGGCGCCGAACTCCCAGGCACGATCTAGATTTCGCCCTTTCCTGCCTTTGAGCTTGCCAAAACACTGTGGGCTCTTTCCGCCACTGCTCTTCCATGACTTGATACCTTTTTTAAAAATTCCAGCTCCTATGAAGATGAAACAAGCCAGCACAGGGACCTTGAGGCTATTTGATTTTATTTTACAATATAGCCCTTGAAGTGGATCTTAAATATATATCTTCCTGTAATAGAGTAGTGCAATGAAGAATATCTTTAGGAGATGAAATAAGGGGGGTGGGGTGAGAGGAAGAGAGAACCAGGACTGTGCTGGATTTGCAAAATAGGTATGTAGGTTTCATTCTTTAAAAAAAACTAATGATGGAGTTCTTCCGGAACTTTAGCAAGACAGTTCCAAAGGTAGTTGCTGGAAAACTGGGTCAAACTGTTGATCTTGCTAGCCTGGTATTTTAGGTCAGGAGACCTAGACATAGTATAGGGAGCATTTGCAATCCACTGCAGGAAAAGCTTTGCTATGGGCACTGGGGGTTGCTAGTTAATCAAACGTGCCAGACACTCGACTTCCAGTTTAAGCGTCTCGCTGTTCAGCTGTACCCCGTCTCGCTCCGATGGGGGTGAGCCGAGACTCGGCTGACGGGAAGGGTCCAAGAGCATCTCAGATCCTCCCGGGATCTCTGTAGGAGATCCTCAGCCTGGGGAGCTAAGGAGAACCTCTTCCAATGCGACGGCCAAGGC
The DNA here is from genome assembly GCA_029375565.1 of Gekko gecko. Lineage (NCBI taxonomy): Eukaryota > Metazoa > Chordata > Lepidosauria > Squamata > Gekkonidae > Gekko > Gekko gecko. The sequence goes on from JAPDNY010000007.1 coordinate 151,887,738, forward strand.
ATTGAGGCTCACCTTCTTCCCCGAAAGGTCCCGTCGCCACAGAGCCAGCACGGCGCTGAGAGACGACTGCCGGACGAGCAGACATGGTCAAAAGTTTTGAAATGTTTCTAAAAGACATCCAAGGCTTCAAAGCATGAATTAAGCAAAGCTCAGGTGATTCAAAGCGTCTATAAGAACCTTGGGAGAAATTAGAAGCGCCTAAGTGCAAAGTGGCGGGGGCGGAAGGAAACTCAAGAATCCACCACCATCCCCATTTAAAGCAAGGCGGTTTCAAAACGGGAATTAAAAACTTTGAATTAAGCTAAACGCATCAGAGTATTAGTGAAATCTGCATATAATGTGAAGCAGATTAAATTCAGTTAACTTTTAGGGTGATTTCCATAGCTGCCGACGCTTTGCCCGAGATTTTTAGTCAATTTCGACCCGGTTGACGGGCTGTATTTCCCCACAGTTTCGTAATCCTCAAAAACAGGATTACGAAACTGCGGAAATGGGCAAGCCGCGGTCAAAATGCAGCCCCGCGGCTTCGGTGTGAAATTGACTAAAATCTCGGGCAAGCGGCGAACCCCGCGGCAGCTAGTGGGAAATCACCTTACTTTGTTTTGGGAAACTTACTTCTTGTTGATATTATGGCTGGGAGAGGGCGGAAGGTGGGTCTGGAGAAAAAAACGTCAACCGGAAATAGTCAACCAACGACTCCCTCCCACAACCAGGAAGTAACTGCAGATATGTCTACACTGTTGGTGAATGCGCTGTGCCCCCTAATGGAACAGATGACTAACCTCAGCACTAATATGGATAATTTGCAAAAGCAAATGGCTCAAATGGATAAAAGGACTTCAGCAACTGAAAAGACATTAAAAAAGATGGAAAAACAGACTGAGAGTATTAATAAAAAAGCGGATGAAGCAGAGAAAGAGAGATCCTCCAATAAAACTCAGCTAACACAGCTCCAGCTGGAAAGATCCATGTACATTCTACGCTTCCAAGGGATCCCAGGAGAAAAGAACGAGGATTTAAAGGCATTCTTAGCAGAGACTTTGGCTCTAATAATGGATTACAAACAGGAGGAATTAATGAAGAAGATGGACTGGGTTTACAGAACTTATCCAGACTTTATAAAAAAAAAACACCTCTCAGGAGAAATATGTTTAAAATTCACAATATGGTCTACCAGAGGTATGGATTTCCATACCACTGTGGATTAAAGCTATGTAGGTTGGGGAGACTGCAGTGGGGAGGGGGAAGGAAACAAAAGTCACACCTCTTTCTCAAGAGATCTGCATTGATGGAAGGGGTAGAAGGGCAGTTTCGGCCCCTTCTCTCCTCCAGCCTCCCTGCTCGTGTGGCTATTTATCCACATGGGACCTACCATCCCCAGGCAAAAACAAATGTTCCAGGAGTTGGGAAGGAGTGTTCGGGGAAGGGAAGCGCAGGAAAGTTCCTCAGCAGCCAGCATCTTCCACAGATTGCTGGTTCCAAGCTTATATTTCCCCAGAGGTTTCATAGTTGAGGCATCTCCTTCGAGAGTAGTTGCGTCCTGCCTAATTTGCCCAGGGGGCTGGCTCTCCCTGCCCTGAAATCAGTGTACGGCAAATGCCCTGCTTACTGCACCATGCAGTTTATGAAACATATGTCGGCATCTCTGAGCGGTGAGCATTTGTCATATTGACGGACAGGGCTGAATCTTGGTCTGTCAGCACGTGTTCATGTGCCACTTTGCATCGGAGTGCCAAGTGATGGATTTTCTCCCAGGCCCCTTTCCTCCTGTGGACCTCACTTGTCCGTGGAAAACGAAAGGTTACTGCCTGATCGAGCCACTCTCTTGTCACCTGTCCGAAGCAGTCGTCCAAAACTGCTCTTGAAAAATGTCACTCTGTCGCTTTGAACATTGGGGCTGATTCTTCAATATGCTAACTGGCCGAGCATGGGCTCCTCACTCAACACGACTCATTACGCCATGTCATTTTTCTCATTATCAAATACATTGTTCTCCAGATTAGGCAACTAAAAGGTACATTCGACTGGTGAACTCTCTTGACAGGCAGCCTGCAAAGACGGGGTTTGAACAAGGGAGAATAATATCCATTGACACACACAGAAATATGGGGAAAGGTCAGGATCCCTGCTGGGTTTTCCTGCTGGGGTTTAAAATAACAACAGCACGCTACGGAACTAGAGAGACCGTGTCTTGTGTGGGGCCCTTCAGAAGCTGTACAACTTAAATCCTACCCTTGTTTTCTCAAAAGGTAAACCCCTATGATTTCAGTGGGAATTACTCCCAACTCAGTGTATGTGGAACTGTATCATTAACCAATGGCAGGGGTACCCAATGTAGTGCCTCTGGGTGCCACGGCACCTGCTTATACCTTTCCTGGCACCTGATGATTGTTTTTATAAAGAGGGTGGGGTCAGATGGGGCTTTTGCATCTGGTTGGCTATTGGATGATTTGCTGTGCAGATTTTTAAAAACATAGTGTTGGCAGCAGCTGCCACGACTCAGCACAAGGATCTTCACTGTGTGACTGCAGGTATGTTGCGGTACCCATTTTGTTGCTGGTTGTGCCTTCTGCAGCAGCCATTTTGTGACTGCGCTCACCAGGCTGTATCAGAATTCCAAAGGCGTCCCCAGACCCAATAAGATTGGGGACCCTAACCTATGAACTGTGACCCAGTGACTCATATCTCTTGCGTTTCGTGGTCTTTTGCTACTGCCCCCCTCGTCCATTTATACAGGTTTTTCTTCTCTTCTGTATCCCTGCATATATTATACCTTGCCAATTTGGGGTACCATCTGACAAGTGGGCTCTTGTCTGCAAAAGCTTATTTACACGATCTGTTACATAAAATGGCTGTATCTACTTGCTGCTCTGCTTGAACAGGCAAGCCATCTTGCCTTGACTAGCCTGATCTCATCAGAGCTTGGAAGCATAAGCAGGATCAGCCACGGTTAGTACTTGGACGGGAGACCACCAAGGAAAACTGAGGTTATCATATGGAGGAAGGCAAGGGCAAACCAGCTGTGCTCCTCTCTTGCCTTGAAAACTCCATGGCCCTGGGGGTCACCATGAATGGCTGGTGACTTGACAGCACATAATAACAATTATCATTAGGATGTGAAGTAACATGTGACTGAAAATGTCTGTGTATGATCAGTCAGCTGGGCTGCTTTTTTCCTGAGGGAATTCTAATCTTCCTTCAAATCTCGGCCAGCCATGCTATTTAAATACACACACCACACTACACTTAATGCTCCTACTGTAAAGGAGTGTTTTGTTGGGTGTTTTTTTTTAGAAACTAGCAAGCTCACAGTCCTTGGACTGTACTGTCTAGTCCTTGTAGGCACCTTCTTTCTGCTTTTCCTGTCCTCTGAATGACACTGGTTGATAGGGTTGCCAGGTGTTTACCATCTGCCGGCAGGGAGTTCCACGCTGCTCCCCGGGATCTACCTGCACGCGCCCCAACAATATCACCTAGAAGTGACATCATCATGTCGCCACATCATGTAGAGGATGCTCTGGCATTTGGCAAGCATTTTTAGCTGAATGCTAGAGTGACCCCCGCACAATGTGCATGGCACAATGACGGCACCTCTGGGTGACATCATCACACTGGGCATGTCAGGCGTGGCGGGGCTCTTTGGGGACAGGGCTCCCCCCACCAGCCAGCTGTCCAGCAGCAGATTGGGGACGCTGAAATTGGGGGAAAACCCATCCCCACTGGGGGGATGGAAACCCTACTGGTTGATTTGCTGTGATGTCCCAGTAGGCCACATTCGCAAGAATAAAGTCAAAACCATTCTAGCTATTTTTGGCTTATTTGCACAGATTTCAGAGGAGCAGCAGATGTCCAGGGTCAGAAAACTGAAAGTTAGCAGCTATGGGGCATTTGGGAAAGCTGAATTCTATATTCAATGAGCAATTCCCTGATTTGCTTTAGAAATACTTCCGTAGCTCTTTGCTGCATGCACTCAAGGTAGTTTATCATGAAACAAACAGTCTATCCACAAGTAGATGACAATACAGCCCCCAATCAAAGTATTTAATCAGACAAAAGAATCTAAAAGCAGCCATACATCTGTCAGTTTCCTCAGGGCTGGTGAGCACAGTTAGGCCTTAGGCGCTTGCCTCCCAAGTAAAAGCACAACTCATTTCTCCTCAGATCCAAACAAACTGTATTCTTTAATGCATAAGACCAACGTGACAACAACAAAACAAAAAGGCAGAACTGGGTACAGGAGAACTGTTTTTGTTCTTATTTTAGATTAATTCAAATGTACAGTCCTCTGAGGCCTTTTCTAGAAATGTTCTGATGGAAGTGGAATCTCCTCTCCCTTGGGTTTCTATGTAGCAGCTCCCTTCCTGGACTTTGCCTTGAGACTGGCTGTTGTCAGGCTGCCAGAGCGGAGCTCTCCTCACAGCTATTATCCAGCCCTCTCTGGCCTACAGCTCCCTCCGCTCTCAGGAATCTTCCCCCTCCTGAGGGAGTTCTCAAGTGGAGGTCTCTGGTTTCCAGCTCTGTCTGTCCCTGTTTCCCAAAGTCCTTCATAGGTCTTCCTCTGTCTCTATTGTTGTTGGCCAAGCTAGTTTTACTTATACACTGAAGGGTTTTTTAAAAAAAAAATCTAACTTTTTTATTGGCTTCTATCAAAGTTTGGTAAAGGGGCCATTAGGATTGCTATGTTCTCCCTGATGTCTGATTGGTTCCTCTCTAACCAGGCTAAGGGGCCAATATAATCACTCCATTTCCTCCTCTTTCTTCTCTAACTAGGAATAAGGCCCGTTGTGGAAATAAATACAACGAGCTCCAGAAAGAGGCTCTGGGAGAGTGCCAAGGCCTTGGAAACTCAGCGTCAATTTGCTGTGGTGACCTCAGCAGGGTATAATGACACAGAGTCCACTATTTTCTCCAGAGGAACTGATCTCTGCTACCTGATGAGCAGTTGTAATCTTGAGTGATCTCCAGCCCTTGCCTGGAGATTGGCAACAATTTTTACCCAGGAGGAAATGGCTGGTTTTGAGGGTGGAGTCTATGGCATTGTACCTGTCTGATGTCCAACCCCTCCACAAACCCCACCCTCTCCAAGCTCCATCCCTCAAATCCCCAGGAATTTCCCAACCTGGAGCTGGCAACCCCATCTCCTTTCCAGCTAACCATCAACCTACTGTTATCTACCCCTCTGACTGCAGCTGACTTCTGCCCTCCCTCCTAGAGATCAGTTGTAATTCTGAGTGATCTCCACCCCTCACCTGGAGATTGGCAACAATGGTTCCATGGGAGGAAATGGCTGGTTGGGAGGGTGAAGTCTATGGCATTGTACCTGTCTGAGGTCCTACCCCTCCTCAAACCTCACCCTCTCCAGGCTCGACCCCTCAAATGTTCAGGAATTTCCCAACATGGAGTTGGCAACCCTATCTCCTTCCCAGCCAAGCATCAACCTACCATTATCTGCCCCTGATTTCAGCTTCCCATCTCCTCCCCCCTCCCTCCTGGAGATCAGTTGTAATTCTGAGTGATCTCCACCCCTAACCTGGAGAGTGGCAACAGTGATTCCCCAGGAGGAAATGGCTGGATGGGAGGACGGAGTCTATGACATTGTACCTGTCTCCTGGAATTTCCCACCTGGAGTCAGCAACCCTATCTCCTTCCCAGCCAAGCATCAACCTACCTTGATTTTCCCCTCATTCTCTCCAGGTTCCATCCCTCAAGTCTCCAGGAATTCCCACCTGGAGTTGGCAACCCTTTCTCCTTCCCAGCCAAGCATCAACCTACCTTGATTTTCCCCTCATTCTCTCCAGGTTCCATCCCTCAAGTCTCCAGGAATTCCCACCTGGAGTTGGCAACCCTTTCTCCTTCCCAGCCAAGCATCAACCTACCTTTATTTCCCCCTCACTCTTCAGCTTTCCATTCCCCCCCTGCACCTGCAGCCTCTACAGTGCTCTGAAACCCTGACTTCCATGTCACATTGGCTGTCATGGGAGGGGCATCTCAGCATAAGGACATGGAGTCCACCATGTTCTCCAAGTGAACTGATCTCTGACATCTGGAGAGCAGTTGTAATTCTGAGTTATCTCCAGCCCTCACCTGGAGATTGGTAACAATGGTTTCCCAGGAGGAAAAGTAGTCTTTCTCTGCAATGGGGACCAAAACAGCTTGCATTATTCTCCTCTCCCCCTTCTGACTTGCACAACAACACTGTGAGGTAGGTTAGGCTGAAAGTCTGTGACTAGTCCAAAATCACCCACTCAGCTTCTACAGCAAGAACCTGGATCTAGCAGACCCTGCTCTGATGCACTGACTGCGATTCCTAGGGTAGCCAACCTCCAGGTGGAGCCTGAAGATCACCAGGTATCACAGCTGAACTCCAGACAAGAGATCTCTCCCCCCTGGAGAAAATAACTGCTTTGGAAGGTGGGCTTTACGGCATTCTGTTAAGTTGAGGCATCTCTCCTCCCCAAACCCTGGTTTCCATAGACTCTACCAGAAAATCTCCAGGGATTTCCCTACCTGAAGCTGGCAACCCTAGTCAGGACTGGCCCCAATGAGTACCTCACAAGGGCATGCAAAGGGTTTCCTTCCTTTGTCTGAACCAAGCTTGGTTGCCTACTGTGGCGAAGCGGGCTCCAGTTTAGAACTCAGCTGTTTGCCTCCCACCCTCATCCCATGGATGTATCTCAAGTTCACTGCCATCACTCACTGGATTGTCACTGCCTGTTTAGAGGGACAGTGAGACCCCTCAGGCCGAATCTCCCTATTTGGAGATGGAATCCCCAATCTTTGGGGGATCCCTGGAAAGTTAGCAACCCAAGGGTCTGGCCTTTCCTTGCTTCCCTGGGCTACCCTCTCCCTTTGGTATTGTGCAGAGCAGGAGAGACCATGTCGTCAGAGCACAACGCAGATTATTAGCCCAAATAAAAGAATTTATTTAAATATTTACCCAATTATGGAGCACACACACACTAAATAAATAAGGCACAACTGTAGGAGTAAGCACACACCATGAACCAACAGGGCATAAATCAACAGGGGTTAAACACAATCCTCTTTCCCTATACACAGTACTCTCTACCTCTGGAGGTTGTGGGCTCAGGATAGGCTCTCTCCTTGGACCAGCCTCTGGCTCTGCTTCAGCCTCTCTCTGCTGCCCAAGGGAACAGGGAAATTTCCATTCATTCCCCAGTCCAGCTGACTGTGGAATGGCTGCATTTCTGCTGCCTCCCAGGGTTCCCCACATCTCTGGCTCGTGGCCTAGCTGGAGTCTATATTGATGCTGCCCTGCCCCTTGGGACGGTCCCTCTTTTCCCCCACACTTTTTGGCCTTGGGGCAGCTGGGAACTGTAGGCCAGCAGATGAGGAAGCCCCATTCAACCCAGTGAGTGATACCCCTGCAGGCCCCTCTCTGGAACTACAGCTCAATTAAACCTTATGGGGGAACATTTTAAACACAGAAATGGCAGCCATCTTACAGACACAGATAACTGCCATTTTGTTACACCTACCAACAGCTACTGAGGGGAAAATTAGTCCCCCCCAGGAGGCAAGTGTCTTCATCAAGAGAGAAAGCCGTTTGCTAGAAATTCTGTCAGGGCACAGTGGCTGAAAGAGTGGGTGGGGAAGAGGAGAAAACCCAGCACCTGGCCAATGGCATGCAAGTACTCTTGAGTGGCAGTTGGGCAGGACTCAGGCAATCCAGCCAATGGCTAAGGACACCATCTGACAGATCAGGGAGCCAACTGATTTGAGATCGTGTGGAATGTTCAGGAGAGTCTATGACCAAAACACAATTATATATAAGGAGAGATTGGTTAATGGTATAACCCCTGAATCTGCATGATTGTTCAGCTTTCTGATACATATTTTAAGTATGTATATACATACATACTTAAATTCAATCCAGTCTGTTGTGGGGAGGGGAAGGGAAAGGAGTTTGTAAGCCACTCTGAGATACCTTTGGGCAGTGAAGGGTGAGGTATAAATCCAATCTCTTCTTCTTCTTCCACCTCACAGGGTGTCTGTTGTGGGGAGGGGAAGGGAAGGGAGTTTGTAAGCCAATCCAGTACATATCCTTTGTATACACACACACCTATACATTCATGTACACACACAAATGTTTGTCTGTTTACAGTACTGTCAAGTAAGTCACAGCTAATTTATGGCAACCCGAGCAAGGGGCTTTCAAGGCAAGTGCGAAGCAGAGGTGGCTTGACATCAGTGTTCTCTCTAAGCTAAGTTAGTGTGAGCTAGCTCAGTTTTTTAGCCTCTGGCTCACACATTTTTGTCTTAGCTCAGGTAGGATGGCTCCAGAACAAACTAATTTATGCAGTAGACAAATCGCTCGCTCACAACTTCAGTGCCAGTAGCTCACAAAGTAAATTTTTTGCTCACAAGATTCCACAGCTTAGAGGGAGCATTGCTTGACATTGCCTTCCTCTGCAAGGCTTACGTTGGTGGTCTCCCATGCAAGTACAGACCCTGCTTAGCTTCCGAGATCTGACAAGATCAGGCTATACCATGCTGCCTTTCCTCCCCATACAAATGTACATGGGTCCCCCCCGCCTCCGATTTCTTCACAACATCATTCTAAAAAAGCCAGTAGAAATCAACCAAACCAACTGGCTAGCTGAGGTTACAAACCCATTTGAACAAAACGGATTTCTGCAGCTTGCAGAAAATGGGGAGAGAGGGTACAGCCCAGGCTTCAACCAACAACCCATTTGAGGTCTTCAGGACCACCACTGAAAGGGCTCTAGAATGGGCTGCCACAGCCTTAACCTTCCCGTTGGGTGGGGATGGAAAGGAGGATCTGTTGCCTGGGCTCACGTGAAGGTGATGCATAATGAAAACCAGCCATTCAGAGAATGTGTGTTAAGAGGCATTACTTGGGGCCAGGGTACCCAAAGGACCATCTCCTTCCATACTGTCCAGCCTGCCACTTAGGATCTGCCTCTCAAGCCCCGCTCTCTGTTTCAGTGCTCACGTGGATGGTGACTAGAGAGAGGGCATTTTTGGTGGTGGCACTTCTCTTCTGGAACACCCTTGCCCTTGACACTCACCTGCTTTATTTTCTTTGAGGTTCCAGGCCAAAGCACATGTTTGCACCCAGGCTTTTAATTTGTGGTTTCATCTGCTTCTGTTTTAATGGTCTGCTTCTGTTTTATGGACAGTGTTTACGCTGTTTATGTCCAGCGGTTTGTTTTTAATGGCTTGTTTTATAGTGCTGCATTGTTTTAATTGTAAGGCACCTCCAGCAGGTCACTGAAGAGATGGCACAGAAATACGCAGAATGAATGAATGCTGTTCTGCAAGAAATCTGTGAATGTGGTATCAGAAAAAATCATGGAAAGCTCCTGTGAGTTCACCATGTCTGTCCATGGAGAGGGCAGCTGACTGTCTCCTTATGATTGACAGGTCTGGCTTTGCCTGACCCCAGTCCTTTTAATCAGTGTGGAATATGTCATCATCCCTGATTCAGAGACAGCAAGATTATCCATCATCAGAGGAGGCAACCTGCTGCATCTTCGTATGCTTTTTATCAACTGTGCAGACACAGATTCCTCACACTTTGAGTTGCCAGCTCTGGCTTGGAAAATACCTGGAGACTTGGGGGGGGGGAGCCTGAGGAGGGCATGGTTTTGGGAGGGGAGGGACTTCAATGGGGAATAATACCACAGAGTCCACCTTCCGAAATGGCCATTTTCTTCATGGGAACTGATCTCTGGCTATGATCACACAGTCTTTTGGGGCCAGTGTTGCTGCGACTCCCTAACAGATTTAAAATGTGCGATTAGACGGCCACATCTACATCCCATCTGCATCCCACCGTTGCCCTCCTGCAATCAACCCTCTTCCATTACAGTTTTCTCAGCACTGGGAGGTACCTTACAGTTGTTTCTGGCTTCACCCCATATTTCCACCTGTCTGGACTGCCTTCTAGTGATTTGAAGCCGTTTAGAATGTCTGAACATTTTCCTTGAGCCTTTGCCATTAAAAAAACGGTGGCAATGTGCGCATGACTGGATCATCACTTGTGTGTTTCAGCTCTCTCCTAGCCAGGGGTCTTTTGGGGCCAGAGTGCGCCGGAGCACTGCTCCGGCAGATCAGGAGCCACAACAAATAGCGGTGGCAGCAAGCCCCACCCCCAGCTGGCATCCCCAGGCCTGCACAGAAGTGCTGCATCCTGGGGGACATCCGAATAGCCCCCTCCGCCAGTGTCCCTGGGCTCATGCAGAAGTGCTGTGGCCCGGGGGATGCCCGAAGAGGCCGACCACTGGCGGAAACTTGATTGCAGTAAGTGTTGGGGTGGCGGGGGGCTTGATGGGGAGTGGGAGAGCCCCCCCAGAGACCCCCCATCTCTTTGCCCTCTTTCTTTCCCTCCTTTCCTGCTTTTCTTCCTTCCTTCCTTCCTTCCTTCCTTCCTCTTTTCCTCCTTTCCTTCTCTCTTTTTCTTTCTTTCTTTCCCATTTCTCCTTCTCTCTTTCTTTTCCTCCTTTCCTTCTCTCCTTTTCCTCTTTCCTTCCTTCTTCCCTTCTTTCTTTCTTTTCTTCCTTCCTTCCTTCCTTCTCTCCCTTTCCCTCTTTCCTCCTGCATCCTGATTATGGTTAGAAGAGGTTTAAACTTTAAACCCCTTCTCTCTTCGCTCCCCCCCACACCTTGGCAGGCTGGCTGGGAAGGGAAGGGGAGGCTTTTGAATATGCTTCCCCCCCCTTTTGCTTCCCCTTCTGACATAACTTCTGGTGATGTCAGGGGGTGTGGCATATGCAAATGAGCTAATATGCTAATAGCCTAATAGCTCATTAGCATACTGTATGCTAATGAGCTCCTGCAGTTCTTTTTCTACGAAATGACCCCTGCTCCTACCTATAGCTTTGCAGCACATGAAGGGGTTAATTGACAAGATGAGTTTGTTTCAGAGCAGGAGGGAGGGAGGGAGAGGGAGTCTGAGAACAAAGTTGGTGACTCCAGCTATGCTCCAAGCTTTTAAATAAAAACACCAGCAGGACACAGGATGAGGCTTCTCTATTCTCCCCCCACACACTTTTAAATTTTTGAAACATGGAATTTCTCAGAAGCACAGTTTCAAAAACACTATCCTCACACTGGACTCCATTTCCCAGCAGCCTCCTCCAGCAATCCCATTGGCCACCAGCTGCTGCCATTCTACCAGGAGTTTGAAGTGCTCACTCCCATCAGTGCTGATGAGCATGCTCAGAAGACGAATGATTTAAAAATAGCTGCCCAACTGCCCCACTCCCTGGCTGCTGTGTATGATTGATCAAGGATGGGGTGAACACGCAGGGAGGAGGGTTAAGGGGGTCCATTTGATCAAAACTCTCCATTACAAAAAAACCTGGATTAATTAGAACTGGGGCCACACTGGATCAAACTGCTCATCTGACTGCAGCCTCTGTTACCTAGAGTTCAGCTGTAATCCCAGGTGATCTCCAGCCACCACCTGGAGGTTGGCCACATCACTCAACCTTGCTTTTGTTCACCATAGAGCTTTGAGGGCAATTTAAATCGGGGGGGGAGAAGAAAGGGTGGAACCAAGCCTTCCCCACCCCCAGCAACCCATCTCTGGTTTTCAAAGCAGACACATATGGCTGCTAACTATCTTAAAACACAAACTGTGGGAGGTCCTAATTATGAATCTTCAGCATTGTGTTTAGTTTGACCACACTTTTTAAAAAGTGACAAATAATAAATGGTTGTGTGACTCAAATAAAGGCTCTACAAAGGATGTGTTTAAAAACATTATAAAGGTCACAAAAGGGGATGCTATCGATACTGGGAAAGACATTTCTACTCTCTGGGCATTCCTGCATATCAACTAACAGGGAAATGTGATGCACCCACCATGTTTTCCCTCTCTAGAAACAGGTGGTCCATTCCTAAGTATAGTCCCCAGATAAGAATTGTGCCTAGGTAAGAATTGTGCCTTACAGGGCAAGAAACCCCTAATTTTCTGTGTAAAAACATTACACATGGGTTTGGATTTGTTTTTCCCGACACCACTTTCTCTTACCTGAATTTTACTTCTCCTGACTGGGTAAATGAGTCTCAAATACTATCTTCACAAGACGGAAAGGGATTTTACTTCACTGTAGAGAAAGGAATCACTATTGATGCAGCTGTACAAGAGGAGTCTGTGATTAAAAGAGCTGGGTGCACAGTAACCCCTTGCAGCTGATCCATAGTTCTATATTGCCGGTGGTTATTACAAAACAGAGGATTTAGAGATTCCGAAAATGCAGTACAGAAGGCCATTAATACAACAAAACTTGCCAGCTTCTTTTCCAAGCAGGTAACCTGGACCTGAAGCCACACGAAACCAACCCCATAATTCAGAATTAGAATTAAGTGATGGGAAAACAGGAAATCTCCTGACCTTAACATTGACTAATCCAGGAGAATATTTTTGTTTGGTTATACACAAAATGCTTATAAGACATTGCCAGCCAGATGGCAAGGACAATATACAATTGGGTATGGGATCACAAATATTACAATAGCATCACATCTCCCTTCTGAATACATCCCATACTCAGGTAGTTTTGCATGTTGCCCAAAAGAGAGAAATACCTTTAAACCCTTTAACTGAAAGGTCAACTGATTTTGGCTTGGAGATTCACAAATGGAAAGGGCAACTCAGAACGTATCTGCTGAATTAGAACTCAGCTTTAATTCCACTATTGCAGACCTCACTGATCAACAAGAAGAAGTACACTCTCTGTGTCTTGTGTGGTCATCCAGAATAGACAGGCATTAGATATGATCTTGGCACAGCAGGGAAGAGTTTGTACTATAATAAAAGTGTTGTTTTTACATTGATAAAACTGAAAATATTACAGAAGACATCAAGGCTTTAAAAGGTGTTGTAAGGTTGTTTAAGAAGGTAACTGAAGGCAAGAACATTGACATCTGGGACTGGTTACCTAGTGTATCAGGATGGTTACAAAATATAATAAAAGGAGCTGTTATTGCTGGATGTGTTTTCATTAGTTTAGACTTATGTTTCTGCTGTGTTATGAATTGCATCCTTATATTGTGTGGGACCTATTCTAACATACTTCCCAACCTCCTAGTCACCCTCTAGCACAAATGTATATGAATCCCCTTTATAGAGAAGATGCATTTTATAAACTATACTTTTATTTTTAAGCTATCTCATGCTCAAAAGGGAGAAATTTAGTTTATTATTAAAACGCTGAGTAAGGCTCCAGTATCCTCACATGGTTTTGATTATTGAGCACAAGATTCATTGGGTACATTCCAAGTGAGTTTTCTATATTTTATGATGTTTCTGTCTTTTCTCTTACCCTTGTCCAAGATCTAGGGAAACCAGCCTCCAGCTGGGACCTGGGGATCCCCCAGAATTACAGCGCATCTCCAGACTATGGAGATCACTTCTCCTGGAGAACATGAATGCTTTGGCGTTGTACCCCACTGAGATCTCTATCCTCCCCAAGCCACATCCCCAAATCTTCAGGAATTTCCCAGCCTGGATCTGGCAACCCTACAGCCCACCCTACCAAGATTTGTTAATTACCCCCCTTCCGTCTTTAGACATTTCATGGTCACAGTGTGGCGACTCCCTTATCTCTTTTGCAAGCTGCAGAAGGATTAATTTTCCTTTATGTCCTTCTCAGGAATTCAAAGTGTTCTGTAAACAGGGGGTGGAGCTAACTATGTCTGAGAACTGGATTTAGGCTGTCCTTTGAATTACTAGAGCCTGCCCTCTTTGCTTTGAGTTTTCCTATAAGGGATGAACTTTGTATCTGCTCAAGACGCCAGCCTGTTGGTGAACTCTAACGAGCTGGTATCAGAAAGAATTTATTCTTAAATAAAACCGCCTACTTTGCTGGTGGAAAAGCCTTGAAGTGAGTTTCTTCTCTCCCAGACAGACCTTGGTAAGGGGTGGGGGGGTTCATTAGGTTTAAAGGGAAAATAGCATTCACAACCCACTTTGTGAGCAGTCAAAGAAAAGTTTTCTTTTGGTGTCCTTCTAAATACTGTGCAGAATCCATTTCTGAATTCAGCTCACTGTTGTTCTCTGGGAGAATTTTTTTTAATTTAAACCAAACTGATATTTAAAATGCTGAATGCAAACTCTGAAACCCCTCCAGGAGACCTTCTCTGATTAAAAATGCAAAATATTTTACTATAGGAATACAGGCTCTTGATTCAGGATGGGTTTTACAGAGAGCCATGGCAACACATGCAAAATACATGACAATTTACTCATGAATAAGCAAGCGGCGTCTTTAAAGATGTTTTCCTTTCTAAAATTGTCTTCTCCATGTTTGTTACGCAAACATGAAACGTTCACAAAGGGTATTTGCGGGTTGTTGTTTTAGGTTGTGATACCACCACCACTACCTCCATCACCCCTGGCTACTGAACATTTTGGATAGTTTTATAAAAATGGAAACCCTGGAAAGAAAATACAAAGAAAAAAGTTTTAATTTTCATTTCAAAAATATATTTTTTCAAAGGTCAGGGACAGTAATAAAGATCACAGAGGTTTGAAAGAAATGATAAAATATGTAAAAATAGTGGAGGGGGGAAAGTTTGAAGGATGATTTGGGGTGCAATTTTGCTTCAGCTGGTTCAACATACTCCCATATCTAGGCTGTTGACAATCAAAATGTGTGTGGGTGAGTGTGAAAAGTGCTGTCAAATCACAGCCAACTTCTGGTGACCCCAGCAAGGGGCTTTCAAGGCAAGTGAGAAGCAGAGGTGATTGGCCATTGCCTTCCTCTTCAGAGTCTTCCTTGGTGGACTCCCTTCCAAATACCGACCCTGCTAAGCTTCCAAGGATCAGGCTATACCATGCTGTTCCCAGCAAAATACCTACTCTTAAACAGCTTAAACTGTGGTTAAAATCAAAATATATGTGCTTAAACCTCTAAAATCAAAATACCTTGGGTTACACAGGATTTTTAAAATGCTTATCTTTAAAAAAATCATCAGGTTGTGATGAATGTTGATGAGGCAAGACATAATTAAAAGATGTGGTTGTGCTGTGATCAGGAATTGGGATGGCAAGCTGGGAAGGGATCTCTTGTTGAAAGGCCTGCATTGAGCATTGCTTGCAGGCAGATTTCTTTAAGGACTGATGTGCTCACAATAAAGAAACCATCCACATACTCCCAGCTGTTTTCCCGGCCAGCTTTGTTTACATCTTGGGGCATCGCTGGAAGGAAGCAATTTTAGGGGGAGGAAGCAGTAATTTGGAGGCAATTTACAAATACATCTGATTAAAGTGTGTTGTATTACAGCAGATGCATGCAGTGCCTCCAAGAGCCACCACACACCCTGAAAACGATTCCCATCCCCATAATTTTAAAAGAGACTCAGATACACACACATAAAGAACTATGGCCCAGGCTAGCTCAATCTCATCAGATCTCGGAAGCTAAGCAGGGTCAGCCGTGGCTCGTATTTGGATGGGAGACCTCCAAGGAAGTCCAAGATCCTCATGACTCAGAGGCAGGCAATGGCAAACCACCTCTGAGCATCCCTTGCCTTGAAAACCCCATGAAGGAGTGCCTTAAGTCAGCTGTGACTTGAGGGCACCTTCCACCACTGCCGCCAAAGAAGGGAGGCAGGAAGGGAACTCACCAATCGTTAATGGAACAGAGGGGAAAGAAGCAGGGCTATTTTGGGGCAGGAATGCACAGGAGCAGAGTTCCGGCTGCCTCCCGGGTTGGCCACGCCCAGCAGGAACTCGTTAGCATACTAGGCCACACCCAACAGCAGAAACTCATTAGTATTGGCTACATTAGGGGTGTGTGGCCTAACATGCAAAGGAGTTCCTGCTTCAAAAAAAACCCTGGGTTTTGACAACAAACAAAGTAAATAGAATAAGAAGCAAAAGGTGGGTGTGTATGTTATGATGTCAGAGCAGGCAGTCAATGACAGACCCAACAACACGATGCTTAGAAGCAACAATCAGAGCTAAACGAATCTCTTTTTGGAGCAGAGGGGATGACAAGGAAAGGGGAGGCCATGGAGGAGGGACTTAACTCTTTCCAATTGCCCCCTTCCCCAAACAACCTGCTTCCCTGCAGGGTTGCTCCCCAAGCACACACAAAAGAAGAACATGTAGGGTTGCCACCCCCCCAATGGGGGTGGGTTTCCCCCCAATTTCAGGGCCTCCTATCTGCCACTTTCTAGCTGGCAGGTGGGGGAGACCTGCCCCCCAAAAGCCCCATCATGCCTGACGTGCCCAGTGCAATGATGTCACTTGGAGGTGACATCATTGCGTTGGGCACATTGTGCACAGAACTCTCTGGCATTTGGCTAAAAACTCTATGGTGACCATAGTGTTCTAGTGACCATGGCTTGGTAACCATAGAGTTTTTGGCCAAATGCTAGAGCATCCCCCACACAGTGTGCCCAGCACAATGATGTCACTTCCATGCACAGGAAAATCCCAGAATGAAGCATGGAGCCCCCCCTCCAGCAGAAGGTAAGCACCTGGCAACCATAAGAACATGCTAGGGATTTGCAGTGACTCATGGCAACCACATCCATGGGATGTTCCAGGCAAGAGACAAGCAGAGGTCCTTCACCATTGCCTTCCTCTGAGTAACAACCTCAGTCTTCACTAACCAGGGCTGACCCTGCTTAGCTTCCGGCTCTTCAGGCTGCAATAACTGTATGCCGTTGAGTCACAACCCGCTCATAGTGACCTGAGGACATGAGTTTTCAAGGCAACAGATGAGCAGAGGTGGTTTGCCATTGCCTTCCTCTGCATAGCAACCCCAGTAGATGGTTTCCTATCAGAGTACTAACCATGGCTGACCCTGCTTAGCTTCCGAGATCTGATAAGATTGGGTTAGCCTGGGCCATCCAGGTCAGGGTGGGCTTTTAGCTTTAACTGTGCCAAACTACCGTCCTCAGCTTGCCCTTTATTGGCTGTTCTCCCACTTCAGGCAGCCAAGCCACCTTGTACAAAGGAGAAAGGAGGGTATAAATATTTTACATAATAAATGAAGAACAACAACTTGCTTTTTTCTCTCCAAGGACTTTAGGACATGAATATGTATTGGAATCAGCACATCCGAGCGCAAAATAAATCACAGAGAGTTTCCACTGCATTAGATGAGGACTTTCTTATAGCCACAGGACATGGCGTGAAAACAATTCAGCACTGCATCGCCTGACCCTTGCCGTTACCTTGTGCATGACTCTGATCTTTCACGCATAGCCCAGGGCATCTCTACCGGCTGGCAAGCGATCTCATCCAGCACAGATTCAGGGCTGCTCAACGAGGCGGTGATGCATGCGCAACCAACAAGACCACCTCTTCTCCCAGCTGAGCAGTTGCATCAGCTGAACCCAGTTAAGTGACAGAGCTGAGCGTAGGAGGAGGGGGAGGAGCAATGGATGCAGGGAAAAAAATACAAACATCTGCAGAGTTGAAAGAAGGCATCCGTAGTTGTAACAGTGTCCTGTCTGAGTGACAGATGCTCTTTTCATGAGTGCCCAGAGGCATTTGGCTGGCTGCTGCAGGGGTCAAAAGGGTTGGCATTGGTTTCAATGGCCAAGGTCATTCTTCTTAAGTGCATTGGGGTCTCTCAGCAAATGCAGGGAGATTTTGAGGTGGTGCCTGGGGATGCTGGAGTTTGGGGAGGATGTGACAGCGCTTCTGAGTAACGCTGCAGGAGAGGCAAAGGCTATATAGCAAAGTGATAGGCAAGGTAGCAAAGCTTACGCCATTTTGGAGTACTGCCATGTGTATTCAGGTTATAATGTGCAGCTTGAGCTAATGGATATCAGTAAAGCAAGTTGTTTTCAGCGTATGCGCCTAGCAAGCATATGAGAGAAACAGGATATAGTTGCAGTCGGCCAAAAAGTTCCTGACCAAGCAAAAGTCTGGCAGCAAGGATAAAGACGCTTATGTAAAAGCTCGGTTTGGGTACTAGAAAGTCCCAGTTAGCAACCAAAGGGGCAGAAAGTGCTAACTATATGTCTGTGTGTATGTCTGCTTGGCAAAGATAAGCTTAAAGTAAGCGAAAGGAAACCAAGGACCTAGGTCATAATGGGCATCTGCACATGTCTCAAGGTTGTTTAGCTCTCTCACACGAACCCCCCCCCCCCGCTATCACTGGATCCCGAACTGGGTGGACGATCTGCCACCATGCCCCATCTCCCTTGGAGAACCGGAAAGACCTCAGACACTGAGGAGGGGAGGAGATTCCGTCACCACCCTCCGCTCTCCTCTTCCTGGTCAGGCAGTTCTCTCTCTCTCTGGGCACAACTTCTTCCTGTCACCAGCTCATTCTCCCTGGCCTTTGCTCGTGTTCCTCCTTTTATTCCCTCTCTGTGCCACTTGATCCCCTCTGTGCTCCACCCTCCACCCACACTCGTCGGCTCCACCCCCCTCCTTAGGCAAGGATGCTGAGCTGTGGGTGCATTTTCCCGTCTGCTCCCTTCCTCCAGCAGCTGACAATGCTTTGGCCATGCACTCCTCCCCTTCCGGCCTGGCGCGGCTCCCTCCCCCCTTCCCGAGCCTTCCTCTTGTGGCGGCAGGCATCCGCCAGTGGCAGTGGTGACATGGTGGGCTGGCGGCATTTCTCCAGGGCCAGGACGATGTGGTGGTGTTCCAATGGCTCTGCCTTCTGCCCTGGTAGATTCTCCGGGGGCCGGGGCTTGGGGTGTCGGCAGCAGTGAAGTCCCAAGTAGTGGCGGCCACCCTGGGGGAGGCCTGCCCTCAGGACAAGCTCAATGTATAAAAAGAGGATGCTGAAACAAATGTAACAGACTTCTTGGGTCTTTGCTACCTGGAGTCTCCTTTGCTGCAATAATTTATTTATTTATTTATTTTATTCAACTTATATCCCGCCCTCCCCACATGGCAGGCTCAGGGCGGGTTACATCTAATTTGATTTATATATATATATATGTATATATATGTATATATATATATACACACACACACACACACAATTAATACAATTAAAACTCTAGTAAAATAGCACAATAGCCCTCATCTGGTGCCATTGCCATTGCCATTAAAACCTCACAGATGCTAACTCTGTTATGCAGTTCTGACCCATTGAGGGGAGGCCCAGTAAAGAGGGAGGGATGTCCATCACCCTAGTTAAAAGCCTAGCGGAAGAGCTCCATCTTGCAGGGAACTGTAAAAGGTCCTGCAGGGCCCTGATCTCATATGGGAGCTCATTCCACCAGGTAGGGGCCAGGGCTAAAAAGGCCCTGGCCCTAGTCGAGGCGAGGCAGACGTCCCTAGGGACAGGGACCATGAGAAGTTGATTGGACAGATTGTAACGCCCTTCGGGGCTCATAGTTGTCTGCTCCTGGAATCTCCCTTTTGTGTCCTTCATTGGGTGTTGGCACACCAGGCTACAAGCCCATTTGGGTTACAAAAGCCTGGAATGAAATCTGGAGGGTGCTGGAAGGTTGGTTTCAGTGTTCCTTCTAAGCTGAGTTAGTGTGAGCTTGCTCACAGTTTTTTAGCCTCTGGCTCACACATTTTTGTCTTCGCTCAGGGAGGATGGCTCCAGAGCAAACTGATTTATGCAGTAGCCAAATCGCTCACTCACAACTTGAATGCCAGTCACTCACAAAGTGGAATTTTTGCTCACAAGACTCCACAGCTTAGAGGGAGCACTGGTTGGTTTATCTGTTCCCTAGTTCAGATCTGCCCTCTGCCATGGAAGCTTGCTGGGGGACCTTGGGACAGTCACTCTCTCAGCTACCTCATATGGTGTCATTGTGAGGATAAAAGAGAGGAGAATGATGTAAGCAGCTTTGGGTCCCTACTGGGGAGAAAAGGGGGGAGTACAAATGTGGTGGAAAGTTCTGTCAAGCCGCAGCTGACTTACTGTGACACCACTGTGGGATTCTCAAGGCAAAAGACAAACAGGCGGTTGGCCTTTGTCTGCCTCTGCGTAATAACCCAGGACTTCCTTGGTGGTCTCTCATCCAAGTGCTAATCAAGGCTGACCCCGCTGAGGAGAGCAGGCTGGCCTGGGTGTTTAAAGGCCTAAATAAATAAAACATAGTTTCTTGGATCAGTAAACATTTGTTCGTTGACAACTCTGATGAAATTTATTGCTGCACTTAACTGTATTGGGAGGCATGTGAGGTAAAATCTTCAGAATATGTAAACAACTGTTAGACCTGACTTGATTTGCACCAGCATTTCAAAATCAGGAATTTCAGCAAGACTTCCAGGGTGCCTAGCAGCGTAAACAAATCCTGGGTCATAGATAGTGCTGTAGGTTCATGAGGCTGGTGGGTTTTTAGGCCATTGGTCTCCCCCACATGCCCCTCTCACAAACTCAGGACCCCCTGTGAAGGACTTGATATTTTCCCCCCTGCTGTCTCTCTGAACCTGCTTTAAACGTACACAGCCCTGCAGTCAACACAACTAAAACTAGCTTTTGTTGTTAACCAACACAGAAAGAAGGTTCAGCTGGAGGCCACAGGAAGGACACTGCAGAGAGAATCTATATGCAGTGCCCTGGCACTGTTGGCATGGCAAGGTTTTGGAGATCCAAGGCCAAGAGGTCATGGGCTTCCAGGGGATTAGGTCACTCTACAATGGCTCCAGAAGCTTTGTGCTTTGCCAGCACATCAGAAGCCATGCTGAAAACGCCTGTATGAGAGAGCAAATTGATCCACCGGCAGAATCGTATTGTAAAGAGACAAACCGTATGCAGCAGCAGGAAGACCTTTTCAACCAGCATTAGTTTGACTCCTGCGCAGCTACAAAATCCTGTTTGTTTGGAAGACAAGTGTGTATAATATAAATATCTATCTTGACTCCATTGGGTCACACTTCACGCCCCCCCCGCCCCGTTCTTAAAACAAAGATGTAGGAAAATCCTGTTTCCAGATCTCTCATTACAAAGACTTCATCATGTCCCTATGTATATTTCGCCAACAGGTATGTTCTGGGAGTTCCCTGTTCAGAACTTAATTGTCAAGTATCCAGTGGCACAATATTTGGATCGAGAGTGTGGAATACAGGGAAGGGGGGCTCAAGTTTGGGACACTCATACCTACAGGACTGTCTCTTTCATTACAACCAACCCTCCACACTCCCTTCAGTCATCCTCTAGGAGCCTCTTGCAGGTACCTGGCCCTAGGACAGCTCACTTAGCTGTCGCCAGGAGAAGAACATTCTCAGTTGTGGTTCCTACCCTGTGGAATATACTCTCTGATGACACTTGTGCCCTGCCAGACTTGCTTAGTTTCCACAGGACACGCAAGGCCTAATTGTTTAGGTTGGCCTCCAGTGTTTGGGCTGTTTTTATTAGTGGTATGGTGCTAACCATATATTTTAATAGTTTAATATTTTAATGTTAATATTTAATATTTGTTTTATGTTGTTTTTATCTTATTGGTTTTAATGTTGTAAGTTGTTGTGAGACCCTTTAGGTGAATAGTGCTAAAAAAATTCTAATAAATAAATAAAATAAAGTTTACCCTTCCCACATTAGGGTTGTCAGACCGAACTGGCAACTGGAAAGAGAGCTGGGGTCTGGGACATGGGTTGGGCACAACACTCATGATTTTGATGACATCTGTATATCACTTCCGGGTACAACCTGGAAGTGACACAGGGTAGCTCTAGAAACCACAGGAAACACTGTGGTTTTATCATAGAGTTCCCCACGATTCCTAGAGCTGCCCTTTGTCACTTCCAGGTTGTACCCGGAAATGACATGGTGACATTGGAGATGTTGCTGGTTTATCATTTTTTGTGATGTTTCTCCCATCTCTACTGGAACTTGTGCAAGGCAAGCTTGTCAAGCCTACCTGAAATGGCCTCAGGAACAGCTATTTGGCCTACTGGGAAAACTTACATGTAGGCCATCAGAGGACATATGTTTTACCAACAAGACAAATAGTGGATTGCCAGAGTCATTTCAAACTAGGGATGCCAGGTCTGGGCTGGAAAATACCTGGAGACTTTGGGGGTGGATCCAGGAGAGGGTGGGGTTTAGGGAGAGGAGAGGCTTCAGCATGGTACAATGCCATATAGAGTCCACCCTTCAAAGCAGCCATTTTCTCCAGGGGACCTGATCTCTGTCAGCTGGAGATCAGCTGTAAAAGTGGGAGATCCCAGGCCCCACCTGGGGGCTGGCACCCCTATTTCAAACTAGGAAAATTGTGCAGGGGAAAGCTTATGGCCCTTGTGCCATGGAACACAGTCCTAGTCTGAATTGGGCCCATGCCTACCTGGGAATTACATTCTGAGCATGGAACATCCAGAGCATGACTGGTCTACAGAATCATGGCAGATGTGGGGGACAAAAAGATTATGTAGTATGTGAATTGACCTTTAGATATGAAGGTGCATCTCAGACTACATGTACAAAAACAACTTGATATCTTGTGTGTGTGTGGGGGGGGAAACCCAAGTATGATCTACTCCTGAGAGCAGCATAATATCTGAGAGGAGCCCACAGAAAAGTCAGCTTCCATATGTGTGGGATGCTCACCGAACTCCCTATTCACAGCAATTGATCTGCAGTCTTCGGTCTGCCTCTAATTTCACACTGTCCTGGCTCTTAATTTAATAGTATTATAAAATGCTTTCCCCATCAATATGAAGTGAGCACCAGGCACAAACCAGGAGAAAAAGGAGTTTGTTAACTGAATGCCAGAGGTGCTACAGAAGCATCTAATGCGGATATCAGTGGAATTAAGTCACAGTCAGATAGTCCATGGAAGGTAGGGTGATTATACATTCATAGGTAGTCTTGGAAGAATATGAAAAATTTTCCCTGTCCCCCAGCATTGGGGTCAACAGACTGAATGTGATACATCCAGGAAACACTCAGAGCAAAGTGAGAATTTTCAAGCCCTCGGTGTATCTACCTCAACAGGAGTAATGCCTCTGGCTATGAATATATAGTAGCTATCTCGTAAAACCTGTGAAGACACTGTGCATTTGGATAGCATAGATGGATTGTTCTACTAAGCGTCATAAACCTCTCACAAACCAATACTCTGCCCCACAAATGGCATGGTTGGTCCACAGGGCTAGTGTGGCAACCTTTGTTATGAAGAAAAGGCCACATTCCCTGAGTTTTGACTGCCAAAATACCACATTGTCAGATCTTTCTATTTGCCACCGGAACTCAGGCCTACACAGCTTTCTAACTAGTGTAGAAGTTTTTATAACCACTCTGGGTCACTGTGGGAGAGACAACAAAATGTCTTGTTTCTCAGATGGTATTGTGTAGCAATCAGAGCCTCTTTCATGACATGCACGCTGAATTATAGTGTAGCTTATAAAGAGAGCCAGCATGGTGTAGTGGCTAAAAGTGGCAGCCTCTAATCTGGAGAACCCGGTTTGATGCCCCGCCCCTCCACATGAAGCCTGCTGGGTGACCTGAGGCCAGTCACAGTTCTCTCAGAGCTCTCTCAGCCCCACCTACCCCAGATAGTGCCTGTTGTGGGGAAAGGAAGGGAAGGCGATTGTAAGCCACTCTGAGACTCCTTAAGGTAGAAAAAAGCAGGGTATAAAGAACGACTCTTCTTCTTTATAAGTGCCATTGAGTTATCCTGACAATTTGGATTCTTGCACAAATGACTTATTCCTTCAGTTCCAACCAAGGAGCACCTACTGACCCGTGCTTATTCCCTACACCGCAAGATTCTTCCTATTTACCCTGTTGGCCCTTTTAAGAGGGCAATAAAAACATTCCTTTCCCCCCCACACACACCAGACTACTGAGTTATAGTTATAGACTACTGAGAGCAATAATTGTTTTAGATGCTCCCTCCTGTTTGACGATTTTTAAAAGCTGTTTTATTGTTGTGTTGCTTGCTGTTTTTAATTGTCTGTAGTTGACATTTATGGGAGAGGGTTAATTGTCAACTGCTTTCTGGCGCTGATGGTGAATATGCATTTTAAAATAAAAAAAATTATATAAACTAGCTTGCTGCAAACATGACTCTCCTGACTGAGCTTTGCTATGATAAGCATGTAAAGAAGAGATGCAAGTCCCCAAAAACCTGGACATGCAGTGGACGGCTGGCTACAACTCACTGGCATTCTCCCAGTATACACAAACATACACACACAGAGCAAGGGGGAGATCTCCAGCCATCACCTGGAGGCTGGCAACCCTAGCCACCACCAATTCTGAAATGCTAGAGTCTCTTTACCATCTTGGGGTTCTTATTCTGTTGCTCCAAGGCCTGGTGCTGTGTCCTTGCAGGCTCTGCTCTGCTTCAAGATGATGAAAGCAATAATTTTAGCAGTTTCCTCATTCTGGTGACAAGCGATTAGCTATTTCCCCTCCATTTTTAAAGGGAACATATAGCTGATGCATAACACCTAAGAATGTACAAACTTCATGAGCCGGCAATTATGGTGCTATGACCCTGCACAAGTGCTGGATTCTTTGACATCCAGTCCGTTGGGTAACTGCTGGTACCTAAGGCCAAGAGTATAAATGACTATTACTTCCCAGACGTTGCTGGAGATCTGTTATTCAGGCCCAAACAGCACACAGCACACAGGTGTGCATAGCATTCCCGCGCTTTGTTTTGTTTTTAAGTGCCACAACAGCCTTGCAGTTTTATCCCTGTTTACGTGTTACAGTGAACACATTTATAACCTGCACAACCTAATGTACGTACTCTTTGCAATTGAAACCTGGGACCAGTACCTGGAAAAATGTGGGGTCTGTATTACGTGCTGAATAGTGCTGAATGTAACATGAGAATTATTCAGCACAGAGATTGTACGTGCATTCACTGTAACTTGTGAACTGGGCTCTTGAGTGGAGCACTGATTGGAAGAGAGTCTGCTCAACCTCTTTCCTTCTGCTCTTTGTCTGCCCTCGCATAACTGCTTTCCTCTGCTGGAAACAGTGCAGTAGGAAAGGGGAATCTGAGCAGGAAAAAACAGCCCATGGAGCTTCCCCTCCACATGAGGCAGCCTGTTCCACTATTTTTTTATTTCAAATACATGAATAAATATGAGGAAAAGTGAGTCACAGTGTAACCCTACACAGTGTTACAACTTTCTAAGTCCACTGAAGTCCATAGGTTTAGAAGGGGGTAACTTTGCTTAGGATGGCAGGATTCCCCATATAAATTGCAAATTAGATTGACGTATGATGTCAAAGGCGAACCTATTCCCATGAATGTTTTTATTTTTACCAAACTGGATTAAGTTCTGGTCTACACATGCAGCAGACAGTGGTGGGAATAAGGTAGTATCTGTTTGGGTGATGTTCAAGGACTTTTGGTTGACAACTGACTTCTCCTTCCCTCCTTTTTATTCTCACAATAAACTTGTGAAACAGGCTAGTTTGAGGGAGAGTTTAACTGGCCCAGAGTCTCCCAACAATCTTATCAGAGCAGGTACTTGAACCTGCATCTCCCCAGTCTTAACCAACACCCTCATCACTATACCATGTTAGTAGAGTTGTGAGGGGGTGAATACACTGCAGTACTTCAGGCACTATTTGGGGATGCTCTACTGCTATGTTAAAACAAATCCTCTCCCTGACAATTAAAAAGAAAAGAACACATAATGAAGTGGGTTGAGTTAGAACCTTTCTCTTTGATGTGCTAGATTTTTTTTTCCTGGAGGAGTATTCTAAAATGTTATTCCTCACCTGCTGTCTGCAGGGGCACTCTCCCTTCTCCCACCTCAGGGTTCCCCCACTTAATTCTGTGGCATGCGCAGGGTCCAAGAATGAGACTCACCCTTTCATTCCATTCAAAATTATTTCTGTATTTTTGAGGGTTAGCCCCTTGACTTTCAACCAAATGATCCTCCTCTCTGAGCAGTCGATTAAATATGATGCCAAAAAGCCATACTTGGCTATGCCTGGGCTTTGAGCTTCCTCTCCCACCCAGTCTTTGGCCAACTGGGAGCTGAGCAGAGTGTTCCTTATAGCAGCAAGGAGATAAGCAGATCTTATGTGGCCACTCACTTTCAGGCTAGTAGGTTGGGCCAGACTGGTCTTCCAGAATGTTCTGAAAGTAAACAATCCAGTTACCCAGGAGTAAACTCTCCACCACACAGTACTTCACCTCAGGGTACTTCAGAGTACTTCACCTCATAGTATCACCTGTACCTTTCTGTCAATGGTAAGGAAAGTTATACCACACATCAGACATGTGTGGTAAGATGGTGACAGCTAAATAAGATACCACTGCAGAAGCTGGGCTGAATCCCCACATGGTTGGATACTGCCCTATTGTGGCACTACAACCCTCTCTCACAAGTGAGTTTTCCTGTGTGGGCAAGACAATCCAGTCACAAATGATTGTTTTCGCATGACAATAGTATGGTATTCAACAATGTAGAAAGGTCACTGTCTTTGGGGCTTGGTCAGAGGCAAGTTGGCAGAAGCAATATGATTCCTTGGACTGATAGTGACCCTCAAGACATTCTATCCAATATTTATTCAGAGAATACCCAGAAAGGGCTTAGTCTGGGTAGTGTGACATAGCACACACAGAGAAACAGCTTTCTATGGTTCGTCACCACAAACTTTGCCTATTTATTTCAAGGCATTCATTATGCTAAAATTGCAAAACCAGTTTCACTTGGCTTGTGGTTACATTTGTTTTTAGAAATCCAAGATAACAAAGCCAGCGGATCCAACTATGGTGTGGGGCAGTGGGTAATTTCAGTAAACAGACTAGGGGAGGGGCAAACTGAGGGAAACTTGTCCTTGTGTCCCATTTTATGGTGCCCAAAGAGCAGGAAGGAAAAGAATGAAGAAAATGCCTTCTGTCCCCTCACTAAGAAGTTTACATCTTCCCCTCTGTCCCCGCAGGATCCTATGGGAAGTGTTGCGTGTATGTCGGGGGGGGGGGAGAGAAGAGTCCAAGAAAGGGATCCCGGGCATCACACCGTTTTTCAATGATGTGCTGATTGCTGCAGCCACGCCTGCTGAGTTCGCCACCAGACTGCGCACCATCCTCCGCCATTTCAATGAGGTGGGCCTTAAAGTGAAGCAGAAGAAGTGCCTCCTAGGGGTTCTGTCTGTGGACATTTTGGGCTTCACGGTTGATGCAGACGGCCTCCATCCAGCAAGGGACAAGATAAAAGCCATCGTTGAGGTGCCCCCACCCAAGTCCATGGTGGAACTCCAGGTGTTCCTGGGTCTATTGAACTTCTACCACACCCTTCTTCCCCACAAGGCGGTGATAGCGGAGCCCTTGCATTGCCTCCTAGACAAGCATGCCCCATGGTCATGGGACCTCCATCAGGCTGCCACCTTCAAGGGGGTCAAAGCACTGCTGATTTCTAATAAAGTTCTGGCACATTTTGATGAGTCCCTCCCAGTGGTCCTGGCTTACGACGCGTCTCCCTATGGCATCGGCGCGGTGTTGGCTCACTGCCTACCGGACGGGTGGGAGATGCTCATCGCCTACTATTCCCGGACGCTGTCAGTGGTGGAGTGGAATTATGCCCAGACTGACTGGGAGGGCCTGGCGATAGTGGCCAGAGTAAAAAAAATTCATGACTTAGTGTATGACTTCACCATTGTCACGGATCATCGCCTCTTTGGCCTCTTCGCCTCTGACCGCCAGACTCCGCAGGTCCTGTCCCTGTGGGTCCTGTAGTGGTCCATATTCTTGTCTGGCTACTCCTACACCCTGCAGCATCACCCGAGCAAGGCTATGGCCATGCCGACGCCCTTAGCCGCCTGCCCTTGCTGACTGTTGAGGCCGAGCCGGCACCAGCCCACCATGTTCTGCAGGTCAAGGACCTTCCTGATTCACCCTTCCAGGTGGCAGACGTCACCTGCCACAAAGCCAGGGACCCCATCATCTCCCGGGTTCTGGGCTGGGTGTTGAGGGGGTGGCCTGTGGCAGCAGAAGGACCCAAATTCACAGCCTTTGCCACTCACTGAGATGAGTTGTCTGCTTACAAGGGCTGTCTATTGTGGGGAGACAGGGGAGTCATTCCCAGCGTACTACGTCACAGGGTCCTGCAAGCTCTACATGAGACCCATCCTGGAATCGTCCAGATGAAGGCCCTGGCCCAGAGCTATGTGTGGTGGCCAGGGATAGACATGGAGGTGAAGTGCTGCCAAACTTGCCAGGCCATCAGGCCCAATCTGCCACGTGCACCCACTTAAGCCTGGGAATCCACACAGATGCCATGGTCCAGGATCCATGTGAATTTTGCTGGGCTGTTCCACAGACTACTGTTTTTAGTCACAGTGGACTCTTTTTCAAAATGGCTGGAGATCAGCCCGGTCTCCGCCACCTCCTCCAGAGCCACCATCTGGATACGCCGTAGAATCTTCGCTATCTACGGGTTGCCAGACACCATCGTCTCAGATAATGGGACAGCATGTACCTCAGAGGAATTCCAGGAGTTCCTCCACAGCAACCTGATCCAGCATGTATGGTCCATCCCGTTTCACCCCATCATGAACGGCCAGGCGGAGAGGATGGTGCGCACTGCCAAGGAGGGAAACTGGGAATTCCATCTGGCGTGCTTCCTCCTGGCATAACAGACCCCACTGAACCCGGACAGCAGACGCTGCCCCACAGAACTCCTCATAGGCTGGCAGCCCATGATTCTCTTAGACAGACTGCACCCAGACAGGGCCCCAGAGTCGTGAAATCTGTCTGAGCAGAGGGAAGCGCCGTGGGGATTTTTTCCAGAGGACCCTGTATATATCAGAAACTATGGCAAGGGCCCCAAATGGCTTGCAGGCTGCATCATCTGCCTCACAGGCCCCATGTCATACGAGGTCTCAACAGACTGCGGACTGGTCCGGCGGAAGCATGTTGACCAGCTGCGAAGGCACATGCTCCTGATGTCAGGGAAGGTCCCGGCCCTGGGAAACACCGAGGGGGGGGGGGTTGGACATCCAGGAACAAGAAACTCCCAACGGAAGTTTGCAGGAGCAAGCCCCCATCGCTGTGGCCACACCTGAAGATAGAGCGCCTGCCTCTGCCTCGGCACCTGAAGAGGCTCTGCTGCCTCCCCCTCCCAGTACTCTGGGCACGGGCCAGGACAGGCTTTCCGACGGGCCTGTCCCTACTCCGAGGCATTCCATGTGAGAACGCCAGACCCCAACCTATCTAAAAGACTATGTTACATAGGTTGGGTTTGAACTATGGGGGGAGGGGTGTTACGTACGTGGATCACCACTAGGTGCCAGCGACTTTCAGCAGAGCTAGACTCTCAGTGAACAATGGGGACTAGGATCCTGAACTCTTTGGCAGGCACCAATAGGAACCTTGGTGGGAAGTTCAAACCCTCCTATGGGACCTGGGGGTGGGCCACGGGATTGTATATAGTTGGCCGCCTGGCCGGTATTTGTTGTTCTGTTGTGTGTTCTAGTAAACTATGAGCTAACAATCATGCTGTGTCCTGGTTCTTCATGCGTCGAACCCACTACACAACAACTTTGTTCAGCGTTAGCTTCCTTCCAGGGAAGGGTCATAAGATCATAGCCTTATCCTGTACAGGTCACTAAAAAAGAAAAAGGCCTTGTGGCTTCCTTCCTTGGAGTCCTGTACAAAGGGAGAAGTTCATGGCCTCCCTTCTAAATGTATGAATAGTCTCCTGGATAGGCAAACATTGACCAGGGTCCCCCCAAAATATGCATCTAGTTCCATAGTCTCGGGGGGTCTTGCAGCTTGTGCTAGCCAAGCATCACACACACCCCACACTCCTCCATTGCACAAAGTGAGCTTTTTAAACCAAGGTAGCTTTCAACAGCATTTCACAATGTAGTGGTATTCAATGAATAGATGTCAACAGCCTTGTTTGACTCTCGGTATACCTAAAGTAACTTTTTGGATTCTTGTCAATGAAGACATGAAGATCCACAACTGCCTTCTGTTGAGTCAGACTTTATAGGGTTGCCAGCTCTGGATGGGGAAATACTGGAGATTTTGGGAGTGCAGCCAGAGGTAGGTGGGGTGTGGGGAGGAGAGGGACCTCAGCAGGTGTTAGATATGAGACTCAGGCAGCAGCTCCTTGAACAGTGAAAACAGCTTTATTTACAGAGGTAAGAACAGGATAGGATGACAGCAAAACTAGGGAGCAACAGTCTCCTTTTCAAAGAGTCCGGGCTTGCTAAACCACGCCCATTAGTACCGTAAGGACCAATCAGAGTATTTACATAAAGACCAATCACCTTGTTTCCCTCCTGCACATATCTTGTATCTTGATTAAACAGCTGCGCAGAGTGTCCAATCAGATGGCATAGTTTTGGATACCAGGCTTTCAATGGGAGCTGGAATCAAGCTCCTACATTTATGTATAGCAATACATAACAGCAGGGTATAATGCCAGGGCCCACCCTCCAAAGCAGCCATATGCTCCAGGGGAACTGATCTGGGTCGTCTGGAGATCAAGTGTAAGAGTGGGAGATCTACTCTAAGGTCCAGCGGCTTTTCAAGGTCTCAAGCAGAATGGAAAAGGGGAGATGCCAGGAATTGAACCTGGGACCTTCTTCATGCAAAGCAGATGCTTTACCACTGAGGACAGCCTCTCCCCATATTGTCTGAGTAATGTTTTGGTTGTCACATGAAATTAGGAAGCTTTAAATCATTTATAACGTTATCAGGCAAAATATGTTATCGTTCGGTCAAGGCTGAATGGCATAATTTCCTGAAAAAGTTAGGAATTAGACGCATGGTTGTTTTCTTGGCTATCAGAAGAGAATCTCTCCGTGCTCAGATACAATGCAGCTCAGTCCCTCCAGAAGCTGGAGAGAAGCAACCCACAACAGCCATTTGTTCATTTACCAATTAAAACATTTATATACTCCCTTTCCTTGTGCTTCAAGGCAGCCTACAATAATAGTTAAAAACATTTTCAGTTAAAAGCAAAAAATAAAATTACAAACCCCAAATCTTTCACCCTTCCCCGATAAAAGATGCCTGCTATTAAAATAGGGTTGTCAACCTCTAGGTGGGATCTGGAAATCTCCCAGATTACAACTGAACTCCAGATGACAGGGATCTGTCCCTATGGAGAAAATGACTGATTTGGAGTGTGAACTCCATGGCATTATATTTGACTGAGGCCTCTTTGCTCCCCAAACCCTCCCCTCCTCAGACTCCACCACAAAATCTCCAGGAATTTCCCAACCTGGAGCTGGCAATCCTGTATTAAAACTCCCTTCCAAAGCCCTGGCAAACAGGCTGGCCTAGCAGTACCTCCTGAAGATCTACAAGGTGCCCTCCCCCTTCAGAGACCCCATTCCACAGAGCTGGAGCCATGATGGAAAAGATCCAGGCTTTGGTTGATGCCAGATGGGCCACCCAAAGTGGTGGGGTAGCCAAAAGATGGCTGCCTGACAACCACAGTTGGCGCACAGGGACATATAGAAGGAGGTGGTCCTTCAAATATTGTCCAAAGTGTTGGCAGAGTATAGATATGCAGAGCACAAGCTGTTTAATGAATAAAGTTAGTTTATTAAGCAGAGAACAAACTTTGTAAGAAAGAGGAGAGTCTATTCAAAAAAATGAATCTTGTGTACTTTGCACTCTAGACCTTGAGAAGGGGTGTTGGAATATGCAAGGTCTATTGTGCATACATAAAGAAAAATGGCAAGAGCATCCTGCAGGGGACAGCAGAGGGGACAACTAGTTAGCATAATAAGAATAGGGACTTCCTGCTATTTTCAAATAGTCTCCTTCCTATCTCTGGATTGGCTCAGTTAGATCTCCTTCCTGCTCCTGCTGAGGACTCTTAGCCTGCTGACTAGCTAGTTAGACAGACTTCTCTTTCTTTCTCCTCTTTGTTACAAAGTTTGTTCTCTTCTTAATAAACCAACTTGATTCTTTAGACAGTTTGTGCTCCGCTTTACTGCATATCTACATTCTGCCAGCACGAAGGAGGTCCATCACCGGCATGCTCAGCTTGTGAGTTCACAGAGACCTTGGGCTAGCTGGCCACAGTTGGAATGGAATTCTGGACTAGATGGATCTTTGTGTTGATCCATCATTCATGCTCTTATGGTCTTGTGGTCTCTGGCATGTAATGTTGCGGTGGGTGGAGGAAAGACGAATCAGTCCCAGAGGTCTAAAGAAGTTAGTAGAGGATTAAAATGCAGGCAATGGACTGAACTCAAAAGAGTAAGCCAGAGAAATTAAATCCTCTCCCAGCCCCATTCACCACCATCGCCCTTGGAGCATGTAAACAGCTGTCGTTGATCAGACCAGAAAATCCTTCTATTTTTTTTTTTCCTGTTGGAAATGCAACACGCTGGGTCCCGGTAGGATGCCGTCACTGTCAGATGGCAGCAAGGGCTTGGCGTGGTCAGGAGTGACAGAACTGTGCTAAATCCTGAGCAAGGCTGAAAGGAGTGAGAAATAAATAGCAAATATTCCCCAGTGGGAACTGAAGGAGAAAAAGGTCACATTTTGCCTTTAGGAGAAACAGCAAAGGTTTGTTTTTTCAGCCAGCACTAACAAATGGTACACTGTGCAGCAAGCTTCCCCTTTGCTAGAGAAACCCCCTCATCCCAAACAAGGAGGGAACAGTGATGCGCAAACAGGTTTGCTTACGCTACACGGAGCAGGCAGTGGAGAAACCCCCTACGATGAACAAGAATGTGCATTGCCGAGCCCATGATGACTAGCCTGTCACTAAATGTCAAGTTAGTGATGATGGCGAACGTCTTGTGGTGGAACGGCCACATACCCGCTTGATGGTACCTTCATGGTAGCTGGGATTGGCTTTTTAAAAAAGAGACAGGTCCCCCAGTCTTTGACAGCTACAAGACATGTCATCCAGCACCATCCTGGAGGCAGAAAGCCCGGCTGTTGCGACGGCTCCTAACTGAATTCATTTCCATGTTTGCCCCAGTGACCTGATATGCGTCACTGCATCTATGAACCCACGCACGTGTGACGAGGCATGCTAGAAAATGGGGTGGGTGTGCTGTGGTGAAGTATGAAGGGTAGTGCAAGACAGATGTCACATCACCTATCAAAATCCTCTTTTGCACATTTCCGTTATAATTTAAGCAGTGACATGAGTGTGTGCTCAAGTGATGCATGCCAAGGCACAGATGGCTTCATAAAAACGTGCATGGAGAAGGTGAAGACTGATCAGCATTGGTGACATTAGCTCTATGCAGGTGTCCTGCCGGGGTGATGACTGTTGGAAGTTCCAGGCGTAATGTCCCAGTGTCTCAGGCCTCCAGACTTCATGGCATGAGATGCTAGATAGCTAGATAGGCACCCTGACCTTTCTTCCTGTGTCTACTCTTCCGCCACTGTCCCCCTTTGAAATGTAGATTGTGTTCTCAGGGACAATTTCCCCTTCCTTCTGCTCTCCCACTCAGTTGAAGACAAACTCTCTCACTGCACACACCAAGAGAGATGACATGATGTGCTCTCTTGGAACCATGATGCCAAAGACAATAGGGAACCCGTAGTGTAAGGGTACAGCCTCAAATAACACCCACCAAGGGAAGACCATCAACAATTCACAACTATATATGATCCAAACTATATATATATCATTCATTAAAGTACAAAGATGGGTTAGTGGTCCTAACCCAACGAAATGTATAAACATATATCCAACAAATTGTTCACGTCAATTATATACTGTTGGCAAAGAAAGAGCTTGTTCAGATCCAACAGCCAGCTCCTCTGTAGTCCCCTATATCAGTAGTGCCTCTACACCTCCAAATAGAAAGAAATAGTGGTAGAGGACGCCCACCATGGAAAGAATAACAGCTGTTATCTGCCTTGGATTCCATTGCAATTATTGAGCCATGCCTATGTTGTTTTGGAAATCAGGTTCTGTTTAACCAGCCCCTGTCGAAGAGGATTAAAACATCTTGATTTATAAGTGGGAGAGACGTACAGCTGTCATTCTCTTGGAACCATGAGGCAGATGGCTCTGTCCTGTCTCTACTCTTTCCTATCCAAAGTGTACTTCTCAAATAGAGAAGTATTTCTCTGTTAAACTTGCAACGAGGCTCTGTGTAGCTCTGCAAGCTGAGTAACCCGGTAAAGTAACACTCCTGCATTTGTAGTTTTATTTAAGCACTCTGCTAACTAGTAGGAACTGGACTAACCGCACTAGTTAACACCCCCAACCCCATAATGACTCACCATCCAGAGAGGGAGAGCATATACGGACAACCTGCCACTGCCCCCTTCCTCCATGAGGTCACAAGGTGGTCTGCATGGGGTGCCCAGGTGCACACCATTCACGCCTGTGATCAGGAGTGTTCCCAAACCTGTGTTGCTGATGATATGGAGGGGGGTGTATGAGTGGGCACTTCCTCTGTGTGGTCAGACCATGCTGACCACTCAGAGATTACAGGCAGCTTGTGCCTGCTCTCCCTCCCCACACGTGAAGTGGACATGCGAACAAGATGCCTGCCTAGAGCCACTAACTCACATGCTGTGAGGCATAAATAGTGCCAGATGCCAGGGTTGCCAGGTCCCCCTTAGCCAGCAGCAGGGGATGGGGGGGTTACAGTTGCCAGATCCAGGTTGGGAAACTCCTGGAGATTTGGGGATGGAGCCTGGGGAGGACAGGGACCTCAGTGGGGGTCCAATGCCATAGAGTCCCCCCTCCAAAGCATCCATTTTCTCCAGGGGAGCTGATCTCTTCAGTCTGGAGATGAGCTGTAATTCCAGGGGATCCTCAGGCCCCACCTGGAGGCTGGCATCCCGATGTCCACACATTTGGTGCAGTGATCTCTGACTCATAAAAGCTTAATATGCTGAAATAAATTCTCTGAGTCTTGGAAGTTCCACTAGACTCTTGCTGGGTTTTGCTGCAACAGGATAATGTGGCTGCCCTCCTCGGCATTAGGGTCCTCACAGGCTTGTCTCCAGGCAGTGGCCAGAGAGCTCCCGAAATTGCAGCTAGTCTCCAGGTTACCGAGATCAGTTCCCTCGGAGGCAATGGCTGATTTGGAGGGTGGACGCTGTGGCGTTATTCCCCACTGAGGTCCCTCTGCCCTCCCCAAATTGCTCCCTCTCCAGGCTCCCACCCCCAAATCTCCAGGAACTTCCCAAGTCAGATTTGGCAACCCTGTCTCCTGAGAATCTGCTCACCCTGATCAGCAGCTGCAGGCTATAGGGTTGCCAGCTCCGGGCTGGGAAATACCTGGAGATTTTGGAGATGGAGCCTGAGGAAGATGGGGTCTGGGGAGGGGAGGGACTTCAATGGGGCACAATGCCTTAGAGTTCACCTTCCAAAATGGCCATTTCCTCCAGGGGAATTGAGCTCTGTCACCCGGAGATCGGTTGTACGAGTGGGAGATCTCCAGCCACCACCTGGAAGCTGGCAGCCATACATAGATGTCCTGCATTGCAGGTTAAATTTGGACGCTTCTACAGCAGAGCATTCAGTCCTGCCAAGCTGACAGTGCCTCTCGTGGTGCACGGGCACTTCCAAACTGTGCAAATATTTGCCTACTTGAACTGGACTTCAAGCTCGCCATCCTGCGCATTGCTCCCAATGGGGCCTTTGCCAGTAGGCGCAAAGGAAGGGCGCGGAGACGGCGTCTGGGCTTTGACAGTCTCATTGGTGAGCAGCCTCAGACACAAGTTGCCTTTTGTGCCTTTTGTGCGTCGGGGCTGACAAGCTCTCACGGATTCCCAAGCGCCAGGAGAGCAGCACAGAGGAGAGGAGGGAAAACAGTGCGGCTGAGTGGCTGTTGCTCCAGCCAGCCAGCCAGCCAGCGGGGCTTCCTGCTGGGGCTGAGGCTGACCTGGCTTCTTGTCCTAAGCAGGCGGCTGGGGAACCTGTCTCTTCATTTCCACAGATATGTCCATCTTTCCTCCTGCTAGCATTGTGCAGTACAGAGGCAGAGTTGCAAAAGGGGGCATGAAGTTGTGGCAACAATTGTGCATTATAGAATATTATTGTCTGCAACTGGCTAAGGCTTCATTGTGCATCCTGTTCCCTGTTCAACAGCACACAAGAAGTCATGCGCGGCGCGTGGTTGATTATCTGCGTGTGCATGTAAAACGCTGCCAAGTTTCAGCCAAGCTATTGCAACCCCAGCAAGGTGCATTCAAGGTGACTGAGAAACAGAGGTGGTTTGCAGTTGCCTTCCCTGCAGAGTCTTCCTTGGTGGTCTCCCATCGAAGTATTGGTCCTGCTTAGTTTCTAAGGAGATTGGGCTATACCATGCCACCTTCCCTCCCTGAATTTAAAAAAGCCATCTCTTTTTCTTTTCTGGTCAGTTTGGTGTAGTGGTTAAGAGCGCAGACTCTCATCTGGGAGAACCGGGTTTGATTCCCCACTTCTCCACATGCAGCTGCTGGGTGAACTTGGGCAAGCCACAGTTCTCTCAGAGCAGTTCTCTCAAGAGCCTTTCTCTCAGAGGTCTCTCAGCCCCACCTACCTCACAGGGTGTCTGTTGTGGGGAGGGGAAGGGAAGGAGATTGTAAACCACTCTGAGACTCTGAGTGAAGAGTGGGGCATAAATCCAATCTCCTCCTTTCCTTTCCTTTCCTTTCCTTTCCTTTCCTTTCCTTTCCTTTCCTTTCCTTTCCTTTCCTTTCCTTTCCTTTCCTTTCCTTTCCTTTCCTTTCCTTTCCTTCTTTTTTGATGGAACAGATAGAAAAAGCCCTAGTCTTTTGTAATGTATCCACAGGAGAACATGGGCTCTGGACAGCCATGTGCTTGGACTGGTTCTAACCGGTCCACCATGTGGCCAGGCGAAGGGCCTGAGCTTCTCCCCGAAGGACAATGGACTAGTGGATCCTGACTCCCCTCCAATGGAGGAGCAGGAGTTAATCCAATCAATGTAAATAGCGAATCACCGGGTGTGGGTGTGTTTGGGGTGTGGGTCACTTGGGAATAAAAGCCGGCCTGCGAGCCGGCTCAGTTGTCTTGTTCTTCATCTAATAAAGTATGTGAGAGCTGAAATCACTAGAAAGTCTCAGTACTTTTCACTGGTGACAAGGATGGGATGCCAACTCCCTCCATGAACAACGACCACGAGACGAGCACCGCTGACCGCCCCAACGCCGAAAGCACCGAACGCCGCCACCGAGCTTCGTGTCCGCCTCTTCGGTTCCTGGGCACCGCACCGCTCCCTAGCACCGCTGACCCCGAGAGCAGCCTCGCTTTCAACGCCGCCAACTCTACGCCTGAACCGCGACCTCCACGGGTGAGCACCATGGCCGCTAGCAACGAGAGCTTCCCCGCCTTCGACATCTCTCGTCCCGCACACTGGGAGACCTGGATCGAGACGCTGGAGCGTCACTTCGAGATCCATGGCATCACGGATGCGGGTACGAAGAAGGCCTATCTCCTGCGCTACTGCGGCATCGAGGCACACCTCCTCCTGAAGGACCTGGTAAACCCCCTCCTGCCGAAAGACGCGGCCGCCACCTACGACATGCTGGTCAAGGCATTTACTGACCACTTGGCACCAAAGCCCACCAAGTTCGCGGAACGAATGGAGTTCTTCGCGAGAATGCAGGGCCCCGACGAAACATCTCCGGAATTCCTGGCCGGACTACGCCGCGCAGCCACAAGGTGTGCCTTCCCCAACCTCGCAGATACCCTCCTAAACCAGTTCTTGGTGGGGCTGAAGGAGGCGAAGCTGCGCCGCAGGCTCGTCAGCCGGGACGACCTCACTCTGGAGGCCGCCATCCAAGAAGCGGCCGCCTACGAGAAGTCCCACGCAGATCGCCGGCCTAAGACGGTCCATCGCCTCCAGGACTCCGGCCCCTCGGATGACTCGAACGATGAGGAGGTCCTACAGGTGAACCGCCGATCACAGCCACGCACCCAACGCAACAGGGGATCCCCCGCACCACCAAACCAGCCCAACGCATCTGCCTGTGCCAGCTGTGGCGACGCTCACGAGCGCCGGACCTGCCGTTTCCGGGACGCCGTCTGCAGGACCTGCAACAAGGCCGGACACCTCGCCCGAGTCTGCCGCTCCAAGGGCAAGCGCCTGGGATCCACTGCCCAGCTGGACGCCGCAAGCCTGCACACCGTGACGACACAGCGCCGGCAGACGGTATGTAACTTGCCCCTGAAAGACCGGACAAGGTGCATGTGACTGTCCAAATAGAGGGGTCCCCCTGCCAAATGGAAATAGACTCAGGGTCCTCGTTCTCTATAATTTCCGCGGAGACCCTTAAAACGCTATGCCCCAAGGGGGGACCCCGACTGCACAAGCCACGGGGGTTGAAACTGACGGACTTTAACAAAAACCCAGTGGCAGTCCGTGGCTGGGGCAAGTTTCAAGTCCGATTTAAAGGGTTCTCGGGCTTGCTGGACCTGTTGGTTGTGGAAGGGCGCCTCTCAAGCCTCCTGGGACTGTCGTGGTTTGGGCCTTTGGGACTCCAAATAACAGGAGTAAACCACCTCGGGACCGCTGACTGGGAGGCAGTTTGCCGGGAGTTCCCCAAAGTATTCGATGGGACCCTGGGGAGGTACAATGGGACCCCGATTTCGCTAGATCTGGACCCTAACGTACGACCCATCCGCATAAAGGCACGGCCCCCTCCCCTAGCCGTGCGGGAAAAAATAGAGGCCGAGCTCGACCGCCTGGTCGCCCAAGGCGTGCTGGAACCGGTCGCGTCAGCGCGCTGGGAAACCCCCATTGTAACGCCAATGAAACCGAATGGGGCTATACGCATTTGTGCAGATTACAAATGCACCATAAATAAGGCTCTGCAGGACCACGCCTATCCGGTCCCGGTAGTGAGCCATGTCCTGGCCTCCCTGACGGGGGCCAAAGTTTTCGGCAAATTGGACCTGGCGCAGGCTTACCAGCAGCTGCCAGTGGACTCGGCCGCTGCGGAAGCGCAAACCATCACCACCCACAAGGGGGCTTTCCGGGTCAATAGACTGCAGTTTGGGGTTTCAGTGGCGCCAGGGATTTTTCAATCTTTCATGGATTCCCTCCTGAAAGGAATTCCAGGGGTCTAGCCCTTTTTAGATGATGTCATCATCGCGGCACCGGACTCCACCGCCTTCACCGAACGGCTGCGTCAGGTCCTGCAGAGGTTCAACGAGGCTGGCCTCAAGGTGAAGAAGGAGAAATGCCTCCTGGGTGTGCCCCGCATCGAATTCCTGGGGTTCGCAGTCGATGCACAAGGCATCCACCCCACAGACGAGAAAATTAAAGCGATCACACAAGCCCCGGTCCCCACGTCCAAGCCGGAACTCCAGGCCTTCCTAGGCCTCTTGAATTTTTACCACGCGTTTCTGCCCCAAAAGGCAACGGTGGCTGAACCCCTCCACCGGCTGCTGGACAAGGAGGCGCCGTGGGCCTGGAAGCCGGAGCATGCGGCAGCTTTCCAGGCGGTAAAAGACTTGTTGGTCTCCAACGGGGTGCTGCACCACTTCTGCGAGGCTTTACCTGTGGTTCTGGCGTGTGATGCGTCGCCCTACGGGGTGGGGGCGGTGTTGGGGCATCGGTTGCCGGATGGCCGGGAGGTTCCGGTCGCCTACTATTCTCGGACCCTGTCTTCTGCGGAGCGTAATTACGCGCAGATAGACAAGGAGGCACTAGCGATAGTGGCGGGGGTTAAAAATTCCACCATTATCTCTATGGCCGCCCGTTCGAGATCCTTACAGACCACAAGCCTCTCCTGGGCCTCCTTGCGCCCGATCGACAGACGCCGCAGATGGTCTCGCCCAGGGTTCTCCGCTGGTCCATATTCCTGGCGGGGTACTCTTACACCCTCACCCACCGCCCGGGAAAGGCCATGGGTCACGCAGACGCGCT
Source organism: Gekko gecko (assembly GCA_029375565.1). Lineage (NCBI taxonomy): Eukaryota > Metazoa > Chordata > Lepidosauria > Squamata > Gekkonidae > Gekko > Gekko gecko. Next base: position 151,927,409 of record JAPDNY010000007.1, read on the forward strand.
CAGCCGCCTCCCACTGCCCGCAACGGACCCAGACCCGGCCCCCGCCCACGTCATCGCACTCCTAGAATCGGGTACTGAGGGACCTTCATGAGCACCACCCTGGGGTAGTCAGGATGAAGGCTCTGGCGCGGGGGTATGTCTGGTGGCCAGGGTTAGACCGGGATATTGAGGACATTGTAAAAAGGTGTCAACCCTGCCAGGCCTCCCGACCCGCACCCCCGACGGCCCCAGACAGGGCCTGGGAATCCTCTCACCGCCCCTGGTCGCGCCTGCACCTCGACTTTGCGGGCCCGTTCCAGGGGCAGCTGTTTTTTATACTTGTAGACGCCTACAGTAAGTGGCTAGAAGTAGAGCCGGTACCATCCACCTCCTCCCGGGCGGCCATCCGAGCGATGTGGCGGATTTTCAGCTCGCACGGACTCCCCGACACCCTGGTCACCAACAACGGGACGGCCTTCACGTCTGGGGAGTTCCAGGAGTTCACCCGCCAGCACGGGATTCGCCACATCAGGTCGGCCCCGTTCCACCCCGCCACCAATGGCCAAGCCGAACGCATGGTGCGGACGGCCAAAGAGGCGCTCCGTCAGACCGAAGGAACGGACTGGGACTTCAGGCTGGCGCACTTCCTGTTCGGCCAGAGAACGACGCCCCATGCGACAACCGGCCGGAGCCCGGCGGAACTATTGATGGGCCGACGCCTCACCACCAGGCTGGACCGGTTACATCCCGATCGAGCGCCCGAGCGGGAGCCCTGCACGGAAACGCCAGCGGCGGCGCGAGGGTTCTTCCCAGAGGACCCGGTGTACGCACGGAACTACGCGAGAGGGCCCCCGTGGATTCCCGCCCGAGTAGTCCGGGTCCGTGGCCCCCGGTCCTACGAAGTCTCGGTGGAAGACGGCCAGATCCTGCATCGCCACATCGATCAGCTACGTCACCGGGTGCTACCCCTGGAGCCAGATGAGGGGGAGGAGTGGGACGAGCCAGCTCAACCAGACGCGGGGGCGGACGCACCTGAGGAAATCCCTGTGGACTTCAACTCCAGACTGACAGCCATCGCAAATGACACACCGGCCGAGATGGTGAGCCCAGCCCCGCCAACACCAGAGTGGCCACCAGTCCCCACAGCCGCCCGGGAGGCTGTCAGTTCCCCCATGCCAGAGCCCCGTCGCTCCACGCGAGAGCGGCGGCCCCCAGCTATTTGAAAGACTATGTGTGCGGGTGTTTATCGGACCAAGGGGGAGGGGTGTAATGTATCCACAGGAGAACATGGGCTCTGGACAGCCATGTGCTTGGACTGGTTCTAACCGGTCCACCATGTGGCCAGGCGAAGGGCCTGAGCTTCTCCCCGAAGGACAATGGACTAGTGGATCCTGACTCCCCTCCAATGGAGGAGCAGGAGTTAATCCAATCAATGTAAATAGCGAATCACTGGGTGTGGGTGTGTTTGGGGTGTGGGTCACTTGGGAATAAAAGCCGGCCTGCGAGCCGGCTCAGTTGTCTTGTTCTTCATCTAATAAAGTATGTGAGAGCTGAAATCACTAGAAAGTCTCAGTACTTTTCATCTTTCTTTCAGGTAAACAGGGTATTTTCTTATTTATAGTCTTTGTCATTTCCTTCCCTTTACAATCACGTCTGTGCCCTGTGCAGCTGGCTTCTTGGGTACATAATTACTGCCAAGTTGCAACCAACCTATGCAAGGAGCTTTCAAGGCAAGGGAGAAGCAGAGGTGGTTTGGCCATTGCCTTCCTCTGCACAGTCTTTCTTGGTGGTCTCCCATCAAAGTACCTACCTTGCTTAACTTCTGAAAGCTGATGAGATCAGGCTGTACCACGCCACCTTCCCATCCAGTTTATTATCTATAATGGACTTAACTGTGTCCCCTGTTCTCCACTCACAGCACACAGGCGCATGGTTGTGTGCTGCACAAACAAGTGGCTTAATTGTGCCTCTTGCTCCCCGTTGCACAGCACACAGGAACATGGCTGTGCTGCTTGCAGACTTTTAATGCACAAGTGACTTAATCATGCACCCCACTCCCCTTTCAACAGCACACAGGGGAACATGATTGTGCACTGCACCTAGATCGTTAGCTGCAACTGGCTTAATTGTGCATCCTGTTCTTCATTGAAAAGACAGCGTAATGCAGATCTGAATTATCATTACATGCTGGATTGCACACACACGGCTTAACAGTTCAGTGGTTTGTATCCAATATTTTCAAACAGTCTCCCTGTGTGACATACTTATTTGCAACTGCAAATGCAGAGTTTTCACACTGGGAGAGGAAAATCACTTCTCTTCACAGCACCCAAGTCTCAGAGGGACTGGCCACCCTTCACCCAGCAGGAGAGACTGTCACGCACTACCAGCCATTCTTTTCTTCCCTCACTTCTTTGTATCTTGTCTCCTAGCACATATGTTCAGGCAGTTCCTTTTCTCCTACTGCAGTTAGCACAAAAGCTCTCTCTCTCCTTGCTGCTGGCCAATTCCCTGTAGGTTACTTGGGAGATGATTGGCAGTTCCCAGTTCAGTCTCTCCTCAACAAGTCACCTTCCAAAACAAGCTCCCCTCCAGGATGTCCTTCAACGGTACATTTGCTCTCCAGCACCACTTCCCATTTGTATACCCTTCCCGCCCACCAACATGCATGCCCCTCCCCCACTGCCCTCGTGTGTACCATTTCTCTGTTTACCTGTTTGTGAGTTCTCTAACTACTTGTGCTCCCACTCACATGTACCATTCACATGCCCTCTCTCTGGTGGAACAGGGTGGCACATGCAACCAGAGGCATGAGCAGAGGGAGGGCTTGTAAGTGATCAAACGGGGTAGGGGATGGGCATACATGGCAAGGAGCATCGGCAGTGTGACCCACTGGAAGTCCAGGGCCTCAGTAGCTACCCCATCTTGCAGTATGCTGACACCAGCCCTGGTCTTCCTAGTTGGCACTTGTCCCCTGCCCTGACCTGGATAACCCAGGCTAGTCCAATCCTGTCAGATCTCAGAAACTAAGCAGGGTCGGCCTTGGCTAGTATTTGGAAGGGCGACATCCAAGGAATACCAGGGGCATGACACAGAGGCAGGCAATGGCAAACCACCTCTGAAATGTCTCTTGCCTTTGAAACAAGTCTAGCTCTCCACCTAGTGGTGCATAACGCTGAAAAAAAGAGCTAGAACTTCTGGCTGCCAGACAGTCTTAGGATCTGCTGGCTATTCTACACACAATGCCATAAGATAATAATAATTATTACCCGACCCCTGCTAAACCCAACAGTAATGTATTAATTATTCTATTTAATGTATTTATACTCCATCTTTTCCCCCAATGGAAATCCAAAGCAGCTCACATTGTTCTCCTGTCCTCCATTTTATCCTCACAAAAGCGTTATTTAAGAACTCTGCTAACTAGTGGGAACCAGACTACCCATACCAGTTAACCCCAATAGGAAATGCACAACTACCTCCTCCTCACACACCCGGTGACCCCTGCTCCATGCCCAGAAGATGGCAAAAAACCCCTCCAGGATCCCTGGCCTAATTAGCCTGGAGAAATTGCTTTCTGTCCCCAAAGTGGTGATCAGCCTTTCCCTGGGCGTGTAAGAAAGGGCCACGAGAACTAAGCACTGAGGCAACCCTTCCTGCCCTCCCTCTCACGATCTGCCTAAGTTCACAGAATCAGCACTGCTGTCAGATGGCCATCTAGCCTCTGTTTGAAAACCTCCAAAGAAGGAGAGCCCGCCACCTCCCGAGGAAGCCTGTTCCACTGAGGAACTGCTCAAACTGTCAGGAAGTTCTTCCTAATGTTCAGGCGAAAACTCTTTTGATTTATGGTGTGGACTGGTACAGAAGGCCCCTTCGAGAGGCAGGGAAATGAGGAAAGATGGGAAGGCAGATGGGCAGATAAGGGATACAGCTTCGTTAATAATAAGAACCATTTCCCAGCTAATTAATAAAAGCAATAAAGTCTGTGTTGTGTTTTTTTTTTAATGGAACTTTCTTTGGAGCCAAAAATATATCTGCTATTCAGGGCCCAGAAAGACAAGATTCTCCCATCTGTTCCCCAAAGCCAAAGAGCGCCAATTAATGCATTCGTACAGAATGTACTTTGTCTGCTCCATTCAGACAAAGAAAGGCGTGCTGGCCACACAAATCAACCTGTGAATGGGCTCCATAGAGGGACATGGATTTAATTGTGTCTTGCTAATGAATTTAGATTGCATCTGGCAATACCGAGTAATAGGTACAAGCCTGAGCAGCTGAAAGACTTTTTTGTACGCTCCAAAGTGGTTAGCAAACACATGTTTTTGAGGAGCATGTGGGGGGAGGGTTAAGAACGGAAGCAGCAAATGCAGCAGGGCTATTCAGAAGGACTCAGTAAAGCCATTGTCTCCCTGAGAGGGCCAGGGGCCTCAGACCAAGGTCCTGGGCCTCTTTGTTTGGTCAACCCCCCTCCCGGTTTTGGCTCTTCCTTGCTCACTCTGTGCTGTCCCTCCCCCTTTTTCTTTTCAGATGTTGTGCGGTTCTCATGGACCCTCCACCGCCCGTGTCTCTCACACCAGCAAGCCCTACTCTCTCTCCTCAGTCACTCTCTACCTTCCCCTACCAAACTTCTCTAAGGCCACCCTGTCCTCTGGAGGCCACCCATCCTCCTTTCCAGGGCACCCGACCTCTCTATCAGCATTCTGTCACTTCCTGCTTGGTTCTGTGTCCTTCCGGCACAGCTGGCTCAGGTAGGGTGGAGATCTCCCAGAATGACGACATCCCCAGAATGACAACATCCCCGAGAGCCAGTTTGGTGTAGTGGTTAAGAGCGCGGACTCTAATCTGGGAGAACGGGGTTTGATTCCCCACTCCTCCACATGCAGCTGTCAGTGTGACAAGTTCTCTCAGAGCTGTTCTCTCAAGAGCAGTCCTCAAAAGAGCTCTCTCAGCCCCACCTACCTCACAGGGTGTCTGTTGTGGGGAGGGGAAGGAGAAGGAGATCGTAAGCTGCTCTGGGACTTCGAGTGAAGGTCGAGGTACAAATCTAATCTCTTCTCTTCTTCTACACAGATAATTTCCTCTGGAGAAAAGGACAGTCTTGGAGGGGCCCTGCCCTCCCCAGGCTCCATCCCCAAATCTCCAGGAGTTTCTCAACCTAGATCTGGCTGTCCTACCCCCCATTCCCCACCAGTGGCAAGGGGGGGGGGGCTGGGCAACCCTAATTCTATGCAAAACATAGAGAGGGGTGGTTAGTCCTTTAAACTCCTTCCTTTTCCTTACAACAATATTTGAAGCTCAGCTGTGCCTTCACCTAGGGGGCTTGAAAATGAAGATGAGAGAAAACTGGAGATGACTCACACAAAGGAGGGTTCATGTTTGGAGAGCTGCAGCCCGAGATCACTTGACAATCTGACTAGAAAGAAGATCGCACCACTGATGTTCCCGATCAAGAATTTTTAAAAAGTTGACTCTGACAGAGCCTTAGTTGTCCTCTACAGCACAGCAGCCCCCATTTTATCCCTTCACCTTCAACGTGTTTCCATCTTTCTTTACAGATGTCATCTCAGGGTTTACCAGCCACTTTTCAGACAATTTGCTCTTGGTGATTATGGAAGAAAAGAAGAGCTGGGATGCTGTGAATCTGCCAGCTCCAGGTAGTGAAATTCCTAGAGATTTGGGGGTGGAGCCTGAGGAAGTTGGGGTTTGGCAGGGACTTCAAGGGGGTACGATACCATACAGCCATTTGATCTAGGGGAATTTATTCCTGTGGTCTGGAGATCAGTTGTAATTCCAGGAGATCTCCAGGCCCCAGCAGCAGGTTGGCAACCCTACCCTCATGCCAGTTGCAACCCATTTGATGGAGCTGCCACATAAGAGGGATACCAGGGGCATGACACAGAGGCAGGCAATGGCAAACCACCTCTGAAACATCTCTTGCCTTAAAAACAAATCTAGCTCGCCACCTAGTGGTGCACAATGCTAAAAGAGCTAGACCTTCTGGATGCCAGACAATCTTAGGCTCTCCTGGCTATTCTACACAGAATGCCATACGATAATTATTATGCTGGCAGGAAAGGAGCTGGCAAGCCTAACAGGATGGGGGCCCAGAAGGAGTGCCACCCCCTGCCGCCACCCCACAGGGTCCAAGCAAGGGGTGGCCCTTGTCTTGCAAGGTAGATGGGAGCCACCACTGTGGCCAGAAGCCAGCTGTCCGAGGCCCAGATGGAGCCAGTGCAAGAGATGGCAGGAGTCTCACCTTCTTCTTCTTTTCCTCCCTCTTTCAGGTGGGGCATGGGCTCTTGGTCTCAGGGTTGCCAACCTCCAGGTAAGAGCTGGAATCCCCCTGGAACTACAACTTATCTCCAGACTACAGTCATCAGTTCCCCTGGAGAACATGGATGCTTTGGAGGGTGGACTTCAGAGGGTAGACTGTATGATTGCCAGCTTCACTAGACTATGGGTGCTGTTTTGATGTTGCAGGAGAGGCAACGTCAATGCAGTGATCTCTTTTCTTAGTCCAATTAGCCCATCATGAAGTACCTATATAAAGCAGTATCGTAAGGATGACTGGACATTTCTTTAATGCATGGAAAAGAAATCTCAATATCTCCAAATTTTATTTATTAGGGTTGTTTTATCCCACCCTGCCTCCAGAGAGCTCAGCGTGGTATACGTCAGTCTGTCTTCTTCTGTCATATCGACCCCCAACAGCCCTGTGAGGTAGGGAGGGTTACCAATCTCCAGGTAGGGACTGGTGATCTCCCAGTATTTCAGTTGATCTCCAGACTACAGAGATCATTTCTCCTGGAGGAAACAGCTGCTCTGGAGAGTGGAAGCTATGGCATTAAACCCTGCTGAGGTCCCTCCCTAGGCTCCGCCCCCAAAATCTCCAGGTCTTTCTCAACCCAGAGCTGGCAACCTGAGTAGGTTAAGCTGAAAGAAAGGGTCTGGCTCCAAATTACCCAGTAAATGACATGGCAGAGAGCAAACTTGAACTTGGGTCTCCTGGTTCTGAAATGTGAAACTTCTGGGAATATTTACTTGTGTTGTCTTTACAGCTGACACCAACACACTCTCTAGTTCCCAGGCAGAGCCCGTGCTTTGTAGCTCAGGCTCAGTCCCTGGCATTCCCAGCTGAAGGATCCCAGATGTGTGACAAACTTCTTCCTGTGACCTCAGATCACTGCTGCCAATCACAGTGGATAATACTGAGCTAGAGGAGGCCAATGATCTTGCTATGGATACCAAGGTCCATTTGACCTCCAAAGTAGGGTCACCAGGTTCTCCCTGGCCACTGGTGGGAGATGGGGGCTGATAGGGTTGCCAGCTCCAGGTTGGGAAACTCCTAGAGATTTGGGGATGGAGCCTGGGGAAGACATGGACCTCAATGGGGTACAATGCCAGAGAGCCCACCCTCCAAAGCATCCATTTTTTCCAGGGAGCTGATATCTGTAGTCTGGAGATGAGCTGTAATTCCAGGGGATCCTGGAGGCTGGCATCCCTACATCCCAAGTCCTCTTCTCACAATATATATATACTAGGGGGGGAAGCCCGCTGTGGCCGAGGCAACGGGCCCTAGGGAGAGTCCTTGGGGGTGGGCAAGGCGGCTGGGCTGGCCCCGTCACGCAGGGAGGAGGGGCGGTGTTCTCCGGGCAAGGGAAGCATCCGAGGGCCGCCGCTGACTCCGCGCGCAAGCCTCCCTGCCCCGCCGTTCGGGAGGGCCCTCCGAAATGGGCAACCCCGCCCCCGCACATCGCGTTCCCGAAAGCCTTCAGGGAGGGGTGGCCGGGCAGCGCTCCCGAGGCCCGCTGCGCCCTCCCCCACAAAGCCTCCATACCCAGCTTTGGGTGAAGTCCCTCCGAGCCAGTAGCCGCCGCCGCCCCCCAGCCCGAAGCGATCGGCGGCTGGAGCAGACTGGGGGCGTGAGGCTGCGCGGTGGCTGAGTGGGAGGGCGCACAGCCACGCCGGAAGGCTAAGCAGCCAGTGGCAAGGGACTCCGTCTCTGACTGGCAAGTCCCTCGGCCAACTGATTCCGGCGCGCATTTTGACCATATAAGGTATGACCAAAACTCAAATATATATAAGGAAGGATTTTTAAAAAACTCCAAAGGTGACTGCATTTGACCCACTATCAAATCACAGATTGCTTTTTCTCTCCACGTAAGGGGAGAAATAATTGAGTGTAACCATCTTCCAATCACTTTTTCACACATTACGGTTGATAATTGGGCAGCTCTTTCCCAAGCAGGTGTGTCTTAGCATATTAATTGCTTTCATTCACACTCTCAGGAAGGTGTTAATTACCTCAAAGGAAGCCGGGGGTCCTGTCACTCTGCGCCTGTCATCGGGCAGCTGAGAAGATGGCAGTCGGACAGCCGGGGCCTGAGGTTCTTCCCCTGGGGGTGGTTGGAAGAGACAGATGGAGAAATATCTTTGGAGGGGGGCTTGTTAATGGTCATTGCGGAGAGAGTGAGCGGTAGCCGTAGCCCATCTTCGCACTCTGAGCATTGAACACACATCAACTTGACACTGAGGCCGGAGCATATTCAAGCACATGACACCCTCCTGCCCGTGGGATGCGATAGGTAAACATCTTGTCTGCACATTGTCACTGAGTTCACGCTCCAAGGCATTCACTCACCCACAAGGAGAAGGTGATGGAGATCTGTCTTGAAACCTTTCACACCTTTTGTGCCCCACGCCATATGTCTGAGAGAGCCATTTACCTCACTCCTGATGTGGGCACAAGATCAAGGCCCAGAACTGGGGGAAACAAGCTCATGTCGCCACACTAGCTGGCCCCGCAAGGAATTTGCTTGAACACGGGCCTAACCCATCAAGAATGTTGGAAAGGAAAAGCCAGCATGGGGCAGTGATCAGAGTTGGGTGCCCAAAGCTTGGGTGAGAGGGAAAAAAACATTTTGAGAAATAAATGATCAACCTAGATATATTGAATTATTGGTCCTCTTTTATCGGTTCGATGTTTTTAACCCAGGAATACTGAAATGTATCCGGTTATATAGATTCAGGACTTCTTAGCTGAAATATTCGCCCCTTCAAGGGTGGAATGTGCCAATGTTTTAAAAGTAATTCTAGTGCACTTTGTAATAAATACATATATTTTGGTTTAATTTATGTCTCAAAATTTTTTCCCCCTCACCTAACCTTTGAGTACCCAGCTATGTTGCTTCTTAACATTGGGTTTCCCCCCCTTCTTTTTTAGTTTAGTAGTGATCAGCATATCAGAACAAAATCTGGGAGACTAGAATTACAGCTCATCTCCAGACTGCAGAGGTCAGTTCCCCTGGAAACAGTGGATGCTTTGGAGGGTGGACTGGATGGTATTGTACCCCACTGAGAGCCCCATCCTCCCCAGGCTCCATCCCCAAATCTCCTGGAGTTTCCCAATTTAGATCTGGCAACCCTACACCCCCATCTCCCAGAGGTGGCCAGGTGCGACCTGGCAACCCTTTGTCCCATTGAGTTCCTTCCTTCTGTCCTCCCACGACCCATCAAGAGAGCAAGAAAGTTCCTCTTCTAAAATGAAATATGGGACTCCTAGGATTCTCACGGATGTTCTAAATATTGTGCTATAAGTCAGCCTTCACAGTTTGTGGAACAAACACGGCAAAATACTAAACTCAGATTTCCTGCTCCGCTGTTTTCATAAACTACGTCTGATGTAAACTTATTTATTATCCTCCTGCTGAGAGAAAGATTCCTTACGGAATCAGTCTTGTCCCATCGTCTTTCTTAGTAATGATGTTAGGAGCTTGACTCGGATGTTTAATACAACTCTTACCAGCAACATAAAAATGATTCACGACAGCTTTTGACAACACAGCACAAGAGGTTATGGTCAGAATGTTTCATTTTGTTGCAGTAGGGTTGGTCTTTTGGTGAAATTAATTCCCTTGGCATATACAGAGAGATGCAGAAGGAATCCTTCCATGTGAGAGGCTGGTGGGGCTGAGGCTCAGTAATAGAGCATCTGCTTGGCAAGCAGAAGGTCCCAGGTTCACTCCCTGCCACCTCCATTTAAAAGGAGTCGGCAGAAGGTGATGTAATAGACCTCTGCCTGAGACCCAGGAGAGCTGCTACCAGTCTGAATAGACAATACTGAGTGGCCTTGATGGACTGATAGCCTGATTCAGTATTAAGGTGGCTTAATGTGTTTCATATGGGTTGATGGGGGGGGGACCCTGTAACAGCTTGCTCTTGGGCCTTTAACAGCAGCGTGTGCCGTAAAAATCAACAGAGGACTGTTTTACTTTTCATGACATAGTGGAAATAAGCACCAAACCCTGCAAATTGTTGGCAGAGTGCATATATGCAGTAAAGTGGAGCACAAGCTGTTTAAAGAATAAAGTCAATTTATTAAGAAGAGAACAAACTTTGTAAGAAAGAGGAGAGAGAAAAAGAAGTCTGTCTAACTAGCTAGCAGGGAGTCAGTAATGAACAGAAGCTCAACAGGTGCATTGAGCCAATTAGGAGACAGGAAGGAGACTATATGAAAAGAGTAGGAAGTCCCTAATCTCACTGTGCTAGTTAGTTGTCCCCTCTGCTGCCCCCTGTAGGATGTTCTTTTCATTTTCTTTATCTATGTATGATAGACCTTGCATAATGTCTGCAGATCAAACTGCTATTCAAGATACAGGAGCAAGAGCCACTAAAAAAACTGGCTACCATAAGCAGTTTTAGTATACTACTTTACTCAATGAGAAATCAAGCCCTGGGATTCACTGCCAGTAGAGGTAATGATGACCACAACTGTAGATGACTTTAAAGGGGGGTTGGACAGATTCATGGAGGAGAGGTCTATCAATGGCTACTAGCCATGATGACTAAAGGGGACCTCCACATTCAGAGGCAGTCAACCTCTAGATACCAATGCCAAGGGAAAACAGCAGGGGAGGGCCTGTTTGATGGCCTTTCAGGGCAACTGGTCGGCCACTGTGTAGAACAGGAGATGGACCACTGGCCTGATCCAGCAGGCTCTACTGATGTTCTGTATTTAGTTCACAATAAAGATTTCTTGAAATGAGTTTGGTGACCAGTTACCCATCAGCCATTTGGTTTTTCTACAACTATACATTACTGTTCCTCTGCAGGCTTGTCTGTTTCAGAGACCTTACCCATTAAGAACCAATGTCTGTTCTAATTCTTTTACATCTATGTCTCCTTTTCATTATAGTACAGTATATTTCCCCAATTTCCTTCTCTCCTCTAGTGTTTTACTTATTGCCTTGGAGTTATTTTGGGATAAACTTGTCTCTGCTGGTGTTCTTGCCACCCTACTAAGGAGTTAGTTACTCAGCAAGATTTGGCTGATCAGCTGATTGATTGTGATTACTTCCCTGTTGCCTTCCTGGCTAGGAGAAAGGTTGGGGTGATTTGTAATCAACAGGACATGACAATATCATTAAAATAAGGGAAATTTAAAACAATTTGCAACAATATAATGGGTCATGGAAACCAAGGCAGGAGTTTAATTTTAAAAGAATGGAGCCAGTAAAATCTCCTCATAAGCTTTTAATTTATTTAGATTTTTATTCCCTGCTTTTTCTCTCCAAGGCAGACCCAAAACAATTCACAATGTAATTCTCCTCTCCTCCATTTCTATCCTCACAACAGCCCTGTAAGGGAGGTTAGGCAGAGAGCATGGCTTGTGGAGCACATTTTTTTTCTGGTGGGGCTGAAGTTCTCAGTGCAGAAAGAAAAGCCATTTAGCCCATAGAAAGCTGTTACTAGGATAGATCTCTAAACTGCAATCTGTCAGCCACTTCAGATAACATCATTCTCAGCTGCTGCAAGTTAATCACTTCTGCCAGCCTAAGCAACAATTCTGATAACAAGTCGGCAGGTGGAGGTGATGACTTCTATAGTCAAGAAAGCTAATACTTAGGCAGAAAAACTCTCTTAAAGGAGACCAGTTTCTTGACACAGAGTTAGAAGGGATCCTAGAGGTCACCTACTCCAAACTCCTTGCTCACTGTGGGAATTGGACAACTACAGCACCCCACTCTGCTTAAAGGAGCACGCACCTTTAAAAAAAATGTGTTAAAATGATTGAAAAATGCATTTACAGGAGAAATTCTTGTGGGGCTGTGCCTTTAAGAAAGGGGGCAGAGCCCCCCCAAAGCCCACCATAGTTATGAGCCTTGGCCTGGCCCCAGTGAGGGTGGCCTGAATGGAGGCACCTTCCCCATGGTGCAAAGGGGGCAAGCTGGAGTCAGTCTCCTAGGGTGCCAAAAATCCTTGCAGGTGCCCACCGAGCCTACACTTTGGCTCTGCACCAAGTGACCCCCTGCCACATTGCCTGCACCACAGGTGCCACTTGGTTTAGTTTGCTCCTGGCCACCAGTGGCCCTCCACCACCGTGGCCCACCAGGAATGTTTCCAGCCAGTTAAAGGGCCAGTCCTCCCCAACAGGAGGATGACATTCAGTTAAGGACTGGCGAATCCATTTTAGGCAGTCAAGCAGCCAATGAGGTTTTTTCTCTATGAAAGGAAGCGGAATAATAGCTGCTGTAAATTGCAGCTGTAACAGACACTAAATATTGAGCTGTCCGTACTGTGGATTTGCAGCGGAGGACTAAGTAAGAGTGGATGGGGCGGGGGGAGGAGAAATCTGTAAGAGTGCTCTCTGTTGAGCTCAGTGCACATATATATGGGCTCACTCACAGAGCAGAATTAAAGGAAGCAATAAAAACAATACAACCAAATAGATTTGCAAGGTCAGACGGCCTCCCAGCCAACAACCTCTGCAAAACAATGAGTGGCAATACCCCAGACTCATTCACACAGGCAATTGGCCAAGTGGATATGAAACCCCTTCTGATAAATTGCATCCATTCTCTTTTAATTAAACGATAAAGCAGGGAATTGTACTGAAATATTGCTGACCACTGCTTTTGCCTATATTTCTCACAACTGTGTCGTTAGTTAAAGTTAAAATGGAAATGCCAATGCAGCCTGTCTAATGGTGTTAGAGTCCGGCGGGGGTAGCCGTGTGGGTCTGAAGCAGCAGAAACAAAGTTTGAGTCCCGCGGCACCTTTGAGACCAACAAAGTTTTATTCAAGGTATGAGCTTTTGTTTTCAAGCACACTTCCTCATGGGAGTGGGGACAAGTAAATCAGCGTCACTCTGATGCCATTATATTATTGGGTTAAATGTAAAAAAAACACAAACAAACCCACACACCGTTTGCCTTGGAAGCACAGAAGCTTTATGCAATATCCCTGATCCTCCACATTTCCCAGTTAAGGGGGAAATGCTGTTCAAGCAAATTACAAAGCCGACCTGACTCCAATGGCAACAAGAGAAAGGAATTTTACTTACAAAAAAAGAAGCATATCTTCGTATGAAGGAGTGGAGGTTTGGGGGATGGAGCCGGGGTGGGGTGGGGTTTGGGGAGGGGCGGGGCGGGGCTTCAATGGGGTACAGTGCCATAGGGTCTACTTTCCGAAGCAGTCATTTTCTCCAGGGGAACTGATCTTGGCTGCCTGAAGATCGTTTGTAATAGTGGGAGACCTCCAGGTAACACCTGGAGGTTGGCAATTCTAGGCAAGGAACAGGTAGCTTCAGGTGCCGATATGTCTTGATCTGGTACTCCGGGAGCTACTCTAAGTATTTCAGACTCTCCTGGGCAACCATCAGAGGTGAAAGGCGCAAAAAAAAAAAAATTCATCTGAGTTTATCAGGAAGCTCCATGCTGTTCTTCCATTCTTTCTGGGATCCCCTCCAAGCCAGGAATCTCAAACTGAGGCCGAATACAAAATTAGCTTAGAGTCAATTTACTTTACGGGAAAATCTCTGAAGAAACATGGTTACATATTGACATTGCCTTCCATTTGCAGCTTATAATGTAGTAATTTAGATGGGAATTAAATTACAGGCCAATCTCGAGAAGGCTGCCAACTCGAGTAGAGTGCTCGTTGCAAAATGAAGTTTGAAAGACCCCACTGGGCACTGTGGGCACACACTCACCCCCATGCAAACAATGTTTGTCAAGCAAGTCGAATGCAGGAATGCATCTTCTCCTCTCGAAATAATAATGCTGGTACGGAGGCCTCAGGCTGGCCTTTTCTAACCTGTTTAGTTTTAGAACAAGACGGGCAGCCATGTTAGTCTTTCTGTAGCAGAAGGAGGAGGAGGAGGAGGAGGAGACTGGATTTATACTTCACTATCCAAGGGAGTCTCTGAGCAGCTTACAATCTCCTTTCCCTCCCCCTCCCCACAACAGGCACCCTGTGAGGTAGGCAGGGCTGAGAGAGCTCTGACAGAAACTGCTCTTTTTCAAGAACAGCTGTGCCAGAACTTGTGACTGACCCAAGGTCACATCAGCAGCTGCGAGTGGAGGAATCAAACCTGGTTCTCCCAGATTAGAGTCCGCACACTTAACCACTACACCAAACTGGCTCTCAGCAGAAAAGTGGAAGAGTCCAGGAGCACTTTCAAGACTAACAAAATTTGTGGCAGGGGACGAGCTTTCGTGAGTCACTGCTCACTTCTTCAGATAACTCTTGCTCTTTTCTATAGCTTTAGAACCTTCAGCCTAGACAGGGTCTAGAAAGTGGCAGGGGTTGGGGGGCCAGGGAAAGGGGGGTATATGGCGTTAAGTATGCTACAATGTCACTTCTAGGGAAACCCAGAAACGATGCTGAGTAGCTTTAGGAATCACTGGAAACTCCACGGTAAACTCTGGAGTAAAGTGTCTGGCGATTCCTAGAGCTACATGACATTCTAGGTTTCCCCTAGAAGTGATATTGCGGCATACACAACACCAACTTTTTGTGCTGCGGCGTGGAGCGGCAGTGGGCAAATGGCAGGAGTAGGGTTGCCAGCCCGCCAGGTGGGACCTGGAGGTCTCCTGGAATTACAACTCACCTCCAGACTACAGAGCTAATCCCCCCTGAAGGAAATGGCAGTTTTGGAGGGAGGAGTCTATGACATGACCCCTGGCTAAGGTCCCCTCCCCAAACTCCACCCTCCCCAGGCATCCCCCAAACATCCTGGAATTTTGCAACCCAGAGCTGATAACCCTAGTCTGGAGGCCCCCCCCTATGGCAGGAGGCCTGGCGGCCCTACTAGATAGGCTTGCCAGCTTTTAGGGGTAACCTAGAATTCTCCCAGAATTACAACTGATCTCCAGACGATTGAGTTCCCCTGGAGGTTACAGCTTTGGAGGGCATCCTTGATGGCATCACATCCCTGATGATCTCCCTCTCCAGACTCCATCCTTTCCAGGCAACATCCCCAAACTTTCCAATCAGCGTCGGCAAGCTTACCTAGAGACGATGGCCAATTTTTCATTTTGGTCGTTTCAACCCCCAAATGCCCATTTTGGTTTTCCCTTTTGTGCTAATCCAACCCACGATTCTTTGTTTAAGCACCATTTTCAGTTTCCTTGCATTGTATTTTCCCCCCCTGTAAAAGTTGCATGAGCCTAATTGGTTTAAATTATAGGAGTGGAGCTCCTGTAATTTAGGGGGAACTTTCTAAATGAGAGCAGTTCAACCATGGAACTAGTTATCAGGGAGGGAGGGGGCTTTTCACTGCTTGAGGTCGGCAAGTTGTCAGTTCTCTCGCTTTGGACTGCCTTCTGACTCCAGGACTTTGAACGTTTTTTTCAGCTTTATTTGTGCATCAATAAATCAGCACAATACATTATACATAGATGCATGTGGAGAAAGGTTGCCTTAAAATACCATAAATAAATAAATACCATATAAATGACATACAAAAAAAATGCATATTGTGCATACATAATGCTACTCAGTCCATAAAATCAATAGCCGGAAGCACAGAATGGGAGCTGTTGGCAAACTTATAAAGAAATATAAGCAGCCCTGACCTGGATAGCCCAGGCAAGGCCAATCTCGTCAGATCTCAGAAGCTAAGCAGGGCGGACCCTGGCAAGCACCTGGAATGGAGATCTCCATTGAATACCAGGGCCGGGACACAGAGGCAGGCAACAGCAAGCCACCTCTCTGAAATGTCCAAGCCCCACTAGGGGTCGCCAGAAGTCAACCATGACTTCCAGGCATACACACATACACAAAATACACACCAAAAAGGGGAGAGGGGGGGGGAATATAAGCAGCAACAGATCAGAGAGCCCATCCCTTCTTCATTCCCATATCCTTCACTGGCCTTGCCCCATTTTTACATAGGTTCATGCCTTCGTTCACACCTACCAATGTCCATTAGATATAGCCTGATTGGCCAGCAAAACTGTACACTAGGCCTGCCTGAGAGGTCAGGTTGACCCTGGGTTGAGAAATACCTGGAGATTTTGGGGGTGTACCTGAGGAGGGTGGGGGTAGGGCAAGGAGAGAACTCTAATCTTTGGAAGGTCTAATCCAGCCGTTTTCTCCAGGTGAACTATCTCTGCCACATGGAAATCAGCTGAAATCCCAGGAGATCTCCAGTCACCACCTAGAGGTTGGCAAACCTAATGACAGGGCTTTCAGTTGGGGTCCCAGCCTGTAACTGTTTACCAGCTTTCCACTGTGCCCTGATTCCTGGAGAGCCACATGGTGTTTGCTTGACCCACCTGACCTCTCGGCCTGGTTTTCTGGGACACCCCCCCCCATCCTTCTCATCTGTTCCTTTGTCCATATACTCAAGCCGTCCCTATTTTTAACTCGTTCTTGCTTTCTGGTACCTGTCCCTCAAAAACCGCTGTCCCTGATTCTGCTTGGGGGGGATGCTTTTATAAAATGAGGTTAGCAAAAATTGCTTAGTAGTTTATATAAAAGTATTTATAAGGCTGGCACTTAGCATAGTTGCTTCCAAATAACAGAACTGCAATACACTCAATAAAATCTAACACATTTTTATCCTTCCTTTCCTGCAGGGTTACAGGGCAATGCAAATGATTTTCCGACATTTTATTCATAATAACAATCCTAGCCCTGTTTGCAAGCTCCAGTGAGTGCATGTACAATCCACGTACACTTGATTTTTAAAAAATACATGCATTAAGTAAATTTCATATTACACTTAATGCATGTACAGCTGAATGCATGATACGAGCCCCACATTTATCCAGGTACTGGAACATGGTTTCCAGAAACATGCTTTTGCTCTTTCTCACAAACTGATGTATACGCCTACATGCAGGATATATGTGCGCTCATTGGAACACGTTGAACGGGGGCTCCTGTGAGAGAGATTTGGCTGAGAATGGCCCAAGAACACACAGTGGATCACCCAGTGGTGCCAGTTTGGTGTAGTGGTTAAGAACGGCAGACCATAATCTGGAGAACTGGGTTTGATTCCCTACTCCTCCACATGAAGCCAGCTGGGTGACCCTGAGTCAGTCACAGTTCTCTCAGAACTCTCTCAGCCCCACCTACTTCACAGGGTGTCTGTTTTTTATTTATTTATTTCTTCGTTTAATTTATATCCCGCCCTCCCTGCTGAGGCAGGCTCAGGGCGGCTTGCATTTAATATAAAATAAAACAGAATTAGATAAAAACAGAGCAATGTGGGGAGAGGAAGGGAAGGCGATTGTAAGCTACTCTGAGACTCCTTTGGGTAGTGAAGGGCAGAGTATAAAACCAACTCTTCTTCTTCCTCCTCTTCCTCTTCCCCTTCTCCTTCTTCTGTAAAGTGGGATTTCCTCAGTTTAATCTAAAACACTAACCACTCCATCACGCTACCTCTCAGTGCTTTCTCCCTCTACAGTTTAAATTTCTGAATGGAGAAGAAGAAGAGGAGATTGGACTTATACCCCACCCTTCACTACCCGAAGGAGTCTCAGAGTAGCTTGCAATCCCTGTCCCTTTCCCTCCCCACAACAGACACCCTGTGAGGTAGGTGAGGCTGAGAGAACTGCCCTTGAGAGAACAGCTCTGAGAGAACCTGTGACTGATCCAAGGTCACACCAGCAGCTGCATGTGGAGGAATGGGGGATCTAACCTAGTTCTCCCAGAATAGAATCCACTCTCCTAACCACCACACCAAACTGATAGAAGAGAACCTCTAGTTGCTTGCTTACAGGCAAATAAATGCTTAACTGAATTAAGACCATGCATTATGTGATGCCTTAATGTTCACACACATGCAAATAAAGGGGTGCGCATGAGCACTAAGTCTTCATGCAGTGGCCCAACTTACCATTTCATACGTAGCACTTGATGAAGTATGTTTTGAACTGCTGCTAACATACTCTAAATTGTTTTTCTTCTATATCTTTGACCAAAAAGAGCATTGTCTTGCCTTTTTAATCTTAGGAAGACAGGCTAATAAAGAGTGAACAAATCAGTCAGTGACCTTTGCAAGGAAAACATAGGTATTATAACAAGTGTATTCCTTTTTTCAACCTTGCAGCATTAGAAGGTCCTTATCTGGATGGCTCAGGCTAACCTGATCTTGTTAGATCTCAGAAACTAAGCAGGGTCCACCCTGGTTAGTACTTGGATGGGAGACCACCAAGGAAGAACAGGTTGGTATGCTGTGGACAGCACTGGCAAACCACCTCTGTTCTTCTCTTGCCTTGAAAACCCCACGGGGACACCATAAGCTGATAAGACTTGGTGGCATTTTCCTGTTGGCCCAGAAAACTGGAAAATTATTGATCTAGTTATGTTATAGAGTCCTGGTTTGACAACTCTTGAATTGGACTGAAATTGTTTACCCCACTGATGATGGCTATTGGACAACTATTCTCAGCCTGCATGGATGTTTAGCATTCACTGTCAGCATTTAACATCCTGTGATTTTACAACAGCACTCGGTATTTGACAATATCTGACAAGTTACAGTCAGCACATGATGTTAAAGGACAGCCGATATATAGCTGCAAATGCCTGACAGTTGACTGCCAGCAGAATTAAGTAGGACGTTTAACCCCTGAAGGAGGCAACAGGAGGATAATTTAACATTTTAATGTCAAATTTCAGTCCTCTAATTCTGTGGGGCACTGATGTCCATTTTCTATATTAGGACTTGCACTGAGGAGTTTGAAAGTCTGTCACATGTTAGTGTAATGTCATTTAATTTCCAGGAAAAAATATCACTCAGGGATGAACAGGTCAGAATCATGTAATGAATGTGTGAGGAGAAATCAGATTAAGAATGACTCTGTTAACTGATGGTTTGTTTAAATAAATGGGAGCCTTGGTATCTCTGTCACACAAGCCTTGGGTGGCAGGCCTATCCTTGCTTATAGACATTCCCCTAACATAAATGACCCTTCTAACAGACACACAAATTCAGGAAACAAACCTAGATAGCAACATTATCCTCGTATACATTCAAACAACACAGTCATGGGACCTAATAACACCAGCTACAACAGAGGTTATGATGAACCCTACTATCTTCCCAACTGTTCAGCAAATTTTTCTTTCCTGCCAAATCTTCAGTTTCCCTCAGTAGCTGAGTTGCCCTACAGTAGCATGTATATATTCTTTGTCATAAAAGACTTGACTGTCCCACCCTATGTTTAGATATTTAGTTTAGGCTTTTTCTCAGCTCAGGAACTCTACTGAAAATACAGGAGCTGTCCAGTTTTTTTAAACCCTTGAGAAATGGCACTTGAGGAAAATTAACTTTCAAAAACAGAATAAAGATTTTATTAAATAGGCAGGGAATATATGTATAATAGGAATAGTCAAGGTTTTGAGACTGCTGAGATAAAAACTTTCTAACCTTTCCAGAGCTGAATACTTAGAAATTTCAAGAGAGTGTATTTGTAATTTTGCTTCAAGGTTTTCTATTTCTTCTTTGAGAAGTGAAGCCTTAACCTTTGCTTCTAACCCTCCAGTCTACAAGGGAGATGAACTGTCTGTTGCTGGGGTGCAACACCTCTCCAGTTTGGTTAGGAGTGTGGATTCTATTCTGGGAGTACTGGGTTAGATTCCCCACTCCTCCACATGCAGCTGCTAGTGTGACCTTGGGTCAGTCACAGTTCTCTCAGAGCTGTTCTCTCATGAGCAGTTCTCAAAAGAGCTGTCTCAGCCCCACCGACCTCATAGGGTGTCTGTTGTGGGAAGGGAAAGGAAAGGAGATTGTAAGCTGCTCTAAGACTCCTTTGGGTAGTGAAGGGCAGGGTATAAATCCATATCTTCTTCTTCTTCCTCCTCCTCCTCCGTTTCTGTCCTTCCTTCAGTCCGCTCAACTAGCCTGCCTGTCAGCTAGCTAGTCCAAGCACATGGTTGGTCTCCTGCCCTATTGCCTGAGCCTTTGACACTTTCCTGTCCTCTTAGTCCACTCAGTTTTTCCAGCCTTCCAGCTTGAACAAGCACAGCCTTGTGCCGGCCTAGCAGGTACAGCCCTTTGTAATGTATTAGTTTATAGAAACAATGCATATGCTGATATAGAACCAAGAAGCCCTTAACCAAAATATTAAGACACTCCAGTGACTGGCAGAAAGCAGAAACGCTGGTTTTGAATGGAACATCATCACAGTGTTCTGACTGGACAATAGCCCCATTGAACATATATCCCATTCCTCAGCAAAGTGCTAGAATAGCAAACAGATCCAAATCTTTCCTATAGTTACCAAATGTCCGTATTAATTTGCTTGTTTTGAAAATGTATACCCCATTCTGGGGCCCAAGGCTTGCAACATAACAAAATACAGAAAGTACCATAGAAATCCCTGCTTATCATAGAAATATTTTCTAAAACTCCATCCCACTCCTAACAAAGCAGACAACATAATATCAAATTAAGATAAATGCAACTAGAATTTAGGCATCATCAATCTAACAAACATGCAGGTAAACACAAACATCTTTGCCTGCCTCCAGAAGATTATCAGCTCCAGCACCAGGTAAATAACTGAAGGCAGGGTTACTGACCTCAAGGATAGAGGCTGGAGTTCTACAGATCTCCAGACTACAGAGATTAGTTCCCCCAGCAGTTTTGAAGAATGGGACTGTGTGATATATCATGGTATACGATAAAGCAGAAGTGTCGAACTCATTTGTTACAAGGGCTGGATCTGACATAAATGTCACTTTGTTGGGCCAGGCCATGTTTGCCATAAAATGTAGTTCTGGGTACCGGAGGTATAAGCAAACCCAATTAACTATATCTATCTATCTATCTATCTATCTATCTATCTATCTATCTATCTATCTATCTATCATCTATCATCTATCTATCATCTATCATCTATCTAGCTATCTTTACTCAAAAATGCAAACATGCTCAAAACATTAACACTCTTACAGTATTTCCTTAATTTAACAGTCTTTCTCCTCCTCTCCCATGGCTTTCCAACTGCAGTTCCCACCATTCACCCCATTCCACGCACTTCAACCCTTCCCTTCTGTACCCCTCCTTCCAGTCCCTTATACCCCTCTGCCCCGGATATACTCTGGCATTCCCATTGCTATACTTCCCCTACCACCCATTTCCATCAGCAGCTCCCACCACCACCGCCTTCACACATAATAACTTTCTCCCTCCCTCCTTCTTCCTTCCCTCCTCCCAAAAGGCTGCTTCTCTGGCACTGTGACAGAGAAAGGGCAAGAGAGGTGGGCAAAGGAGAAGAAGGTGGCAGTGGCAGTGGTAAAGGAGGCGGCTTCTGCTGCTGAAGCAAAGGGGGTGGCCCAGTGAGCACATGCACTGATGGGGAGGTGGCAACCCCCCACCTCTAACAGGAGGAGAGGGGGTGGCAGCCGCATGTGCATGGCCTGGCCCCAACCAAGAGAGAGAGTGAGTGGTGGTGGACCCTCTAGCTAGCCAACCTGATGTGGAACTTTTTGCTGCTTTCACTACATCACTTCTGGGTACAACCTATAAGTGACAATGGGCATCTCTAGGAGTTGCTGGAAACTCCACGGTAAAACCACAGAGTTTCTGACAATTCCTAGAGCTACCCACTGTCACTTCCGGGTTGTACCTGAAACTGACATACTGGTTCAGAGGACACCAGCAGGTTTTTAAAATATATTTCTCTCACCACTGATCAGAGCAGTGGTGGGCACTGGAGACAACCCTACTCATACTGCTATCACCGGCTGACAATAGGATAGCATCCTGCCGTGCTACTCCTGGAGTGTGTGTGTGGATTAATCCTGACTGGCAAAAGAAACCATCACAAAACTTTGTCTGACATCCATCTCAGATACATCATGGCTTCATAGATCTCATGGAAAGGATTACCTCAGAAAACTGAGTTTCTGCAAACTGAGTTGGACGGGAGACCTTGACATGAGGCAGTGAGTGTTGGGATACAGATTAGGATAAAGGCAAAAGGCACTGTCTAGACTGGTGTGTGGAATATACATGCCACAGTATGAGTCCAGAATTTCTGGATGATGTTTGCCAGACATTATTTTGCTGCCAGAAC
This sequence comes from Gekko gecko, assembly GCA_029375565.1. Lineage (NCBI taxonomy): Eukaryota > Metazoa > Chordata > Lepidosauria > Squamata > Gekkonidae > Gekko > Gekko gecko. Next base: position 151,949,704 of record JAPDNY010000007.1, read on the forward strand.
ACTTGGCTGCATCATCTGCAGTACTTTCTGGTTGTGTGTTTGAAGATTCGCATTTGATTCTGTTACCAGGGAAGAGTTTATATGGGGGGGGGGGCGCCGGTGGGGAGAGAAACAATTAGGAGTAATGTCTGTTTTATCTCAGCAGGACCAGCTTATCACAATGTTTGCAATTTGCTGAGTAACGTCTCTCTTTCATATGCTCTGGGGCTATTTGTAGCTGATCAAAATGTTTTAGAGAAGATTTGCAAAACCGGCACTGCTGTGCAGGCGGGGAAAAAAAAATTGTTTATACGGAGCCAGATTTTAATGAAACTCTAAATGTTATCATAAGCCCCAGTCGATGAATCTTGCCATAAATCTGGCATTTGAAAGATCATCCTTGTTGAATATCAAAAAAAGGAAGGCATTTAAAATAAAACAAAAGCGATTCTCGCTAGAGATTTACGGTGGAAGGATTCAAAGAACACCGCAGTGACTTTTTCATTCCCCCTCCCCCTTCTGATCGCAGCCCTCCCCTCCTGCGAAGTGAAATCTGCCAGGGGTCAGGGGTTCCTCCAGAGCAGCACACCATGAAACATAAGGGGCTGCTACTGAAATGAGGTACTGGCTGCCCTAACACATGACCCCCACTTATGCACACAAGTGATTGTCACGTTAAAAAAACCCGGCCTTTCTCAGTCCCAGGTTGTTTTCATATGGGAACCATTCTCCATTGTTCTCCCATTACCCCTGGAAATTCAGAGGCATTTGTGCCCCAATGAAGCCTCCCCACCGGGGGATGCTTTCTGCCATTTCCCCTCATACAGACCACCACCAACCCCCATTGCTGCCAGGGTCCTTTCTGACAAGTTTTTCAAAATGGCCGTAGCTATGTCGCTATAGTGCAATGCTCTTTTAGTGTAGTGGGAGTTGGTTTTTACACCCCGCTTTTCTCTATCCTAAGGCATCTCAAAGTAGTGTATAATCTCCTTCACTTCCTCTCCCCACAACAGGCACCTTGTGAGGTAGGTGGGGCTGAGAGAGTTCAGAGACAACTTGTGAATGGCTCAAAGTCACCCAGCAGCCTTCATGTGGAGGACTGAGGAAGCAAACCCGATTCTCCAGATTAGAGTCAGCCAGATTAGAGTTTGTAGTGGTTAAGAGCGGCAGGACTCTGGTCTGGAGAACGAGGTTTGCTTCCCTGCTCCTCCATATGAAGCCAGCTGGGTGACCTTGGGCAGGAAGACCGGGACTGGCACGCAGAGGCAGGCAGTAGTAAGTCTCCTCTCTGAAATGCCCATGCCCCACTAGGGTGTGCCAGAAGTCAACCATGACTTCCAGGCACACACACAAAATACTCACACACACACACACACAAAGGAAGACTGATGGGATACAACTGGGGGGGGGGATAGATTTTTGACATCTAGCCCTCCTAAAACTGGAAAAGTAAATGCCTACGAAGGCATTTACTAGTTTAGTTCTTTTCCAGTCACAGGGGAGCTAGATGTTGATTATCTATTTTTTCCCACTGTTATATCTCACCATGCCTCCAATGAGCGTGCAAAAATCAGCTGGGCCAGAAAGGAGTCTTGGCATACTCCTTAGGTGTTGTGATTCATACAGGAAGTCTACTTGACTCTTTTAGATATTTGGGTTTAGGGGAAGACAATCAAGTTTTGCCCTGTTCAGGTGTTCAATACTGATTTGAGAAATCCCGTTGCTGTGGTTTGGTGGACAGGAAAGGGTGCTTTCCCTGTGTTTCTGAGCCGCTTCGGCTCACTTTCCCAAGCAGTGTCCTTTGACTCTGTACTCTCTGGAACCCAGCACTTCTGCTGACCTTAAACCAATTAAATTTTGTTTTGCCCCCTTGAGCAATTCTGTAGTCGCAGCAGGAACAATTATTGAGCAGCGGGGGGGACAGAATGCATTTCTTCTTGCTTGTTGGCTAAAATTCCACTTAATAACAAAAATAAAGCAGCCTGATTGAAGAGGACAACCTCCTCGCCTTCCCCGTCTCCTGATAGCAGCATGGCAAGACTTCAAAGGGGATCGCTAATGTCTGTTGGAGTATTAAGAAGAGCCGTGCCAATTATAGCCTACTATCCCGCGATATTCAGGTGAGATTTCTGTTTCCTTTTTCTACAAAACCAATGGCTCAAGCATTGGTTGTGCTCCTGAAAAAGGTGACTTAGGAGAGCAGTCCCTAAGCAGAGTTATCCCAGGGGTCCCCAACCTTTTGAGCCTGAGAGCACCAAAGAAGAAGAGGAGCAGGAGCAGGAGGAGGAGACTGGATTTATACCCCAACCTTCACTCGGAGTCTCAGAGTGGCTTACAAACTCCTTTCCCTTTCCCTCCCCACAACAGACACCCTGTGAGGTAGGCGGGGCTGAGAGAGCTCTGAGAGAACTGTCCTTGAGAGAACAGCTCTGACAGAACTATGGCTTTGCCCAAGGTCATCCAGCCAGGTGCGAGTGGAGGAGTGGGGAATCAAACTCGGTTCTCCCAGATTAGAGTCGGCACACTTAACCACTGCACCAAACTGACCTAGGGTGGTGAGCGCAGCCATGAGATGGCAGCCACAAAATGGATGCTGCAGGAGGCGGAGCCACCCACAAGGATGGATACCACAACTTGCCTTCAGTCATACAGTCACACAGTGAAAATACTTACTCTATGGTGATAGCTGCAGGTAAAGCAACAGTTTTAAAAATCTGCACAGCCAATTAAATCCCTACTGGTCAATCAGAAGCATTGCTGGGCAAAAGCCTCCCCTGGCTTTTGGTGGGCACCAGGAAAGGTGTTGGCGGGTGCCATGGTGCCCACAGGTGCCATGTTGGGGACCCCTGATTATACCCTTTTAAGCCCACTGAATTCAGTAGACCTAGAATGGTTTACTCTTCTCAGGATAGGAAAGCAGGATCTGAGTCCAGTAGCACGCTAAAGAACAAAAGGGTTTCCAGGGTATAAGTTTTTGAGAGTCAAAGTTCCTAACGTAGGGTTGCCAGACTGCCCAATGCAGGCAGGGGTCTCTTACTTTGGGGTGCTTCTCTCCCCCCCCCCCAAATCACCGCCTCTTACCAGCAGGAACCCAGAAATCATTGTGACATGCCTATGAAAATCAGAAGTGACATAAGCACATTGGGGACGTTGGGGGGGGGGACGCTTTGTTTGGGGGCAAAACTCTATAATTTGAAGCAAACTCTATGAAAACCCAAAAACCAGAGCACCATCCCTGACGGGCCTACATCACTTCCTGTTTACGTATGCATGTTGTGATGCTCCTTGCCACTCCTGGAAAGTCCCTCTCCCACTGACACTGATTGGACCTGGCAACCTTATCCCTGACCCCTTATATCCCAGTCTTTTGCATTTGGTAAGAAATATAATATCAGTTTGTACTGTGCACATTTTTGTGAGGTTGGTGGATTTCCACTCTATATGGCGGAATGTGGTGCCTTCCATGAAACCCCCTGAAACTATCTGCTTTGGATGGCACCATATGGCAAAGACTTAAGTTTAAAAATTAATGAGGTAACAAAGACTGTAAAATCTTTTTTTACTTTCTTTATTGTTCAGAGGGGTGTTATGTACCCCCACTGGAAACATGCAGCACATTTCTGGAACACCTTAACTTATTTGAACTTGTATATACAATCTGCAGAGGGAAGGCAGCATGGTACAGCCAGATCTCATCAGATCTCAGAAGCTAAGCAGCGTCAGCCCTGGTTAGTACTTGGATGAGAGACCTCCGAAGAAGGCAACGGCCAACCACCTCTGCTTCTCACTTGCCTTGAAAGCCCCTTGCTGGGGTCACCATAATGTGTCCGCAACTCGATGGCATTTTACACACACAACCTGCAGTCACACACACATCTCAGAGTTCTTTGTCATCTAAGTTTTCTTCTGAACTCAAACCATTCCTCAGCTCAGAGCATTGTTGGAGCAACATCAGTTTTGCTGAGGAGCTCTCCTGGGTCCTGTAGAACTCAGTCGCTCCTTGCTGTCTGAATTACACTCTCTGTAAATTGACATGTTTTGCTTTACTCCTGTAACCGGTGTTGGATGGTTCCTCATCTAGCCTCACTCTGCACCCCGGAGGCTCTCAGCGTAACTAGTGCAGGACACAGGGGAGAGGGCATTTTGTAATAAAAAATTAAATCTATCTTCATAAAATAAAAGTGCCAAGCACTTGTCAATCATCCCTGTGCCGTTGTACTCATTAGCGGGAAGCTGGAAGCCAGGAGACGGTTGACTTCTTACTGAATGATCAGTTAGAATGATGTTTGCATATTTACCATACAGCTCCATAAGTAATAAGGCAAAAAAAAAAAACCAACACCCTACTTAACATGGTAAGAAAAATAAAAATAAAAGCTAAAAATTCAAGGCAGAAAATAACCCGAGGAGCCCAACTTTCCTCTTTCCCAGTTGCCCTATGGCTATGGTAACAGAATGGTGTCTTGTATTGCCTCTGGTCACCCTCCCTAAGACAGGCTGCTTCAGAATATCTTGTTGCACCAAAAAAAAAAAATAACTCTGGTGAAAGCAAGCTATAATGAAGGATATTGCTCAATGGTTATTAGTTAACATTCAGAAAGTTACAAATGGTTTGCAGAGTGCAGGATGCTGGAGAGGACATTGACGGAGTCCTCTGGAGCTGTGAATATTGGGCCTCTAGAAGCTAATTTGTGGGGCTCCCATTAATTTCAAGGATTTTTCTGAAGTTAATGAGGAAGCTGATAGCTACCGAGGGCAGCCCCAGGTACTGACCATTAGGTGGAATACGGAGAATGATTGTTGGATTTCAGCACGAGAGAAGCATTTCTGTTCACTCTGAGAGCACTTGGAATGAAGAAAATAAATGAACTGCGTCACGAAGCAGAAATCTTCGGATTAATTCATGCATCATTTGTTGGTTCTTTTCCTGGAAATGATGGTGAGGGCTACAATATAATGGACATTTGGGGAGTGACTGTCTATCTGATTAATCCAAAAATACATCGAATTATGAGTTATGGAGCTTTTGTTTTTCCTTTTACAGCGAACTCGTAGGCGATTATTGTGCAGCAATTGCTCGTTTTGTGCCTCTTCCTTCTAAAGTTTGGTGTAGTGGTTAGGAGTGCAGACTCTAATCTGAGAGAACTGGGTTTGATTCCCCACTCCTCCACATGCAGCTGCTAGTGTGACCTTGGGTCAGTTACAAGTTCTTTCAGAGCTGTTCTCTCAAGAGCAGTTCTCAAAAGAGCTCTCTCAGCTCCAACTACGTCACAGGGTGTCTGTTGTGGGGAGGGGAAGAGGAAGGAGATTGTAAGCCACTCTGAGACTCCTTTGGGTAGTGAAGGTTGGGGTATAAATCCAACCTCTTCTCTCTTCTTCTTCTAAAGTTAGGTTGATGGTTGAAGCTGGACAGAAGTGTTTTCTATATAATCTGGTGAGGGTAGAACTACATGTTATGGGCGATGGGGAGATGCTTCTGAAAAAGGCATCCCCCTTATCATGTTTTCTTTTCTACCATCACGTACGAGTCACAGGGTCATACTTCTGGAATTCTAGAGTTGCAGTAGCCATCCCGTCCAACCCTTTGGTCAATGCAGGAAATCCGAAGGTAGTTCATCCCTTACAGACGGTTGTCCAGCATCCAGTGAGGGAGAAACCAACCACCCCCTGGGCAACTGATGCAATTGTTGAACTTCTCTCACCTTTAGAAAGTTTCACCTAATGCTCATCTGAGGTCTACACCCCAGCAACAGATCTTAAGCCTGTTAGATCTGGTCTTGCCATCTGGAGTAACAAGAGAATCACAGTCTTCTCGGTGATAACCTTTGACGAGTGAAACCATGTCTCTCTTCAGGCTAACCATATCCAGTTACCTCAACCTTTCCTTATATGACTTGTTTACCAGCCTTCCCCCATCCCCAACCATCTTTGTTCCTCTCCTCTAAACCAGGTCTAGCGTCTCTACCTGTTTCCTGAAGTGTAGAGCTGGACATGGTGGTCTGTTATCACGGAACAGATGGGGGACTCTTTGTTCTCAGGAGAGAGTGCTTCTTCTGTTTTGTGATGTCATCACATTGTGCATTTCTCCACCTCCAGCAGCAGCCACGGCCACCAATGATGCAGATTGGGAGTGGAGTCAGGAAGCAGAACACAATGATGTCACAGCACAAGTAAGTATTCCTAAATGTTTCCGAGAAGGAAGGAACCTTTGTATGGGACGTTGCTTTCATGTCATCCTGCTCACACCATAATCCGACCTTGGGAACTGCCCCCTCCCCACCAACCAATTCGTTTATCTTCTGTCAGACTTATGAAGTCTGACAGATAATAAATAAATGGCCACAGGAGGATTCCTATGACGAATGGCGGCAAAGTAGAACGAGGGGGAGAGACGGCACAGTGGGTGAGGACTATCTACGTGCCTTGTAACTCCAGGGAGATTTTGACAGACAGTGTGCACAGCCCAACCTGTGGATTGGCTTAAACAGCAGGGGGAGAAGCAATTCTAATTATTTGAGGTGTCCTCCGGTGCCTTATTTACTGCTTTTGACTCAGGCCTTGCAGCCCACCAAATGCGGAATGATTAATTTGTTTGTAGTCTTTCCATCCGGGCTCATCACTGCGCTTATCTGAGTACTCAACAAAGGTTGATGGAATTATCTCTTCCGCTCCTCCCGGAAGCTTTATTATCCTGCTTCAAAGTGTTGTGATTAAGGTCAAAAGACTCCAGTAGGACTTGAAGGCCTTTTCCTCATGGTTCAATTAAGTAGGCGCATGGAGTTTCCCCCCATGAGCTACTTCCACAAATGCCAGTCCAGCAAGAAGAGTGAAAAACTGAGATCTAAGGTGGGGAGATGGAGTGGTATTTAACCCGTGAGCCAGGATCCTCAGGGAGATCATATAGGGTTGCCAAGCCCCAGGAGAGGCCTGGAGGTCTCTAGGAATTACAAGAGATCTCCAGACTACAGAGATCAGTTCCCCTGGAGAAAATGGCAGCTTGAGAGAGTGGACTCTATGGCATCAGATCCCTGCTGAGTTATTTCCTTCCTCAGATGCTGCCTTCCCAGACTCTGCCCTCATCGGGGAATTTCCACAGCCTGGGATTGGCAATTCTAGTCCTGGAGCCCTCTTTGCTGGGTTGCAAACCACAGGAAAGCTTCTTTCTTTCTTTCTTTCTTTCTTTCTTTCTTTCTTTCTTTCTTTCTTTCTTTCTTTCTTTCTTTCTTTCTTTCTTTCTTTCTTTCTTTCTTTCTTTCTTTCTTTCTTTTTGGCTGCCTTTTGGAAGGACTTGCTGTGCAGGAGAGCCATGCCTCCAGCCTCTCTTTGCATGCACAGTGAAAATAGCCACAGGGCAAGAAGGGGAGCTTGGTGAGCTACAGACCAGGTTCTGCCTGTTAGATTCTATGGACTTGGTACTGCCAGGGAACCACAGAAAAAATAGCAGAGTGCTCAAGGTCTTGAACACAGCAAAGCTGGGGCTAGGTGTGGCGACAGCCTTACAAAGTGACACGGAGTAAGCAGTCAGTTCAAAAACTAATAAGCGACTTTTATTAAAGGAAATGCATGCTGGAGAGTGCGGGTAAGAGATAGATATAGACTACCTACTCTAACTAGATGGTGTTGGATGCTGGATGCATGTCTGTCTGTCTGTCTCTCTCTCTCTTTCAGGGTTGTCATGAGGACAAAATGATGGAAAGAACCATGTGCAGCTTATTGGAGGGAAAGAAGGATTTTAAAAATACATAAATATGCATTCAATATTGCCCATAGTTACTATGGCACTGCATATGATGATGACAAACTACTAAAGTGTTATTACAAAATTGAACTCAACATCCAGATGTACAAATAGTCCTTAATAATGTGACAAATTAGGCTGGAGATGGTGAGCCAGCATGGTTTAAGTGGTTAAGAGCAGTGGACTCTAATCTGGAGAACTGGGTTTGATTCCCCCACTCCTCCTTCATGTGAAACCAGCGGGGTGACTTTGGGTCAGTCACAGGTCTCTCAGAACTCCTTCAGCCCCACCTACCTCCACAAGGGTGCCACTTTGAGACTCCTTGAGGTAGAGAAAAGTGGGGTATAAAAACCTTCTTTTGAGAGAATCGGAAGCAGTTTGAATGAGGAATTATTGCTTGTGACACCTTCTTACTCCTGCTCCTCAGAAACAGGGTCTTGCTAGTTTCTTCTGTTTGGGGAGAATGTAGATCGTATAATGAGGAGACTGTTTCTAAGTGTGGAAAATAAAATGGCATTGATTATTACAATGTTGATTAGTTCTGTTGTCACACTCGTATTGTTTTTCTGTTTTCCCAACTGGCTAAAACTAAGATAAGCCTTGTTGGGTTGGGTCCCAAAGAAGATTCCTGCTAAGTGGGTGGGTGTTGATTTTTGCAAATTCTCCCATCCCTCTACAGACCTCCAGCTCCCCCTTTATGTTCTTCCTGGAGTCCCCCATCTCCCAAGAGCAACATTTGAGCAGGCGTTTTGGACTGCCATTAGAGGAGACAAAGTGAGGAAGCCCCACTCCACTCATGGAAATCTTTTCCTTCATCAGAGATCTACTGTGGGATTCAAGGCACTGAATTTTAGCTTGTTTCTCCCTTGCTGATGCTGAGTATATTCTTTATTTATACTGAGTTGAGCGGGTGTAGTATATTTACCTATGAGCAGATCTTGCCACTGCTACAAACTTCCTCAGTGGCTTTGGGCCGAGTTTATCATGTTGCTTTCCTAGCATCTCAAATATGCAATATATAGGGATACTGGTAGTGGAAAGTGCCGTCAGGCTGCAGCCAATTTATGGTGACCCTGTAGGGTTTTCAAGACAAGAAAGAGTCAGAGGTAATTTGTGATTGCTTACTTCCATGTCCCAAGTTTGGCATTTCTTGGAGGTCTCCCGTCCAGATACTAGCCAAACCTGCTTAGCTTCCAAGATCTGGCAAGACTGGGCTATCCAGGTTAGAGAAGGGGTTATTAACCTTGACTTATCTATCAAAGTCATTGTAGGCAATACTGAAAGTGTTGTGATGTACCATCATAGGAAATGAAGTACCTCTGAACTCTTATTTTTGACCTCTTCCCTAGCCAAAGAGTTCCTGGTTGTCAAGCCAGATCATCTGGCCTTTATCTGTTGACCTGTAGAACAGGAAAACAGTCCAGCTAGTAGAGACCATCAGTCCCAGTCCAGTTGGCTCCATGATTTAATGAGGCACTGGAATTACTGAAATGGCAGGAATGATGATGGTGGATGATTCAACCTCAGTCTGAATAAACACAGGCACAACAAAAGAAAACTGCGACAGAACTGACACTAAATAAAGTATTACCAAAATATAAGAACTGTAGTCATGGGTATTATTAATTTCTAATTCAAGATCAAACAGGAGAAACTTCAGCATGTACAAAATACATATTTTTCAAGAATTCTACAATACATAATATACAGTTTTACAAGTAAAAATCGAGCCCTTAACAATCCAAAAGTCCAGCAGTCCAAAAGTCCAGAAAAGTCCAGCAGTCCAAAAATTCAGGACCAGGATTCCAGATAAGTCCCTTGTTTCAGAAATGTGTACTACAAATGGGCTACCAGTCCTATATTCAAGAAGAAGCTAATCTCTGTCTTTCCAAAAGCTTTTATATTTTGGTAATACTTTATTTAGCATTAGTTCTGTCACAGTTTTCTTTTGCTTTGGTCTTAGATTGTGAATAAACACAGGCTGCAGCCAACATCAGGACCTTTGGCAATGATGGTGGCCACTAAAATGACCTTTTTGTTGCCACAAAAGACTAAAGAAGCATACAAAGAGGACAAGACAGTTATTTGGGAAATAAAGAAATAAATAGAAATAAATGGATTAGGGCCTAATTTTTCAGATTAAAGCAGTTGGAACTAGGTGATGATTGCCACAGGTGTGGGGTGTGTGTGTGTGATCCCACCCTCCCTCTATAAACCTGTTTCTGTGTAAAGCGCCATCAGGTCACAGGCAACTTGTGGTGACCCCGAAGGGTTTCTCGGGGCAAGAGACTAACAGAGATGTTTTGCCATTGCCTTTGTCTAGATAGTGACCCTGGAATTTATTTATTTATTTATTATTTAGATTTATATCCCGCCTTGCCTGCAGGTGCAGGCTCAAGGCGGCGTACATAGACTAAAATATCATAAAATATAAATACACAGATACATGACAATAAAATTTCAAACTGTAACATACATAAAGTGCAAGTTGAATCAGATGGCAGTTACTAAAGTGGGGCAATATAGGTGAGCCGGTGTCCAGTTGACGATGTCAGTAGTGTAGCAGAGGACCTTAATGGTGCAATTTCCAGCACTCATTCCTCAGTTGTTGTTGTTCAGTCGCACAGTCGAGTCCGACTCTTCGCGACCCCATGGACCAGATCACGCCAGGCCCTCCTGTCTTCCGCTGTCCGCTGAAGTTTGCTCAATTTCATGTTCGTTGCATCGATGACACTGTCTAACCATCTCATCCTTTGCCGTCCCCTTCTTCTTTGACCTTCAATCTTTCCCAGCATCAGGGTCTTCTCCAGTGAGTGCTCCCTTCTCATTTGGTGGCCAAAGTATTTGAGCTTCAGCTTCAGGATCTGGCCTTCCAGGGAACAGTCAGGGTTGATTTCTTTTAGGATTGACTGATTCGATCTCCTTGCAGTCCAAGGGACTCTCAAGAGTCTTCTCCAGCACCACAGTTCAAAAGAATCTATTCTTCGGCGCTCGGCCTTCCTTATAGTCCAACTCTCACAGCCATACATTACTACAGGGAATACCATTGCTTTGACCATGCGGACTTTTGTTGGCAAGGTGATGTCTCTGCTTTTTATCATGCTGTTTAGGTTTGCCATTGCTTTCCTCCCAAGGAGCAGGCGTCTTTTAATTTCATGGCTGCAATCACCATCTGCAGTGATCTGGGATCCTAGGAATGTGAAGTCTGTCACTACTTCTACGACTTCCCCTTCTATTTGCCAAGGAGTGATGGGGCCAGATGCCATGATCTTAGTTTTTTTGATGTTGAGCTTCAAGCCCACTTTTGCACTCTCCTCTTTCACCCTGAGCAAGAGGCTCTTTAGGTCCTCTTCACTTTCTGCCATCAGAGTGGTATCGTCTGCATATCTGAGGTTATTGATCTTTTCCCCAGCAATCTTAACTCCAGCTTGTGATTCATCCAGGCCAGCATTTCGCATGATGTACTCTGCATATAAATTAAATAAGCAAGGTGACAATATACATCCTTGTCGTACTCCTTTTCCTATGCTAAACCAATCAGTTGTTCCATATCCGGTTCTAACTATTGCTTCTTGACCCTTATACAGGTTTCTCAGGAGACATGTGAGGTGGTCCGGTACTCCCATCTCTTTAAGAACCTGCCATAATTTATTGTGATCCACACAATCAAAGGCTTTAGCATAGTCAATGAAGCAGAAGTAGATGTTTTTCTGGTACTCTCTTGCTTTCTCCATAATCCAGCGAATGTTGGCAATTTGATCTCTAGTTCCTCTACCTCTTCGAAACCCAGCTTGTACTTCTGGCAGTTCTCTATCCACGTACTGTTGGAGCCTAGCTTGTAGGATTTTGAGCATGACCTTGCTAGCGTGTGAAATGAGTGCAATTGTGCGATAGTTTGAACATTCCTTGACGTTGCCCTTCTTTGGGATTGGAATGTAAACTGACCTTTTCCAATCCTGTGGCCACTGTTGTGCTTTCCAAATTTGTTGGCAAATTGAGTGCAGCACTTTAACAGCATCTTCTTTTAAGACTTTGAATAACTCAGCTGGGATACCATCACCTCCATTAGCTTTGTTGTTAGTAATGCTTTCTAAGGCCCATTTAACTTCGCTTTCCAGGATGTCTGGCTCGAGGTCAGTGATTATACCATCGTGGTTGTCAAGGACATCGAGGTCCTTCTTGTATAGTTCTTCTGTGTATTCTTGCCATCTTTTCCTAATCTCTTCTGCTTCTGTTAGGTCCCTACCGTTTTTGTCCTTTATCATGGCCAGCTTTGCATAGAACGTTCCCTTGATTTCTCCAATTTTCTTGAAGAGATCTCTAGTCCTTCCCAATCTATTGTTTTCCTCTATTACTTTGCATTGTTCATTCAGGAAAGCCTCCTTATCTCTCCTTGCTGTTCTCTGGAAATCTGCATTCAGTTGGGCAAATCTTTCCTTTTCTCCATTGCCTTTAGCTTTCCTTCTTTCCTCTGCTATGTGTAAAGCCTCATCAGACAGCCACTTTGCTTTTTTGCATTTCTTTTTCTTTGGGATGGCGGTGAGTGCTGCCTCCTTTACAATGTCACGGACCTCTGTCCATAGTTCTTCAGGCACTCTGTCTATCAAATCTAGTCCCTTAAACCTATTCTTCACCTCTACTGTATATTCATCAGGGATGCGATCTAGGTCAAATCTGAATGGCCTTGTGGTTTTCCCAACTTTCTTCAATTTAAGTCTGAATTTTGCAATGAGTAGCTCATGATCTGAGCCACAGTCAGTTCCAGGTCTTGTTTTTACTGACTGGATAGAGCTTCTCCATCTTTGACTGCAAATTATATAGTCAATCTGATTTCGGTGTTGCCCATCTGGTGATGTCCATGTGTAGAGACGCCTCTTAGGTTGTTGGAAAAGGGTGTTCGCTATGACCAGCGTGTTCTCTTGACAAAACTCTGTTAGCCTTTGCCCTGCTTCATTTTGTTCTCCAAGGCCAAACTTGTCTGTTATTCCGGTTACCTTTTGATTTCCTACTTTAGCATTCCAGTCCCCTATGATGATGAGGACATCATTTTTTGGTGTTAGTTCTACGAGCTGTTGTAGGTCTTCATAGAACTGGTCCACTTCAGCCTCTTCTGCAGCAGTGGTTGGGGCATAGACTTGGATTACTGTGATATTGAATGGTTTGCCTTGGATTCGGACCGAGATCATTCTGTCATTTTTGAGATTGTATCCCAATACTGCCTTTCTCACTCTCTTGTTGACTATAAAGGCCACACCATTTTTTCTACGGGATTCCTGGCCACAGTAGTAGATATAATGGTCTTCTGAGTTAAATTCGCCCATTCCTGTCCACTTTAGTTCACTGATTCCCAAGATGTCGATGTTCATTCTTGCCATCTCATTTTTGACCACGTCAAGCTTACCTTGATTCATAGATCTTACATTCCAGGTTCCTATGCAGTATTGTTCTTTGCAGCATCGGACTTTCCTTTCACCGTCAGACACATCCACAACTGAGCGTCCTTTCGGCTTTGGCCCAGCCGCTTCACTCTTTCTGGGGTTACTCGTACTTGCCCTCTGCTCTTCCTCAGTAGCATATTGGACACCTTCCGACCTGAGGGGCTCATCTTCCGGCGTCATATCTTTTAGCCTTTTGTTACTGTCCATGGGGTTTTCTTGGCAAAGATACTGGAGTGGGTTGCCATTTCCTTCTCCAGGGGATCACGCTTGGTCTGAGTTCTCTGCTGTGGCGGCCCCTAATTCCTCAGTGGCGGCCCCTAATTGAAAGCCTGGTGGAAGAGCTCCATTTTACGGGCCCTGTGGAACTGTAGAAGGTCCTGCAGGGCCCTGGTGTCTTCTGGGAGCTCATTCCACCAGTATGCAGCTGCCACTGAGAAGGCCCTGGCTCTGGTGACTGCCAGTCTGGTGGCAATTCCTTGGTGGTCTCCCATCCAAACACTAACCAGGGCTGACCCTGCTTAGCTTCCAAGATCTGATGAGATCAGGCTAGCCTGGACCATCCAGGTCAGGGACATCTACATACCTCTGACGTGACTCTTAGGCTTTTGAGAGCCAGTTTGGTGTCGTGGTTAGGAGTGTGGACTCTAATCTGGGAGAACCAGGTTTGATCTCCCACTCCTCCACATGCAGCTGCTGGTGTGACCTTGGGTCAGTTACAAGTTGTTGCAGAGCTGTCCTCTCTTGAGCAGTCCTCTCAGAGCTCTCTCAGCCCCACCTACCTCTGTTGTGTCTGTTGTGGGGAGGGGAAGGGAAAGGAGATTGTAAACTGCTCAGAGACTCCTTTGGGTAGTGGTGAGTGGGGTATAAATCCACTCTCCTCCTCTTCTTCCTCCTCCTCCTCTGCTGGATGACCTTGAGCAAGCCATAGTTCTGACAAGAGCTGTCCTTGAAAGGGCAGTTCTTGAAAGAGCTCTCTCAGCCCCACCTACCTCACAGCGTGCCTGTTGTGGGGACTGGAAGGGAATGGAGTTTGTAAGCTGCTCTGAGACTCCGAGTGAAGGGCAGGGTATAAATCCAATCACTACTACTACTACTACTAATAATAATAATAATACTTCTTCTTCTTCTTCTCCAGCCCCCCCCCCCCAGCAGCGTTTGGAGCATATGGGTTGCCAAGGGAAGGCGAGAAAGTTGCTTTCCATCAACAGAAATCCCTTCTCTCAGCAGAAGTTTCTGATGGATCCAAGCCAAGGGCATGATCCAGGCAGTCACACAATCTGAAGCTCCATTTATCTGAACTGGAGAACTCAAACACTGAAATTAGAGAGGCCACAAAGTTCAGAGTGAGCATGTTCAGCAGTCGAATATACCATGTACAACAGATGGGATCACCTGTGAGCTGAAGAATTGATTCATTTGCCTGACAAGATCAATTCTACCCAAGGTCATGGATGATCAGGTCAGGTCATTAAATGACACGAGGGGGAAAGTACCCCTTCCATAATGCTATGCAAAAAAGTAACTGTGTGAATAACACTGATAAAATTGGCTTGCATAAATACCAAACAGTAAGACTTTTTGAGCAATTGAGAATTTGCTTATAATAGCTAGCTGACTGACTGATTTGCTCACTGTTTATTGATGCCACTGGTTGTCGAGCGGGATTCAGCAATAACAGGTCTCTGGGGGGAGGGAAAACAGGATTGCCATTGATTTCTGTGAGAATTTGCATGTATGAAGCACCACTGATAGCACTGCTTTGCACTATACAGTTTGAACATTTGAGAAGTAAACTGGCAAACAGACTGTACTGGCTTGCAGGCTACGAGTATCAGATGCCAGAAGTCAGTCCAAGGTCAGGCACCCAGAGGTCAAGCAAAGCAGCATCGTTCAGTCCCAGGTCAGAGGTCCTGAAGTCAGGGAAAGCAGCATAGAGTCACCTGTCACTTCGTCTAAAGTCAGGGGTCCAGAAGTCAGGCAAGGCAGAGTTGATGTCTTAGTGTCTATTGTGTACATTGCATCCACACCTAACAGCCTCTCTTGGCTGGTTGTCCAACCCCACGCTTAAGGGTCATGCTTGCAACCAGTTGTTCAGAAGCAATCCTGCAACTTCTCATCTTTGTTATCAGCATGCAGCTGGCATTGGGTCAGGAGATGTGCACTTTGCCATCTTGTCTGTAACTCTGTTCTCAGCCTCTGTCTGCGGCACTCTAAGGGTGTGGATGATACTGGTAGGCTGGGAATGCCAGCTGAGGTTCACCTGCTGAATCAGGGCTGGAGGGTGTCATTGGCTCTGCACCAGCTGTTGGCCGTGAATCCTGAAAAGCCTGCAGCTCATTCTCCTGCTGGTCAGCTTCTGTTAACTCAAGGCTGGCTACATGGAGCTCCTCTTCTCCTGAGGTCCTCGCTAGTGCTGAGCCTCAAACTGTCCACAAACAGTGAACTGATAATTGGACATTGATGAACAAAAACTATTGAGGCAGACTCAGCATGGGTTCTGTAAGGGAAGATCTTGTCTCACTAACCTGTTAGTGTTTTTTGAGGGACTGAACAAACATGTGGACAAGGGGGACCCAATAGATGTTGTTTACATTGACTTCCAGAAAGCTTTTGATAAAGTTCCTCATCAAAGGCTCCTAAGTAAGCTCAATAGTCACGGGATAAAAGGACAAGCCCTCTTGTGGATCAAAAACTGGCTTATAAATAGGAGACAGAGAGTAAGTATAAATGGGAAACTTTCTCAGTGGAGGGTGGTAAGCAGTGGGGTACTACAGGGATCAGTACTCGGTCCGATGCTTTTTAACTTGTTTATTAACAATTTGGAATTGGGAGTAAGCAGTGAAGTGGCTATATTTGCAAATGACACGAAGTTGTTCAGGGTGGTGAAAACCAGGGAGGATTGTGAGGCACTACAAAGGGATCTGTGGAGGATGGGTGAGTGGGCGTCAACGTGGCAAATGGGGTTCACTGTGGCCAAGTGCAAAGTGATGCACATTGGAGCCAAAAATCCTAAATATAAATACACGTTGATGGGGTCTGAACTGGCAGAGACTGACCAAGAGAGAGATCTTGGAGTCATAGTAAATAACTCAATGAAAATGTCTAGACAGTGTGTAACTGCAATAAAGAAAGCCAACGCTATGCTGGGGATTATTAGGAAGGGAACTGAAAACAAATCAGCCAGTATCATAATGCCCCTGTATAAATCACTGGTGTGACCTCATTTGGAGTACTGTGTACAGTTCTGGTCGCCACACCTCAAAAAGGATATTATAGCACTGGAAAAAGTGCAGAGAAGGGCAACTAGAATGATAAAAGGGTTGGAACACTTTCCCCATGAAGAGAGGTTAAAACACTTGGGGCTCTTTAGCTTGGAGAAATGACGGCTGAGGGGTGACATGATTGAGGTTTACAAGATTATGAATGGGATTGAGCAGGTTGAGAAAGAAGTACTTTTTTCCCTTTCTCATAATACAAGAACTCGTGGGCACTCAATGAAATTGCTAAGCAGTCGGGCTAGAACAGATAAAAGGAAGTACTTCTTCACCCAAAGAGTGATTAACACATGGAATTCACTGCCACAGGAGGTGACGGCAGCTACAAGCATGGACAGTTTCAAGAGGGAATTAGATAAACATACGGAGCAGAAGTCCATCAGTGGCTATTAGATAGGAATAGATAGATAGGAACTCTCAGTCTGGGGCAGGTGATGCACTCTATTCTTGGTGCTGGGGGGGGGGCAGCAGTGGGAGAGCTTCTAGTGACCTGGCCCCACTGCTGGACCGCCTGATGGCACCTGGTATTTTTGCCCACTGTGTGACAGAGTGTTAGACTAGATGGGCCACTGGCCTGATTCAACATTGGCTTCTCTTATGTTATGATCATTGGCTTTCTGTTCACAACCAGCAAGCTGCTGATGTTTCAAACTAGCAGATGTTCAAACATCCCAAATTCACATCTCAGTCCACTGAATATGATTCCAGTCTGCCTGGATTGGGCATTTTTAGCACAGTGCTAGGTTCAGCCAGGATTGGATCTAACTAATAGGGCAGAAAGCCAAAACAGCAGATACAGAGGCAAGCAGCATGGTTAGGGCTGCCAACCTCCAGATGCCACCTGGAGGTCTCCTGCTATTGCAATTGATCCCCAGAGGACCAAGATCAGTTCCCCTGGATAAAATGGCTGCTTTGGAGGGTGGACTGTATGTCATTATACCCTGTGGAGGTCCCTCCCCTCCCCTCCCCACGCCCTGCCCTCCCCAGGCTCTACCCTCCAAATCTCCAGGTATTTCCCAACCCGGAGCTAGCAACCCTAAGCATGGTTATAGAGCAGAGATAAGAGTTCAACATAGCAGCAGTCATTCCCGAGGGCCAGAGGCAGGGTTGTAGTCATAGGCAAGCCAGAGGTCAAATCTGATACAGCAAGCAGCAGGGCATAATCATAGGCAGACATGAACGGGGTATCACTGAGAGGTCCAAGAAGGGAGCAGAGCTAGACCCCTCCACAATGAACAAGTTATTAAAACTGAGGAGCCAAGTCAAAAGCAGAGCTTATATAGTTCCAGCAGTGCTCTGATTGGCCTTCCTAGTCACATGCTGGGATGACAGGAAAACACAGGGAGGGGAAAACAAACCTGACCCAAAAACTGGAATCAAGAACCAAAAGGGTGAGAAGAAAGTCTAATGAAGGGCCAATATTAAAAACCTAGTTAAAACTTATAATATACAAAAATACAAGTATTTAGTAGAAAGACAGTTAAAAACATACATAAGGGCCCAATGAAAGCCTCGTAAAAAAGTAAAGCCTAAACACAAGGGCCAATACACATGACCTGTCGCGTTTCTGCCTTACTGGGGCCTTCTTCAGAGGTCAAAAAATATTGAGGTACATATAACTTAAATACATATTGCAATAAGATAACCAACAGGTGAATATTGGACCAGGAAAAGGAAGGTCAAGCAGCAAGATCTAAAGACACATGAGAAAGATGTTTGTGAGGCTTCAAAAGGTGAAAGTCATGTGTCTAGTGCCAAATGCACAGTTGCTGAATTAGAACATGTGTCTTTAGATCTTGCTGCTTTTTACGAGGCTTTCATTGGGCCCTTATGTATGTTTTTAACTGTCTTTCTAATAAATACATGTATTTTTGTATATTATATGTTTTAACTAGGTTTTTAATATTGGCCCTTCATTAGACAAGGCTAGTTTGGATCCCAAGATCCTGGGTTAGAGAACCCCAGTGCTTTGCATATGTCTTGTCAAGCAACCCAAAGCGTGATCTGAATGTACATGGATGCAACACTCTTGCTGAAGCTCAGCGGGTGCTGGTTTGATCAGTTCCAGGAGGAGAGACATCCTGAGAATGCTGCAATGCCATGTTGAGTTTCAGGGAAGATGGGATATCAGCGCAATAAATAACTGCAACCTTCCTTTGGGTTTGCAGAGATGGATGTGTGGAAACGTTGCTCCTCTTACCAAAACTCTTTTTTATTTGTTTCCCTCATAATACCTCACATGTTTGGGCCAAGCCGGACCCACCCAGTTCATCCCGAGAGTTTAGCTAAAACTGGGGCAGCACCTGCTTCAAAGAGCATGGAGTCGAGGAACGGAGGAGGAACGGAGGGCATTCAACAAAACTCTTATTTTCCCCATGTCCTTGTTCTTTTCTCTCTTTCCTTTACTTGAGTTTGCTCCTGCTCACGATGTGGGACTGCGAATCTGCCTGCCATTCACCTGGGTAATACCTGCTTCATTCATTGCTGTGGCACGTTTGCCTGGGTGGGTAGAGGAGCCGACTGAGAGGCAGACACATCAGCCTCTGTTTCCATCCACCGATTTGCCGCATTAGTCTATCTCTCCCCGCAGTTGGAGATCATGGTGCCGATAAGCCCGCTTAAGAGACCGAGACTTCTCTGGAACAGAAAGTTTCGCTGCCACCTTATTATATGCGATAAGGCCGGTGCCCTATCGTAAGCTGTCAGCGCAAGCCCAGCTGTGGCAGAAATCTGTGGGAGTTTGACCAGGAGGAGGAAGAGATGAGCCGTGTAATCAAATGGCTTCCCTTGTCAACTGTCACTGAGGTCTGGCGGGGGGGTGGGGAGGGGGAGAAAAAAGCAAATTGTTCTCTGTGCGTTGGCTGGAGAAACGGAGAATTCCCACAGGCCCGGGGATAAAGGTCAATAGAATTACAGATTCTCAGAGCCCATCTCCCGTATAATCACCACTCCCTTTGATTACTGCTCCTATCCGCTCTCCCACCAGTCATACCCGAATCCTGGACAGACCTGGAAAAACGCAGGGTTTGTTTGACAGATGGCCCAGGATATAAGATCCTCTTCTAATCATCGGGGTCCTTGCAGCTTGAAAATATCCCTGCGGAGCTCAGATCTGTCTCTGTTACACAAAGGAGCCAACTCTTGGGGAGAGGGGGGTAGAGCGAATGGGAAAGGATGCTAGTTTTCAACAGCACAGCCGGGGAAGGGAGCCAAGATGAGCTCCAAGGATATCGACAGAATTGGCATTCTTCTGAAGGTACCAGGCTCCTAATAATAGCACGCTGATATCACACATTGCAAGCGTTCAAAGCACTTCGCTTGGGTTTAGATGGTCGATCCCTGCATCAAAGGGTAGCTTATGGGCCTCTTTCAAGAGGCTGGTGTTGTTGTGCCCCTATTCTGAATGGGAGCACAGAGACTGAAAGAACAGGGCAACGAAATGGCCTGAGCCAGATGTCTGTAGTGACCTTTACAGATGATACCCAGAACTCAGATTAGTGGGGAGAGACTACCACCGTTGCCAAGCTCCAACTCTCCAGGGTCAGCATCTGTGCCCTCCAGTGTCCTTTCGAGGCAGGCCATAGGAGATGCCTCAGGGGCAAAGCGGAAGAGTTCCAGTCACCCAGACTCCTTTCTCCCTTGCCGGCATCTCTTCCCTGCCAGCACAGTAGAGGTCTGGCCCTTTCTCCTTGGTGCACCTGGGTCTTGCCTTTTAAAGGAGTCCATGGGAGCAGGACAACCCTGGGCTCCTCCAACGTGCTGTGATGTGTAGCAGGGCTAATAGGGAAGGCTGGGAAGAAGACGGAGGAGATGAAGACAAAGACGAAGAAGAAGATGATGAAGAAGAAGCGACTTACAGTCATGTGCATCGCGATGACGTCACACGATGTCATTGCGCTAGGCGTGTTGCCAGGATGTTCTAGCATTTAGCCTGAAAACTCTTTCAGGCTGAATGCTAGAGTGTCCACCTGGCAATGTGCCCAGCACAATGACGTCACCTCCAGGTGATGTCATCACACCAAGCATATCGGCCTGCTCCAGGCGCTTTGGAAGCAGGGTTCCCCCTGCTGGCCGAATCTGGGCTGGCAGGTCGGAGGCTGCCTGAGCGGGTGAACCCCCTCCCAGGGGATCTGGTAGCCCTAATGAAGTAAGTGGGGCTGAAAGAGTTCTGAGAGAATGGTGACTGACCCAAGGTCACCCAGCTGGCTTCATGTGGGGGATTGGGAAATCAAAATCTAGTGCTCCAGATTAGAGTCTGCCACTCTTAACCACTACACCAAGCTGGGTCTCCTTCCCCCCTTCCCCACCATTCCCCTCTGCCTCAAAAGGCCTCTGCCTTAGCCCAGGTGGGCCCAAGAAGGGCCAGGATGCTGCTGGCCTCAACCGCAGGGTTGCCAGTAGTTGCAGCTCAGCCACAGAGCACCACTTGTCTTCTGTGTTATGTGGCAGATGTAGCTGGCTTGGGGAACGTCCCAGGTGTTGTTTCCTGGCCTGCAGTTCACACAGCTCTTTCTCTACTGTTTTCAAGCCAGCGTGGCACAGTGGTTAAGAGCAGCAGGAATCCAATCTGGAGAACTGGGTTTGTTTCCCCACTCCTCCACAGGAATCCAACTGGATGACCTTGGGAAAGTCACAGTTCTCTCAGAACTCTCTCAGCCCCGCCTACCTCACAAAATGCCTGTTGTGAGGAAAGGCCATTGTAAGCTGCTTTGAGACTCTTTAGGGTAGAGAAAAGCGGAATATAAAAACCAACACTTCTTCTTTATCCTGGGCCCTGAAGACACCAGGGCTGTCAGCCATTGGCAGAAACTGTGCTGTCCATGTGGGAGTCTCCTTTAGCCCTGCTAAGTTCAGGGCCAGGGCCCTCAACCTCAGACAACTGTCCATTTCTAATAATGCCCCCTCTTTCCTCCACCCCATCTCCAATCCAGTACAAATGCAGTGAAAACAGTGTGATGTTTCTTTCCCTGTATCCTAGGGTTGCCATCTTTGGGCTGGGGAAAAACCTGGAAATTTGGGAGGTGAAACCTGGGGAAAGTGAGGTTTTGGGAGGAGAAGAACCTCAGCAGGGTCCATAAAATCCACCCTCTAAAGCAGCTGTTTTCGTCAGGGGAACTGATCTCTGTAGTCTGAAGATCAAACAAAATTCTGGGTGATCTCCAGGCCTCACCTGGAGGCTGGCAACCCTGCTGTATCCTGTTCTTCAATAATGTATCACAGTATAATGCGATCCCATATCAACAGTACTAAGAGTGAGTGACTGGCTCATAGTCACCCAGCGAGTATCCACGAGAAAGTGGCAATTCAAACCCAGGTCCCCCAGCTCCTCCTTCAACCACGCCACCCCACTGGCTCTCTCACACTGTACTGCACCCTTGATTAGAAAAAGTATTGGCAATACCTCCCTGCCTGTAGGACATCCAGAAATAACTGAATGACATCAATGGCATATTGAAATGGTGACACATTTCTTTGATGGCTCTGTTTGTTTGCTTGTGTCCTGCAGATTTTAGCACAGCATCAAAATATTGGACGGCAAATGGAACAACAATATCCATTTGCTGCCGGTTGATTACTCTCATTTCTCACTAATGCGCGCCTCGCCTCCCGCCATGAAGCCAGGGCAAACCCCCACCGCTGGTGTCGCTTGCTCCTGACCTTCTTATACATGAAAATTAATGGCTTCTCCTGTGTGCTTTCACATCCGGCAAAGGGCCTTTTAGCTATTGGTGTCCGTGAACTCAGTTGGGATACAGTACAGGAGAGTGGTTCTTCAATCACATGCTGCAGCTTGGAGATTGTGATATCCTTCCCATAGGAAACATTTATCCCATCTCCGCTGCATTCATATGTTAATTTTTATTTATGAAGCTGATAGGAAATCACAGCCCAGCTAAAGGCCCCTGGAGGGCCCAGGGAGCCAGGATTTCACCTGCAATAGCCTTATTAAAAGCTTGTGGTCAGAGGGACGGTGAGCAACTTCGAAATTAATGAGCATCAGCGTGGACTCCCCCAAGGCGTTCAGCTCCATGACTTGTTGCTGACCAGCCGAAATAATCTCTCCCGAGCAGCAACCCTGCATAAGAAATCCCTTTTTGACCCTAACCCAAGACCCGCCCCCCTCCATTCCCTGAAAGAAACACAAATTTAAATTTGCCTCTTACATATTACACTCTTGTGTCCCCAAGGGGATATTGCTTGCATGATACCAGCATAATCTGCTGACTCTGCAGACGGGCAATGAAAGCGCTTGCATGGAAATTGAAATATTTCACAAGAGCCTCAGCTCACCTTCCCTCTGTATCGAGAGACCTTTACTTCCCTTTAATATGGAGGCATGAGCTTCGTTTCAGTTCCATATTTATGCACTGTAAGTCAAGTCAGCACAGAAGGCAGAGGGGGCAAAGGGGCTATGTGGCATAAAGTGCTTGAATTTGAAAACAAGAATGGATTGATGCATCAGGGCAGCGGCAGGTGGGAAGAAGGAGAAGGAGAAGAAGGAGAAGAGGAAGAGGAAGAGGAAGAAGAAAAGGAGAAGGAGGAGGAAGAGGAAGAGGAGGAGTTGGTTTTATACCCCACCCTTTACTACCTGAAGGAGTCTCAGAGTGGCTTACAATCACCTTCCCTTCCTCTCCCCACAACAGACACTCTGTGAAGTAGGTGGGGCTGAGAGAGCTCTGAGAGAGCTGTGACTGACCCAAGGTCACCCAGCTGGCTTCAAGTGAAAGAGCAGGGAATCAAGACGGATTCTCTAAATATGAGTCCTGCTGCTCTTAACCACTACACCAAACTGGCTCTCACTACACCAAACTGGCTATCTCGCAGATGAGCCATCAGAAAGCAGCTCGGTCTGAGCAAGGAATTAGGGATGTTCAAACACCCACCAGTTTGGCTCACATTCTGCACAGCAGTTGTAAGCAAGGAGCCAATTTTTCATTGAGCAGTTTGGCCTGTTCTTTGGGTTTCAAATGGTACAGCATGTTCTCACATGACCTGATGGAACCTGGGGCCCCTAGTTCTCCCCAGTTAGGGTCACCAATCTCCAGGTGGGACCTAGACTTCTCCTGGAATTACAGTTGTTCTCCAGACTAGAGAAAATGGCAGCTTCAGAAATAGGGTTGCCAGGCTGGGGACACGGGGCATATGACGTTGGCAATGTCACCAACACCGCTATGTCACATCCAGATTCAACCCAGAAGTGATATCGGGTAGCTATAAGAACTGCCACAAACATGATAATTGTCACTATTGACGATATTACTGCTTGCCTTTATCTTACTTACCTGCCTTTATCTGGAGATGTTGGGGATTGAGCAAGGACCTCCTGCACATGAAGCAGAGCAAGATGTGAGTCTTGCGGCACCTAAAAGACCAAGAAGGTTTCCAGGGTATAAGCTTTTGAGAGTCAAAGCTCCCTTTGTCAGATACAAGTAGGAAGTATAATATAAACTGCGTATAAAGCTGTTGTTCTTAGCCAGGTCAGTATTGGCTACTCTGACTGGCAGGAACTTTCTAGGATTCCAAGCAGAGAATCTGCATGCAATGTAGATGCTCTACCACTGAGCCAACCCTGTGCCTCCCCATTATAAAAAGTCAACTTATGTTTGAGCCAGCCCCTCCCCAATTTATCAGAATGGGAAGATGACAAGTGGAATCCGAGTTAGCAGATTTGCAATCCTATGCAGAGTTACTCCCGTCTAAACCCATCGATTTCAATGGGCTTAGACAAGAGTAACACTGACTGGAATGGCACAATCAGATTCCAAAATGGAGAAGCCGCTGGGAAGAAGAAGAAGAAAAAGGAGGAGGAGGAGGAGGAGATTGGATTTATACCCCGCCCTTCACTCAGAGCGGTTTACAATCTTCTTTCCCTTCCCCTCCCCACAACAGACACCCTGTGAGGTAAGTGGGACTGAGAGAGCTCTTTCGAGGACTACTCTTGACAGAACAGCTGAGAGAAACTCAGTTCTCCCAAATTAGAGTCCATGCTCTTAACTGCTACACCAAACAAAAGACCTTTAATCCATGAGGCCCGTGTTCAGAAAACATGTGCACATCAAAACCTGGCCAGGGGGCACCTCCCAGACAGCCACCACATCCAGTGCACTTTCATTTCCCCGGGATCTGGGACAATCCGTTCCTTGCTGGCCTTATGGAGCCAACCCTGCTCCATTCCTAGTGTTGCCAACCTCCAGGTGGTGCCTAAAGATGTCCTGGAACTGATTTCCAGACTTCAGTGAAAAGTTCCCCTAAGAAAAAAGGGCTGTTTTGGAAGGTGGCTTCTATGGTATTATATACCATTAGGGTTCTTTGCCCTCCCTGAGCTCCCACACACACACACACACAAATCTCCAGGAATTCCCCAACCCTTGAGTTGGCAACCTTACCCACTACTATTCTTCCAAATATGCCTTAAGGCAGCCCTTTAGGTTGATAAGGTATTCTGGTCAGCCCCACCTCCACCCCCATTCCGAGTTCTGCAAGTTCCAAGTTGTGAATGCCAAGCAGATCTTTCTGCTGCTCATGTCTAAGTGCAACAGGCCTGGACAGAGGGCACTGCAGACTGGCAGGGAAAGTCTTTGCTCCTGGATAACAGACATCACACTAGAAGGCAAAATAATTCCACATCAAAGCTCAAGGCCTACTGACTTAAATAAAAAATATAGTCCCTGCCCTTGTTACGTTAAGTGTCTTTACTGCCTTACGGTCTCTCAAGGCGAGTAAAAGAAATATGTACTTCAGCTGGCGTTTTCCATTCACCGCCGTTTGTTCGCACTCCTTTGGAAGGAGAGATGTGAGATCTTTGACACAAAGATGCTCTAATGAATGGACACCCAGCTGTCAAAGTAAGCATGGACAAATGTTGTGGCCAATCAGGTGCTATTTGAGAGAGGATGTGATCCCCTAATTGGCACCATAGTTGCCTCATATTCCTGTGTTAGCTAGCTTGGAAAGTGTCCGTTCAGCACTGAGCAGTGTTCCCTCTAAGCTGAGTTAGTGTGAGTTAGCTCACAGTTTTAGCCTCTGGTTCACACATTTTTGTCTTGGCTCAGGAAGGATGGCTCCAGAGCAAACTAATTCATGCAGCAGCCACATCGTTCACTCACAACTTTAATGCCAGTAGCTCACAAAGTAGAATTTTTGCTCACAGGATCTCACAGCTTAGAGGGAGCATTGGCATTGAGCATTCAAATGACATGTATACAGCCCCTTCCGTCTTTTGCAAGATGAAGCACCATTGATAGAACCCAACATAATACAACTGAAACATAAATAGACTTCTTCTAATGGGTGTAATCTGCTTGAAGGAAGCCCAGTTTTGAAGGCAGTACGATGGCGCCATCTTTGCTTGCACAATTACACATTTTTCTTCCAAGTCAAGGGCTGCAAACCTCCACGTGCAGCCTCGAGATCTCCCAGAATTATTACTGATCTCCAGTCTACAGAGATCGGTTGCCCTGGAGAAAAATGGATGCTTTGGAGGGTGGACTCTATGGCATTATACCCTGTTGAGGTCCTTCCCCTCCAATTTCCAGGAATTTCCCGACATTACATCCATCTCAATGCAAAAGAGCTGTATGAAAGTGCTACCTATGGCACACGAATTCATGAAGCTGTCTTATAGGAAGTCAGGCCCGTAGCTACGGTGGGACTTTTGGGTGATCAACCCCCTTTCTTAAAGGCACAGCCCCGCAAGAATTTCTCCTGTAGATGCTTTTTTTCAATCATTTAAAACATTTTTTTAAAGGGGTGCTCTTCTTTAAGCAGAGTGGGGTGCTGTAGTTGACAAATTCCACACTGAGTAAGGGAGGTTTGAGTAGGTGACCTCTAGTATCCCTTCTAACTCTGTGTCAAGAAACTGGTCTCCTTTAAGAGAGCTTTTCTGCTCAAGTGTTAGCTTTCTTGACTATAGAAGTCATCACCCCCACCTGCCAGTTTGTTATCAGAATTGTTTCTGAGGCTGGCAGAAGTGACTAACTTGCAGCCGCTGAAAACAGTCATCTAAAATGGTTGACACCTTGCAATTGAGAGATATATCCTGGTCACAGCTTTCTATTGGTTAAATGGCTTTTCTTTCTGCACTGAGAACTTCAGCCCCACTAGAAAAAAAATTACCCCACAAGCCACAAAATCCTGGCTACAGGCCTATATGTGGCTAGCCCATTGATCCAAGTCAATATTGTCTTCTCTGACTGTCAGTGGCTCTCTGGGGTCTCAGGCAGAGGTCTTTCACATCACCTGCTACCTAATCCCTTTTTTAGAAAATGGAGAAGTTAAGGATGGAACCCGGAGCCTTCTGCATGCAAGACTGCTCCTCCGCTGAGCCATGACTCCTCCCCAGGGCAATTCTGCTACCCTGGCTGATTCAGATGCAAATTGATTATTTATTCACTATTTACTATCTTCGACTTTTACCCCGCCCTCCCCTGCTGTCGCAAGGCTCAGGGCAGGTCACAGCATAATGCAGATAACCATCATAAAAACGATCACAAATTATTTTTAAACACAAACAGTATATCTAGAATTGTCAGGTCTGGGTTGGAAGATACCTGGAGACTTTGGGGGCAGATCTAGGAGACGGTGGGGTTTGGGGAGGGGAGGGTCCTCAGCATGGTACGATGCCACAGAGTCCACCCTTCAAAGCAGCCTTTTTCTCTAGGGGAGCTGATCTGGGTCAGCTGGAGATCAGTTGTAAAAGCAGAAGGTCCCCAGGCCCCACCTGGAGGCTGGCAACCTTAAGTACATCACAGTTCAGATGGTGCACCACTCAACCTTTCACCTTCTCCAGGGGTAAATTCAATCTAGGAGAGGTGGGAAAATAAGGGGGGAACAGAGAAGGAATCTGACCGGCAAGGTCTATATAACTCTTGACCAGGAGCCTTGGACAGGCCTGGCGGAATAGCACTGTTTTACAGGCCCTGTGAAACTATAATAAGTCTCGCAGGGCCGATATCTCAGCTTTATTTACTTCCTTTGTACCCTGCCTTGCTCACCAATGGGGAACCAAAGCGGCTTACATCATTCTCCTCTCCTCCATTTTATCCTCACAGTAGCCCTGAGAGATAAGCTGAGGATGTGTGACTGGCCCAAGGTCACCCAGCGAGCTTCCATAGAAGAGTCGGGATTTGAACCTGGGTTTCGCAGATCCTAGTCTGACACTTTAACCACTACATCCCTCAATGCTGCATCTATCAGTGGGGAACATCCATGTGTGAATTCATGCTGAGCTGACACCTCTCTTCTTCAGCGGATCCTATGTTTTAGTGTCCTCAAAATGTACATGTCTCCAGTCCTGGATGACCTCACTGGTTGTTGCAAGTGGGGAAAGGCAGCATTCCATGGAATATTGTCAGGATGTGCAAGAAGTTAAAGTTGCCCATATGGAGGAGGAGTGAGAATGCTGGTGCGGCCCTTGGCAATTGGTAGCCTAACTCTGGCAGTAATAATGGATGCACTTCTCTGTTGGTTGCCAATGTTGGCATTAGCCCAGTTATCCCCTTGCATGGCATGGGCCACTGACATCAGTGTTTGCATATAGCCCCACCCCACAACTCTGTCTTCTTCTCCTCCTCCTCCTCCTCCTCCTCCTCATTCCTAGCAGTAAATGACATTGTCCCCTGGCCAATCAGATTTGGTTCTGTGATGAAGTCTCCATGGGAAAAATGAAGTTCATAAAA
This sequence comes from Gekko gecko, assembly GCA_029375565.1. Lineage (NCBI taxonomy): Eukaryota > Metazoa > Chordata > Lepidosauria > Squamata > Gekkonidae > Gekko > Gekko gecko. Next base: position 151,977,812 of record JAPDNY010000007.1, read on the forward strand.
AGTGACTATTCAGAGGGACAATAAAAATGGTGGCGCAGCCAGATGGAGGCATGCAAACTTTCTGAACTGCTACAAACAAGTTGCACTTTGGGGGGTTGTGGCAAAACATTTTGTGCCCCCAAAATCCTGTTTTTTGTTCACTGTTTGGCCATGATTAGGGATGCCAAGTCCCTCTGGAGGGGGATGGGGAGACTTACTGGGAGCAGCAGGGAGGCCCATTCAATGTACAATGACATGTCTACATCACTGTTCATGTGACCTGGAAGTGGCGTCATCATGTCCAGGACATTGGGGTGGTACTCTGGTATTTGGGCAAAAATTCTACGGTAAATTTGGCTTCTACCATAGAGCTTTTGCCCAGATACCAGAGTGTCACCCTGATGTGGGCCGTGACGCAGACACATTGCTGCACATCAGATGGCTCTCTTTTCAGCTGATCAGCAGTGGGGAGGTGGGGCCTGGCAGCAGGGGACCCCCACCTACAGCGGGGTGTGTGTGTCTGGCAACCCTATCCACAAGTGTTCCATCTAACACTGCCTGGCAATTCTTCAACTCATTGTGTCATATTGATAGGCGCCAATAGGGAGCAATCCTAAGCAGGTCTACTCAGAAGTAAGTCCCATTTCATTCGGTGGGGCCTACTGCCAGGAAAATGTTCTGAGCTCCTTTTGAAAGGCATACTCACGTAGCACTTCTACACTGCACAGCTTTCAGCCTCTGAATTGTAGCAGCAATGACCTCATTTAACCAGTCCGACAAGAGAAATCTGCCAGCCTAGGCCTTCCTCACCTATTACAAAAAATATATATAGGTATTATTCTCATCCCCTGTAGATCCTCATCTAGATGGGAACATCGTAAAGAAATCAATCTCCCGAAAGTACATTTTATAGCATCCATTATGGGGATGTGTGACCACTTAACAGCCAGTGAAGACACCCTGGTTATTTCTTGAGGGAATTAGAGATTTTATTACCATTTGAAATACAAACCCCATGTTCTGAAACTTTAAGTCCCATCTTTCAGCCGTGCTTTCCCCTACAGTTCTCAGCTGTTAGCGACCGCGAGGCGCACACCAAGAGCTCTGCGACCCACCCCGGCACGGATGGAGGAACAGCCAAGGAACTGACAGAAAACGAGAAACCAGATTTCTGCAGCTTCTGTAGCCAAAGAGGAAGGAGCTCGGCCAACTCTGAAGCCCCCTTTCTCAGAAGGAAATTAATATTCAATTTGTCTGTGGCAAGGTTTTATTTCCCCTGCAATTTCACATGGCCGCATCATTTGAAAATAGCCTACCCAGTAGGGGTCAGCTCTCCTGTGCCCTGGAGAGCGGATAGCAAATTTAAACCTTTGTATAACAAATACAATTTTTAACCAAAAAAATTACCCTGCATTCCTGCATAGCGTTTCAAATGGCTGAAGGGCTTTCTACACATTAACTCAGAGAATGATACAAAAGTTCTTTAAGGCAAGGTGATATCAGGCTCCGATCACACACAGAATTAGCAGCGCAAGAGGGACAAATGCTGGGCGGATTTTATGGGTGTGATCACACGGGAACATCTGGCAAGCGTCCCATACCCTTCGCCAACCTGTCTTGCCCCTCCGAAGAAGCAGAGTTAAAAAATACTTGGGAAGGTGCAGTAGCAAATGGGTTTGTGACAGGCCATAGACAGATGTCTCCGTGTGATCGCACCGGCGCCAATGTTCCCTCTAAGCTGGGGAGTCTTGTGAGCAAAAATTCTACTTTGTGAGCTACTGGCATTAAAGTTGTGAGCGAGCAATCTGGCCACTGTATAAAATAGTTTGCTCAGGAGCCATCCTTCCTGAGCTGAGACAAAAATATGTGAGCTAGAGGCTAAAAAAACTGTGAGCTAGCTCACACTAACTCAGCTTAGAGGGAACACTGACCAGCGTGCTCTCATTGCATCAGTGATCCCTCGTTGAAGTGCATTGGAAACACGTGGCAAAGAATTGCATCTGATTGCGCAGTGATGCGTCAAATTACTATGGGGCAGATAGACTTGCTTCCCCCATTCGTTATCTGGCACGTGTGACCGGGACCTTACTGTCCCTTCCTGTAAAGCTCCCAAAGGCAGGGGTTTCCTCCCCACCGAGGATATAAGCACATAAGAAGATCCCTGCTGGATCAGATCAATGGTCCATCTAGTCCAGCGTCCTGTTTTACACAGTGGCCAAAGTGTTTCCCTGGAAAGCCAACAATCAGGGCACAGAGGCTAAGGCCTTCCCCTGAAACTTTCTCCCAGCACTGGTGCTCAGAGGTTTGCTGCCTCTGAACGTGGAGGTTCCATTTAGCCACTATGGCTGATAGCCAGGGATAGAGCTCTCCTCCATGAGTCTGTCCAACCCCCCTTTAACACCATCTATGCTCATAGCTATCATGATGTAAATAGCTAAGTAGCCTAAAAGGCAAACAGGTCCTTCCGGAAGGATCACCCAGAGAGTTCTCCATACTGTGTTTATGGCTGCCAGCTTTGGGTTGAGAAATTCCTGATGATTTGGGGGGTGGAGCCTGGGGAGGGTGGAGCTGGGGGAGGCAAGGGTAAAATGCCATAGAGACCAAATTCCAAAGGAGCCATTTTGTAGGATTCAACTTGACATGTAATTGGTTCTAAGCCAACTAGCTAGCATCAACATACAGAAACTCCAGTTTAACCCTTTCATGACTGAAGGGATAGCACTTGCAAAACCCAACTTATTTTCTCCAGGGGTTAGAGAACAAAATTCCTCATGTAGGTCTGGTAGTTTAGGACCTTAGCCAGCTAAAGTTCACCTTTTCCCTGTGTTATGTACCCAGGGTGACCGCACATGCAGTTGGGTACGCACGTGGCCAGGCGAAGGGCCCAAGCTTCGTTCCAAAAGACAATAGCCTAAACAGATCCTAGCCTACACCTATAGGAAGGCTAGGATCCAAGAAAGGACCTATGGAATGTAAGAGCACTGTAAATAGTGTATCACGTGTGTGTGTGTTGGGTGTGGTTTACAAAGGAGTATAAACCGTCCGCCAGCCAGCTCTTTCATCTCACATTCTGACTGTAAGCAATAAAGTATGAGCTGAAATCACTCTCCAATGCATCAGTCTCAGTACTTTATACCCTGGTACAACTGAAGTGCCTGAAGGGCATTTCATCCCAGGTGGTATTCCATTTTTAAGTCAAGATGAAAAGCAAACAAAACCAAAACCTGAGCCTTTTTCTCCAGACCGTTTTACATCATTCTCCTCTCCTCCATTTTATCCCCACAACAACTCTGTGAGGTAGGTGAGGCTGAGAGTGTGTGACCGGCCCAAGGTGACCCAGCAAGCTTCCATGGCACAGTGGGGATTCAAACCTGGGTCTCCCAAATCCTAGTTCAGGGGTGTCAAACGTGCGGCCCGTGGGCCACATCAGGCCCGCACAGGGCTCAAAACCAGCCCCCAAGCAACTTCCTTCTCCCACTTCCTTTCCCTGGGCTGCTGCTGGGACATCTCTGTCCTAGTCCAACAGATTGCTCCACATTGGCTGTCTGAAGGCGACTGACCATAAGGGAGGGGGTCACTGGAATAAGGAAGGGCGGGGGGTCACTGAGAAGACTGTTGGGTGAGGAAAGAGCTCCAACCCTGGTTGCTGGGTCCGAGCTGTAAATCAGATGAGGAGGGACATTTTAGTGAAATAAGTGTTTGGGATTTGCTTTTTTAAAAAAAAGAAAAGAAAAAGGCTGAAAGACAGACTGGCCCATGTTCAACTGCTATATTTCATGATTTAGAGGGATTTGAATCTGGTCTGGGTCCTTCCCATCCAAATCTAAGGGTGATTTCCCACTAAAGCTGACTCGGGGTAGCGCCGCCATTTGGCCCGATACTATTAGTCAATTTCACACCCGAAGCCGCGGGGCTGCATTTTGACCCGCGGCTTCACCCGATTTCCCCGCAGTTTCGTAATCCTCAAAAAACAGGATTACGAAACTGCGGGGAAATCGGCAAGCCGTGGGTCAAAATGCAGCCCCGCGGCTTCGAGTGTGAAATTGACTAATAGTACCGGGCCAAATGGCAGCGCTACCCCGAGTCAGCTTTAGTGGGAAATCACCCTAAGTCTAGCCATTCTACCACACTAGGTAGAGTGTGGTAGAATATGCCACAGGCCCTTATCAGTCCAACCATACAGCAATGGCACACTCCCCACTAACACATGCAGCAAAATGGTTCTTGGCCACAAGGGGTATTGCTCAAATTGTGTAACGGTTAGAGTGTCAGACCAGGGATGCTGCTGGACATGCTTTCCACGCTTTGCATCTGAAGTAAACATAAATTGCTGTCTAAAGAGGGAACTCATCAAGTCCAGCATCTAAACATTAACTAATTGTACCACCACAAACAAGTCATTTTGGAAGTCATGGGGTTGCCACTAAAAATGGCATCTTTGTGTTGCATTTTCTCCATAATGTGTGGTTTCCCTTACTCCCATGTTTGATTGACATTGGTCCTTTCTGCATTTGCCTGCCACTCTGGGTTTTCTCAGGGTTCCGAGTTGAGGCATTTTAGGCCACAGCAAAACAGCATCCAAATAAATCTGGGGGCAACAGCAGGCTGAAACCGGTCTGGCCACTGAAGGGAGGAAATGTAATGCAGAATATGGGGGGGGGACGGGACCCGGAATAAAAAGAAGGTTGAACTCAATTTTAGTGCAGAATGGGGTGAGGGGAGACCTGGATTAGAAAGAAGGTTGAATTCGATTTTGGTGCAGAATTGCTTGGAGGACACCCTGGTGAACGTGGATTAAAAGGAGAGCCCAGAAAGGGCCATTGTCGTGTCATGAGCTTCCCCTCTCTGCACCATTACTTGCCTTTGATGGGAGACAAGAGCTGTTTTTGGCAGCAGCTCCTTGTCTGCTGTAAGACACAATACAATAAGGCCCCATGACTGTTCTCCTCATTAGTCCACAAAGCACTTCCCCAGGTCTACTACACTGCTGCTCTTCTCCCTTCCCTTCACTCAGTGGCCAAACACAATCTGAGGAGGTTCTTTTCTTTGACTTATCGCCACCGTTCAATTATTTCTGGGTGTTCTTGGTATGCGCTTGTTCCCCCCCTTCCCCCAGCACACTAGGCTTCCAGTCCCTGCTAGGGGAATCAGCTGGTGGCCAAGGTAGCTCCTGACCCTAAAACAGGAGTAGAAATGGCCATTACCGCAATACTGCAATGTCACCTCTCAGGAAAACCTGGAAGAGACATCATTGTGTCAATGTGAGACTCTAGTTTTCACCGGAAACCATGTTAAAACCATAACATTTCCAGTAAATCCTAGAGTGTCACATAAATGCAATGGCATCACTTCTGGGTTCGCCCCAGAAATGACATCACAGCGCTGCTGCAAGACCGCCCCCATGCCTCCACCACTGCCCTGTCTCCCACCCAATGCAACCCTACCAGTGGCCGAGGATGTCTTCTGTCATTCGTTCACCCAGCTCCTTATGACAATCCTCCACAGCAACTCCTGGTGTCCCACAAGCATGGCTCTTTTCCAAACTCGAAATGACAAACCAATTAGGCACACAACAGGTGCTAAGACCTTGCAGCATCTAAAGCCGGCGACCCACAAGGTAAGATCTGAAACTAACGAGGCACAGAAGGAAGCTGGGATTTTCACACAAGCTGGTGTTTTTTTAAAAAATAATAATAATAATGCAGTCAGAACCAGTTAGCGCCTAATCCCCCCGCATATTGCAGAATGCCCCGGGAAGCACAGAAGCATGGTGTAGAATTGAAAAACATGTCCTAATCTAGTCTTTGGCGGGAGGTGGGATTCCGATCACAGTTGGCATGTCTGCCTTCCGGCCTCACCTCCTGATCATCCTTGTGTAAGCCTCCGCCAATCTTGAGAAATGCCACGTTCCATATGCCAGCCTAACATTTTGAAATATAATTGAGGGCATGGCCGAGGGGTCAAACGACACAGTAACGTTCCCTTTTGTGTTCATTTTAAAAGGCCTTTCATTTTCCTTTTGCATACGCAGTTGATGGAGCTCATGCTTTTTCGAGAGGGTGTGGGGAGAAAGAGAGAGAGAGAGAAGCTCTTTAACCTCTCCCTCCTCTGCTGTGTCCTTGTGGAAAAGTCACTCCAAGCTACTTGTACTCTTTGTGGTGGAAATAAGCATAAGGGTTTTTTCTTAGTGAGAAGACCACAGGAGAGGAAAAGGTTTTAAACATTTTCTTTCCCCCATGCTACTCCCTCCCCTTTTTTTAAAAAAAGCAAACTCTTCAGCTGCATTTGCAAAAGGAATAAAATTATTTGAAAATGCAACAAGAACATAATGTGCCGTTTGACCCTAAATTTCAAGTGAGTAGAAGACAAGATATCGAGCCCCAGTCTCAGACGAGGCTGAAGTTGGCCCAAGCATCTGCCTGGTTGTGATTGTCCTAGGGGCACCCTGCTTCGGAGCAGCTGGCTCAAGAAACACGCTTTGGACCAGAAAACAGGATATCTCCTCTTGAAGGGGAGAGTCCTGTGAGCCTGGGGATGTATGATGTGTGGTGGTCCAGACCAGTGTTCCCTCTAAGCTGAGTTAGTGTGAGCTAGCTCACAGTTTTTTAGCCTCCAGCTCACAGATTTTTGTCTCCGCTCAGGAAGGATGGCTCCAGAGCAAACTAATTTATGCAGTAGCCAAATGGCTCACTCACAGCTTTAATGCCAGTAGCTCACAAAGTAGAATTTCTGCTCACAAGACTCCACACCTTAGAGGGAACATTGGTCCAGACCTTATTTTGGGGTTCAGAGCTTTCAAACTCTCCTCCGTGTTTTTGGTTGAATTCACAAATGTCGCGAATAAGGAATGAATAAGGAACTGGAATAAGGAACCAACTTCAGCCTCGTCAATCTCAGTCTAGCCAAGTTTCCATTATGTTATGCTGTCTTCACTACACCAGCATGAGCATCTGAAGTGACCCCTAGTTTATGCAGGGTAGCCAACTCTGGGGGCTTTTCCTCATTGTCATTTTACTCTCTGGTAAGTTCCTGTTTCTTCAGGGGTTTCCCCCCTGTTCTGCACATGTTTTTGCTCCCTCTAGTGGCTGATTCAATATTACACAGGTTTATGTCCCATATAAAAACCTACCGTTTAAATCTGCAGGGAGATATGCTGGAAATAAACCGCTCTGATATCGAATTGACCACTAGAGGGAGTAAAAGATGCATGGAACAGAAAAAATAAACCAGAAGAAACAGAAACTTAAGAGTTAGTAAAATGGGAATGCAAAAAAGCCCTGGGTTGGGAAATTCCTGGATATTTGGAAGTGGAGCCTGGGGAGGGTGGGGTTTGGGGATGGACCTTGGTAGGGTATAATAGTAAAGGTAAAGGTTTTCCTTGCTTGGAAGCCAGTCGACTTCGGCTATAGGGATGTGGTGCTCATCTCCGTTTCCAAGCTGAAGAGCCAGCGCAGTCCAAAGACGTTTCCATGGTCATGTGGCTAGCATGACTAGACATTGAGGCACATGGAATGCTGTTACCTTCCCACCAGAGCAGTAGCTATTTATCTACTTGCAATTTCTTGTTTTCGAACTGCTAGGTTGGCAGGAGCTGGGGTCCAAGACAGGAGCTCACTGTCATGCGGCACTTGGGTCTCGAACTGCTGAACTACTGACCTTCCAGTCTGCAGTTCAGCGTCTTAACCACTTGAGCCACAGCAGCCACCTTCCAAATTAGCCAGTTTCTCCAGGGGAACTGATCTCAGTTGTAATTCTGGGAGATGTCTAGACCCCACCAGTAGGTCAGCCTGTCCGCTTGGTGCATAGCCGATCCTGGGTTCAAAGAGGGCTTTCTCCCTGCATGTCCACTGGGAGAGGTTTCCAAGTCAAGAAACAAGAAACAAAAGACAGTTTGTGTCTCTGTGTCTATGACCTTGCTAAGGTCTAGACTTACTGCTCCTGCCTTTGGCTTCCAGTCTCTCACTGCTATTCATGGTGGTTAAAGAAGCAAAATGGGAGGAGCGGCAGAAACTACCTGCCACCCACAAGCTCCTTGCCTTGCCCACTTTCATGAAACAGGGGGCAGGTGCCACATCGGGGAGCAGTGCTCAGAAGAGCCGCAGGAAGGATGTCAAAGAACCACAGGTGGTTCCCAAGCCACTGTGTGAGTATCACTGGCTTAGTGGGACTGATCTGAAGTCTTCCTGGCTTGTTTCCTCTCTGTTCCACTTAAGACTTGTTGGATTTTATTCCCAAGACTCAAGAAACAAGCAAGCAGGCTTCAGAACAGCAGATCAGCAAGTGCCACAGCACCTCTGGAAACATGGGGAGATGTGCTGCTGTAGGCTGCTTTCCCTTAAACTGTTCATATCGAGAGTAGGTGTTTTTGTACAAATTGCCATTTGCAGCATCCCTGGGGGAAGTATTACACTCCTGCGCCATCGTGTTTAGGAGCTCAAACCACGCAGATAGCATCCATTATGTCAATATGAATACAATGAGCTGTTATGTTCATTAGGAGCATAATGAACATAACAGCTGCCCAGAAGATGGAACAAGAGCGGGCTACTTGCGCTGTGATTAATCTGATTCCTCCACAAGAAGACCTCTGTGACCTCTGGTGGGGTTTTCAGGGCAAGAGACACTGAGAGGTGGTTTGCCATTGCTTGCCTCTGTGTCATGACCCTGGTATTCCTTGGAGGTCTCCCACCAAAATACTTGCCAGGGTCGGCCCTGCTTAGCTTCTGAGATCTGCACGTAAAAAAATATGCGTTCTACCTAAACAAAGATAATTAAACTACTCAAACTATTCAATGAAAACTAATTTTATATCATATACACGATTTATAAATACAAATCCCAGAGCTATTCATATACCAACAATATCAAAACTAGAGCAGTTGCAAATCAGAAGAAAGCCTAGAATAGGTATTTTGGTTTCAGTGGTATCCTGTTTTGAGAAAGTGAAAAAGCCTCGTCAGGCAAAACATGGGACAACATTGCTAGCGTGCCCATAGGAGGACTTCATCGGGACCGCTGTCTTTGGATATCAGTGTTGCGGCTTAGTTGTCCAGTTTCAACTTGGAATGTGGCTTCTGTTTCTGAAAACTAAAGACACCCAACCACCCAGACTGTTTTATGAGCCTGTGATGGACTGGGGGGACGTTTGAGTTTTTACCTTATGACTTGAGAATCAGAATGTTGATATCGTTGGTATATGAATGGCTTTGGAATCTGTATTTATAAATTGTGTATATGATATAAAATTAATTTTCATTGAAAAGTTTGAGTAGCTTAATTATCTTCGTTTAGGTAGAACAATTTTTTTTATTAACATTGCAGTTGTTTTGCTGGTTACATTTTCACTGTGTGTCTCACTGGGGTTTGGATTAGCTTCTGAGAGCTAACAAGATCAGGCGAGTCTGGGCTGTCCAGGCCAGGCAGGAATAGCATGACCGAAAAGGGATTCCTGTAGGGGCTGGGTGATGATTTCATGGGGAAAACCCAATGCAGCCTGCCCCACCTGAATGGTTGTGTCATTGACACCCAGACCCCGAGCCACCTGTCGTCACATCAGGCAGAAAGAACACATGCGCACACACAACTGCATGTGATGTGAAAGGCACTTGAGTTATGCTCATTTGGGTAGGAGTCATTAACTATTTGGAGACCATCCTCTGTAGCTTTAAATACAGCGTCACCCCATGGGGCTCTAAAACACACACACACACACATCCCCCTCCCCCCATTTTTTAGCATGGAACAACAAACCCAGACTTTTAAAAATGAAAATGCTCATAAAACCAACCAAAAGACTACTTAGCTCATTCATCCCAAGGATAAATAATTATAATCATCCCCCCGCCCCCAGCGGCACCTGGGAATGTGAGCCGCAGAGGGATTTAATTAAATCCTCAAAACGAGATTGACAGATGAATGGCACAATTGGCGCGTCATGAATGGCTAGCCAGAAGGCCAGGAGCCAACCTTCATGAATAGAGCTTTTCACTTTGTGACCTGTAGCACACCCGGTATTGAGAGGAACGCTGGTTGCTGTGGGGAGGAGGCTCGACCTTGGTGCTTGGGCTGAGCAGATGCAAGGCACTGCCCTGATAATGGAAGGATTACTGAATTCGGCAAAGATGTGCCCATCCAGAGACCCATATGCTCCCCATTGTCCTGCGGGGGTTTATCCTTATTCCATGGAAGCCAGACAGGAAAGCCTTGTCAGATAAGGGAATCCACCTGCGCTGGGTCTTCTGCTAAAGATGCTTGGGGTGTAAGGTTAATTTGCTGTCGAAACAGCCCAAAGGGTAGATGTGACAGATTTTTATGCAGCATGTACACCATGCTTCAGACCCAAAGCTCCACTCTGTATCTTGGAAACAAATGGACATGCCAGCGAGGGACATCAAGAGCTTGCAAGAGGGCATCAGAGTTATGTATTTGGGTCATGCCATGGAGGCCCCTTTCAGAGTAATCTCTCTTGAGTGTCTATTTGCTTCCTTCTCTAGCCCTGTTCATATTACTATATATATATATATATATATACACATACATCGTGCTAGCCTGACCTTGTCAGATCTCAGAAGTTAAGTAGGATCGGTCCTGGTTAATACTTGGATAGGAAACCACCAAGGAAGTCCAAGGTTTAGGGTTGCCAACACCCTGAGGGGGAGGGGTCCCCCCATTTTCTGCCCCCCCAGACCATAGTGTTTTTTTACCCAAATGCTAGAGTGTCCCCTGCATGACGTACCCGGTGCAATGACATCACTTCCAAGTGATGTCATCATGCCAGGCACATCAGGCACGCACCAGAAGATTCCAGGAGCCCCCCATGGGGACCTAGGTAAGACCTGGCAGCCCTACCAGGGTTGCTATGCAGAGGCAGGCAATGGTAAACCACCTCTGTTTGACTCGTGCCTGGAAAACCTTAGGGAGTGGCCATAAGTTGGTTGCGACCTGGCAGCAAAACAGCCACCAGATTCAAACCATCACGCTGCATTTAATGGTGATCGATAACCCAGCAAATCTCAGCAAGGAGGTAGAAGCAGAAATGACTACCCCAAATCCTGAGAGAGGATGGGTGTTTTTATCTGGCATCTAAAGTTCCACAAAAATGATGCCAGAAGGTGCATGGCAGGGGAGGAGTCCCACAGATAAGGGGCTACCCCAGAATAGGCCCTGCCCCTCAGTGGATCCCCCCAAATTATAACTTATTCCCAGACAGCAGAGATCAGTTCCCCTGGAGAAAATGGATGCTTTGGAACATTGGCTCGACAGCACTGAGGTCCCTGTCCTCCCTAGGCCCCATCCCCAAATCTCTAGCAGTTTTCTACCCTGGAGCTGGAAACACTACCCCCCACACACACACCCCTGCCAGTGGCCGGGGGGACCTGGCAACCCTAACTTATGGCTGTTGACTGGATTTCCATAAAAGAGGCTTGATCACAGGATTTGCTCTGCTCTGTTAATGATCCAGAGGGCCTGGTGCTGGTGTGCCGGATCCTGCCTCAAGCTGCATCCGCTGGACCTCCTGTGGCCTCAAATCCTAATGCCGGCAGGCCGCTCTGCTGAAATTAAGACTTGTCAGTTCTCATGGCTCTCAATTGCATATTTGCATAACTAATCCAGAAGCAAGCAAAGAAAATACCTTTGAAAAACCAGCCCCGCCACCTCTCAGCAGCTACCAAAACCTCAAGGCAAACATCATTTCAGACCTAAAACTCACGGCTGGTTTCTTAAATTGCTTTGAAACTTTGATCCAGGGAAACACAGCCGCCACACACTTCTTCAGTTATATCTCACAGTTCCAGAGTCTACTTATAAATAACTTTTGAAACCAGCAGAATAGCCCAACGCGTAATCACAAAACGACAACAGCACATTGGATTTGACCCCATCCAAACTTCCAATTTTATCCACATAACTCTTCTTCTCCTAAGAGACCAACTCTCACCAGCTCTTCCAAATTGGATGAAGACCTCCATCTGAGACCCAAAAGAATCACTGCCAGTCAGAGGAGGAGGAGGAATAGGAAAAGGAGGAAGAAGAGGAAGTGGAGGGGTTGGATTTATGCCCCACCCTTCACTTGGAGTCTCAGAGTGGCTTACAATCTCCTTCTCTTCCTCTCCCCACAACAGACACCCTGTGAGGTAGGTGGGGCTGAAAGAGCTCTTTCCAGAACTGCCCTTGAGAGAACAGCTCTGAGAGAACTGTGACTGGCCCATGGTCACTCAGCTGGCTGCATGTGGAGGAGTGAGGAATCAAACCCAGTTTTCCAGATTAGAATCCTCCGCTATTAACCACTACACCAAACTAGCAGACAGTACCGACCTTGCCAGCCCAAGGGCCTGACTCAGTGTAAAGCATTTGATTGTTTTACTGTCTCTTCATCTAGTAGTTACCTGCACTGCTGGGATTTTTAGCATTTGTGATTATGTGGAGTTATGACTATTGTTCCTTACTTGGCTTGATTTAAATGCAGTGTATAGCCAGGCTTTCAGACAAACACCTAAAAAAAACCCCTGTAATGTGTGAATTAGCAATGAGCATTGTTCCTGGAATCCAATGAGATCTAGCATGTGTGCCTAGAAATGATATCATGCTACTGTGAGATTCAGCAGAAACACTATGATTTTACCATAGTTTCTACTGAATCCTAGAGTGGCATGATGTCACTTCTGGTTTCACCATGGAAATGACATCATGCCATCAATGTGACGGCAATTTTTGCCTTAACTTTTCCCCTCACCTGCCTACCAAGTGGTATTGGGGGTGGGGGACCCCGGCAACCCCATGTAGTTAGACCCTAAATCAGATCACTGGTTTAGCTGGCCTGCCACAGTATATTATGACTGGCAGTATATTCTGCCAATTAGTTGGTCTCTCCAATTAATCTACAAAAATTGTTGGTAGTTAATTTATCAACGTATCCAATTAAAACTTACAGGCTCCCTAAACATTTGTATGTGTGTATAGTGCCATCAGGTTTCCACTGATTATGGCAACCCCAGCAAGGGGCTTTCAAGGCAAGTGAGAAGCAGAGGTGGTTTGCCATGGCCTTCCTCTGCAGAGTCACCCTTGGTGGTCTCCCTTCCAAGTACCGACCCTGCTTAGCTTCCAAGATCTGATGAGATCAAGCTATACCATGCCACATCCCCCCACAACCATTTAGAAAGTCTTTGGTTGGGGTTGGGTTATAGCTGATTTGCTCACAAACGCTGACCTTTCCTCCCTTTTTAAATTCAGGCTTTGAAGAGCTCTTGATAACAATGTTCCAGTTAATGACATGGTTCAAAAAAGTGCTAACAGAATTCAAAAGAGCAGAAGGAACGGCAGAACTTCCCCTTCACACTTTTAAAATCTGCATCTTCTAGGAGCAATTGGCTTTTTCCCTCTGTGCAGAAAACCCAGGTGCATCCAAGAATACTAAAACATATAATTAGATTCATACTGATTTTCATCCCAAGTAGCTGAGAGACCAGCATCTCTTTTTTCCCTTCAATGGGTAATCTAAGGAAAACAGAAGCGCAAATAAGGAGGTAAGTCATCAATTGAAAGAGAGACTATTATATTACTCCATTTCCATAATGTGGATGATTGCATGATCAATCCATTTTCAAAAAGGTTTATTAATATCCTGCATTCTTGCTGGGCCTTTTTCTCCTTTCGGTGACTTACTAAAGCAAAATCCAGCTTTACCAGGCAAACATCTGAAGGAAGGATTGTAAAGGTGGCAGGGATCCTTACCCAACCATCACAAGCCAGGAGGAGAAGTTCTGTGTCCTAGGATATTATCAGAATGCACATGGTCAGACAGTACTTATGAAACTTAGCAGTACTGGCTCTGGTCTGTGCTTGGGTGGGAGACTTCTTGGGAGGCTTATTTAAGCTGCCTTGAGATCCATGATGGAAGAAAGACAGTGTGGTGTAGTGGTTAGAGGGTCAGATTTTTGTGTGTGTGTGAGTACTAGGTGATTATGACCTTTTAAAAAGATCGTAATCCTTTATTATATCATCAAATTTTACAACTTTAAGAAGAAGAGATTGGATTTATACCCTGCCCTTCACTATGCGAAGGAGTCTCAGAGTGACTTACAATCTCCTTTCCCTTCCTTTCCCCGCAACAGACACCCTGTGAGGTAGGTGGGACTGAGAGAGCTCTTTTGAGGACTGCTCCTGAGAGAACAGCTCTGAAATAACTTGTAACTGACCCAAGGTCACACTAGTAACCGCATGTGGAGGACTGGGGAATCAAACCTGGTTCTCCCAGAATAGAATCTGCACTTCTAACCACTACACCAAACTGGCTTTTAAGGAATGTGTGTGTGTATGTGTGTGTGTGTGTGTGTGTGTGTGTGTGTGTGTTGAGCCCTGGCCAGAAACTCCAAGGTTTGCCGGAATCCCAAGAAAATTATAGGCAAGATCCAGGTTTGCTTACAAGGAGATTTTAATAAATGATCAAACTTACAGAAATAGCAGGCTAACTTCTATCCACTGGGCCTGGAACGCACACAGTGAAGCTTGCCAAAACCCGAGACAAGACATATAGCTAAAACTAAATATCTTATATCCTAGTTGCTGGCTAAAAGTCAAGAATATTGTCACCAAAGCTACATCCCTAAACACTGAGAGGAGCCAGGCCCTATCTTGCACCTGGCACCCAGTAGCTGAGAAAAACAAGTCAGATTTCTTAGATAAGAACTTGGGAAAGTACTAATGAAAAAAGGCAGAAATATTCTCTTGGGGGCAGCCTGCTGGCCATCCTCCCAGGCAACTGAAATGGAGTTACAGAGGCTATACAAGAAGATGACAAAATATACAACCCCAGCAAAAAAAAAGAATGTGTTTTCAACATTGTTCAAATTTCAACCGAATACGATTAATTATACTACACCACTCGGACTGAATCTCATCAACACTCTCATTTCTTTGAAGTGCTCTAAGTTTTATCATTAAGTAAACCTTCTTTATTTTAGCAATCCATTTGCTAATTTCTGGAGCCTCTTTTGCTTTCCAATATCGTGCAAAGATTAAACAAGCAGCAGTGATCAAGTTTAAGACTATTGGTTGTTTTTCCTTTGGAATTCCTAATTTAACAGCCTGCATTCTGGAGTGTTTTCCACTATTTCCTAACCAGCACTAATCAAAACTTTTACACTCTTCCAACAGCTAATTGCCCTTGAACAAAACCACCCCATTTGGACAAAATCGGCTTGTTCTTCATTACAAAACCAACATGAACCTCACTGGGTCAGGTTTTTTTTTTTAGAGGCTAGGTTTTAATCCCCACTCTGCCTTTGAAGTTCACTGGCTGACCTTGGGCCAGTCATTGTCCACCTAACCCACCTCACAGAATAGTTGTAAGGATAAAATTCAGGAGGGGAGAATAGGCTGCTTTGTGTTCCCATTGGGGGAGAAAAGGGGGGAGTTAAAAATAAGTATTTAAAAAAGAAAGGTGAAATAAAGATGCAACAAATAAAAATTAATTAGGAATGCGAACTCTGAGCCACAGTGCAAACCCTTTGAATTCTTTCCAACAAGACTTCCACCAGACTAGGCTCCGCCAAAGAACCCTTATTGGGTTGTCAGAGCAACTTGACTACTGCTATGGAGCTGTCCTTGGTACTACGGATATTGCTACTGAATCTGCTAACTCTGGGATCCACTGCCTTCTTATCCTACTAGTGGAGGAGGAGGAGGAGGAGGAGGAGGAGGAGACTGGATTTATACCCCATCCTTCACTACCCAAAGGAGTCTCAGAGCAGTTTACAATCCCTTTCCCTTCCCCTCCCCACAGCAGACATCCTGTGAGGTAGGCAGGCCTGAGAGAGCTCTTTTGAGGACTGCCCTTGAGAGAACAGCTCTGAAAGAACTTATGACCGACCCAAGGTCACATCAGCAGCTGCATGTGGAGGACTGGGGAATCAAACCCAGTTCTCCCAGATTAGAGTCTGCACTCCTAACCACTACACCAAACTATAACATCATATCACTCTCTGCTTTCATCCTCCTTCTTTACTGAGACCAGCCCTAAGAAGAGCCCATCGAGTCCAGCATTCTGCTCACACATGAACACAGGAAACTGCTTTATACTGAATCAGACCCTTGGTCCATCAGTGTCAGTATTGTCTACTCAGACTGGCAGCGGCTCTCCAAGGTCTCAGACAGAGGTCTTTGTCATCACCTACTGCCAGATCTTTTAACTGGAGATACCGGGGGATTGAACCAGGGGATTTTCTGCAGATAAGATAAGATAAGATAAGATAAGATAAGATAAGATAAGATAAGATAAGATAAGATAAGATAAGATAAGATAAGATAAGATAAGATAAGGACATAAGAGAAGCCAATGTTGAATCAGGCCAATGGCCCATCCAGTCCAACACTCTGTCACACAGTGGCCAAAAACACCAGGTGCCATCAGGAGGTCCAGCAGTGGGGCCAGGACACCAGAAGCCCTCCCACTGTTGCCCCCCAGCACCAAGAATAGAGTGCATCACCTGCCCCAGACCAAGAGTTCCTATCTATAACTTGTGGCTAATAGACGCTCTACCACTAAGCCACAGCAGACAGCTAGTGCCTCTAGGAAGCCCACGAGTAGGATGACTGCAACAGCATCCTCCCACCTATGCTTCCCAGCAACAGATATAAAGAGGCAAACTGCCTCTGGTACTGGAGGGAGTAATCTGAGCAAATGTAAAATGATGCATATTGGGGCAAATAATCCCAACTTCACATATACACTGGTGGGGTCTGAGCTGGCAGCAACAGACCAAAAAAGGGATCTTGGTGTGAAAACATGAGCACATGAAGCTGCCTGACACAGATTCAGACCTCTGGTCCATCAAGGTCAGTACCGTCTAGTCAGACTGACTGTGGCTCTCCAGGGTCTCAGGCAGAGATCCTTCACAAGACCCACTGCCAGGTCCTTTTAGTGGAAAGCTTTTAGTGGTAGTGGAAAGCTCAACAAAAATGTTGACCCAGTGTGTGGCTTCTGTGAAAAAGGCAAATTCCATGCTGGCCATAATTAAAACAGGAATAGAGAATAAAACCGTCACTACCATATTGCACTAATACAAATCTATGGTGAGACCACACTTGGAATACTGCATACAGATCTGGTCACCGCACTTGAAAAAGGATATTGTAGCCCTGACCTGGATCGCTCAGGCAAGCCTGATCTCATCAGATCTTAGAAGCTAAGCAGGGTCAACCCTGGCAAGTATTTGGGTTTCGGTTTCGGCGTTGCGAATGGCGGCCGCGTCTCGGGACGCTCCCGGAGGCGGCTAGCCCACACGCAGTCAGGGGGGGTCTTCGCATGTGCGAAAGACCCTAGTGAGCCTTAGGTAAAGGCTCCGAACCGGGGGCGCTTTGGGGAGTAGCCTCTTTGCCGGCAGTTAGCCGGGAAATTGAGGCTTTCTCCCCGCCCCAATCGGCCCCGCTGCGTTGTGCCCGTAATGGGACATAGCAGCGCCACCGACTTCCAGGAGTGAGGAACAGCGATATGAATTCAAGCAAAAGAAAAATCGGCGGTGAACCGTGAGTCCGAAGGTCTAATTTTGAAGCGAAAACCCGAATCCTTTCCCCTTGAGCGAACGAGCGCTTGGGAGGAGGGGGAATCCCCCCCCCAGTGAGAAGCGGGACTTTTAAAAGAAAGCGAAGGGGGTTATAAGGAAAGAAGGGCTGAGGAAAATACCTTTGGGGTGCTACTGAAGTTTGAGAGTAAGCGGGTCTCCTGAGGGACGTGTCGCGAACTTTTAATAAGTAAACAAATAAAATAGATGTCGGCCATGAAGAAGGTCCCTCTTAAACCGGAAAAGAAGGGAGGCGGGACTTCCGGTCCGGGTAATCCCCCCAGAGCCTGCTGTCAGTCAACAGACAAGCGAGCTACTGCACCCTCTGCTGGTCCAAATACAGAAAATCAGCGAAACTTTAACTAATATGGAAGGTGTCCTCAGCAGCCAACAAAAGCAATTGACAGAAACATCTAAGAAGATGGAGGACATTGCGCAAAAGTGCTTGGTCTCGACGGAAGACATCGGAAAAGTTAAGAAAAAGGTCAACAAGTTAGAAAAACATCAGGATGAGCAAGAAAAAAGAATTTTGATGCTTCAAATGGAGAAATCGAATCTGACGCTTCGTTTTCAGGGCATTAAAGAAGAAGATAATGAAGATCTCAGATCTATACTAGCAAACGCCTTGGCACCAGTAACTGGCAGGGATCAGCGTGAATTAAAAGAAGAGATGGATAGGGTCTATAGGGCCTATTCCACCTTTACAAAGAAAAATAACCTGCCAGCAGAAGTGGTGGTCAAGTTTGTTAAACAGAGTACTAGAGATCAAATTCTGCGTGCAGTTTCAGCGGTGCCCTTGAAAATTGGAGAACAGACTATCAGAACTTTGAAAGATGTGCCATATGAAATCCGGATGAAGAGAAAAGCATATAAAGGATTGACCAATTTTCTACAAAAGCATCAGATTACATACAGATGGACTTTCCCGGAAGGCCTAGTGTTTAAGTACAAGGATAAAAGAGAAAAGATTGACTCCATCTTCAAAGCACAAGAGTTCCTGAAGAGGCACGCCAGCTTAGAGGAAGATGCAGCTCTCGCAATTTGGACAAGTAGCGAAGATGACAGCGGTCCAGAGGAGGGAGGTGCCGGAGCGGGAGGTGTAAAAGCTAAAGAGGGCCCATCGTATAACTTGAGAGACACCAAAGGAAGACAACCAAAGAAATGACTGTTCGGGAAACGTCTGAAAGGAGTTGATTAATAATTAACCCCAAAGGACATTACTAACCTGATTAACAGAGTTATTTTGGATTTTTGTTAACTTAAAAAGAAGACTTTTAGACCACGGTGACCGTTAAAAAAATGTATCTATACTAACTTAAACTAACACCCATTAACAGGATACTCACTCTGCCCTTTTCTTAGTCCCTCTATATACCCTACCTCTTTCTATATATAAAAAGAATAAATTTCTCTCCTTTTTAGGAGGGTTTTTGCAAAAAAAAAAAAACCCTGGCAAGTATTTGGATGGGAGAGCTCCAGAGAATACCAGGGCTGGGAGGCAGAGGCAGGCTATCAAGCCACTTCTCTGAATGTCCTCCATATCCCAGTAGGGGTCTCCAGGCCCTAGTAGGAGTTGCCAGAGGTCACCATGACTTCCGGGCACAGGTTCACACACGGACACAAACAATGCAAAAAAATACCCCCCCCCAAGAGGATATTGTAGAGCTTGAAAAGGTGGAGAAAAGAGCAACCCAAATACTCAGGGGACTACAGCAGCTGCCCTGTGAAAACGCTTAGGGCTATTGAGCCTAGAAAAAAGCTGCGTAAGGGGAGAATGATAGAGGTGTATAAAATTACGCATGTAATGGAGAGGGTGGACAGAGGGGGTTCTCCCTCTCCCATAACACTAGAACCCGGAGTCATCCACTGAAACTGAAGCGTGGGAGATTCAGGTCAGCCAATGAGAAGTACTTCTTCACATAGTGCAAAGTTAGTTTGTGGAACTCCCCACCACAGGATGTTGTCATGGCCGCCAGTTTGGAAGGCTTTAAAAGGGGAGTGGACAAATTCATGGAGGACTGGGCTGTCAATGGCTACTAGTCATGATGATGGATATCTACTCCCTCCAGTGCCAGAGGTAGAATGCTTCCTTAAATCAGTTCCTGGGGAGCACAGGCAGGGTGATGCTGTTGCAGTCTAGTGTTTGTGGCCTTCCCAGGGGCAGCTGGTTGGCCACTGTGTGAACAGAATACTGGACTTGATAGGCCTTTGGTCTGATCCAGCATGGTTCTTACATACATATGAGTAGATATCCATTATGGCTGGAAGTAGCCATTAGTAGCCCCGATCCTCCACAAATTTATCCACTCCCCTTTTAAAGCCTTCCAGGTTGGCTATTGTCACCACATCCCATGACAGTGTTTCACCTGGGCTCTCACTAGCTTCTGTGTCTTGCTTCTCAGAAAAGCCTCTGTGCTACTTTGCTTCTGTTTAAAACAGATTGTTTGCAGTTCCATTTTCTAGACTGACATCCATCTTTAGGCTGCCGTCCTGTGTAAGAGGCCATCGCTTCGATTGGAGGCCCAGGTGGCCTGTGATTGGGGCGATCTTGAAGAAGGGCTCCCATTCCCCACTTACAGGATGTCACACTTTGCAGCAATGTGAGTGCAAGCCATTGGGTCCAATTAGGGACGGGTCATTGCTCTCAGGCAGTGAAAAGAGGGTTATGTCTCCTCATTCACACCTCCCCATCACGCCGCTGCTAGAAAAAGAGCTGCCACAAAGCTCTTCACCTGAAGGGTGACCAATCCAGTAGTAATGTGATCACTGGCTGGCCCCATCTTCCAAAGTAATAAGCCTGCCACTCAGCATCAATGACCAATTTTCCCTTCAACAATCGGGTTATGAGGCTATATGAGTTTCACTCCAGTGTGGAAAGGAGCCAGGTCTCCCCAATAACGTCTTGTCCTCCCAGATAATAGGCTACCCCTCCCCTGCAGCCACCATTAGCAGCCATTCCTCAGCACCATCCTGGGCTCAAAGGCTTGTTTTGCCGCCTTTGTCCTCTGAAAAATGCCCCTTCTTCTTGAATATGATGAGCTCTCTCCTCCTTAATAGTTTTGTTTCTCTCTCTTAAGCCGTAACATCCCAGTGCCATTTAGCATGTGCCACTGCAAACAGAAATGAATCACAGATCTATAAATTACCACCATTCATGCCGTCTATTTTTTCCTCCTGCCCACCATAAATGCAGCTTCCTCTTGGCTAAATTCGCCTTCCTGTACCCATTACAAATTACTTTTTTTTTTCTTTTTTGCATATACCCACTGTACTCTCTCAGTGTGTAATTATTTACTCTCATCTCCGGGGCTCCCGGGGAAATGAGATCGGAGCTTCCCAATGCATTTTTTCCCATCGACAGGGTTTCATATGAATAAATTCTTAGCCATCCTGTGCTGCGCATATGAAGCAGGCATCTCAAACAATGTGACCTGGTTTTTGCTTTTCCTTTGGCCAGCAGGGGAAGTATGTGGATAGGAGACCACCAAGAAAGAAGAGGATGGCTGTGCAGTGGAAGGCAATGGTGAACCAGTTCTGCTCATCTCTTGCCCTGAAAACCCCATGGTCCTGGGGTCGCAATGAGACAATTGCAACTTGCTGGATCCCCTTACCTTATGTGCTAGCAGCCCTCCCTATTCCTGCTGTACCTAGTTATGACCGAACCAGTCCAAGACCTAGGCCTAATTATAACTAAACTACCTACCCCTTGAACAGTATTTTTGGTGCCCTAGGCAAATGACTGGGGATGTAGAATGGTATCTCATTAGATCTCAGAAGCTAAGTAGGGTCAGTACTTGGAAGGGAGACCACCAAGGAAGACTCTGAAGAGAAGGCAATGGTGAACCATCTCTGCTTCTTGCTTGCCTTGAAAGTCCTTTGCTGGGGTTGCCATAAGTTGATTGTGACTTGATGGCACACATACACAGGCACACTCAGAGGCAAATGACTTCATGGCACCCACTGCACCACAGGGAAGTTGCCACCTGCCCTTTTCCATCTAGGGTTGCCAGGTCCCCCTGGCCACTGACAGGGTATAGCGTTGCCAAATCCAGGTTGGGAAACTCCTGTAGATTTGGGGGTGGAGCCTGGGTAGGACAGGGACCTCAGTGGGGTACAATATCATAGAGTCTACCCTCCAAAGCATCCATTTTCTCCAGGGGAACTGATCTCTGTAGCCTGGAAATGAGCTATAATTCTGGGGATCCCCAGGTCCCCCCTGGAGGTTGGCATTCCTATTTCCACCCCCACACCATGAGGGGGCAGAAAAGGTGAAAGAGGACCAGGAAACACCACCCGCAGCACAATGGTGAAAGAACAACATAGAAAAAATGTACAGATTAAATGATTTTTTAAAAGTTTGAAACTCCATATTCCATCACCATCCCAAGCACGGAGCTGAAATTTGCTTTCCTTAATTAAACATTTTACTTCCATCACATTCTTATCCAGTCTTGGGTTTCTGGCCCTGATTGTGTGTGCAGAGATAAACATCTCCTCAAAGCGGTAATTTATTTGGTTTCAAAAAAAAACTGGAGGTAAATAATGAGAGTTTGCATGAAGGAGCCAGATAAAATAGGTTTATATTTCGGCCTTCATTGATCTTGAAAGCCTCTCTGTAAGCTGAGAAGGCGATCATCTACGTAGACTGATTAGCAGGGCAGTGAAGCAACAGTAGTTTGCGTTCTTCCCTGTCGTTATGATTTAATTCTCCCCCCCCTTTCATTAGCATGCAGTGGAGTGGCAATGAAAGTGATTTATGAGTCAGCGGATTACTAGTTTTGGGTATCCAAATGCAGAAATATCGATCTCCTTTTTATCTCATCCTTCCAGCGTACCTGGTTCTTCCTCCATTCTATCTTCCCAATGAGCCTGTGAGGAAAGTTCATCTCAAAGACAATGACTGGTGCAAGGTCAACCAGTGGAAACAAAATGGCGGAGTGGTGATGTGAACCCAGTCCTGATCTAATCCCTATATCATGTATCTGTGATCACATCTGTAACCTTGGAAGTACTAATATATTGCCTAACTAGGTAAGGTAAACACATACAGGGTCCAGGGATTAATTTTAGGATGAAACCAGGTGTATAATATAAACACCAGTTATAGCAGCTTCTTCACTCTTTGGTGGGGCCACAGCTCAGTATCAGAGCATCTTCTTTACATGCAGGAGGTCCCAGATCCAACCACCAGCGGCTGCAGTTAAAAGGATCATGTAGCAGGTGATGTGAAAGATCTGCACCTGAGACCCTGGAGAACTTCTGCCAGTCATAAGAACATAAGAAGAGGCCTGCTGGATCAGACCAATAGTCCATCTAGTCCAGCATCCCATCTCACACAGTGGCCAAACAGCTCTTCCGGACGGCCAACAACAGGGCATAGAGGCCAAGACCTTCCCCTGATGTTGTCTCCTGGCAGCTTACAAACACAAATGTAAAATATACAATAAAATCCAGCAGTATCCCACCACCACAAATGCCTGCAGCCGGCTCTGGCCAACAACATTACAGTGCCCCCTAAATAAAAAAGAGCTAAATAAATACAATTCTTTAGACCAGAACATGTGTCTGTTTTAGGTTCTAATGATAGATCAGGCACCGTGGTGCAAAAATCTATGTTGGGTCTGATATTGCAGACTCCAGGGAACTGACCAGGCCCATTGGTCCAATAGTTGCCAACTCTGGATTAGGAAATTCCTGGAGATTGGGAGGTGGAACCTTGAGAAGGGGGGGGATTGGGGAGGAGAGGGACTGCAGCAAGGTATAGAGTCCACTCTATAAAACCATTTTGTCCATGCTATAATCATTTGTCCAAGGGAAATGATCTCTGTAGGCTGGAGCTCAGTTGTAATTCCAGGAGATCTCCAGGTTTGACCTGGAGGTTGTCAACCTTAGTTAGAACATAAGAACATCAAAAGATCTCTGCTGGATCAGATCAATGATCCATCTAGTCCAGCATCCTGTCTCACACAGCGGCCAACCAGTAGTTTTGTCAGGTCTCCTGGTGGGGTGGGGGTTTGCCCGCTCAATGGGCCCCTTACCCATCGGCCTGGATCCAGCTGCCCGGGGGAACCCCACCCCCAAAGTGCCGGGAAACTCCCCCGCCACAGCTAAAGGTAGGACCTGGCAACCCTACCAACCAGTTCCTCTGGACAGCCAACAACAGGGCATAGAGGCTGAGGCCTTCCCCTTCCTGGCTCTGGGATTCAGAGGCTTAGTGCCTCTGAATATGGAGGTTCCCCTCAGTCACCAAGGCCAGCGGCCATTGATAGACTTATCTATCGAATCCCCTTTAAAGCTGTTTATTCCTGCAGCCATCACAACAGTTGGAGTAGGCAATACTGACTTTAATAGACTCAGGGTGTGACTCAGTAGAAGGCAATTTCAGGTGTTCATCCATGGTGTGCTTACAGCTTTACAACATATATTGTGCCTATACATTCCTGTATTGGTTCATTTCTCTGTGTTGCCACTAGTCTCTTCCTATGCTTACTTTTTCTCTGTTAATTTACCTCACAGGATTTCTGTGAAGGTAAAGAGGATTGTGGGCACTGTCCTGAACTCCTTGAATGAAGGGCAAGATAAAATGTGATAAAGAGGTATTTATTTCCAATTATCTCACTCATCTAATCTTCCCCAGAAGCTGAGGGTCAAAGAAAATTAGCTGAACAAGATAACTAAATATTCCAAAAATATCAATGAATGCAGCCATGTTTTTACAACCAGCGATAAAGCTACATCAGGAAAAATTCCAATGAGTAATTGTTTTATGCTACATCATGTTTTATATATCTGGTTATACTTGGTTTAAAATGTATATTCCTTCTTAAGTAATTCTTTTTAAGGTATTTTTGGCAATAAAGGTCAACTGAACTGAACTGAACTGAGATAACTAAGTATAAGAAGACAGTTTTAGACCTAAGTTATCATATCTGGATTCCCCCCTTTCCTCTGGATGAATCCAGAGGTTGGTATGTAGATTATCTCCCCTTTGTGGCAATTCCATGAGGTATATTAAAGAATAAGAAACTGAACCAAGGTCACCTAGCAAGGGAGCCAGGATGGGGCCATGAGTAAGCCCTTCCGCAGTACAAACTTCAGCCCCCAAATTTCTGAGTTCCATTTATCACGCCCCGTCATAGAAAGGACCTTGGGTTTCTGGAATAACATCATTCCTATTGTGTGGGATGCAATATTCTGGAAGGAGGCAACCTTGTTTACAACCTGAATCTGCACACAAATGTAAGCCAACAGTCTGCTCCTCAAATTCTATGGAAATTTAGTACCTGAACTACAGTGAACTGATTAGCTCACTTGATTGTGATAAACATATTTAACCTTCGTGGATCAATACTGTCAGAAGCAACTCTATAGCAAGCTAAATTATTGGCTAGACTAAGACTAGGAAATGGGCAAACTAAAGACGGGTAATCAAGTATAAGCACTTCAATACCGAACAGTTTTCCTGACTGTTACCCAGCACAGGAGGAATAATTCAGTCTCCCTCAGCATGCTGCACTGTACAAACGGGTATGTCTTTCTTCGGAAGCGGCTGTGGCTCAGAGGTAGATCATCTGCTTGGCATGCAGAAGGTCCTCGGTTCAGTCCCCCGCATCTCCAATTTAAAGGATCAGTTAAGAGGTGATGTGAAAGACCTCTGCCTGAGACTCTGGACAGCCGCTGCCAGTCTGAGTAGACAATACTGACTTTGATGGACCATTGGTCTGATTCAGTATAAAGCAGCTTTATGTGTTCTATATATGGTGGTGGAAAGTGCCATCAAGTCACAGCTGACTTGTTTTCAAGTCAGGGTTTTCAAGGCAAGAGACGTTCAGAGGTAGTTTGCCATTGCCTGCCTCCATTTCACGACCCTGGTATTCCTTGGAGGTCTCCCACCCGAATACTAACCAGGGCTGACCATGCTTAACTTCTGAAATCTGATGAGATCAGGCTAGCCTGGGCTATCCAGGACAGGGTGTTTTATACATACTCCTTGCCTAAAGTTTATGTGTGGGACCCTGCCAATTTTTCCATCGCTGCAAGATGGACTCCTTTTGACTCTTGAAAAGGATATGTTGGATATCTTGGAGTGTCTCAGACAAAAAGCCATGCTGGACAACAGTTGCCATGAGAAAGGGAATCAGGCGAGATCACCTCTTCCTTGGGCCTGTGGAAAAACTGGTAGGAACCAAGCCTACAGCTTGATTTTTTTAACCAGTTTGAGGCAGCCCCTCTTCAAGAGCCTAGAGTGATCGTTCCCAGCCCTGCTCCCTGAGATCTTCTCATTAGATGCCACAGTCTGACATTCCCAAAGTTCTACTCCTGCACGTATTTCAGTACATCAACAGGATGTGCATGGGATCGTGCCTCCCTCCCTACACATCAGCCTCCAGGCCTGTAGCTACAGCAGGGCATTTCGGGGCCCAGCCCCCCAACTTTCTGCCAGAGCCCCCCACCATACCACCCTGGCCCAGCCTCCTGACTTATTTAGATTTGACTTATTTCGGTGGCAAGCCTCACACCACCCTTTCTCCCCAAAAAGCTCTTTGTATCTTTACAGAGTCCTTGCTGCTGCTGTCGCCGCCACCACTACCACGGCAAGCCTTGTGCCACCACCACCCCTGCAGCTCTCTGTATCCTTATGGAGTCCTCGGCTGGGAAAGCAAGCCCCGCCTCCACTCCCACACTGTTCATCTTGCCTGCCTCTCTTTTGCTTGCCTCTTGCCAGCCAGCAAAGCAAGCAAGTTAATTAAATTAAATTAGCCAGTGCCCCCCAAGAAATTTAAATGCCCCCCAACTTAATAATTTCTGGCTATGGGCCTGTCAGCCTCTCTCTTTCTCACATGCACCCTTCCCCTAATGAGTATCAGAAATCTAGCTACTACAGGACTTCCCCCTCACTTTTCAGTGCTGAGATCTGCACTTCATTCTATATTAGCCAAACCACACAAATTCGAAGTTCCAGCATTTTCTTATTTTAATCGCAGCCCCTGGGGGAATAATATGGATTTTTTAAAAAACACACACACACACATGGCCTCAAATCAGGTCAAGGAAATATTTGCATCAGCCTACAATGCTACATCAAATTTTCAAATCTTCCCCTAAGAAGCAACCTAAAACACTGTAGAGAAAACATCACTTCCAGAAGTATACTTTATTCACACAGGGAGTGCTGGGCTAGTAGGGAAAATGTGACATTTATCTGCTGAATACTACAATCTGCAGAGCGGAGAGGGGGGCACTGGACAACATGTGATATGCTTCTGAGAGCAGAAGGATTTTAATTCATAATTTAAGTGGATCATTGTGGTCCCTGTTATCAGAACTGTGCATACACTTTGACTCAACAGGATTCCAGACAGGAGGGAATGGGAATATGCATCCAGATATTAACTAATCAAAACCCAAACGGGAAATAAACCATCTGTTTATTGTAACAAACCTGAACAGAAAAATTAACAACAGCTGGAGATATTTGGACATCATCACAGCTGGACACTATTCTGGTGACTGGCTGCATGGGTTAGAGTTGAAGAAAACCAGAAAGAAGGGAAGAGAGTGGCTCTGTTGATATGTCACTGATAGGGACATATTCCAACCTAGCAGAGTTACAGACCTTGCCATTGAAGAAGACTGCATCAATAGGCCTGTCTTTCCAAAATGTTGCTTGCATCAATCACATTGTTGCCTCACTAGGCTGGAGAGAGCATTGCTTTGATTTTGTACAAGCAGGGCTCCTGTCTGGTTGCTATGCTGGTATCTTTGGGACTGCATCTGCTGTGCACATCATGGGAAAATATTTTGCTTGCACATGCTGATATAAGGCAGCCTGGGGAAGCCAATCCAGAAACTGCCTTCCTTCCCTTGGGTTCCCCATGCACCCCGCAAACCGTGGGGCACCTGGGGAAGCCGATCTTGGGAGAGAGCTGCGCTGTCATGGGTGTGGCCTAATATGCTAATGAGTTTCTGCTGTTGGGAGTGGCCTATTACGTTAATGAGTTCCTGCTGGGCTTTTTCTACAAAAAAAAAGCCCTGTAAAAATAATAATAAAATGAACCCCAAACTAGATTTTAGATTTTAAAAGTGCCCATACCTAGCCATGTGTTGTGTGCAGCCGTGTGAGGAAAACTAATTTTACAGTCCACCAGAAATGTGGGATAGAGGCTTGTAAAGCTGCTTCAAGCTGAGCCAGATCATTGATCCAGCTAACCTAATGCTCTGTGATCTAACAGGCAGCAGTTCTCCAAGGTCTCAAGAAGAGATCTTTTTTCCCCTAGCCGGGCTACCCGAGATTCTTTTTAAGTGGAAAGCCTGGAGACTGAGCTTGGGACCTTCTTCAGACCAAACACCAAACATGGCTTGGGACCTTCTTCAGACCAAACATCAAACACCAGTACTTTGGTACTGAATCAGGACTCCTTAAGGACATGGGAAAATGGCCACAGGACATGGCTGGGATCTGTAGACCAGTTCCCTGCATGATTGTATACCTTTGGCAGCACATGTAAGTAAGCCAGGGATTTGCAAACTTGTTGAGCTTGTGAGCACCTCTGGAAGTTTGAGAATAGGTACTGGGCACCACAACAAAACGGCTACCACAGGAGGTGGGTCTAGGGATGCCAGCCCAATGCTGATACCCAGTAGGAGCTTTGGGGGGCAGGGGACATGTGAATCAGCCTTCCTCCAACACCACAACATCACTTCTGGCACGAACCCGGAAGTGGTGTCAATGCCCTGGAGCAACATGATGACATCACTTGCAGTCTCACGGCAGAAGTGACATTACAGTATTGTACTGACACAGATTTCTGACCCAGTTTTCCCCATTGCCCTACTGACCAGGGTGGGGGTCATTCAGGGTTACCAAGTGGGAGGTTTCCTGGAGCAGGAGACCTGGCAACCCTAGGTGGGACCAATCACAAAATAGCTGCCATGGGGACGGAGTCTAATTACGATATACTGGGAGGTCCCAAAAATTTTAAGAGGTTCCTTCCAAGCCACCTATTCTCCTGTGCTATGATGGAGGTAGCTGTTTCCACACAAGTATGCCCTGTGTACGCAAAGAAGATGCCTCCTGGGCTCTTAGCACCTCCTACACATTGGTAGATGCCATGGCACCCACAGAGAGGTGTAAGTTTTCCAGGTGTCCTCTGATGATAAGAGACTTCCCATTGGCAACCCTTTCTTCCCACCACCACTCAGAGCAGCAGGGGGAGAAAAAATATTCAATCACCAGTGCCACATGCAGCCATAGAGTTTCGGGTCTCCAAGAGTGAGATGATATCACTTCTGATTTTCTCTGGAAGTGACATCACACCACACACAACACTGGCAACCCCTCCCCAAGTTCCACGATCTCCAGTTGTTGGCTGGCAACCCTAGACAGGTGCCATTCTGGGGATCAGTACTATTAGGCCTCTGCCTACCTTGTGACTTTAGGAGTAGCCAGGGCTGATGCCAGTAACATCATGGTCTGTCAGGGAGTGAAATCTTATACAGGATGTGTTAAGTAGAGCCTGGCTCAGCTCTAGTTCAGTTTAGTTTTGATTCTGGCTCTGGTACGCTCCCCTTTCCTGTGACTTGATAGTTTTCTTTTTTTCCATCTTCTTTCCCTCCTCCCACATGTCCTTTTGGAACTCACTTGGGGACCCAACAGCTGAGTGCAGCCAAATGTTAATCAATAGGGGGTGCCGGAAACCCCTCAAAATTGAAAAACGGTTGGGATTAAACAAAAATTGCCAAGTAGTTTTGGCTCAGCCTTTATTAAAACTGGAATTGGAAAGCTTCCCATTGTATTGCCCTTTGGGGCCTGCGTCTCTTCCTCTTTCACACTGCAGGATAGTTTCCTTGGGCACTGCATGTACCCCCACCCTCAAAACTTGAAAACCCACCCTTACAAAATAATCGGGCGGGGGGGGAATCAGTTTTTTTCATCATGTAAATTGCCTATTGCTTCAACAAATGGAAAGCCATGAACATTCAGCTCACTTTCATTTCCTCCCAGAATGGAGATGAGATTTTTAACCTTCGCTCTGTCTTGAGATCCATGCCAAACTGCCATTATTTTTGCCAGCTCTCCTCAGACACGGCAGTTCTCTTGAGGGGAATTTTGTCTCCCTGCCATTGCGACTGCTTCTCCAAGGGGGGGGGGCTTTAAAGTCCTCATTCGGAGGGTTTCCCTCAGAGTCAAATGCACTGCCTCTGAATAAACTCAGCAACAATAATAATAGTAATATAATAATCATAATAATAATCCTTGTGACAGAGAGTGTTAAAAAATTCCTCACAGAATCCAAAATGATGAGGAGGCTTTTTGGAAACCAGGGGGCTATTAAAGATTAACGTTCTCTGATTTCTCACTGTCTTCTGATCCCATTAGCCGAGAGAGCATTTCGGTAATTACATAACCTTAGGAGGCTACCCTGCCGGCATCAGCTCTCTGATTCATGCTCTCTCTCGACAGCAAGCTGGCCATTAGCTTCTCTCAAGTTAAAGAATGCCGTGGAATTAGTTTACCATTTTGACAGACGATATAAACCACAGCTTCACCAGTTCTCTGAAGAATTGGGGATAACAGCCAGTGTCTCCAGTACTGTCTGAGCAGGATCAATTTCCTGCGGGATGATTCATACTGACAACCGGCTAGCAAATTCGGCTGGCCGGCCTCATGCTGTTGAATAGTTTGCCTCATGAAATATCATCGAAGACAGGTTCTCCCAGCCTTCTTGAATCTGTGGGCACTTTCAGGAATTTTGAGTAGTGGGTACCATGACAAAATGGCTGTCAAGGGTATGTGTATTTGTGTGGAACGAAGCACAAAATGGATGCTTGGTCCAACAAAACATGGGGAGTTTCCCGAGAATATTAAGAGGTTCCAAGCAACAAATCCCCCTTTGATGGAGACAACAGTTCCCAAATGGATGTATCCTAGAGATAAGTCAGTAATGCTTCTGAAGAACTTCTTATGCCACTGAAAGAGAGGAAAACTAAGCTTGCCTCTTTGTTTTGGTGGACAAATGCCTTGAGAAAGTTTGTAGTAGCATCAGTTCAGGAAAATGGTAATGATAATTATTATCGTATGGCATTGTGTGAAGAATAGGCAGGAGAACCTAAGATTGTCTGGCAACCAAAAGTCCTAGCTCTTTTAGCCACTAGGTAGAAAGCTAGACTTGTTTTTAAGAGAAGAGACATTTCAGAGGTAGCTTGCCATTACCTGCCTCTGTGTCATGGCCCTGGTATTCCTTGAAGGTTGCCCTTCCAAATACTAGCCAAGGCCAACCCTGTTTAGATTCTGAGATCTGACAAGATTGGGCTACCTATTTAGGTCAGGGAATAGGGAAACAGTGAGGGGCCCTAGAGAGCCTTTTTTTGTCCTGCTGGGGAAAGTAATAGGCTGCCCATAACTGATAGGCTACATATGGAGTTGCCAACTCCATCTTGAGAAATTCTTGGAGATTTGGGGGCAGTGCCTACGGAAAGCAGAGTTTGGGGAGGGGTAGGAGCTCAGTGGGAATATGATGCCATAGAGTCTGCCCTCCAAAGCCTCCATTTTTTCCAGAACTGATAGAAGCTGGAAGGGAGCTTTTGACCCTCAAAGCTTCTATCCCAACAATCTTGTTGGTCTCTAAGGTGGTACTGGACTCGAATCTAGCTGTTCTACTGCAGGCTAACATGGCTGCCTTCGGAAACTATTTTCTCCAGAGGAACTGAGCTGTGCAGTCTGGAGATCAGTTGTAATTCTAGAACTCACGGTCCCACCTAGAGGCTGGCAACCCTAGCTACACATGACTTTCCCCAGTGGGGTAAACAGCAACTCTGTGGAGCAGTTTCTGGTCAGGAAAATGGCATGGACAGGCACAAGCCCTTTCCCCCCGCTCTCCAGGTCCCAGTCCTTATCCACTGCTACTCATCTGAGATGCTTAGCTTTTAGTCAGGAGCTCCCCATGGACGTCTCTTTGACAGGAACAAGGACGGAGCCAGGAACAGTGTCATCATTTAGTTAGGCCCTCAGGTAGCAAGGGCAGAGAAATATGTTTCTCTGCCTGAGACTCTGGAGAGTCACTGCCTGTCAGTACACTCAGTGTGGTATTTTTGTGAGTATTTGTGTGTGTGTGTGCCTAGAATTCACGGTTGACTTCTGGTGTTCCCTAGTGGGGCTCGGACATTTCAGAGGGGTGACTTGATATTGCATGCCTCTGTGTCCCAGCCCCAGTATTCCTCGGAGGTTTCACTTCCTTTTATTTTAGAAAATATATATATATTATTTATTGTAACAAAAAATAGAGATACAATATTACCATTAAAACTACATAGAATACAAAACCATTACAACAATAAAACCATTAATAATGCCTCTAACAAAACCACAACAAATTTGAAGTAATAATCCCTATAATAAGCAATAAAATATCGATAAAATTAATTAAAAAAACAAAAAAATTAAGAAGAGGTCTCCCTTCTAAGTACTTGACAGGGTCAGTCCTGCTTAGCTTCTGAGATATGACGAGATCAGACTTACCTGGGCTATCCAGGTAATGGCTGTACACACAATGTTGAGCTAGCCAGGCCAATGGTCTGTGCCAGCATAAGTCAACTTCGCATATTTATAGAGGTCAGCTGCAGTCAGTACTCCACCAAATATGTTCCGTACCGGTTGGAAGGGGCAGGTTTTGGGGGACTGGGCAGACGGTGTCACCATCTGCCCACCATCAGGCACCAGGGTTGCCAACCACCATGTGGTGGCTGGAGATCTCCTGGAATTACAATTGATCTCCAGGTGACAGAGATCAGCTCACCTGGAGAAAAAGGCCACTTTGCAAGGTGGACTCTATGGCATTATATACTTCATTAAAGTCCTTCCCCTCCTCAAACCCTGCCCTCCTCAGGCTCCGCCTCTCAAATCCTCTCCAGGTGTTTCCCAACTTGGAGTTGGCAGTCCTACCAGGCACCCTCTGATGCTTCCCTTCCTACTCCCCAAACCCGTCTGCATGCTCCCACCCACCTGTACATCCTCCTGTTCACAAGCCCTCCTGTCACCCATGCTCAGTTGCCATGCAGTGTGCAGAGTGTGCAGCTGGGACTGCTGGCACAGCGTCCGTTAGAAGCATTGCCACTGTGCCCCACCCACATGACCTTCCTCAATAAGGCTGGGCAGCTGGGACCACAAGTGGTGGAGCAGTTAAAGCAAACAGGTGACAGGGGAGGCAGGCATCCGGATGGCAGGAGAGGCATGTGGGTGGGGGTCAGTGGCAGTGGGCCCCACCAGAAACAATGGGCCCTGGTTGCTGCCCCACCTAATGGTATGCTGATTCCAGCCCTGCCTGTTGATGAAGCGGTCCAGAATGACAGAATTCTAATCTGGAAAACTGGGTTCATTTCCCTACTCCTCCACATGAAGCCTGCTGGGTGACCTTGGGTCAGTCACAGCTCTCTCAGAGCTCTCTCAGCCCCACCTACCTCACAGGGTGTCTGCTGTGGGGAAAGGAAGGGAAAGGAGATTGTAAGCCGCTCTGAGACTCCTTCAGATAGTGAAGGGCGGGATATAAAACCAACTCTTCCACATGCAGCCAGCTGGGTGACCTTCGGTCAGTCACAGTTTTCTCAGAGCTGTTCTCTCATGAGCAGTTCTCTTGGAGATCTCTTATAATGACAAAGAGATAATTGATCTCTTTCTGCCCAGAAGGCCTTTATTAGTTATATGACTGAGTTAATTGGATGAGGTGTTCAAAACATTTTTAAAGAGGTGCTTTCAAATGGATTAATTGCAATGTGAGCTGCTGTCTTGGAGCTTTGGAGCTATAAGAAAATATCACCGAGTCAGGAACACATGCTAAGAAGAGGCTAGATGATCAGAATGCTGAATATTTGAAGAACAGCAAACAAAGGAAGGGATACACAAACACACAGTTTTTGGAATAGTGCAAAATGGACTTCTTCACAACGAGGCATTCACAAAGAACACATTGGTGAAGGGAGCCTGGACTCTCCAAAGCGAATACCCCAAAACTCTTGTTGGTCACTGGGCTCAAATCTAGCTATTCTACTGCTACCCAACATGGCTGCCCTCTGAAGCTATCTGACACAAGTTAAGGAGAGCCCACATAGTAAATTAGAGAGTCACCTCAGGACAGGGAAGAGACAGGTTCAAATCCTTCCTCAATGTTGAAGCTCACCGGGTGACCTCAAGCCAATCATTTTCTTTCCAATCTAATTTCCCTCACAGGGCTTTTGTGAGGATGAAATGAAGAAAAGGAGAACTGTGTCTGTCACCCTGAAATCCTTGGTAGAAGGCAGATAGAACTTGTGCTTGAGTCTATAAATAAATACGAGGGTCAGCTCAGCCAATCACCTCCCCCACTCATCTTTCTTCTCTGTGAGGTCACAATTATGGCTGCTGGGCAATGCTGTCGGCTGGCTGATGTCATCTCAGTGGCTGCTTGAAATTAGCTCATTTCTAACAGAGTTCTTGGTGCCCCTGAACTGTGCAGTGAGCTGAGGAGAAGAAGGCTTTGAAATATTTATTCATTTAATCTGGTTACATTTAAGGGTAAAGTTTATAGTCATGTTTACAGGTAGTATAGACATATTTTTGATTCATATTTCATTTATATTCATAATGGTGTTTAGTTGTTCTGTCACTAGATTTAGTAGGTAGGTTGGTTAAAGAGTTGATTGGATTTGACATTATACGAGGAAAAGCCATTCACCAGGTAGGCAGGGGCAGCGTTAGTGAGTCTTGCGCCCTGGGCAAAATTCCAGGATGGGCCCCCAGAACCACAGCCACTCTCCCCACCCTGATCAGTTTGGTGAAGTGGTTAAGAGTGGCTGACTCTAATCTGGAGAACGAGGTTTGATTGCCCGCTTCTCCACATGCAGCTAGCTGGGTGTCCATGGGTCAGTCCAGTTCTCTCAGAGCTGTTCTTGAAAGGGCAGTTCTCTCAGAGCTCTCTCAGAGCTCTCTCAGCCCCACCTACCTCACAGGGTGTCTGTTGTGGGGAGGGTAAGGGTAAGGAGATTGTAAGCCACTCTGAGACTCTGAGTGAAGGGTGGGGTATAAATCCAACTACTCCTCCTCCTCTTCCTTCTTCTCTTCTTCTTCCATCCACCTACATTACTTAGCACCTCCACTGGGAACAGGGGTTTAATGGGATACATTCATTTCAGTTCAAGCTATTACACCTCTTTGGGTCCCAATCCAGTATTTGAAGATCACTGTGCAAAAGTCCAGGCAGAGAAGCTGTAACTCAGAAGGGCATAGGATTATGTGGATTGCAAAAGCAAATATTTGTATTTTCTGGTGCAAAATGCTTCAATAGAAAAATCTGCCTGTGTGGACCCAGGCTTTGCCTGTAGAGGCACCATGGAAAAGGTAGCCCCTCTGGCTTCTCCTTTTTCATCTTAGAATGAACTTTTGCTCAGTTTAGTGACACAGTTTTGTAACACAGATTCTCCT
This sequence comes from Gekko gecko, assembly GCA_029375565.1. Lineage (NCBI taxonomy): Eukaryota > Metazoa > Chordata > Lepidosauria > Squamata > Gekkonidae > Gekko > Gekko gecko. The sequence continues at coordinate 152,012,801 of JAPDNY010000007.1, forward strand.
GTGTAATTGCCCTTGGAATACAAGAGGAAGCTAGCATGACCAGCACAGTTCTGAAGCCCCTGAGAGTGCAGAGGCATTTACATTGGCAACAGAGCACCTACAGAGAAGTTTTGCCCATGCTTTCCTTACCTCAGCCCCTTCCCAAGCTACCATTTCCCACACACACAGTGAAAGACTTGGGGGGTGGGCTCTTTTAAAAACTGGCAATTGGGAAGTTACAAAGAGAACTGTGCATCCTGCAGTGTTTTCCTTATATCTCTACAACAAAAAGGGCTATGGACTTACTTTTTGTAAAGACACCCCACCAAAAAAAAAAAAAAAACCACTAGAAGATTATGGGAAGAGATGTTTATAATGTTATTGTGTGACAGTAGTTGTCAGTTGTTCAGTCGCACAGTCGAGTCTGACTCTTCGTGACCCTATGGACCACATCACACCAGGCCCTCCTGTCTTCCGTCGTGCTCCAGAGTTTGCTTAATTTCACGTTTGTTGCTTCAATAACACTGTCTAACCATCTCATCCGTTGCCATCCCCTTCTTCTTTGACCTTCAATCTTTCCCAGCATCAGGGTCTTCTCCAGTGAGTGCTCCCTTCTCATTTGGTGGCCAAAATATCTGAGCTTCAGCTTCAGTATCTGGCCTTCCAGGGAACAGTCAGGGTTGATTTCTTTTAGGACTGACTGATTTGATCTCCTTGCAGTCTAAGGGATTCTCAAGAGTCTTCTCCAGCTCCATAATTCAAAAGCATCTGTTCTTCGGTTACCAATCAATATTCTTTGGTTACCTTCGGTTACAGGTCTGTCCGTTACCAATTTTTAAAAGCCTGAAAAATATCTTGGGGGGTGGGGGGGTGGACACAAGGGCTAAGACAAGGAAAATGTCAGTGATGTGGCATACAAATGGCATACTTTCCTACCACACAGTGACCAAAAGTGCTTTGACTATGATCTTTCCAAAAAGCTAGTACCACACCAGTTTGGGAAAATATGGCAGCAGAGCAGGGGAGAACACAGATGCAGGATAAATCCACGACAATGTCACGTGGAACCTCCAGAGCAAGCACAGCTCTGCAGTAAGGAACCCAAGGTAGAGCAGAACATCCAGCCCCATATACCTGTACAATACATCACCACAGCACAGCATTAAGCAGGTAAAGAAGGAGTAGGCTGCATCCCATCCTTTCTACAGAAGGCCAGACATTTGGGAGGCTGGACTAGATGGACCAGGGGTGTGATTCAGCAAGGCTCCTCTGAGGAGGCCTGGTTCCTGCCAGGCTGCCACATTCAGGGCTTGCAGATCGGAGACATTCCTTTTTTTTGTGTGGCCACTGAGAAATCTGACAAGTTTAGAAGAGGAGCCCGACAATACCAAAACGAAGGGCCCGCAGGCTGGCAGCCTCCGCGAAGTCTATTCTCACTGCATTATTCATGAACTGCTGCACTGGTCCTGCCAGTGTTTATATGAGCAACTGTTTTGCCCATCTGTAGTCACCATATGCTTATTTTTTTCCTTTATTTTTTTTCTTAAAAAACCCTCCACATTGACAAGTTACTAGCAATTTTTCTTTTTGAAAAAGGATATGGAACATGGCTGCTTAAAAACCAGAAGAGTCATGAGAGCAGCGTGTCCAGTGTAGGCATGGATTCTGTAATGGCGTAACAGAGCTAAGGCAGGACTGCAAAAGTCCAGGGGCCCAGGACCATTGGGTGGCCATCTCACAGTGCAAACCCTATGCAGAGTTGCGCCACTGGAAGCATGGGGCCCAAGGGGCCTTCCACAGTTACAGCTGATCTCCAGATGACAGGGGTTTGTTCCTCTGGAGCAAGTAGCTGCTTTGGAGGGTGGACTGTATGGCATGATCCCTTGCTAAAGTCTGTCCCTTCCCCAAACCTTGCCCTCCCCAGGCTCCACTTTCCCAACCCAGAGCTGGCAACCCTAGCTGTCCGGGGCCCTCCCCAACCCTTCCCCCTCCCGGATCCACCCCCAAAATCTCCAGGTATTTTCCAACCCAGAGCTGGCAACCCTAGTTAGTCTTTACGGTGCTCATGGACTGCTGTGTTTTTTTCCTGTTACGGACTAACGTAGCTATCCTTCTGGAATTCCCAATGTGGGCATCCGGTTACCATTTTCTGCTGCTTTATGGCTCAGAAATGAAACAAGTGGGACTTAACAGTTCCTTAGGAGTACCAGTGTTCACACGTTCTACCTCGCGAGCCTACTGGCCACTGGAGATCTGATTGGCTTGTCAGATTTTTTGGTTGGCAGCAACCGTCACCACAGCACAAGAATTTTCACTGCACAACAGTGGGGAAGCTGTGGGGAAGCAAGAAATTGCTTTTTAACAATATCTTCATTTTAAAAAGGCATCCTATTAAGCAGAACTTCTGCCTGAAACGATGAAGAGTTAGTATTTCAGTTTTGCATAACTTCATTCCCTGACATTTTATGGTTGGCTCTACCTCCTGCAGTGGCCATTTTGTGATTGGCTGGCTCTACCTCCTGTGGCATCCATTTTGTGGTTGTCTGGCTCCGCCTCTGGTGGCAGCCATTTTGTAGCTGGCTGGCTCCACCCCCTGTGGTGGCCATTTAGTCACTGCACTGCCACTCTCTATCAGAATTCCAAAATGCCTGCAGGCTGGAAAAGGTTGGGGACCCCTGCACAAGAGTTTCCTGTTTGATTTGGGAAATCCATCGATCTGTGCCTGATCTGCTGCATTGAGATCACAATGGGGAATTGTCCATATGGGAAAACAGCCACACTTTTATCCCTTCCCTTAAGGCCGCTAAGAACAGTATACCTAGTTCTCTGCTCCTCCCATTTTATGCCCACGAGCCAAAATACTGACAGCAGAGAACAGCCTTACTGTGTACCGAACAATGAGATAATTGCCTGAACATTCCCCCTGATATCTTTGCAACTAAGTGAGCTTGAAAATCTACAACCCTGAAAACTGAAAATTCACCTTTCCTACACCATTCCCTACTTTTTGTGTTGACAGTTCTCCTAGCAGCAAATTCCTTGGGGTTGCTTCAGGTGTGTGGAAGGGGGGAGGCTTAAGCTTCACTCACTCTGCACCACGGCCCTGATCCAAACCATGAAAGGGCAGGTAAACTTGCTGTAGGAGATAGCTGGGGCTCCTGTTGCCTGTTTTAAATTAATATTCACATAGGGTTGTCAGGTCCCCCCGGCCACTGACAGAGGATCGGGGGCACACGGTTGCCAGATCCAGGGTGGAAACTCTTGGAGGTCTGGGAATGAAGTCTGGGGAAGACAGGGACTCAGTGGGATATAATACCATAGAGTCCACCGGGGGGGGGGTGTAGAAAAAGCCCAGCAGGAACTCATTAACATAATAGGCCACACCCAACAGCAGAAACTCATTAACATATTAGGCCACACTCCCATGTTACCAGAAGTGTGGTCATCTGGCCACACCTATCTTTTGCTTTTTATCCTGTTTACCTTGTTTGTTGTCAAAACCCAGGGCTTTTTTCGTAGCAGGAACTCCTTTGCATGTTAGGCCACACACCCCTAATGTCACCAGTCCTAATGAGTTTCTGCTGTTCGGTGTGGCCTATTATGCTAATGAGTTCCTGCTGGGTGTGGCCAACTCAGGAGCCAGCCAGAACTCTGTTCCTGTGCGCTCCTGCCCAAAAATAGCCCTGGAGTCCACCCTCCATTTGCTCCATCAGGGGAACCAACATCTGTAGTCTGGAGATGAGCTGTAATTCTGGGGGGTTCCCAGGTCCCATCTGGAGGGTGGCATCCCTATAAAAATGCACTTTGCATTCACAGGACACAGAAAGTAACATAGATTTTAGAAGACTACTACAATAAAATCCAATACTGTAGCTTGTCTCAGAAGGTTGCTAAACAACTGTCAGTGCTTGTTCTTTGTTAAAGACTGAGATGTTATGTTAATAGTTAATAGTTATGTTTAACAGTCAGCCACTCCAACTGACATGGGAGTTCTTTTTGCCACCATTTTTCATATTCCAGCAAACAGAAAAATGTCCACTGCCTTTTTAAAAAATAGTATACTGAAAACAGTGCCAGATTTAAGGTTCTTCATTTCCCTTCTTTCTGAAACACAATCCTCTCTCTGATGGCCAGGAAATACAATTCTCCCCTCCTTTCATAAATATTTAGTGAGAAATGGGACTTTCAGTGTTCCAGAATCGTTAAAAGAACTCCCATACAATATCTTGTACTCCCTTTTTAATTTCTGTATGCTTGGAAAGTGTTCCAAAATGCATTAAGAAAACTAAAACGAAGAAAGAATCCCGGAAACTACCAGTACCTATAAACCTAGAGTTCATTTCTGCTGGAAACTTTGCTCTCACATGCAAATGAGATGTGCTCAGATTGGCCTAGGGTTGCCAGCCTCCAGGTGGGGCCTGGAGACCTCCCGCTTTTACAACTGATCTCCAGCTGACAGAGATCAGCTCCCCTGGAGAAAATGACTGCTTTGAAGGGAGGACTCTATGGCATTGTACCATGCTGAGGCCCCTCCCCTCCCCAAACCGCACCCTCTCCTGGATCCACCCCCAAATTCTCCAGGTATTTTCCAACCCAGACCTGGCAACCCTAGATTGGCCATCTCCCAAGCATTTTGATTGGCTGAAATCTTGATAGCATTTTAACATAACTGTGTGTGTTTGTGTGTGTGTGTGTGTGTGTTTTAAACAATCTACAGTGCAATTACTATGGCTTTCTTCTGCGTTTAGGAGCATCCCAAGGGAAGCATATTTCAAAAAGAAAATGCTAGAGATGGTATTGATTTCCCAGAGCCTCTTGCATTTTCTAAACGGTCGGCCTCCGCTGTGATCAATCCATGAGAAATGACAGAGATGAACATTTGTGTACCCTTTCCATAAACACATCAGCCCCTCAGTAAAACAAATCCAATAAGAAACACCTCTGAAACAGATCAGATATGAGGGCTGCCTGATAGCTTATGCCTCGGGCCTCCAGTTTATCTTAATACAATCCCATCGATTCACCTGCACTAATGCACTTTTATAGGAAACATAAAAGACTTGAGGGGAAGGGCAAGGAGAGCTGAGCTGCTCCGTCCACTCTGTTTAGTTGCTTTATTAAATTGGATTTTTGCTGTATCGTCGATGGGGAGGGGCTGGCAGTCGCCTTCGGAGTTGTGCAGCAGAGGCTTTTTGGTTAATGTTATTCATTTATACCCCACCTTCCTCCCCGACGGGGATCCATTTTGTGTCCTCCTTCTCCTCTCCTTCATTTTGCCCTCACAACAACCTGTACTGTGCCCATCAACTCCCTGGAAGAGGAATGTGAGGAGAAGACTCCAGAGTGGCCAACTTCTGGTTGGGAGATTCCTGGAGATCCAGGGGTAGGCAGGGGTAGGCAGAATTTGCCACAGAGTCCACCCTCCAAAGCAGCCAAAGAACTGGTCTCTCTTGTCTGGAGATCAGTTGTCATTCTGGGTTTCCAGGTCCCTCCTGGCCACCTGTGGAGGGGGGGTGTTGCCAGATCCAGATTGGGAAACTCCTGGAGACTTGGGGACACAGCATGGGGAGGACAGGGACCTCGGTGGGGTACAATGCCACAGAGTCCACCCTCCAACACATCCATTCTCTCCAGGGGAATTGACCTCTGTAGTGTGAAGATGTGCTGTAATTCCAGAGGGTCCCGAGGTCACACCGGGAGGCTGGCATCTCTATTCTGGGCCATCTCCACTGAAGACTGGCAGTGGCAACTCTAGGAAGCTCCTCCATTGTTTCTATTGGGTATAAAGGTAAAAGTAAAGGTTCCCTTGCTCGAAAGCCAGTCAAATCCGACTCTAGGGTTGCGGTGCTCATCTCCGTTTCAAAGCCGAAGAGCCAGCGCTGTCCGAAGACGATTCCGTAGTCATGTGGCCAGCATGACTAAACACCAAGGTGCACGGAACGCTGTTACCTTCCCACCAAAGTGGTACCTATTTATCTACTTGCAATTTCTTGCTTTTGAACTGCTAGGTTGGCAGGAGCTGGAACTAGAGACGGGAGCTCATTCCATCATGCAGCACTCTCGGGTCTCGAACTGCTGAACTACTGACCTTCCACAGCCTGCAGTTCAGCGTCTTAACCACTTGAGCTACTGCAGCTCCTATATATTGGGTAAATGTATAGGTTAATACAGCAAAGTTGCAGTGCAAAGTCAGGAAAGCATGGGATCATGTGCAGTAAACTCTCTCCTTCAGCCTGCAGCTGAAGAAAGAACTTATTTCTATTGAAGCACAATCACAGGCACTTCGTAAGCAGAAGAAGAAACAGAAGCCCAATCTAAATAATGCTATTCCCTATTACAAATGGCCAGCTATTCCTGCAGGAGAGATCTGCAGAAGTATCTTGCTTCAAGGAAAGAAAACAAAGAGACAGAATGCAAAGGAGTCCCAGAGAAGCGTCTAGCACAGCTAAAGACAGGCATCATATATATACACATTCTGGTTCCAGTGCAAAGGGAAATATAGCGCCCCCCAGTGTCCAGGCATGCTAAGTCAACTTTACTCCAACAATTTCACAGCTTGAAATGAGGGAGATTCTTCTGGCCTGGTAAACACCCCAATTCTCAGTGCCTGTTCATCCTTCGATAACACATTGCAGAAGGCTTTCCTCCGCCTGATGGATACGGTATTCCTTTATTCTGCAACAGCCTGCCCTGTTCTGCCTTTTGAAGCATTAGCTCCATAACTGCTTTGCTTAAAGAGTATATATTAGAATGCTTAATCCCATAATGGATTCTGGTTGTACTTGTAATATTAGTGAATACAGCAACAGATAACACATACCAGGGGGTCCCTCACACAGTGCCCAACACCTTTCCTGGCACCTGCCTCATGTTTTAGAGAGTGGGTTGGGCCAGATGGGGCTATTGCCCAGTAAGGCTTCTGGTTGGCTATGGGAGATTTGATTGGCTCTGCAGATTTTTTTTTTAAAAAAAACATTGCTTTGGCAGCAGCTCCCACAACGGCACAAGGATCTGCACTGTGTGACTGAAGGTAAGCTGTGGCAGCCTTTTTGTGGCTGTGCTTTAGGGTTGCAAACCATAAGGTAGGACCTGGAGATCAGCCCTCCCTGGAGAAAATGGCTGCTTTGGAGGATGGACTCTGTGGCATCATATCTGGCCGGGGCCTTCCCCTCTCCAAACCCGACCTTCTCAAGAGTCCACTCCCACCTCTCTAGGAATTTTGCAGCCTGGATCTGGCAACCCTATTGTGCCCCCACACTGTGTCAGAATTCCAAAGCTGCCCAAAGGCTCAAAAAAGTTGGGGACCGCTTCCAGACACAGTAGTAAAGTCTACAGAGCTGTTCCCTTCCTTGACACATCTCCTCAATGCGTGCAGTTCTACTACAGCCCTATCACCTTCATAAAAATATATCAGCGACTGCCAGCCCAAGTGGCTGAGTTGGTTTCTCCTCTGCCTGCAGGCACTTAGCCGAGGCATAAGCTGAAGGGCAAGAGCCAAAGGTTCTTGACCTGGTTCCTGCATTATTTTGGGTTAACTGGTATAGTTAGTCCAGTTCCCACTGATTAGTTCAGCAGAATGCTTTAAGCGCACACGCAGCAGTGTCTGTTGTTCCAGGTACCCTAGCCTAGTCACAAAGTTACACAGAGCAACTCTTCAGTTTGAAGACTAATAATAGTCTCTTTATTTAGGAACTACATTCTAGATAGGAACGCTTAGAGACAGGGATGGTATACTAGTTGTAAAGTATTGGGTTCAGACGCATGATTTCAGCTCATAGTTTATCGTCAGCTCAGAACAAGAACAAACTAGCCGGTCCCAAGGCCGGCTTTTATCCGTGCAGCACACAACACCCAACACACACACACTCCCCGTGATTGGCTATTTACAGTGTAAGAGTTCCCCATAGGTTAACTCTAGGATCCAGGCAACTCTATTGTTTAGGATCCGCAGTGGCTATTGTTTTAATACCTGAAGGTGCGCTTGACCGCATGGTCTCGCTAGCGCTGGCATGGCCATTTTAGATCGTATTAATACACAACACTAGCCTAATTAACTGAGGATGGATGCAGATGGTGAGAGGGCCATTTGTTATTATGGTGCCAAGATGGAGAAGGGTGTTGTGGGAGAGGATGGATGGAAGGAAGGAGGAAACTCCCCAAAGGTAGCATTCTACATATCAAAGGGGACAGTGGCCAAAGAGTAAACACAGGAAGAAAGCTTAGTCTGCCTATCTATCTGGTTCTCTTGCCACACAGTCTGGAGTCTGAGGCAGGGGACGGCACCCAGTCCTTCACTTCCAACACATTAACTAGCCAGGTGGACTGGGACCAGCCAGGATTGGTTTGCTTTGATTAATCATTATGTTGTCTTTTTTCCGTATTTGGGTCCCTTTGGGGAGGAAAGCAGCCTTTAAAAGTCCAAGTCAAGAAACAATTGCAGCAGAAGCATCAATGTGTACAGCACAGTGCAGAACAGACGGGAAGCCTGGCATTTGGGGGCTACGTGCTGGCATGTGCATGCATATGCATTAGAGTCGTACATCTGCCCCATTTGACAGGAGATCCAGAGAATGGAGCCAAAACCTGAAGAAGGCCAACAATATTTTATAAATGGATTGTTGTGGGTTTGGGGTGTAACGATCGTGAATACATGAAGCTATCTTCTATTGGTACATCAAGGTCAGTTTTGTCTGCTCTAACTTGACAGTGGCTCTCCAAGGCCTCAGTAGAAGGTCTTTTGAAGTCACCTATTACCTGGAGATACCAGGGCTAAACCTGGGACTCTTCTGCATACAAGGCAGATGCTCTTCCACGGAGACACAATCCTACCCTGGTGATTTGACCTCAAAGGGTTGGAGGCAGGGTCTATAGCAAAACAATGCTACATTCTGCAACAGGGCTTAATTGAGCACTTTATTGTGGAATATTTTTGTGGAATGTTTTATCTGTTTTATCTGTTTTAAGCTGTTTTCTTTGGCACTTAGTTGCCCTATTGTAAACTGCTCTGAGCCCGTTCGCGGGGAGGGCGGGGTAAAAATGGAATAAATAAATATATAAAATCAAGAAGCCAGGAGAGTTTGGTAAAGATGCCACCCAACTGAAAAGAGGGGCAGGTATGTTCATATCTGAAGAAACGGGTTATAGTCCTTGGAAGAGACAGAGGCAAAGAGAGAAAGAGTTGTGTCACCTGGGACCAAAGAGGTCCCTTTCCTTGCAAACGTTGGCAGAGTTTAAATATACAAAGGAAGTGGAGCACTGACTGTTTAGAAGAGAAGAAGAGGAGATTGGATTTATACCCTGCCCTTCTCTACCCGAAGGAGTCTCTATCCCTTTCCCTTCCCCTCCCCACAACAGACACTATACCAAAATAAGTAGGTTTATTAAAGGAGAACAAACTCTTATGGAAAATAGAAGAGAGAGGGAGCCTTAACAGTCTAGCCTAAACTGCTGCGAGAGGAATGACAACAAGAAGGAAGTTCTGCAGGAGCAGGAAGTCTCCAGAAGAGCCAATCAGGAGACAGCAAGGACACAATTTGAAATTGCGGGCAGTCCCTAGTCTAGCTATGCAAACTACCAGTCCTTCAGCTGTCCCCCTGTAGGGTGAGCCTCAGATCTTCTTCATAAAGCTGCACTATAGACCTTGCATATTCCAACAGCAAAAACCATTTCATGTGGTTTAGCCTAACAGATGACAAAAACATATTCCAAACTGGATTATTAGCAGAGCTCCTTTTGGATCGGTATTGTCAATAGAAGTTGCAGACTTTGCATTTATGTATCACTCTGTTCCATGTGCTTGGCCCCTGTTCATTGAGACTCAGTCTGGCGTGCATGGGAATGAGATGATGGTGCTTGGCAGTTGTTCATTCTTAGAGATTGTGTGCCTTAATGACTTAATAGCTTCCTGGCTCCTGCCTGAAGGGAGGGTTGGCACTTATATGTGAGTCTGGACAAAGAAAACACAGAGTTTGAATGGGGAGAGAGACCAAGAGAGACCAAACCTTGATCAAACCCATACTACATGCAAGCCTCTTGACATGCATGGTCACCATGTTGTGTGAATAGGGCAACATGTGCATTTTCTAGCTTGAATATGCAGTCACAGACCCTGATCTTTGAGTACATGCATTCACACATGCGTGTGTTGGGCTGTTTACCCAATATGGCAACTGCACACATTAGGAGGATCGCAAATAGCACTTGAAGGAAGGACCACCTCTTCCCACACTGTCCAGCTTGCCAGCTAAGCTCCTCCTCCCATGCCCAGCCCTCTGCGCCCCTGCCTTCAGAGGCAAGGTAGGTGGCAACCAGAGACAGAGCTTTTTTAGTGGTGGCACCTTGCCTATAGAATGCTCTTCCCCTTGAGGCTCAACTGGTGCCTACAGTGCTGCCCTTTAGGACTGCTTCTTTGCCTCCTATTTGCAAATAAAACAAATGCTACAAAAAATGTGATACATCTTCAGTACTTTCTACTTCCAAGGGAACCAGTCCAATTAATCATTAACCCATGGAACTTTTTGCTGTTCAGTGAGGTGGAAAGAAGGAGGAGGAGGAGGAGGAGGAGGAGATTGGATTTATACCCCACATTTACTCAGAGCAGCTTACTATCTGTTTCCTTCCTCTCCCCACAACAGACACCCTGTGAGGTAGGTGGGGCTGAGAGAGCTCTTTCCAGGACTGCCCTTGAGAGAACAGCTCTGAGAGAACTTGTGACTGACCCAAGGTCATGCCAGCAGCTGCATCTGGAGGAGTGGGGAATCAAACCCAGTTCTCCCAGATTAGAGTCCATGCTCTTAACCATTACACCAAAACAGTAGCATTCTCAACAGGCCCGGCACAGAGTCTTTCCTTCCTGCAGCCCTCTTTCCAAGGAGTGTGCAAACAGAGAATTGAACTATCCACATCCACCAAAGCTCCCTTGGCACCTTCCATAAGTCTTGGCACGTGAACCAAAGTAAGCAATAATTGTATCCCACTTTCCTCCAGTTCCTCTGCTAACATCAGCGGGCTTCGATAGCACGGCCTCATCTGGGTTTTCAGATGTTTTTGCTGAGTTGTTCCTCAGCTGCAGTTGGTTGCCTGTTGAGGGCACAGAACCTGTGCAAATCTAAATGAAGGGAGGGAATACCGCACTGTGGGGAGCCTCCATGATTAAATGCACCCTCTCAAATGCACGCTATTACAATCCGGTCTCTACTGCTTATGCCGGCAGTTTCTCTCTTAGCTGCGTCTTTGGATTTGCATTCGCGGAGTCGTTGGATGCCTTCAGGAAATCCAGGCTCCGAAGCCAGAGACAACAATTTCCAGGCTGATTATCATTTTGATGCATAAATTGCTTTGAAGTACAACAATAATTATAAAAAATAATGATAACATTAGGCACTGGAGCTGTGCCAATAGCGGCTGATCTGCATAATGTTCTCAGGTGAGGGGAATCGAGAGAGGCTCAGTCAGTTTCTCAGGCTAAATTATTTTCTTTTCAACCGTGGAGTTGAAGAGTTTTCAAACTTGCCAGCAAGGGAAAGGCACACCATTTTTTTTTTAAAATTCAATTCAAAAGTATCTCAGACAAAACTTGCTGTCTTTTTAAAGGCTGAGAAGTTGATTTTTAAAATTGAATGTGAAATAAAAGTATTAGAGGCTAACCAACAAGGTGTAAAATGTCTCATTTTCAATGGCTTGGGACTATGTCTGTGCCAAATCTAAACTCAGGCCCCGGTCATACGGGAGGATTTGCCCCGTGAAACGAACGGGTTGAGGGCACATCAAACGGGCGGGATCATACACCAAAATCTGGGAAGCGTAGTGCATCTGTCACCAACCAGTACCATCAGCCCGAAGAAGCGAATTTAAAAAGTACCAGCAAAAGGGTAGTAGCAACCGGAAAACGTGGGTCACAGGCGAGCGTCGGATCGCAGAAGTGGAGTTAATCCGGCGCATCCAGCACGCACATGCATCCCGTCGCACTGGATGTGTTTTTCCCAAGCCTCCACAGTACGCGAAGAAACGTCAGAGTGTGCATGCGCGAGACCCTTTGATGCACTTCAACATCGCCCGTGTGATCACCAGCTATCGGCGTCTGTGCGGAATCTCGGGGACCGTCTGATTGCACTACCGTGCATCTTTTTGCTCCGGCTCTACTTTGCCTCCCTTCAGCTGCGCAGTATCCCGCTCGTGTGACCGGGGCCTCACTTGAGTCACCTGAATGTATCGTAACCATTTAGGGTTAACTTCTTTCTAAAAAGACACTTATAAATGTTTCTTTTATATAGTAGTGTGCCCTAAAGTCACAACCAGCTCGTGGGGTTTTTGAGGCAAGAGATCATCAACCTGGGTGGTTTTGACATTGCCTTCCTTGTCATATCAACCCTGGTCTTCCATGGTGGCCTCCCATCTACATACTAACAATGGCAAATCTAGCTTAGCTTCAGACTATTCAGGGCTGTTGAGGCTGCTGTACCTCTCCTCTGTACTTTTCCAATAACCAAAGTGTTGTGGAACCTTTACATACTGCATTACAGCTTATGGGGTGAACCTATCTATCTAGTTCCAGAAAGGATCTATCTTCTAGAATGTTTTTATTCTGCCCTTCCTTTAAACAGTTCAGTGCACCACGCGTATTTCTCCCCTCCTCCATTTTATCCTCTCAGCAAACCTGTGAGGCAAATTAGGCTGGCTGAGAGAGAGCGGCTGGACCATGCTCATCCAGTAAGCTTTGTCCACCCAGGCTAGCCCGATCTCATCAGATCTTGGAAGCGAAGCAGGGTTGGCCTTGGCTAGTGTTTGTAAGGGAGAGCTCCAAGGAATACCAGAGATGTGATGCAGAGACAGGCAGTGGCAAACCACCTCTGAACCATCTCCGGCCCTAAAAACAAGTCTAGCTCACCACCTAGTGGTGCATAATGCCAAAAAAGCCAGAACTTCTGCCTGCCAGACAATCTTAGGATCCCATGGCTATTTTATATACAATGTCATACAATAATTAATTGATTGATTGTCACATATTTGAACCTGGGCCTCTCAGATCATAGTCTGACATTCTAACCACAACATCGCACCAAATGAAATATCTTAAGAACTGAGGAGGGGGGCGACAATTATGAGTTTGGTGTAGTGGTTAAGAGCGCAGACTCTAATCTGGGAAAAGTAGTTTCAGTTCCTCACTCTTCCACTTGAAGCCAGCTGGGTGACCTTGGGTCAGTCACAGTTCTTTCTCAGAGCCCCCTCAGCTCCACCCACCTCACAGGATGTCAGTTGTGGGGAGGGGAAGGGAAAGGAGATTGTAAGCTGCTCCAAGACTCCTTCGGGTAGTGCAGCATGGGAGATAAATCCAATCTCCTCCTCCTCCTCTTCTCCTTCTTCTTCCTTTTTTTGTTTTTTTTTAGGACAAAGCATCCAATATAACATTTTCTTATTTATTTGTTCTAGTCATGGGGTGACTTTGGCTATCTGTACACTAAATTCCTGAGTTCATTGGGAACTAACCTACATTTTTCAGTATCCCAAGTCAGTGAGAGCCAAGCATTTTTAGATAGGTATTTGATTGGTCGTGCTGCCTGAGGTCATCAGGCAAGAAGGAAGTCATCGGAATGAGTGATCCTGCAGGGTCTTCATTTGGTATGATATGCTACATAGGGTTGCCAGCTCAGGGTTGGGAAAAATACCTGGAGATTTGGGGGTGGAGCCTGGGGAGGGTGGGGTTTGGGGAAGGGAGGGGCCTCAGCAGGCTAGTAAGTCCATAGAGTGCACACTCTGAATGAGCCATTTTCTCCAGTGGAACTGATCTTAGTTGTCTGTAGATCAACTGTAATCGCAAGAGATCTCCAGGTGCCACCTGGAGGTTGGCAACCCTTGCTGCCTAAGCTGAACCAGTTCCAGCTTTTCTTCTGTCCCATGCAAAGCTGAGATCTGGGAGTCATGGTAGGAGGGACAGCAGGAGCAGGAGCCAATAGGATAGGGTTGCCAAGTCCCCCTTGACCACTGGCAGGAGATGGGGGCTGATTGGGTTGCCAGATCCAGGTTGGAGATTTGGGGATGGAGCCTGGAGAGTACAGGGACCTCAGTGGGGTACAATGCTATAGAGGACACTCTCCAAAGCATTCATTTTCTCCATGGGAAGTTATCTCTGTAGCCTGAAGATGAGCAGTAACTCGAGGGGATCCCCCAGGTCTCACCTGGAGGCTCACATCCCTACAATAGTATCACATAAATATTGTTCCAGCAAAGGCTGTGGGTAAACTGAGGCATTAAAAGCTCCTGCAAGGAGGCGGAGATACAGATCCCTCCCCTCCAGAAGCTGGCTGCTGCTACTTAAAAGTCTGCCATGCCTGATTACCACTGCAACGGGGCTGCGGAGGTGCAAAGTCCAAAGGCAGGGCTGCTTCCCATGGTGAGCAGAGTGGCTCAGCTTCTTGGGGCTCCTCCTGAACATCCAAGGGGGCTTTTGGAGGTGCCCCAACTGCCTCACTGGAGGTGTCCCAATTGGTGGTGGTAAGATCCTCCGTGTCTTCAGCCTACTCATGCGAGGAGGCGTAAGAACATAAGAACATAAGAGAAGTCAATGTTGGATCAGGCCAATGGCCCATCTAGTCCAACACTCTGTCACACAGTGGCCAAAAATACCAGGTGCCATCAGGAGGTCTAGCAGTGGAGCCAGGGCACTAGAAGCCCTCCCACTGCTCCCCCCCCCCAAGCACCAAGAATAGAGTGCATCGCCTGCCCCAGACTGAGAGTTCCTGTCTATACCTTGTGGCTAATAGCCACTGATGGACCTCTGCTCCATATGTTTATCTAATTCCCTCTTGAAACTGTCCATGCTTGTAGCTGCCACCACCTCCGGTGGCAGTGAATTCCATGTGTTAACCACTCTTTGGGTGAAGAAGTACTTCCTTTTATCTGTTCTAACCCAACTGCTCAGCAATTTCATTGAGTGCCCACGAGTTCTTGTATTGTGAGAAAGGGAGAAAAGTTCTTCTTTCTCAGCCTGTTCAGTCCCATGCATAATCTTATAAACCTCAATCATGTCACCCCTCAGCCGTCATATCTCCAAGCTAAAGAGCCCCAAGTGTGTTAACCTTTCTTCATAGGGAAAGTGTTCCAACCCTTTTATCATTCTAGTTGCCCTTCTCTGCACTTTTTCCAGTGCTATAATATCCTTTTTGAGGTGTGGCGACCAGAACTATACACAATATTCCAGATGAGGTTGCACCAATGATTTATACAGGGGCATTATGATACTGGCTGATTTGTTTTCAATTCCCTTCCTAATAACCCCCAGCATAGTGTTGGCCTTCTTTATTGCAGTTACACACTGTCTAGACATTTCCATTGAGTTATCTACTACGACTCCAAGATCTCTCTCTTGATCAGTCTCTGCCAGTTCAGACCCCATCAATGTGTATTTATATTTAGGATTTTTGGCTCCAATGTGCATCACTTTGCACTTGGCCACATTGAACCCCATTTGCCACGTTGATGCCCACTCACCCATCCTCGAC
Organism: Gekko gecko; assembly: GCA_029375565.1. NCBI lineage: Eukaryota > Metazoa > Chordata > Lepidosauria > Squamata > Gekkonidae > Gekko > Gekko gecko. The sequence goes on from JAPDNY010000007.1 coordinate 152,028,277, forward strand.
AGATCCCTTTGGTTGTGTTGTTGTTGTTGTTCAGTCGCACAGTCGAGTCCGACTCTTCGCGACCCCATGGACCAGATTACGCCAGGCCCTCCTGTCTTCCGCTGTCCGCTGAAGTTTGCTCAATTTCATGTTCGTTGCATCGATGACACTGTCTAACCATCTCATCCTTTGCCGTCCCCTTCTTCTTTGACCTTCAATCTTTCCCAGCATCAGGGTCTTCTCCAGTGAATGCTCCCTTCTCATTTGGTGGCCAAAGTATTTGAGCTTCAGCTTCAGGATCTGGCCTTCCAAGGAACAATCAGGGTTGATTTCTTTTAGGATTGACTGATTTGATCTCCTGGCAGTCCAAGGGACTCTCAAGAGTCTTCTCCAGCACCATAGTTCAAAAGAATCTATTCTTCGGCGCTCGGCCTTCCTTATAGTCCAACTCTCGCAGCCATACATTACTACGGGGAATACCATTGCTTTGACCATGCGGACTTTTGTTGGCAAGGTGATGTCTCTGCTTTTTATCATACAGTTTAGGTTTGCCATCGCTTTCCTCCCAAGGAGCAGGCGTCTTTTAATTTCATGGCTGCAGTCACCATCTGCAGTGATCTGGGATCCTAGGAACGTGAAGTCTGTCACTACTTCTACGACTTCCCCTTCTATTTGCCAAGGAGTGATGGGCCCAGATGCCATGATCTTAGTTTTTTTGATGTTGAGCTTCAAGCCCACTTTTGCGCTCTCCTCTTTCACCCTGAGCAAGAGGCTCTTTAGGTCCTCTTCACTTTCTGCCATCAGAGTGGTATCGTCTGCATATCTGAGGTTATTGATCTTTTCCCCAGCAATCTTAACTCCAGCTTGTGATTCATCCAGGCCAGCATTTCGCATGATGTACTCTGCATATAAATTAAATAAGCAAGATGACAATATACATCCTTGTCGTACTCCTTTTCCTATGCTAAACCAATCAATTGTTCCATATCCGGTTCTAACTGTTGCTTCTTGACCCTTATACAGGTTTCTCAGGAGACATGTGAGGTGGTCCGGTACTCCCATCTCTTTAAGAACCTGCCATAATTTATTGTGATCCACACAATCAAAGGCTTTAGCATAGTCAATGAAGCAGAAGTAGATGTTTTTCTGGTACTCTCTTGCTTTCTCCATAATCCAGCGAATGTTGGCAATTTGATCTCTCGTTCCTCTACCTCTTCCCTTTGGAGTGCCTCACAATCCTTCCTGGTTTTCACTACCCTGAGCAACTTCGTGTCATCTGCAAATTTAGCCATTTCACTGCTTACTCCCAATTCCAAATCATTAATAAACAAGTTAAAGAGTATCGGACCGAATACCGATCCCTGTGGTACCCCACTGCTTACCACCCTCCACTGAGAAAGTTTCCCATTTATACTCACTCTCTGTTCCCTATTTATAAGCCAGTTTTTGATCCACAAGAGGACTTGTCCTTTTATCTCATGACTATTGAGCTTACTTAGGAGCCTTTGATGAGGAACTTTATCAAAAGCTTTCTGGAAGTCAATGTAAACAACATCTATTGGGTCCCCCTTGTCCACATGTTTGTTCAGTCCCTCAAAAAACACTAACAGGTTAGTGAGACAAGATCTTCCCTTAAAGAACCCATGCTGAGTCTGCCTCAATAGTTTTTGTTCATCAATGTGCCTACTACTTCTTTCCTTAATAACAGTTTCCACCAACTTACCCAGTATTGATGTCAGACTGTCTGGCCTGGTGTCTGCATGTCTGTCCATGATATCTTCACTGTAACCGGGGGTATCCTTTCCCAGCTGAGCTGCTGTCAGGAACCAGTGGACTGAAAGTCCTATAGATCCAGTATTGAGTCCTTGTTCCCTGGTCCAGGAGGACTGCTGGTTAGAAGAAGGCACTGCAAACCATTTATGATGTCACAATAGCCAAGAACTCTCCTGATGTACAAAGTCTCTGGTAATGGGGATCAGATTATGCCAACTAACCAATACAAAGCCATCGCCTTCTGTAAAGCTTCCAGAGCCACTGCACTGCTTCAGTCTAAGCTGAGTGAAGTTATCAAAGTTATCCAAGCTGCTCCACAATGACTCTGGATTCACTCTTGGGTGTGGGTGTCACGGCTGCCATGGCAACTCACTGCCTCCCTTTGGTCTTTTCTTCATGCACGCACTATAGCTCTAAAACTGTTCTATTAAAATTAGTAACAGATAAGGGCCAAAACATTGCTGTAGAAATATAGTGCTGTAATGATTTTTCACCACTTAGCTCAATCATTACAGTTTTGTTGTAATAGGTTGTTATAGAGCTATAGTGCTATATAGCAGTTACCATTTTTAAAAAATATCATCATAAAGTCACCAGGTGACCACAGGAAAGAGAGTTCGTGAAATGGTGTTGCGTAAGGGGCTGGTGGCAGGAAGATGTATTCCACTCATTCATGATGGTGAATTTAATATGCTTGGGCTGCATTCTCCCCCAGCCCTGACCTGGATAGCCCAGGCAAGCCCGATCTCATCAGAATTTGGAAGCTAAACAGGCCCTGGCTAGTATTTGGATGGACGACCTCCAAGGAATACCAGGGGCATGACACAGAGCCGGGCAATGGCAAACCACCTCTGGAACATCTCTTGCCTTAAAAACAAATCTAGCTCACCATCTACTGATGCATAAGGCTAAAGTGCTAGAACTTCTGGCTGCCAGACAATCTTAGGACCTCCTAGCTATACTAAACACACTGCCAGATGATGATGACGACGATGATGACGATGATGACGATGATGTTAGGATAAAGCAGATTTGGAAAAGGGCATACTGAAGACAGGGAAAACCTAACACAAGATGTTTATAGCATAATATAGCATAGAACCTCCAAAAATGGGGGGTACACAAGTTGGGAAGCCAAGGCTGAAAAAATCCTCCATGAGGCAGCTGTGGAGAAGGAGCAGGGAAAGATACAATGGGGGGGACATTTCATGTGGGGTATGTGGGGGAACTCATTTTCAGCAGTAGTTCCACAGTGAACACAACATGAAATTCCACCATTATGTGGATGTACTGGCGCTGCATTCAAATTTTATGCACAAATTTATCACAGATCCCAAAGTGTAATTATTTGGACTGGCTTAGCAAAAATTGTGTACCCATTTTTCATCTAAGTATCCCAGATGTACATATCTTAATATGATGCAGAAATGCCCTTAAATAAAATTAATGGTCAGATTTCCAACATGCTTAGCTTTTCATATAACAGCTGACAAACAGGAGGAGCCACACTCAGGGGATGTCTTTAAAGAAATATACATTTTTAATTAAAAGATCACAATCCTAATTTTAATCAGTCAGATCCACCCTATGCAATATAAAGAAATGGGAAACTAAACAACCAATGAGGTATTGGAACTGGAAATTTCTGAACTAGCATCTCCTCCTGGGTATGCAAGTACCCAATGGCTACCTATTTAGGGAACTAAATATAAAGGGGGAAATTGCCCTGGCCTGAACAACCCAGGCAAGCCTGATCTTGTCAGATCTCGGAAGCTAAGCAGGGTCGACTCTGGCAAGTACTTGGAAGGGAGACTTTCTTGGAATACCAGAGGCTGGAGAACAGGGGCAGGCTTCATTCAGCCACAGCTCTGAATATCCTCAAGGCCACCCCCAGGGCCCAGTCACCAGAGGTTGCCATGATTTCCAGGTGCACACACAGTCAGTCACCAGAGGTCACCATGACTTCCAGGTAAACACACACACACTAAAAATACAAAAAAAAAAACCAATATAAAGGGGGGAATTAAGCATTTGCATGGAATTGGGGCAGCAGGACAGATTATCGACTGGACAAAGATGTATCCAGAGTCCTCTGAAATGGCCCACAGAGAATCTGTCTTTAAAAGAAGTACCCAATAATGAGAGAGCCCATCAGGCCCTGGGTACATCATCATCACTTACACAGACCTAATGACACATCCATCTCTAGGAATGCTATAATGAGGGTGTTGTTCATCACCTCACAAGGGAGTTGTCACTGCAAGTAATATAGACAGAATCTCTCAGCAAGCAGTCAAGAGGCTCCTATAGCCTGAGACCATAAGGGAAAAGAGTCACTTTCATTATCATTGTTTCCTCATGACAGTTGACAAAAATGCTTGGGTTTTTGGGGTTTTTTCCCTCCCGCCCCCAACACCTCAGTGTTAGGTACAGACTGCTGTGTGGAAAATAAAGAGGAATGAAGAATATAATGCAATTTCCCTGATGAGGGTGTGCGTAGGAGGCCTTTCAAACAGGTAGGCCGAGAATCCAGCGAGGGTAGAGTGGTGTCACTATTCATATTGTTTGAGGAGACATGTTCATAGCTAAACGATAAGTGAAAACTCGCTGCAAAAGACAACATCAGATATTCATTTGAGATGATAATCTTTCGTAAGAGAGAAAGTCTTGAGTCCCTGACAGCTGCCATGTCGTCTTTCTACCACCACCCCACTCTTCAGGCAAGGTGTTGGCAATACTGGCAGGAAATGCCAAATTGTTGCAGTAAGCTTTTTAGTTTAGTTTAGTTCTGTCATAAGTTTTTCATTCGCTATAAGTTTGATGACACATTATTGTTTATAGAAGAGGCCCCCAACATGCCATGGACACCTCTTCTGGCACCTGGCAAGTGTTTTTAGGAAGTGGGTGGGCCCAGGTAGGGTTTTGCCCAGTAAGGCTTTTCGTTGACTACTGGAGATTTGATTGGCTGTGCAAATTTTTTCAAATGTTGCTTTGACAGCAGCTGCCAGGACAACATAAGGATCTGCACTGTGTGACTGAAGTTAAGCTGTGGCAATAATTGGGGGGGGGTATTTTTCATATGTGCATGTGTGTGCATGTCTGTGTGCATGTGCGTGTGTGCACCTGGAAGCCATGTCGACCTCTGGTGACTGACCCCTACTGGGGGCCTGGAGGATATTCAGAGAGGTGGCTGAATAAAGCCTGCCCCCGCCTCCTGACTGCTGCTATTCCAAGGACTTGCCAGCCAAGCACTTGCCAGAGTCCACCCTGCTTAGCTTCTGAGATCTGACGAGACTGGGCTTGCCTGAACTATCCTGGTCAGGGCCACTGCTAATAATTTTGTGGCTGGCTCCACCTCCTTTGGCAGCCATTTTGTGGCAGCCATTTTGTTGCTACGCCCACCATGCCTGGTCAGAATTCCAAAAGTAGCCACAGACTCAAAAAGTTTGGGGACCCCTGACTTAGAGGAGAGTCAAAGATGGCATATAAACAAGTGTGTTAGCAGCAGAGTCTCTTGGGATAAGGCCAGCACTAGACATGAGGATGCCTTCTACTGAGTCAGCCCGTCTGGTCTAGTAAGGTCAGAATTGTCTGCTCTTACCAGCAGCAGCTCTCCAAGGTGTCAGGCAGAGGTCTTTCACCTCACCTTTTCCCTCAGCAGAAGATAGTGAATTTTGAACTTGAGGAATTCTGCATACGAAGTAGATGCTCTACCAATGAACCTCAGCTCCACTCCTCAAATGCTGGCATTTCTATTTTCATATTTACCCAAAACTGATGTAGAAGAGAAGAAGAAATTGGATTTATATCCTGCCCTTCACTACCCAAAGGAGTCTCAGAGTGGCTTACAATCCCTTTCCCTTCCCCTGAGAGAGCTCTTTCAAGCACTGCCCTTGAGAGAACACCTCTGAAAGAACTTGTGACTGACCCAAGGTCACACCAGCAGCTGCATGTGGAGGAGTGGAGAATCAAACCTGGTTCTCCCAGATTAGAGTCTGCACTCCTAACCACTACACTGAACTGGCTCTTCTGGGTTGCCAAGTTTGGCAACTGGTGGGAGGGCTGGGGGCAGGAACATGGGGGAGTGTGACATCAGCAGCATCACTGTCACTTCTGTGAAAACCATAGAGTTTCCAGTGACCCTATGTCACTTATCGGTTTTCTGCTGGCATCACTTTTATGAATTATTTTTCTCCTGTCACTGCTCAGAGTGAAAGTGGGCAAAGAGGGCTGCTAGTGGGAAGTCTCCTACCGCAGCGGGAGACATGACAGCTCTAGATGGAAGATCTAGAGCCAGGATCTGCACTAGGAAACCTGCATACAATGCACCCACCTGGTAATGTCTTGTATGCTTTCCCACAACCATTATCGCCAGAAGAGGAAGCCATGTGGAAGCCATATGGATTCATGGTAAAGGAAATGTCAAGGGGGCAGCAAGCAATCAGAAGATGGCATCTTTGGTTTTTTGCCTCTAGTTGAGAAAAGATTAAAGGCTGGCCTTGGTGAAAATATATTGCTATGAATGGCTGAGACTAGGGAACCTGCAGAATTGCCAGCAGGCCTGGAAGAAAAAAATGTCCCTTTACTGGAGGCTTCATGTGTGGAAATGGGCAGCGGAAGTTTTCCATGGCAACATCACCTTGTAAATAGCATCCCATTAAGCCTCTGCTAAAGGGACATCCCCCCCCCCCAGCAGCTGGTCCCCTCCTTGCTCCAGCAGGGGGATCTGGGGGATGTTCCAGGGTGGGCAGGGATGCCCCTAAGCCCCACCCCCCCAAGAGTGACCACCTGCCCAGCCACTACAGCAGGAGTAAAGGCATGTGAAGGGGGCTACTTTAAATCCTTATTATAATTACTGAAACATATAGCAATTTGGCCTTCATGGCTGCTCAGCAGGAACGCAAGGCCTTAGAGCCAGGTAATATTAAATGTCATTTTTTAAAAAAAAGGATTTCAACCATTTTAGCAGCCCTAGTTACTCCAGAGCCATAAGCCAGTCATGTTGTCTCTTTAACAAACATCGAATGGGGGAAGGGGCGAGGAACATAAAATAATCTTCAAGAACTGAGAGACTGAAAACTACCTCAGGGATGGAGGCTCCCAGCACCCATTAAAATGAATGACAGTAGGGTGTCAAAAAAAATCCCTGAGTGGATTTCAGAATGTCAGGTGTCAAGTTTAGCAGTGGTGGGGGGAGGGGGCATTTCCTTTCTTAAAATGTTATTTTTTTTTCCCCTTCAGCTGTCATTTGTGAAAGAGTAAGTGAAAAAAAAATATATTGATATGGGTCGGCACGCTCCGTGTCAGCAAAAAGGAATGGATTTGCCAAACAATCTTATGCCTTCGGACGGTTAGGGACAGTGTAGAACTGCTCGCACAAACACACACTTCTTTCTCTTTCTTTTATTTAGTATAGCATTGTGAGGGGACAGAGCACTTTGCCGTTTAAATAAATGGATCTTTGATGAAATGCTTCCATTTGACTGGTACTCCTAGAGTAATGGAATTATTTGAGAATCCCTCTGTGTAAATATTCCTCTCCCAGAGCAGGCATGCCTAACATTCCCCACAGCTCGGCACATGGGTGTTATTCCCTTATCAGAGGACTGCACTGCTGGTGACCCTCTGAACCAAGCAGAGGCCATATCTGGCCAATGCTTAAGTGTCCCTCCCCTCTTTGAAAGGAACAGATGAAGTGTGGAAAGAAACCTGGCTAAGGGACTGTATATCTTCTCTGTGGGTTGCTCTTAAAGAAGGGCATTTTAAGATATATATAGATATATAGATATACACACACATATGCTTCTGTCTCCACACACACGCACAGAGACACTAATCTGTAATTTTTATAGGCCAGTATGCTCACTGCATTATGAAAAAAGATGTAAAATTAAATGGGGGGATATAAGCCTTCATCACTGCGATGTTCAGAAATCCATTCATTTCGGATTGAACTTTTGCATAACATCAAAGAGATAATTGGTCTCAATCTGCCCAGAAGGCCTTTATTAGTTATATGATTGAGTTAATTGGATGGGGTGTCCAAAACATTTTTAAAGAGGTGCTTTCAAATGGATTAATTGCAATGCGAGCTGCTGTTGTGGAGCCTTGGAGCTATAATGAAATATCACCGAGTCAGGAACGCATGCTAAGAGGAGGGGAGAATGCTGTGGCTGACTAAAATATTTGAAGAACAGAAGACAAAAGAAGGGATACAGAGAGAGAGAGAGCGCTTTTGGAATCATGCAAAATGGACTTCTGCACAATGAGGCATTCACAAAGAACACATTGGTGAAGGCAGCCTGGACTCTCCAAAGCGAATACCCCTAAAATCTTGTTGGTCCCTGGACCCGAATCTAGCTGTTCTACTGCTGACCAACATGGCTGCCCTCTGAAGCTATCTAACACCAACTAAGGGGGACCCATATAGTATAGTGATTAGAGAGTCACCTCAGGACAGGGAAGAGACAGGTTCAAATCCCTCCTCAGTCTTGAAGCTCACTGGGTGACCTCAAGCCAATCATTTTCTTTCTAGCCTAATTTCGCTCACAAGGCTTTTGTGAGAATAAAATGAAGAAAAGGAGAACCATATCTGTCACCCTGAAATCTTTGGAAGAAGGCAGGATAAAGATGAAACAGTAGATAGAACTCGTGCTTGAGTCTATAATAAATACAAGGATCAGCTCAGCCAATCACCTCCCCCCCTCCGCCCCAGCTCTTTCTTCTCTATGAGGTCACAATTATGGCTGCTGGACAATGCTGTCAGCTGGCTGATGTCATCTCAGTGGCTGCTTGAAATTAGCTCATTTCTGACAGAGCTGTTGGTGCCCCTGAACAGTGTGGTGAGCTGAGGAGAGGGAGGCTTTGAAATATTTATTCATTTAATCTGATTACATTTAAGGATAAAGTTTACAGTTATATTTACAGGTAGTATAGTCATATTTTGAATTATATCTCATTTATATTCATAATAATGTTTAGTTGTTCTGTTGCTAGGTTTAGTAGGTAGGTTGGTTAAAAATTTGACTGGATTTGATGTTATATGAGGAAAAGCCATTGTAAGCAGGGGCAGTCTTAGTGATTCTGGAACCCCGGGAAAAAATCAAGGATGAGGCCCCAGAATCACAGCCACTCTCCCCACCCTGATCAGTTTGGTGAAGTGGTTAAGAGTGGCGGATTCTAATCTGGAAAACCAGGTTTGATTCCCCACTCCTCCACATGCAGCCAGCTCGGTGAAAATGGACCAGTCACAGTTCTCTCAGAGCTGTTCTCTCAGAGCTCTCTCATCCCTACCTACCTCACAGGGTGTCTGTTGTGAGGAGAGGAAGGGAAGGAAATTGTAAACCACGCTGAGTGAAGGGCAGGATATAAATCCAACTCTTTCTTCCCCCCACTGAGGCCAAGAAAGGGATGGACCCCACTATGTGTGTGTGTAATGGGCAGAAGCTGCCTCCCAGACATGGTGGGTGCAAGCAGCAACAAGCGCCTGCTCTTCTTCTTCTTCTTCTCTGTCTCTGTCTCTCTCTGGTATTTTTTCTATATTTAAAAAGTGTATGTGTGCGTGCGTGCACCTGGAAGTCATGGTGACCTCTGGTGACTGACCCCTACTGGGGGCCTGGAGGATATTCAGAGAGGTCGCTGAATAAAGCCTGACCCCACCTCCTCACTGTTGGTATTCCAAGGAGGTCTCCCATTCAAGTACATGCCAGGATCAACCCTGCTTAGCGTCCAAGATCTGACAAGATCAGGTTTGCCTGGCCTATCCAGGTCAGGGCAAGAGCCTGCTCTTCTTCTTTTCTCTCTCCTCCTGGGGGTCAGGGCCATAGGTGGTTGGGCCCCTCCCAGTGTAGGGCTTGGGGAAGCTTTCCCTGTTGCCTATTGCCTAAGACCACACCTGCAGGTAGGAGTCCAAAGGCAATTATATTCTTTATTGTATGCTCTGGAGTGATTACATGACTTTACCTTTTCAGAGAGTGTCACCTTTTGCTGGTTATTGCCCATGTGAAAGAAAAAGTAGAAGACCAACATTTATAATGCCCAGTGAGCATCCTGGCCCATGCATGTTTTACTCTGGCTTGGAAAACTGATTGGACTATGATCCAATGGTCTAACTCAGTCATTAAAGATAAGTTTAAAGCCTCATGTGTAGAACAGGATCTGTAAGTAAGACTCGGAGGCTTCATACTTGGCAGCACTTGGCTCCATTTCACTCAGTGGGATTTGTTTCTAAGTAAATACATCAAGGCCGCAAAGTCCCACTTTCAGTTTCAGTCCTAGAAATTACAGTGGAGAGTCCACACCCTCCCACATTTCTCAGAACAGGCCCCATCCCTAGTGCTCACCCACTGTCCCTGAGACCACAGCGGGACAAAGAACAGAGCCTCTGAGGATGGTCTCTGTTAGTAGGCAGGATCATATGGGGAAAAAATCATCCTTCGGGTACCCTGGTCTCAGGCTTTGCAGACTGTCCCGCTTACACTTCATAACCAGTGCTTTTAAATTAAGCCTGGAAGCCAATTGGCCACCAGTGAAAGTCTTTTAAAACTGGTGAGGCTTATACCTGGTGGCATCCTGGCCACTGCACTGGGAACCAGCTGAACCTTCCAAATGGTCTTCAAAGGCAGCTCCATGTACAGTATATTACAGTAGTCCAGCCTGAACATAACAATCCACAAGTAACTGTAGCTGGATAACGGCTCCTGAGAAAGGGCCACAACGGCCATACCAGACAATATAATAGATGCCACGTGCTACAGAGATCTGAACCTCCATCTTCAACCCAGATCTAGTAACACTCATTAAACTGCAAGGGGAGTGGAAGCCCACTCAGAATAAGCTGACTCTGCAACCATCAATAGATTTTTTTTAATCAGCCAGCACCATCTCAGTTTTAGATGGACTGAACTCCTATTGCTGCTCCAGGACAAGGAAGATTCTCTGTTTCTTCTCAATGCTACTGAAGTTCCAAGATCAAGACATGCTTCATTACGGCTTGTCTGGACCGTGAGTTTATTTTATTTTAAAGTTATACCATGTCCTGTAAAAATGCATGAATTTGTAGGGTGGAAGGAATTTCAGGGGAGTTTTGGATACAATGCAATTGCGATGAAAGAATTGCACACTTGCTGTGAATTCTGCATTGGGCGACCTGCATTTCCTGGGAAATAATGCTTCTATTCAAAATATCTGGGGTGGGGGGAAACAGTTGATTCAGTAACAGATCCATTCAATAACAGAACATATAAGTATATAAACAGTCTTATTGAAAGAATCTTATAAAGGATCAGCATACGTGAAGCTTTGGAGGGAATTTCCCTCGCAAAGCTGACAAACAAATCCTGTAATTGAGACGTAATGGGACAGGCATTACATTTCACAAAATGAGCATTGAACAGCTTGAGGCATATTTGCAGGGGCTGTACAGGCCAAACCTATTAATGTTTAATAGGGATATTTGATTTAAAATGGATTTGTTTTCTTATATAAATCAAGGAGATAGAACCTCAAAAGTTCTGCTCTGGAAAGGGGAGAAAAAAATGTTCAAGAAGCAGGCGGTATCTATTTCTACCAGATTTTTCTACTTTACACCAGAATACATTTCAGATCCAGAGTTCTGGCAGTGCTACTAGAACTCCAAGCTGGTCCAGTAGTCCGTGACAACTTTAGAAACTCCATGAAATATATGCATGATTCTCCTGTGCTATGCGTTCCAGGAGCATCATTGCATGTGCAAAAATGATACCAAAGTATGGTCTTTAACATTTCCAAAATCTTCTGGACCTACAACATAACCTTTTAGATCAGGGGTGTCAAACATAAGGCTCGGGGGCTGGAACCAGCCCATCCATGGCTTTTATGCAACCCACAAGCAACTAGTGCATGGGAGGGAACAGGAATCTGCTCACGGGGGGGGAGTGGGTAAAGCCACTCCGATTGTGGCTTCAGCATGACAGAACAACCTCATCTGCCGCAGTCAAGCAGCATGGGAGTGTCCACCTAGTGCTGTACTGCTGGCTGTCCAGTCCACCCATGTGGGTTTTCCTTTGCACCCCCCTCCCAGCCTATGAGGCCTTGCGGTGAGGATACACCAACTCGGAGCTTACCAGCTGCTGTCCTTTATATACAGTTTATATTTCCAGTACTCGGCATTATATTTTATGGCACACATGGCCCAGCCCAACAAAATGTCAGATCCAGCCCACGTAACAAATGAGTTCAACACCTCTGTTTTAGAGCGTGGCTAATTCCCAAAGGCATAACTCTGCATTACCAGAAACAAGGGTCTGCAGTTGAAAAATGGCAGGCTTGCATCAAGTCCTTTTCTTTCCACTGGGCAGCAAAACTTACCCAGCTCTAGATGTCATTGCATTGTATTTTTCCTTTGTCCCTGGTGTTGTGGTGCAGGGATGAAGAAATATATAATGCAGGGCCATAGCCAGGATTTTGTAATTCAGGGGACCTTTAAATAAGTCAGGGGGCACTGACGTCACAAAATAAAAAAATAAAAATAAAATGTTAAAAACTCACTTTTGCAGCGTTCACACTCTGCTTGCCTACATTGGGGAAGCAAGCCACACTTGGGGAAGGGGCAGTGGTGGGGAGTCCTCCTGGTGGCCCAGAGAGCCAGGGGGCCTGGGAGCTGGATGGAAGTGGGGGGGGGCTTGGCAGGAAGTCAGGGGGCCAGGCCCCGAAATGCCTCACTGTAGCTACGGGCCTGATATAATGGCTTGGATCCACCAGTATTTTCTTTAGGTAGAATGGATTTCTGCCACAGGACACTGCTTCCTCCCATCCCCTATTCCACTGCAGCCCAAAATGGCTCCTCAAATTCTACCTCTGGGGTACCCCTCCCCAAGAGGTGAGGTTGGATTAGGGTTGCCAGTTCTTGGTTGGGAAGTACCTGGAGATTTGAGGGTGGGGGGCCACAACAGGGTGTAATGCCATAGAGACCACCTTCCAAAGCAGCCATTTTCCCCAGTGGAACTGATCTTGGTCATGTGAAGATAACTCCAATAGCAGAAGATTTTAGCAGAGGTTTTCCAGATACCACCTGCAGGCTGACAGTCCTGGGCTGGATCGCTGCAGTGGGAGGGGGAATCAGCACAAATCGCCCCCTTTTCCTTCCGTAGAAGTCCTCCGGTAGAACCAAGCCAGTGTGATGTTTCATAGCATATTATACAGGAAGAAGGGATCACTTGAGGCATTGTATCAAATTTACTTAATCAAATTTATATCAAAGCCATATTTAGCTTGGTGTTTGATATAATGTGTAGCTCCATCCATATGGCTGTGCTGCGGGTAGAGCCACAAACCCCTCACTAAATCCCTTAATTTGATAGCCTCCTTTAATGTAGCAGTAATATGGATCTGCAGCACATGGGCCCAACTGGTGTGTATCTGCTTATGCTAATTTGAAACTTTATCGACACGACATTACACTGACCTCAGGGCTCCGACTGATGACTCTCCTCAACAGATACAATGCATAAAATTGCAGATATCTGTAGACTTCACCAACCAGTGCTGTGAGCTAACATTTAAATGTCACTGGCTAAAATCCATTACTTCAGCCCCTCTGCATGTTTCTCTCCAGCCCGCCAGTCACCTAAGATATCCTTCCAGATTGGCTTCTTGTCGAGTTGAAGAGTTTACAATCAAATCCAAGGCAACCTTCTTGCATTTAATAATCTACTTAACATTTGCTACAGATTAGACAGATTACTTTAGGAGACGAAGCTGCACATTCACTCCTCAATCCTGACCCAGCATCCCCTATTTCAAGGGTTTCCCTGTTCAGTTCAATGGAAGGGACAGTTCTATACCACAGCTTTTCCCTCTGCTGAAATGAATGAGCAAGTCCTCGTAGATACTGAATGCACTTTGGGGTATACCATTTTTTCCTTTGGCATTGCTGAGAACGGCTGCTGATTCATGGTCCAATGTTGTTTATTCCTACCAGCAGATTCCAGGCCCATTTCAGAAATTCCCCCGATATCTTTGTCAAGGCGAAGCTATTGGGATATTTGGTTAATATAGTAGAGCTCCGCCCAGTCATAGGAGTGTGATACTGAATGCAGTAAATAAATCTCCCAAGAATATTGCAAAAAAGGTAAACTTACATTTATTCAAGTGGACCCAGTTCCATTCAGGTTGCAGCCAAAAGGAGAGAAAGAAGACTAATCTAAAGCGTGCTTTCTATATCACAAGTGACCAGCTAATCCAGCATCCTGTGTATGGGAGTATCAGGGCATTGTATCTACAGGAGATCTACCTGCCGAGACATGTCTCCCCATGGAAGGCCATGGAAGGGGAGCGAGACGATAAAGAGAGAGGAAGGGTCAGAGGGCAGCTCCTAGGCTGACACAAAGAGAGGCATCCCACTGAAGGAGATGACATCTCTAGACACTTAGAGTGATGTAGCACCCCCCAATGTCCAGGCGTGCTGAGTTGCTAACTCCAACAGAAACCTGGTGTCATTCTTGATTGGCCTTCCTGGAGATTCCAGACATGGGAGTTTGGGAGGTCATGCAACCTGAGAACATCACCAAGTCACCACTTTGCACATCCCAAAACCTCCAACGTGTTAAGCAGGCGATGAAAGCATCAACTCTTGACTGCTTCCGAGGCTTGTCATCCTTCTCCTCATGATGTCAGTAGACTTCAGGCAAGATGAAAGAAGACTGCCCTTGCTGAGGAAAATCTGAGGAAAGGTGGGGGTTGAAGAGAGACTTCAGTGGGATATAATGCCACAGAGTCCACCTTACAAAGCAGCCCTTTCCTCCAGGGGGACTGATCATTGTTGCTTAGAGATCAGTTGTAAATCTCAGGAGATCTCCAGATACTACCGGGAAGTTGGCAAACCTACTGGAGCTGCCGGGGCCAACAGGCTTCAACATGCGCTGGTTGTACAGGCAGCGGAGTGGAACACCGTCCTTGTTTGTGCAGAGTTTGTACACTTCCCCTCAGCTCTCCTCAGCAGCCAAGTTTCTCTCTTCAGCAGCCCTGCAAGACACTCTTATTCCCCTGGGCTCCACGTAAGAGCAAGTGTGTGGAAAGCTGAGGCACCTGGGCAGAGAAAGGGTTATCCGCTGAAAAAGCAGAGATGGGATTGTTTCTCTCCGCAGCCCTTCCAAAGCACACAGGCGTGATGATATTATTAGAGCAGCCGGTGGAATGCAGAAGGAGCGGTACCCCTGCCAGCTTGGATCTCTGATCAGAAACTGAACAGCTCTCTTTGCACCGGCATCTGCCTATGACTGCGGTAATCTCTCCAGAGCCAGCTGCCAGTTCGCCTGCTTTTATGGAACAACCGGCTGGTTTTATGGACTCTCCTTCGCCACTCTCAACGAAACGATGCACTTAGGACTTTTTTATTTTAAACGGGTTTCGTTTTAAGAGCAGTTTGGCTTCAGGAGCTACTGCAGCAAAACCTGAAGGGAAACCACCTCCCCCCCCAAACATTATGCATAAAACATTTCACATATAAATCTGGCTTCTGAGGAACACGGCCCTATGCTCCAGCTACCCAGTGACATTAGTAAGCATCAGCAGGTTCTGAAACAAAGAAATCTGATGGTAGATGAATCAACTAAAATTTTATTAGATTGATTTGGTGGGAGGTAATCTTAAACAAAAGGGGGCCGTGGTGGCTCAGAGATTAAGACGCTGAGTTGCAGACCAGAAGGCCTGTAGTTTGGTAGTTCGAGACCCGAGTGCCGCATGACGGAGTGATCTCCTGTCTCTGGCCCCAACTCCTGCCAACCTAGCAGTTCAAAAGCAAGAAATTGCAAGTAGATAAACAGGTGTCAGTTTGGTGGGAAGGTAACAGCCTTCCATGCACCTCAGCGTTTAGTCGTGCCGGCCACATGACCACAGGAACATCTTCAGGCAGCGCTGGCTCTTCGGCTTGGAAATAGAGATGAGCACTGCCCCCTAGAGTCGGATTCGACTGGCTTTCGTGCAAGGGAAATCTTTACCTTTACTCAATTTTAAGCAAGGAGGGCAAACTTTGATAATCAGGGCAGCAATTTCGAGGTACACCTCTTTGTTTTTCATGGTTGCTAAATCAGCACACAATGCAATGAAAAAGAGAAAATCTTAAACAAGGCCTCTCCTAATTATTTATTTATTTACTTCATTTATCCCCCCCCCCAATGGGGACCCAAAAGTGGTTTATATCATTCTCTACTCCTCTACTGGATCCTCACAACAACCCCGTGGGGTAGGCTAGGCCGAGAGTACTGGCCCAAGGTCATCCAGCAAGTTTCCATGATCGAGTGGAGATTCAAACCTGAATACCTGGAGATTCTGGGGGCAGAGACTGAGGAGGGTGGGATAGGGGAGGGGAGAGAATTCAGTGGGGTATAAGACTACAGAGTCTCCCTTCCAAAGTGTCTATTTTCTCCAAGTGAACTGATATCTGATGCCTGGGGACCAGGAGATCTCCAGGCACCACCTGGAGGTTGGCAAGTCTAGATCCTAGTTTATTTAAGAACCATGTGACATTCTCTTCACTGCCTCCAAAAGGCATCTTTGATTGAGGGTTTGGATACCTGCACATTCCTCTATGTTTCAATAAATCCATTAGAAGGAAGATAATTATTCAGCTATGAATAAAGTCAACATCAACTATTAAAAACAATATTTATGCCCTAGCTTCCGAACCCCTTACATCATACCAGATATTTACAACATGAAAGCAGCCATAAAATATGAAAAATGTAGCAAAATCACGTTGCTAGGGGGGAAATATCCAAACTTGGGCCATGACAGATTCTAGTTGAACAGCAGAGTCAACTGAACGTCATGTAAAAATGCCCATAAAGTATAAACCAGCGCTGTACATCCTTGGGCAGGTTATTCCACAACTTTAGTATGATTGATGACTGAGAATGTTGGATTTCTCTCAAATCGAATATACAGCTAAAACAATCAAATGACAGCTCAAAGCTGAACTGCATGGTTTGGCAGATCCCAGGAGTGGCAATCCCTCAGCTATATGAGCCCCAAATCGTGAAGAACATTAAAAGTAAAAACCAACACTGTGTGAATGGAACCCGGAAACAAATAAGGAGCTGGGAGCAGATTGTTTTGGAACAGGAGTAATATGGAAAACCAATTAAGATCAAGCATCCCGGACGAGGTCCAGTTGCTGGACAGTTCATAAGGTAAAAAGCAATAACTGAAGCATCATTTCCCTAGCCTACCTCAGGACTTTAATGGTTAGAGTCGCCAACATCCAGACGGTGGCTGGAGATCTCCCAGGATTACAACTGATGTCCAGGAGACAGAGTTCAGTTCCCCTGGAGAAAATGGCTGCTTTGGAAGATGGGCTGTATGGCATTGCACCCCATCGAAGTCCCTCCCGTCCCCAAATCTTGCCTTCTTCAAACTCTACCCCCAAAATCTCCAGGTATTTCGCAACCTAGAGCTGGCAATCGTATTAATGGTGAAGGAATTGGCTCTAGATGGGTCATCAATTAGGAAGACATGCAGGCCCATAGCTACAGTGGGGCATCTCAGGGCTAGCCCCCCCCCCGACTTACTGCCAAGGGCCCCTGACTTCCCATCCAGCCCAGGGCCCCAGAGTGGTGGCAAGTGCGGGAAAGGAGCCAGGTATTCCTGCGCAGCTGCCTGGTATGAAGGGCTGGCTATGGTGGCAGCTCGGAGCCAGACAGCACTTCTCTATTCCTCCCTGAAAGACTAGTTAACTTTAATTAAATTACATCTAATTTGATTAACCGGTGCCCCCTAAGAAATTTAATTGACCCCCTCCCAAACTTAAAAAAATCCTGGCTACGGGCCTGCAGACATGACATTTTCAGCTCAAACTCAGCAATCGTTGTGCAACACTCTTTACTGTGTTGTCGTTACATTGTGCTACAAATTTTTGTGTTAGAATAAAAAAAAAAAATTAAGAAGAGATTATTGAAACCGTAACTGGAGTTTCCCATTTCCTGCCTCCTGTTCGCCATTTCAGGAATCATCCCTTCCCTTCCTCAGTGATGACAGGCAGAATGTGAGACAACGTACAATCCCTCAGTCATGGAGATATATGCTGGGCTTCCACAGAGTCCAGCTCACAAACAATCACAGAGGTAGGAGCTCAAAAGCCTTTCAGGTTATAGATAGTGGTAAGGAAGGTTGCCAGCCTCCAGGTCGCACCTGGAGACCTCCCGCTATTATACCTGATCTCCAGACAACTAAGATCACTTCCCCTGGAGAAAATGGCCACTTTGGAGGGTGGATTCTATGGCACTGTACCCCATCAAAACCCCTCCCCTTCCCAAACCCCGCCCTCCCCAGGCTCCCCCCTGAAATACCAGGCATTTCCCAACCCAGGGTTAGCAACCCTAGTGGTAGGTCGCAGATTTTCTGATAGTTTTATCCTAAATTCTATTTGTGCTAAAAGGCCAATTCACCATGGAGGCAGCAGAGTGTCATGGGTCTACTAGGGCTGCCAAACTCCAGGCAGGACCTGGAGTTCTCCCAGAATTAAAACTGAACTCCAGACTATAGAGATCAGTTCTCCTGGAGAAAATGGCAGCTTTGGAGTGGAACTCTACGGCATCACATCACATCCTTTATCCTTGCTGAGCTACCAGCAACAACAACCTTCACCCTCCCCAGGTGGCACCCCCAAATCTCCAGCCATTTCCCAGCCTGGAGCTACCAGCCCTTCACCATCAAAACCTGTCAGAGATTCAGATGATACCATTCAGCCTGTGCTATAAATCCAGATATTATTGTAGTAGGGTTGCCAGGTCCAGTTGTCACGCCAGCGAGGGGATGGGGGGTGCGTTCCGGGAGTGGGTGGGAACATCACGCAATGTGCATATGTCACCCAGAAGTGACATATGCACACGGGTGATGTTGGGGGCAATGCTCTGGTTTTTGGGCAAAACTTTATGGTAAAATTGCCCTCAAACCATAGAGTCTTTTCCCCAAAACCAGACGTCACACTACCCCCCTCGTCACTGATACACCTATCATGCAGGGCTCTTTTTGTAGCAGGAAATTCTTTGCATATTAGACGACACACCCCTAATGTAGCCAATCCTCCAAGAGCTTACAGAGCTCTTCTGACAGGGGCTACCATTAGCTCTTGGAGGACTGGCTACATTAGGGGTGTGTCACCTAATATGCAAAGGAGTTCCTGCTACAAAAAGAGCCCTGCGTGACCTGTGTCACTTCCGGATGACGTCAGTCCATTGCATACAATGTCACTGTTTGGGGGGGGGAATTTCCTCCTACTGGCCAACTGGCCCCCAGGCAGAAGCCTGCAAAAGTGGGGGATCCCCCACCCCCACCTGGCAGGTGGTAACCCTATATTATACAGAAGGCAAATGTGGAAGGTCCACATTACTTGGCCAAGCCGGCCATCTGATCCGGACACTGGGAGGAAGCAGAACCTCTAGGCCTGAACCCGTAAGACAGCTGCCCAACCCCCCATCTCAAGTATGCATCCAGAGCCTGCCCCCCTAGGTTGCCAACTCCAGGTTGGGGGACCCAAGTTCAAATGTCCTGCTCTGCCATGGCTGACCCTAGGCCAGTTACTCTCTTTCTGCCTAACTTATCTCCCGGCATTGTTGTGGAGATAAAACGGAGGAGGGCAGAATGTTGTGAGCTGCTTTGGGTCTCCATTGGGCTGAAAAGTGAGGCATAAATATCCAAATAAATAAATAAATAAGCAGCTGGTCTCAGGGTCGAAATGGATGAGCACTTGGAGACTCATGATCAGATTCCTCCAAGCATCTTTTACCGCTGAACTACGGCAGTGAATGTCCTGGGACCAGGAAGGGAGAAGGATTTAACCCCTCCACCCCTGCATGTTTTTTCTCATCACCCCCCTCCCACACACACACACACTGTAACAAGCCTTTAAAGAGTTAATCCTTGCATATAGGGGGTACAAAGGGTCTCTCCTCCTAGCATGGCTACCTGTGCAGCTGAAATTAAGTGGAGGAGGAGGAGATTGGATTTACACCCCACCCTTCACTACCCAAAGGTGTCTCAGAGTGGCTTACAATCTCCTTTCCCTTACCCTCCCCACAACAGACACCCTGTGAGCAGTGTTCCCTCTAAACTGAGTTACTGTGAGTTCACAGTTCTTTAGCCTCCGGCTCACACATTTTTGTCTTCTCTCAGGAAGGGTGGATCCAGAGCAAACTAATTTATGCAGCAGCCAAACCACTCACAACTTTAATGCCAGTAGCTCATAAAGTGGATTTTTTGCTCACAAGACTCCACAGCTTAGAGGGAACATTGCCTGTGAGGTAGGTGGGGCCGAGAGAGCTCTTTCAAGAACTGCTCCTCAGAGAACAGCTCTGAGGAAAACTTGTGATTGACCAAGGCCATACCAGACGCTGCATGTGGAGGAGTGGGGAATCACACCTGGTTCTCCCAGATTAGAGTCCATGCTCTTAACCACTACACCAATCTGGCTGTCTCAAAAAAGCATGAAGCTTGGTACTACTCCTCATTCTTTCCTTCTGCAGTAAGGGGAGAACGACTACAGAGCTCTGTGTTGACGCAAGGATGATATTGTAGTGCTCGACAATGGTTTTGTTATTTCTAAAAATGTATAAGAAGGTTAAAAGAGAAAGAAACACCAACAAAAAAGTTAACGAGGCGCTTGGGTAGAAGGGGATTGATTGAAAAGGCTTGTTTTCTGTTTAATGCCAATGAAAAAGGAGCTCGGCGTATTGATTAGACAAAATGGAGCTTCTCAGCCGGGATGAGGAGAGAGAGAGAGAGAGAGAGAGAGAGAGAGAGGGTGCTTTTCCAGTCAGGTAGCAAATGACAGTTGATAAATGACAACTGGAACACACCAGGAGAGACAGGAGCACCTGAAGAGAACTAACTTCCCTGAAAATAGATGAAGTAAAATCTACCACTTAGAAAGGTTAGGAATAATTTATTTTATTTTATTTATATACCGCCCTCCCCACCGAAGCAGGCGCCATTAGAATTATAGACCAATCAGTGCCCCCTCAGAAGTAGGGCAGAATGTGTGTCTCTTCTGTTTAGTTGTATAATACTGCCTTCTGTTGCCTGATATTTTTGTGTCAGAATAACATAAGAATATTAGAGTTGCCCTGCTGTATTGGATTAGTGGTCCATCTAGTCCAGCATCCTCTTTCAAATAGTGGCCAACCAGCTGTCCTGAAGGACAATCAAACAGGGCATAGAGGTTAAAGCCTTCACCTGATGTTACCTCCTAGCACTTGGATTGAAAGATTTACTGCCCCTGGGCATGGAGGTTCCCTTGTTGCCACCAGTGGTCCATTCCTTCATAAATCCAACCATCACTTCACTGACAGCCTATGCCACAGTTTACTTACTCAACTAGTGGAGAACTTCCTTTTGTCAGTCCTGAATCTACTACCCATCTAAAGGGGCTTACATGCTCAAAAAGTCTGGGGACCAGTGTTCCCTCTAAGCTGAGTTAGTGTGAGCTAGCTCACAGTTCTTTAGCCTCCGGCTCACACGTTTTTGTCTTAGCTCAGGAAGGATGGCTCCAGAGCAAACTAATTTATGCAGCAGCCAAATCGCTCGCTTACAACTTTGATGCCAGTAGCTCACAAAGTAGAATCCTTGCTCACAAGACTCCACAGTTTAGAGGGAACATTGCTGGGAAACCCTGATATATGGACACTACACCCATAGCCACCACAAGAAGAGAGCGGAGCTAGGTTTTGCTTTCAAATCGGTGGAGGACAGCGCACTGCGGTGTGTCATTCCCCTCCCCTTTATCCCATTAAAGGGCTTATTTCCATTTCCCTGTCTAGCCACACTGTAGTATTACAGCACAGCACAGCTCAGCAGGAAAAGAAGGGAAGCAAAAGGGGAGCAGGCAGGTCACAGATCGTCAGATCTCGGAAGCTAAGCAAGTGTTTGGAAGGGCGACCTCCAAGGAATACCAGGACCGGGACACAGAGGAGGTTATCAAGCCACCTCTCTGAAACATCCTAGCCCCCCCTAGGGGTCACCAGAAGTCACCATGACTTCCAGGCTCACAAGCACACACACACACACATCTAGAATTTCCTTTTGCCCACACTCATACACAAAATTAGGGGCAAAAAAGAATAAGTTGCAGACTTCACCCTTCCTTCCCTTTGATCATTTCCATCAAGCATCATCCTTTTTAAAGCTCTGTCGTTTACAAAAAAAAGAACCACGCAGCCCTTTGCTCTTGTGTTTCATGCACAAATGTAAAACACGGCAGACTCTGAGGAGGTGTATTTAGACAGGCCCATCTGATTGTGTTCGACCTTGGCCCTTTTTCATCACGACTGCTTCTGAGCCCAGAATGGCTTCACAAGCAACTGAGCAGAAAATCTGATGTGTGCGGGAGCATTAATTTTCTCTCCGCATACCAGATCAACCTTGCTCCTCAACAACAAGCCCCCCCCCCGTCCAATTTAGAAAAGCGCTGCCTCTCCTGGAAGAAAAGACAGGTAGCCCGTATCAGACGGAAACTCAAAGTGAAAGCCATAAATTAGAAGCACGCGAATACGCCTGCTGTCATTGGAAGATTATTCAGACTTTTAATTTTCAATCCCTTCTCATTCAATAGGCAACAGCTGAAGAGCCATTTATCTTTAGTCAGCTCAGAATTTTTAAAATTCAGGGCAAATGGGAGATTGCTGGGCACTCAAATGAGGACTGAAATTGACGGCAGGAAATCTGAGACATCACTAGAGAGCTCCCTTAACTAGAGGTTAAGGGAGAAGGGCTAGCACCCAGGGGCCTCTATTTAACTGCTGCCATGAGCTAAGTTTTGATGGTGGTCAATATTTTTCTGAACTGTTTGAGTCTATAAAAAGAGTCTTGTCTTCGAAGCTTAGTTGCAGGAATGCTCAGACACCCACCAATTTGGCTGTCAATCTGTTTGCCTGTCACGAACAGGGAGCCGAATTTTCAACAGACTGTTCATCAGCCCATCTGTGGCTGTTCAACAGGTTGCTTCACCATATTGCTTCCCAAACGGCTCAGAACAGTGCAACCCATCTTTGGCGCCTATGTCTTCTCTCACTACCTGTGGTGTTTATTTGCTTATTAAAACATTTATATCCCACCTTTCCTCATGGTTCAAGGAAGCTTACAATGATAGTTAAAAATATGCAGGGGAGTTCCTGCTACAAAAAGAGCCCTGGGCCCTACAGGCCATCCAGTCCACATACCCCACCCCGTTCAGTGCAGTGTCAGCCTAGGGTATCCCTGACAAGTATTTGTCCAGCAGCTGCTTAAAGACTGCTGGTGAGGGCAGCCTTGTAGGGTTTTCAAGGCCAGAGACTGTCAGAGGTGGTTTGCCACGGCCTGCCTCTGCCTAGCGGCCCAGGACTTCTAACATGAAGGGAAGTCTCGAGTGGAGTGCCACAGGGCTCGGTCCTGGGCCTGGTGTTGTTCAATGTTTTTATAAATGACCTGGAGGAAGACATAGAGGGGATGCTTATCAAATTTGCAGATGACACAAAGCTGGGTGGGATTGCTAATTCTGAAGAAGACAAAGTCAGGATTCAAAATGATCTAGATAGGCTGGAACAGTGGGCTGAGACAAATAAAATGAATTTCAATAGAGATAAGTGCAAAGTCTTACACTTAGGTACAAAATATCATAGGCACAGATATAGAATGGGAGGGACTTGGCTTGACAGCAGCACATGTGAAAGGGATCTAGGTGTTATGGTTGATCACAAGCTAAACATGAGCCTGCAGTGCAATGTGACTGCGAAGAAAGCTAATGCAATCTTAGGATGCATTAACAGAAGCATGGTGTCCAGATCACGGGAGGTGGTAGTTCCGCTCTATTCTGCTATGGTCAGGCCCCACCTGGAGTACTGTGTCCAGTTTTGGGCACCACACCTTAGGAAGGATGTTGACAAGCTTGAGTGTGTCCAGAAGAGGGCAACCAGGATGGTGAGAGGGTTGGAATCCAAGTCTTACGAGGAAAGGCTGAAAAAGTTGGGTATCTTTAGCCTGGGAAAGAGAGGGCTTAGAGGAAACATGATTGCAGTCTTCCAATATTTGAAGGGCTATCATGTAGAAGCTGGAGCAGATCTATTCTCTCTTGCTCCGGATTGCAAGACTAGATCTAATGGGTGGAAATTACAAGGGAATCGTTACCGGCTAAATATCAGGAGAAACTTCCTAACTGTAAGAGTGGTTGGGCAGTGGAACAGACTGCCTCGGGAGGTGGTGGATGCTCCTTCACTGGACATTTTCAAGCGGAGGCTGGATGACCATCTTTCGGGTATGTTGTAGGGCTATCTTTTGGCTATGCTCCTGCAGAGTGCAGGGGGTTGGACTAGATGACCTGCAAGTTCCCTTCCAACTCTAACATTCTATGATTCTATGAAAACATTCCCAGCTAAAGCCGAAGATAAAAAAGCAAGCCCCAAATCCACCCTCCTTAAAAGATGTCCGCCATTTAAAACCCCTCAAATGCCCAGGCATGACTCTGTAGAAGTGTGGTTTATTATATTAAATTTTCTGTCACAGCTTGAAGTAATTCCCAAAAACTCAAAGCGTTGCCATGCGGCATCCATGGCATGATGACAACACTTCCATGTGACATCATCACACCAGGGACATTGTGACAGGTGGTGGCTGTTGTGGCATGGCTTCCCCCCACTGGTCAGCAGGCCAGTGGCAGGCAGGAGCCCACCAAATCAGAAGGCCCCCACTCCCACCTGGGGGCTGGAAAGCCTATCCCCCGGCTACCAGGAGTTTCCCAACCTGGATCTGGCAACCCTTACCCCTCCCATCTCCTGCAAGGGCCAGAGGGGACCTGGCAACCCTACACAGGCTCCATCTCAAATCTCCAGGAATTTCCCAGGCCAGAGTTGACAACCCTACTCGAGCAGGTCTAGGGTTGCCAGCCCCCAGCTGGGGCCTGGGGATCTCCTGCTTTTACAACTGATCCCCCTGCTGACAGAGATCAGCTCCCCTGGAGAAAATGGCTCTCCCCTGGAGACGGGCGGACTCTATGGCATGGTACCATGCTGAGGCCCCTCCCCAAACCCCACTCTCTCCTGGATCCACCCCCAAAGTCTCCAGGTATTTTCCAACCCAGACCTGGCAACCTTAAGCAGGTCTCTGGAGACAAGGCCTACAAGTTTCCTAGATAATTACATACACAGGTTGGCCTTTACATATATGATACAAATACATTCTGGGAACAGCTTGTAGGAAATGCAGCGACACAACCTGTCAAGCTGTTTCTATTGACTTTGGGATTTTGGATGCGACTTCTCTGGTTTGGCAAAGGATACTTTCTTCCTCAGTCCTGCTTGGCAGTATGGCACCATGAGATTTCCTGAGCAAGTTGCCCTGCCTCTGGTTTCCTGGAATAAAGAACTCGAGGTGACAGCTCTCGGGCTAGGCATCGGGGCAGCTATTAATCATCATTAACCAGGCACAGTCATTAGTCTGAAGTCAGACCTCAGCCTGCAAAATGAGGCGATTTAATTCCAGGAAGCAATTAACTCTTTGCTCCCTCAGCCGCAGCAGTAACCTCAGGATAAGAGCATTCCCACAAAGAGAAAGCTTCCTCCCGTAGACAACTAGTAATCCCTCCACTGAACTGCTGGGCTGAATTCTCGGAGGCATTACGCCTTTGCCTGCTGGGCTGCTGGTCTTCCAACTGCTAGGATGGGATCCTGTGATTAAATGTTCCCATGGGGGGCGGAGAGTTCCCTACATGCAGAAAACTAACATGTGCAGGAGGAGATGTGGCTATAACCCCATCCTAACACCATAGTTTTCTATAGGGAAGTAAGATTTTGTTGTACACGCTAGAGGAGCATTCATTGTCAGCTCAAGACAGAGCAAAAAATGGTGTTCTGCTCAGTCTTTCACACTGATAACTATTCTCTGCCTCAGTGGTCCTCATCAGTGTTCCCTCTAAGCTGAGCTAGCGTGAGCTAGCTCATAGTTTTTGAGCCTCCGACTCACACATTTTTGACTTCGCTCAGGAAGAGTGGCTCCAGAGCAAACTCATTTATGCAGCTGCCAAATCGCTCGCTCACAACTGTAATGCCAGTAGTTCACAAAATAGAATTTTTGCCCACAAGACTCCACAGCTTAGAGGGAGCATTGGTCTTCATTGTGCCACCTTTGGGCACCATGGTGCTCACTACCATACATCTTGGTGCCCACCTGCTCCTTCTCTAGAGCATCGCTTCCTCAAACCAAAGAATAAGTCCTGGCTTTTTTCTACCTCTTTGGACCAGGAAGAGCTACAGAATAGCCCAGGATGTAGTTTGGAGATGTCTTTCATGTCAAGCAGATCTTTCATATACTTTTTGGATAGTTTCAGAGGATGTTGGTTTGCAGTAGAACAGCTAGATTCGAGCCCAGTAGCACCTTAGAGATCAACAAGATTTTCAGAGAAAGCTCTGACCTGGATAGCCCAGGTAAGCCCAGTCTCGTCTGGCAGGCACTTGGATGGGAAACCTCCAGGGCCGGCCCCAGGTGTCTGGGCGCCCTAGGCAAGGCAGCCTGGGGCGCCCACCCCACGGTGATGCCAACCTCCCGGTGGGGCCTGGAGACCGGGGGGGGGGTGGAGCGCTGGCTTTGAACGGCCGCCCCTTCCCAGCCCCAGGGTCGGCTGGAGACGGGGGGGGGTGGAGTGCCAGCTTTCCTGAGCACGCCGCACTAGCGGCGTGCTCAGGAAAGCCAGTGAAGGGTTTGAACGGGCGCCCCTTCCCTTCCAGCCCCAGTGCCGGCTGGAGACGGGGGGGGAAGCGCCGGCTTGCACCCCTTCCCTCCCAGCCCCAGCGCCGGCTGGAGACGGGGGGGGAGCGCCGGCTTGCGCCCCTTCCCTCCCAGCCCCGGCTGGAGATGGGGGGGAGCGCTGGCTTTCCTGAGCACGCCGCAGTAGTGGCATGCTCAGGAAAGCCAGGGAAGGGGCGCCCGTTTGAACGGGCGCCCCTTCCCTCCTAGCGCCGGCTTCACGGAGGGCAGGGCGGGGGGCGCTTTGGCGCCCCTATGGGACCCAGCGCCTAGTGGGCGAGCCGGCAGTGGAAATCTCCAAGGACTATCAGAGGCGGGACACAGAGGCAGGTTAATCAAGCCACCTTTCTGAAAAACATCCATGCCCTCTGTAGGGGTTGCCAGAAGTCAACCATGACTTCCAGGCAAGCATACAAAACACACACACACAAGTGCATGCACACACCCAAAAAATATTTGTAAAAGATGTTCAGAGTATGAGCTTTCAGGAGTCAGAGTTCCTTTTGTAAGATACTTTTTGGATTTGCCCCAATATTTAACTTGTTGGGCAGCCAGTCCTGAGCCTTACCCTAGAGCTGACTAGATGTAACTGGCCATTAGATCCTACGGTAAGTTCGGTATGCTGTCTGAAAGATTGTCTGTTCTGTATGGTTAGGGAGTTCATAATTAGTCTGTTAACAGCAGCAAGATGATGCATGGAAGATCACAAGGCATTCCCTCCATAAATGATTGGATCTCGAGGATTGGGAGGTAGTTCTAATGACTAAATTAATTTACCAGCATAAAAGTCTTATTAGAAGTGCCAGTGTACAGTCAGATAAGTTTATTGAAAATTAGTCTTTAGTTATAATGATGTGGAACGATAAAGCTAAGCATGGGATTTGTCCCTTTGCATTTTTAAATACTTTAATATTTTCTATTTCCAGAGTCAACCCTGCTTAGCTTCCAAAATCTGATGAGAACAGGCTTGCCTTGTAAGGGCCATAAGATCACTTTCAACTAAAGTAAGGGCCCAGTTTTGCCCCCCTCTTTCCCTCTGGTGCTGATCTGAGGCAATCCCATGAGGTGTCAAAGTGCCATTGAGCTCGGCTTACTCTCAGCAAGGACAAATCCCTGCAGTGTCCCCTGTGCTTCTAGGGCTTACCTAGTTTCCAGCCAGTGTTGGTGAGCCAGAGGAGATGATGGTTATAAGCCACGCCCATCGTGATCTCCTGGACGCATGCCGTTGCAGGCTGACAGCAGCTTCCTTGAAATTCCATCCCTCAGCGAAATTCTAGACTATCCTCCTGACATTTTCCATGTACAGAAGAATATGGGATGGAGGGGTGGGAGAATAATTGTCCCAGCAGCTCTCCCCCTGCAATCTGAAGTGGTATAGTCCCGCAAGACTGGTATATGAGGTTGCCAGACTCCATGTGGCAGCTGGAGACCTTCAAGATTACAACTGATGTCCAGGCAACAGAGATCAGTTCACCTGGAGAAAATGGCCACTCTGGAAGGTCGACTCTCTCTGTAGGGGTTGCCAGGTCCCTCCTGGCCACTAGTGGGGGGTAAGGCTGGGAAACTCCTGGAGAGTTGGCGGTGGAGCCTGGAGAGGACGGGGACCCTGGCAGGGTACAATGTGATACAGTTCACCCTCCAAAACCAGTGTGGTGTAGGGGTCAAGAGCGGCAGAGTTTAATCTGGAGAAATGGGATTGATTTCCCACTCCTTTGCATGAAGCCTGCTGGGTGACCTTGTGTCAGTCACAGTTCTCTTAGAAATCTCTCAGCCCCACCCCCCTCACAAGTTGCTAGTTGTGGGGAGAGGAAGGGGAGGTGATTGTAAGCTGCTTTGATGGTAAAGTGGGGTATAAAAATCCACTCTTCTTCTTCTTCTTCTAAGCATCTATTTACTCCTGGGGAACTGATCACTGTGGTCTGGAGATGAACTGTAATTCCAGGGGATCCCCTGGCCTTCTTCTGGACTTGACATATCTCGACGAGATAACAGAACTCAGAAGGTGTTTAAAGTTTAAATGTCTTCTAGGTTCAGTCACCAGGCCAGTTTGGAGAAGGCATTTAAAGAGACTGACCTCTTTAAATGCCTTCTCCAAGCTCTGGAACTTTCCCTTTAAATGGCTTTTGCAAAGCCGAGCCGCACAAGAGTGAGCTTGAAGGTGAACCGGGTTCCTCACGTGCAGCTTGGATTTCCAAAAGCCGAATAGCTTTTGCAAAGTCATGACACATGAGATGAACCGGGAAGTAGCGCGAGTTCACCCACCCCCTTCTCCATTATACCTATGGGGACAGTCCCATAGGGTATAATGGAGAAGGGGTGGGTGAGCTCATGCTGCTTCTGGGTTCCTCGAGCATAACACTGGAGGCAGGCAGGGCAGGGCCTCCCAATCTCACCGCATGCTCACATCACCTCTTGCTTCTCTGTGCTTGGAGATGGCATATAAAAATACAAGGGTTCTCTAGGCCACCTGTCGCTTATCGCTTAGAAGAATCCTCCCACTTGCATAGTTGCCTGTCCTTTTCAGTTACGCAATAGAAGCTCCTCCCACCCATATGGATGTCTGTTTTGGAGAGGAAAGGCACTTCATCTCTGCTGCCTGGGAGTAATTACTTCAGGGATGAAATGCAACTTGTGGACAATATCAAAGATGGGAAGGAAGGAGCCATGGGGAGCGGAGATGGAAGGCCTGGTGTAATTTCCGCTAAATTATAGACTAGATTTGCACACAGCTGAAAATGATCAAAGTGCATTTCCTCCTGCAGAGGGTCTTCCTAAAGAGCCAGAAGACAGTAGCAGTTCATGGAGGCTGCTCCTCTTTCTCCTAGAGAAAACCAAACTTATCACTTTTCTTTCTTTCAAAGCCTGGAAACAAACCTAACGTGTCAGAGCACTGAGGATTGTCTGGGGGGGGGATTAAAAACACCCTCTTCTTTTGTTTCTTCTTCTAAGGCAAGCTCTGAACAACCATTGCTTTAAGTTTTCAGAATGGTTCCATAGGAACCGGGATAGGCACCTACAGACTAACATCTGTAGCGTCACCAGCACATTTCCCCCCTGCCTTGTGTTTTGAAAAAAAGAGTGGTTTTGCAATTGTTTTTACTGTTTTCAAATGAGAAGAATATGGGTATAAGCAAACATATGTCACTTTAAAAAACAAGAAAAGGGGAACAGCCTTCCTGATGCAGGAAAGGAAAGATTGACGGTATAATAAATTGTTTAGCTTACTGGTATGTGTATATTGCAAGAGAAGTTTGGAAGCCAAAATTTATTTACTTTTTAATGGGGACAACAACTTTGTAGGTGGCATTGTGTGTAGAATAGCCAGGAGATCCTAAGATTACATTGTCAAAGGCTTTCACGGCCGGAGTTCATTAGTTGTTGTAGATTTTCCGGGCTGTATGACCGTGGTCTTGGCATTGCATGACCTGACGTTTTGCCAGCAGCTGTGACTGGCAACCACAGAGGTTAAACACAGGAAGATAGAGTACTCTTTGTGTCAAGGTGAGAGGAAAAATGGTAGGCAGGTAATTTATATCTACCCCACATTCCTGAGTAGATATTAATTACCTGCCCACCATTTTTCCTCTCATCTTGACACAGAGAGTACTCCATCTTTCTGTGCTATATCTCTGAGGATACCAGTCACAGCTGCTGGTGAAACATCAGGTCCTACAATGCAAAGGCCACGACCATGCAGCCCCAAAAATCTACAACAACTAAAGATCCTAAGATTGTATGGCAGCTGGAAGTTCTAGCTCTCTTTTAGCATTATGCACCACTAGGTGGAGAGCTAGACTTATTTTTAAGGCAAGAGACGTTTCAGAGGTGGTTTGCCATTGCCTGCCTCTGTGTCACAACCCTGGTATTCCTTGGAGGTCCCCCATCCAAATACTATCCAAGGCTGACCCTGCTTACTTTCCAAGATCTGATGAGATCAGGCTAGCTTGGGCTATCTAGGTCAGGGTACGTTAGGCTGAGAATATGTGACTGGCCCAAGGTCACGCTGTAGGCGGAGGCCTCACTGCTCAAATGGGGAGAGTGAAAGCCAAGCTGTACAACCAGGGAAATCATGTGGCTTCAGGACTGTGGATTGCAGGTGGGTGGTGGCAAGACTGAATGCTTCTCTGCATGAATAAGAGTGGTACAGTGAAGTGGTTAGAGTATCATACCAGGATCTGGGAGACCCAGGTTCGAATCCCCACTCTGCCATGGAAGCTCCCTGGGTCCAGAGGCAGCACCCTGGAGAGGCAACATAAAAATCACTTAAATATATTAGAAATATGCCAAGATCTTTCTCCCCAATGCACCATTCTTTGAAGAGCAGGGAGATTTTTGCATGTGGGAAGATCCAGACGTGTGATCCCGAGTCTGCAGTCTAGCTCTAGAGACTGTGCAAATCAGCCCTTGAAGATTTTTGCCTATAGCCCAGAATACTTCCACAGACGCATCTAAGTCCTTGCCCGGCTCCAAAGTAATTTATGCCTTTGTCCTCGCACTTGTACACACTCCTCACACCTCCCTGCAAATTCCCCTTAAGCCTCTCCAATCTTCAGATACGGCTGAGGCAGTTGTGTGATCCTCTAAACTGTGGCCCTTGTTCCTCAGCTGCAGTGTTTCACAAACCATCACTGGGTGAAAGGTTTCTGGAACGGGCAGAGCAGAAGCTGTAGGTCATAGCAACTGCGCAGAAAAATAGACTTTGTGTAACCGACTAAGGTCCTAATACCTGCAGGGAGAGTGGGCAGATTCAGTCAATTTCAACAGCAGAACTCCCACCTATGGTTATTAAGAGTATGTAACTGCTGCAACTACACATATACTTAAAAACAGACATAAGAGAGGCAATACAACCAATGCACTTTAACATTTAAAATAAACTCTTTATATAAACAAAGCATGGAAGTTTTCATATAAATCCTCATTCATTCCTGGTTGGTTGCTCTTACTTCATAGCAATGAATCTTCAGGGTATTACTGGTTACAGATATCTTCAGCACCCACAAGGATGCACAAAACAAGAAAATACTAAGCACACAGATATATTGTAGGTCCATTTATTGTAAGCTCACAGATACTGGAACAGCATATGAGGTTTCCAGGCTGTACTTGGGAGGCTGCAGCTCTTCTCAGTTGAATCCAGGATTTACCTGCAATAATTCAAGGCAGACCTTAACACAGCAAAGTCTATACAGGCCTCTCCCCACCCTTCTGATGATGTTGCCTCTTCCTGGGCCAGGCTGAACTGCTGGCTGCTGGGAATACCCAGCCTCCTTTAGGGAAGGCTACAAGCACTGAGCATGCTCCTTAACTAAGTATAGGAGGGGGGGAAAGGGAGTTAATTGCCACACCACCTATTGGCAAAAGCAGACATGCCTGATCCCTGTATGCTGTTAACAGCTACAAAACTGCATGGGTTACATTTGCCTCAAGGATTAAAGTATATTTCTTGGGCATTTCAACCACTCCCCCCCCTTTTCTTAATGCGAAGCTCTGCATCAGTCTTAAGTACGTGTCTGCTGTCACCCAAGCAGAAGGCCATCCATCACTGTCCTGTTATTTATCCCTCAAGGCTGTTTCCACACAGCACCATTTTGCTGAGATGGTTGTTTACTGACTTCGGAAAGGCCCTCCAGAACCCAGTCCAAATCAGAACTAAACAGAGCCGGCGTCAACAGACAAGAGGGAGGAGGAGGAGGAGGAGATTGGACTTATACCCTGCCCTTCACTACCCAAAGGAATCTCAGAGCGGCTTACAATCCCCTTCCCTTCCCTTCCCCTCCCCTCCCCACAACAGACACCCTGTGAGGTAGGTGGGGTTGAGAGAGCTTCCTCAAGAACTGCCCTTGAGAGAGCAGCTCTGAAAGAACTTATGACTGACCCAAGGTCACACCAGCAGGTGCATGTGGAGGAGTGGGGGATCAAACCTGGTTCTCCCAGATTAGAGTCTGTGCTACTAACCATGGCCATACAGCCCATACAGCCCAAAATTGGGAGAAAACCCCCCCCACGGGGTAATTTTGTAGAAAAAGAGGTGCAGGAGCTCATTAACACAACTCATTAGCATAACTTATTTGCATATGCCACACCCCCTGACATCACTGGAAGTGTGTCAGAAGGCAACACCCACCGTTCAGGCTCCACTGGACTGTTTTGATTGTTAGCTATAGGGGTGGAGAAACGCGCAGTGTGGCTGATCGTGGGTCGAGGAGGGCGGCACGGAGGACGTGCATGGCCTCGAGCAGGTAGGGGGCCAGAGCGGTGGCAGGGCAGAGGTGCAGAAGGAAGCTGAGGAAGCGCAGGAGGCTGGGGTGGAGCTCCCTGCAGGCATCGCAGGAGTTGCCAGGGCCTGCTTTGCAGAGGCGCCGCACCAGGGCCAGCATGAATAAGGGCAGAGCCTGGGCGGGCTGGGTGCCATGGCCCAGGCAGTGGTGGAGCAGCTCAAAGGCCAGCTCACGGCAGTGCTCTGCTGGGTTGGCCAGCGGGCCGGGAAAGGTGGTGGGCTGCTGGGAGCAGGGGAGGGGGCAGGGCTTGTTGCATGTGCCCACCCCCTGGGCTCCTTACTGCCAGAGCTTCGCTCCTGTGTGCTCCAACAGGAAATGAGCCCTGCCCACTCCCATCGTGGGGTTGGCAAGCCTAGGTAGCAGCAACAACCACCACCACACCACCCGGCTTCACTGCAGCCCTGGCTACTGCTGCCGCCTCATCCTTGCCCAGACAGCTCCATCTGCAAACACTGGCTCATCCTTACTGGGACAGCCTTGTCTCCCCCCCTCCCCACTGGCCCAAGTGACCTAGGCAGGGGAGTCAAACAAAGCAGCCTCCCCTGGGCCCCCATCCCACTGGGAATCATCCCAGTGGCCATGATAGCCAATCCCCCCTGGCTCAACACAGCAGTTTGACAATCGGCTGTGATTAAAGCAAATATTTCTTCCTGCCAAAATCTACATCATTTAAACAGAAAAGAAAAAAGCCAGGCTTGGGAGGGAAGCCATCTTCCTCTGTTACACGTTCTGAATTCCAAGCTAGAAGAACGTTGACAACTCTATTCCACAATGCTTCGAAGACTAAGCTGGGCCTTTGAAGTTCACGCAGGGAGAGAAAGCAGGGAGAAGTTGTCTGTACAGCGCTCATATCAAAGCGAACCTTGTGACATTACATACAACGCCTTCTCGCAGAGACCGTATTGCTCCCGTCAGTTTGCCTTTGATAGCATCTGCAGCCGTAACAGAACACAGGCAAAGGAGAATAAACTCATCCCCGCTGGGGGAACATAATTAGAAAATGCAGCGTGATTTTGCGAACAGAGAATGCCAAGAGAAGGTAGCTGCTCTAGACAGCGGGGGAGGGGGGCAGGGAGCCATTTAGGGTCAAGTGACACTGGTCCAAAATTCATCGATCCATCCATAGTGGCTCACAGGAGCAGAGTAACAATGAGATCAGGGTGAGGAAGAAGATCGTTGAAATGGCACTAGAACTGTGGTTTCCATACTTGCTGTGGCACTAGAAGTGTGGTTCCATACTAGCCATTTGGCAAGGACGTTGTTGACCGATTTATTTCTGAGACTCCAGATGATGTTCTTCCCAAACGAGGAGGAGGAGGAGGTTGGATTTATACCCTGCCCTTCACTCGGAGTCTCAGAGCAGCTTATAATCTCCTTTCCCTCCCCCTCCCCACAACAGACACCCTGTGAGGTAGGTGGGGCTGAGAGAGCTCTTTTGAGGACTGCCCTTGAGAGAGCAGCTCTGAGAGAAGTTGTGACTGACCCAAAGTCACACCAGCAGGCAGCAGCTGCACGTGGAGGAGTGGGGGATCAAACTCAGTTCTCCCTGATTAGAGTCCACGCTCTCAACCACGACACCAAACTGTCTCAAATTGAAGCAAAATGCAAGCTGAACTGCTCGCTAAGAAGGAAATGCTCAAAAAGTGGAGATTTATCTTACAATCACAAAAAAAGATACAGTTATGTCTGGTACAAAAAAAAGTCTATAACATTTTAGGGGACAGGGTCATCTTACATTCTTCCTTTTGGTACTAGACAGACAGACAGACAGACAGACAGACATTTAGTAGTCTAAGGAATGATAATAAAATGCCTGGATAAGAATGATAGGTTTCTGTGGAGTTTGCTGGTCTCATTTCCTAAGTCTTCTGAGAAAGTAAGGAAAAGGGAAATGGGGGAGAAGAAGGAATTCTCAAAGGTAGTGTTGCTAGCTCTCGGCTGGGAAATTCCTGGAGATTTGGCGGGTAGAGCCTGGAAAGAGCTGGGTTTGGAGAGGGGAGGCAGGGACCTCAGCAGGATATAACACCGTAGGATCTACACTCCAAAGCAGCCCTTTTTCTCCAGGGGAACTGATCTCTATCATCTGGAAGTTGGCAGTCCTACCCAAAGGACAGGCAGCAGAGGAAGAGACATCCGAACCACGTGATGCCAAGACTGCTGTTACTGCTGTAGTCCACCATTAATATAACCCCCAGTGAACAATTGGGAGAAGCGACTCCAGAGAGATTCTCAGACAGAGAGGACCCCCAAACCTTCACATCTACAGGTAGCACCTTAGTAGGAGTCCTTAGTACCAAAAGCTAGGTTAGCCGACTGTTGGGATGTGATGCGCTAGGGGCATATGCCAGCCAAGGGGTGTTCTTTCTTCCCTGGCTGTTGACCAGGGTGAAAAATGAAACAGCTTTGAAGGAGGTAGGTGTGTTTGGGACGGAGCCTACCACTCCCAGGCTGCAAACACACAAACACCAAATAATCCACTTTTTATTATTTATTTATTTATTTTTAGATTTATATCCTGCCCTCCCCGAAGCTCAGGGCAGCTAACAAAGGGGCAAACGTGCCCAGGTTAAAACAGATAAGAACAGAGTAAAACAATGCAATAAAAACAAAGTAAACAATGCAATAAAAACAGTACAATACTATACACTAACAAAGCAGTGCTCTAGGTGTTGCAATCCTTAGGAGCAAGATAGGGGTTCTGGTGGAGAATATTAATTTCAATACTGCACCAGTCACCGTCTTTTTTATCCAGGGACGTCTCGCA
This sequence comes from Gekko gecko, assembly GCA_029375565.1. NCBI lineage: Eukaryota > Metazoa > Chordata > Lepidosauria > Squamata > Gekkonidae > Gekko > Gekko gecko. The sequence goes on from JAPDNY010000007.1 coordinate 152,063,815, forward strand.
CCCCTCCCACACAGTGGTGGTGGTGGACTATCACGATAGTAAAAATGATGGTGGCGGCTGCTCCTACTCGAAGCCTGGTGGAAGAGCTTTGTCTTACAAGCCCTGTGGAACTATGCAAGGTCCCGCAGGGCCCAGATCTCCTCCGGGAGCTCATTCCACCAGGTAGGAGCCGCCACCAAAAACGCCCTGGCCCTGGTACCAGCAAGTTTGACATTTCTGGGGCCAGGAATTTCCAGGAGATTTTGACTTCCCGACCGTAGTGCTCTTGGGGGAACATACGGGGAAAGGCGGTCCCTCAGGTAAGCTGGACCCTGGCCATATAGGGCTTTAAAGATAGCCAGCCTGAGCCTGCTATGCGGGGAGGGTGGGGTATAAGTTTAATAAATAAATAAATAAATAATAAAGGTAAGAACCAGCACCTTGGAGTGGATCCGGTACGCCATTGGCAGCCAGCGCAGCACTTTCAGCACAGGCTAGATGTGCTCCCGCCTAGGGAGACCCATCAGCAGCCTGACTGCAGCATTCTGCACTAGCTGCAGCTTCCAGATCAGCACCAAAGGCAGCCCCATGTAGAGGGCGTTACAGCAGTCTAGCCTCGAGGTGACCATCACATGGATCACTGTGGCCAGGTCGTCATGGCCGAGGAAGGGCACTAACTGCTGGGCCAGCCAAATATGGTAGAAGGCCGATGGGCCTCCATCATTAAGGAGGAGTCCAGGAGCATGCCCAGACTCCTAACCTCCAACGCTGGCACCAAAGGCGCCCCATCGAAGGTTGGGAGAGGGTACCCCAGCCCTGAACCAATCCGACTCAGCCCCAGGACTTCCATCTTTGCTGGGTTTAATTTCAACCAACTCAGTCTGAGACAACCAGCCATGGCCTGTAAAGCCCAACGAAGGTCGTCTGGGGTAGAGTTCAACTGGCTGCCCAACATCAGGTAGAGCTGGGTGTCGTCTGCATATTGGTGACACCCAAGCCCACAACTCTGGGCAATCCGGGCAAGAGGGCGCATGTAGATGTTAAACAGCATCGGGGACAGCACCACCCCCTGAGGCACCCCACACTCAAGAGAGTGCCTCCAGGACTGCTGATCCCCAATTGCCACCCTTTGTCCCCAGCCTTGGAGAAAAGAGGCAATCCATTGGAGGGCGAGCCCCTGAATCCCCACGCCAGTGAGGCAGTGGGCCAGCAGCTGGTGGTCGACCGTGTCAAACATGCCAACAGATCTAACAGCAACAGTGCCGCCACACCACCTCGATTCAGATGCCTCCGGAGGTCATCAGTCAAGGTGACCAGCACCGTCTCTGTCCCACTTTCAACGCACTTTCCTTCCAACTGGATATTAATGTCTGAACTGGCAAAATCCAGTTGGAAAGTGCACTGAAAGTGGATTGTGTTAGCCTTAAACGCAATTTTGAAGTCCAGGTATAAAATGTTTTTATTTATATTCCATTTTCTCCCCAAGGAAGACCCAAAGGAGCATCCAGCATAATTGAAGGGGAGGCTGGGCTAAGAGAGACGTGGCAGAGGAGAGATTCTTCTCTGGGCCTCCCAGATCGAAGCCTGACACTCTAACCACAACGTTGTCCCATTGGAGAGACAATATTGGAAACTCCATAACGATCGACAACTTTTCTGAGGTGTAAGTTTTTGTGTGTCAGACCTCACTTTGTCAGATCAGAGGTTTGACTCACGAGAGCTTTTACCTGGGGAAATTTTGTAGATCTTTAAGGTGCTACTGGAATCAGAATTTATTTGACTACTACAGACCAATATAGCTACTCACCTGAAACATAGGAAGCCATAGCAGAACCCTTCCAAGGCTTCTGCTAAGAGTTAAATCACAGTTGATTCAAATCCGGCTGTTCCTTCAGGAGCTCCAGCTCGAATTCTAGTACTTCATTAAGAATTCTGTTTTGAATTCCTAATGGATGTCTCGCCTCAGAGTGAATCAGGCTTCTCGGTACTCATCTCCCAGATCCATCACTTTTCTCCTCAAAAAACATCGCCGGGGAGTCTTCAGCTTAGTTGATTCTTGTACAAATGAGGTGGGAATGGGGATCTGTCTTCTCCCTAATGGCCATTTCGGCTGGCTCTGACACTTTCACTAATTTAACTTAATGCAGCCAGTAATTAGGAGGTAGACAGAAAACAAGATGTATCATTTTAAATCGATACAATGTTATGCGTCCTGTAATTGGACTCAAGCTTTCCTCCTGAATTTCAGAATCCCCCTTTGGCCATGGTTTTTTTGTTTGTTTTATTTTTCATTTTGTGACCAACTGTCCTGATATCGTGACAAAGATGAAACGGATGGGTTGTAACCTTGTGATAACTGTGCCAGGCTCTTATTGATACATTATAAGCAGGGCCCCAGAAAAATAGAAGTTCTACACGACGGCGGCGGCGGCGGCAGCGGCCTGTTCTGCAGAACGAGCTGTTGAATTTTCATTGCATGAGAATTAGGCGAGCAATTTGGACTAATTGCTGCGAGATCTGCATTAATTAGATCGTCTCCATTTCATGGAGATGCTATCAAGAATGTGGTGTTGTTTTTTTAGAAAAAAAATCTGCTTGAGGCTGTTTTCCCCAAATGGGAATTAATGGGTTTTTCACTACCTGTTCTTTTTTTAAAAGTTATTTATGAGTCAAAACGTCGTATTCCGAGTCTTCTTCCTCCTTTTCCATTCTGAAATGAGCTTCTACTAAATTCAACCCGCTGGAGACCTGCAAGTTCCGCATCTGAATGTATTTGTTTGTTTACTTCATCTATACCCTGCCTTTCTTCCCAATTGGGTCCCAAAGCGGCTTAACGTTTTTCTTTTCCCCTCCACTTTATCCTCACAACAACCCTGTGAGGTAGGTTAGGCTGAGAGCGTGTGACTGGCCCAGGGTCGCCCAGCAAGCCTTCAAATGGCATTTGACACAAGATCTTATTCTGCTGTCTTTGTGGGGCCGTCAGCCAGTAGCCTCTCCATCTACTACTGCCTGTTTCATGCTAGATTCGAGTCCAGTAGCACCATGGAGACCAGTGTTCCCTCTAAGCTGAGTTAGTGTGAGCTAGCTCACAGTTTTTTAGCCTCCAGCTCACACATTTTTGTCTTTGCTCAGGAAGGGTAGCTCCAGAGCAAACTGATTTATGCAGTAGCCAAATCGCTTGCTCACAACTTTAATGCCAGTAGCTCACAAAGCAGATTTTTTGCTCACAAGACTCCACAGCTTGGGGGGAGCATTGATGGAGACCAACAAGATTTCCAGGACATAAGCCTTTGAGACTCAAAGCTGAGCTTTGACTCTCGAGAGCTTAAGCCCTGGAAATCCTGCTGGTCTCTAAGGTGCTATTGGACTCAAATCTGGCTCTTCTACCCAGTGTGGTGTAATGGTTAGGAGCATTTAGTGGTTAGAAGCATGGACTATAGTATGAGAGAATCGAGTCTGGTTCCCCACGCCTCCACATGCAGCTGCTGGTGTGACTTTGGGTCACTGACAAGTTCTCTCAGAGCTGTTCTCTCAAGAGCACTTCTCAAAAGAGCTCTCTCAGCCCCACCTACCTCACAGGGTGTCTGTTGTGGGGAGGGGAAGGGAAAGAGAGTGTAAGTCGCTCTGAGATTCCTTTGGGTAGTGAAGGGCAGGGTATAAATCCAATCTCTTCCTCCTCCTCCTCTTTTCTTCTTCTGATCAATTTGGCTCCTGTCACGGCTCAGATGAGGTGTCACCTGACGCTGCCACCGCTCTGGTTTTAGGATCCCTTGAGAAGACCCAGAGCACCCTTCCAAGACCTTCAGTCCTCCCTTATTTGGCCGAATAATAGGCATGAGGACCAGGCAGAGTAAACGACAAATAAAAGGTTTATTTTTACAGGAGATCAGTCAAATATGGGAAACAAACAAGGTGCAAGAACAGTAACGATAAGTGGGCGAAGAGAAAAGAAACCAAATTCCCTGACGCAACTAGACTCACAGTCCCTAGCTCACTGTCTCAGTTGGGCCTACTCACCCTTCCTCTCAGGGTGATGGTCTCTCCCAGCAGCAGCCTTCCTTCTGGCCCTGCTCTCTTGGAAGAAAGAACAGCTGTTCTTCTGTACCAGCTCTTTTATTATAAGTCCCCTTTCTCTGTGATTGGCTAAAATTGACGCCAAAACCTCTCAGGGACTTCTGGGAATTGTAGGCCTGGCCTCCTCCCACCGCTGTTCTGGCTCCCTGGGCCTGCTAGGCCTTTACTTGCAGAGCTCAGATCATGACAGCTCCCCACCTGAAACTTCCCGTTTTGTGGAGGTAGTGAGGCAGTGCCCAACACTGCCATCCTTCTGAGCTTTTCTTTAACCCACACTTCTGAGCATACCAAATCAACTTCACTACTCCACAACCCATTAAGTGGCCTTAAGAGTACTTAATTCTGTGTCCGACTGTAGCCCCAGACAATTTTCCTTCATTTGAATAATTTATACAGGTCACCGAATTCCGCTTCTCTGGGCACAGGGGTTTGTTTATCTCAATCGCAGCACGTCAATATTTATTTCATAAAGCACAGAGTATGCACAGCATTATCGGCACAAACAACCCAGTGAACTCCGTGTCTTCACAATTCCTCAGTGGTTTGGGAAGGTATTTGTGTATTTATAAAGGGTTTATCAACTTTCTTTTGACATCAGGGCTGCAGGCAGGTAAAAAACCAAATTAAAAAGGCAATCAATATCAAATATTTGAAAGCCAAAAGAGGAACAGCATACTAACAGCAGGAAACCGTTCCCTACCTTCCCCAGAATCAAGCTTCCTTTAAAGCTCAACAGAATAAGCAACTCAAGTTTTAGAGCTTCAGGTGGGTAGCTGTGCTGGTCTGCAAGAGACAACGAAGATTTGAGTCCCATAGCACTGTAAAGACCAACAAGACTTCCAGGATAAAAGCTTTTTTTTTTGGTGGGTATTTGTTTGCGCGTGTATGTGCATGCGTACCTGGAAGTCATGGTGACTTCTGGTGACCCCTACTGGGGCTTGGACATGTCACAGAGGTGGCTTGATATTGCCTGCCTCTGTGTCCTGGCCCTGGTATTCCTTGGAGGTCTCCCATCCAAGTACTTGCCAGGGTCAGCCCTGCTTAGCTTCCAAGATCTGGGCTATCCAGGTCAGGGCCAGGATGTAAACTTTTGAGAGACAAAGTTCCGTTTGTCAGATGGAAATAGAAATGAAGACCTCTGAGCCTTACTTGTATCTGGCACAAATAGGATTTTTGACCTCAAAAGCTTATACCCTGGAAATCCTGTTGGTCTTTCAGCTGCTGCTGGACTTGGATCTGGCTCTTCCATTTTACAGTATGGGAGGATGGAAACCTTTCTGGCCTTTTCCGGGAGGCTGTTTCACAAATACCAGAGAGCAATCAACAAAGCATGAATTTTTCCCATTGCAAGTCAACAGGCAGACTTCGGAGGCACAATCAACAGACCCTGCTGGGAAGAGAAAATCTTCCATCCAGGAACAGGCAAGGCGAGGAGATCCTTCAAGTATGCAGGCCCCAGTCACCTCCAGTCAGAAATAGGGAGCAGTGAAGGGAATGCAGCATAGGAGTAAAATGGTCCCAATGGCCAGCCCTGTTAGCAATAGGAGTGCTGCTTTATACACTTGCTGAAGTTCCTGGATTGTCTTCAAGGGCGGCACCATGTAGAATGTTGGGGTAGTCTAGCCTCAAGGTTATTGAAGCATGGATCAGCATGACATTGCCCTTCCTGATGCACATGGATCTTTGGAACTAAAATAAATGGGAATATTCATTCAAGGTAGCACAGGGTATATTACATCTTCCCCTTTCCATTTACCTCTGTATATCTTAATGTCCACAATGGCTACTTTCTGGATCTGTCTGGAGCTGCAGCAGTTCACACATGCACATTTACCAGTTTCATGGGGAGCCACAGGCTGCGGTCACACACACTAAATAATCCACTTTCAGTGTACTTTCCAAGTGGATTTTACTGTGTGAACTGGCAAAATCCAGTTGGAAAGTGGATTGGAAGTGGATTATTTAGTGTGTGTGATCACAGCCACAGTTTCCCATCACCACCTGCTGTCATTTAACTACCTGATCCATCTATCCATGGCTGTAGAGGAAAATTGATTTTACCTACTGGGCAGGCTCAAGGGCAACCTCAAAGCAGAAGGAAATAAAATGCCACCACTACAATGGCTAGTACAGAACCACAAAGCTGTTCCGCACAATGCTCAAGCTGACATCGAATAATGAAGGCCAATCGGAGGCTCAGCTCCTGAAAGACAGGTATGAACAGAGTTCACATCACCCCTGTTCCTAGTGCTGAGTCCACTTGTTCTTGCCACCAAATCACTCAGCTTCTCCCCATTCTCATTTTACTCGCTGGTAAGTGCCTGTTTCTTGGGGGGTGGGGGTTTCTGTTGCACACATGTTTTGCTCCCTCTTGTGGTTGATTCAATATCACACTGATTTATGTCCAGCATAAAAACCTGCAGGGTTTAAATCTACAGGGAGATATGCTGGAAACAAACCTGTGTGATACTGAATCGACCACTAGAGGGAGCAAAATATGTGCGGAATGGGGGGGGGGAACCAAAGAAACAAGCATTTACCAGGGAGTAAAATAAGAATTGGGAAAAGCCCATTATCTAGTGCAAATTTAGTAATGGTGTGAAACTGGTGTGCAGGCATTCATCAACAATCACTGAACATAGAGGTGAGGATCCCAAGTCTCCTTGCCACGGTCAGAATCTGTGTCCCAACTACAGTTCTTCATTTTTCTTACCCACGACTGAGGAACTTTGGCCAAGCAATGGTTAAACTGCTCAGTCAGGACTTTCTTCTTCTTAAGGTCAAAATAATAAGATTCATATGTACTTGCTGTCATCGGAGATTTTCAAGGTAAAGGTAAAGGTTTCCCTTGCTCAAAAGCCAGTCGAATCCAACTCTAGGGATGCTGTGCTCATCTCTGTTTCCAAGCCGAAGAGCCAGCGCTGTCCAAAGACATTTCCATGGTCATGTGGCCGGCATGACTAGACGCCGAGGCGCACGGAATGCTGTTCCCTTCCCACCGAAGCGGTACCTATTTATCTACTTGCTATTTCTTGCTTTTGAACTGCTAGGTTGGCAGGAGCTGGGACCAGAGACAGGAACTCACTCCGTCATGCGGCACTCGGGTCTCGAACTGCTGAACTATCGACCTTCCAGTGTGCGGTTCTTGCAGTGGTCAGAATCTGCGTTCCAACTACAGTTGTTCATTTTTCTTACCCACGACTGAGGAACTTCGGCCAAGCAACGGTTAAACTGCTCAGTCAGGACTTTCTTCTTGTTAAGGTCAAAATAATAAGATTCGTATGTACTTGCTGTCATCGGAGATTTTCAAAGCACTTTATAAATATTCATGCATAAGGGGGGGAACCTGTGGTTGTACGCAAACAACCATCACTCACAATAAATGCTGGTTTCGAGTTATTAATCCTCTCTCTTCTTCCCTTCCCTCCCCCCACCCATCATCCCACTAAGTTGATCTGGAAGCAAACCCATCTTCTAATATACACGCCGCCTCCCAAAAAGCACCATCTCAGATCTATGTATGCACATACATATTTGAGGTTTAATTTATATACATGCCGCTGAGTACATGCGCTGGGCAGGCACAAATTTCTTTGATTTGTGCTAGCTAAATTCAGTTGATGTAAACATAGCTGGGTGGGGGGAGGCAGCTAGCATGAATTCCGGCCACAATGATGTACTTTCGCATTAACTATGTAGCCACCAAAGACATCCCTGGACATTTGCTGGCTTCAGCTTTCTATCAGAAGATCCCATGGCTGTGGTTTGAAATTACTGGGCTGGATGGAGAAAAGAGGAAACGTTCATAAAATGAGGACAGGGAGAACATTGGCTAAACTGGGATTCAAGCAAGGCTTTGCTTGCCCGGTGAACACGCAATCACAAATCTCATTAAAATCAGAGTTGGATATTTTCTCTTACCTGTTCCCTGAATGTTAGAAGCCCACTAACACCTTAAAAGCTAACAAATTTTATTCCCATAGAAGCATTCGTGAGATTTTGTTAGCCTTTAAATGCTGCAGGATTCTTATTTTAATTTTACTACAATAGACACAGTTCCCACTCTGGAATTATCCTCAGGGTTAGCTCTGTAGATATGTTCACCTCACCCATAAAACTAGAGGCAGTAGCAGTAGCAGCTGACATGATTGTTCCCCTCAGATGCCCCCTCCTGGCCTCCTCACCCCCCTGTTCCGTCCTAGATGTCTGATCCTCAGCCCTCAGCTTCCTCTACCCCATCAGACTTTGCACTCTGGCCATCTACTCTTCACTTTATTCAAGTGGGCCCATTATTTTCCTTCCCTGGGACCTCTTCTTCCCTTTCCCCACTTCCTCTTCTAATCCCCCCATCCTCTGTCCACAGTTCCTTCAGATGTCACTTTCTTAAATGCCACAGTATCCTTTTCATCCAGCTGTCCACCAGAGGCCTGTTTCTCAGTCCACCGCCTGTTGTTTCTTGTTGTTGTTGTTCAGTCGCACAGTCGAGTCCGACTCTTCGCGACCCCATGGACCAGATTACGCCAGGCCCTCCTGTCTTCCGCTGTCCGCTGAAGTTTGCTCAATTTCATGTTCGTTGCATCAATGACACTGTCTAACCATCTCATCCTTTGCCGTCCCCTTCTTCTTTGACCTTCAATCTTTCCCAGCATCAGGGTCTTCTCCAGTGAATGCTCCCTTCTCATTTGGTGGCCAAAGTATTTGAGCTTCAGCTTCAGGATCTGGCTTTCCAAGGAACAATCAGGGTTGATTTCTTTTAGGATTGACTGATTTGATCTCCTTGCAGTCCAATGGACTCTCAAGAGTCTTCTCCAGCACCATAGTTCAAAAGAATCTATTCTTCGGCGCTCGGCCTTCCTTATAGTCCAACTCTCGCAGCCATACATTACTACGGGGAAGACCATTGCTTTGACCATGCGGACTTTTGTTGGCAAGGTGATGTCTCTGCTTTTTATCATACTGTTTAGGTTTGCCATCGCTTTCCTCCCAAGGAGCAGGCGTCTTTTAATTTCATGGCTGCAGTCACCATCTGCAGTGATCTGGGATCCTAGGAATGTGAAGTCTGTCACTACTTCTACGACTTCCCCTTCTATTTGCCAAGGAGTGATGGGCCCAGATGCCATGATCTTAGTTTTTTTGATGTTGAGCTTCAAGCCCACTTTTGCGCTCTCCTCTTTCACCCTGAGCAAGAGGCTCTTTAGGTCCTCTTCACTTTCTGCCATCAGAGTGGTATCGTCTGCATATCTGAGGTTATTGATCTTTTCCCCAGCAATCTTAACTCCAGCTTGCGATTCATCCAGGCCAGCATTTCGCATGATGTACTCTGCATATAAATTAAATAAGCAAGGTGACAATATACATCCTTGTCGTACTCCTTTTCCTATGCTAAACCAATCAGTTGTTCCATATCCGGTTCTAACTGTTGCTTCTTGACCCTTATACAGGTTTCTCAGGAGACATGTGAGGTGGTCCGGTACTCCCATCTCTTTAAGAACCTGCCATAATTTATTGTGATCCACACAATCAAAGGCTTTAGCATAGTCAATGAAGCAGAAGTAGATGTTTTTCTGGTACTCTCTTGCTTTCTCCATAATCCAGCGAATGTTGACAATTTGATCTCTAGTTCCTCTACCTCTTCGAAACCCAGCTTGTACTTCTGGCAATTCTCTATCCACGTACTGTTGAAGCCTAGCTTGTAGGATTTTGAGCATGACCTTGCTAGCGTGTGAAATGAGTGCAATTGTGCGATAGTTTGAACATTCCTTGACATTGCCCTTCTTTGGGATTGGAATGTACACTGACCTTTTCCAATCCTGTGGCCACTGTTGTGTTTTCCAAATTTGTTGGCAAATTGAGTGCAGCACTTTAACAGCATCTTCTTTTAAGACTTTGAATAACTCAGCTGGGATACCATCACCTCCACTAGCTTTGTTGTTAGTAATGCTTTCTAAGGCCCATTTAACTTCGCTTTCCAGGATGTCTGGCTCGAGGTCAGTGATTATACCATCGTGGTTGTCAAGGGCATCCAGGTCCTTCTTGTATAGTTCTTCTGTGTATTCTTGCCATCTTTTCCTAATCTCTTCTGCTTCTGTTAGGTCCCTACCGTTTTTGTCCTTTATCATGGCCAGCTTTGCATGGAATGTTCCCTTGATTTCTCCAATTTTCTTGAAGAGATCTCTAGTCCTTCCCAATCTATTGTTTTCCTCTATTACTTTGCATTGTTCATTCAAGAAAGCCTCCTTATCTCTCCTTGCTGTTCTCTGGAAATCTGCATTCAGTTGGGCAAATCTTTCCTTTTCACCGTTGCCTTTAGCTTTCCTTCTTTCCTCTGCTATGTGTAAAGCCTCATCAGACAGCCACTTTGCTACAACCCTGAAATCAGGCTCTCTGTCCTGCTCCGTTCTGGTTTGTTGGACCCTAATCAACCAGTTAGTTCAGTGGCCTGCATTCAGACAAGGACACTTATAACAGGTAGTTTAATTAAAGCACCATTTTTTTAATATTTGGAAAAAACATGTTTTCCCTGAGATATACGTGGGTTTCCCCAACAGGTCAAATAATGACCTCTGGGAGAGTTTCATGCTGAGAAAATGGCACATGGGGAAATGTTGAAGCCACGTCTGTTGAAGCCCTGCATGTCTGACTGTTTCATCTGCTATAGGATAGGGACCCTAGATTCAACCTGTGTACTTTTAACATGTCCAGTTGCCGGGTTGAGCCAGCAGCAGGGCTGGGGGTGCCGACATAGGGGGCTAAGCATGACATTGGCAACGTCACTGCTTCATTTCTGAGTAGAACCCAGAAGTGGCAAAGGGTAGCTCTAGGAATTGCTGGGAACTCTCTTGGTTTACCATAGAATTTCCGATGATTCCTGGAACTACCCTTTCTCACTTCTGGGTTGTATCTGGAACTGATGTAGCGATGTTGATAATGTTGCTTTTTTCCCCTTCCTGCTGCCACTCCTTTTCTGCCCTCCTGCTGTGACATGCAACAGAGCTTGTCAGTGGGAGGCCTCTTGCTATACTCGGCAGCCTAGCAAGCCTAGAAGAGTGTGCCCTCAGGACCCTCTGTGCCACCTTGAGGCTTACAGGCATTATTAAAAAAATTTAGCAGCCTGATAGTGGTCTATTGTCATCAACTGACTGTCAGATCTGCAGGTCACAGCCATCCTGCTATCAGTTTTGCAGAGGATCCATTTCAATAGGCTCAGTTCCAAGCCCGAACTAATGTTTTAAGAAGGGAGGGAGTACCAAGAGTATTTCTCCCTTCTATTAGCCTACATTTCATATCCTTGATCCTTTGGTTTATTTAATCTGCCGGGAGAAGCTTGAAGTGAGTCATAGTCAATCATAGTTCCTAATCCATTTATAGACATACATCTCTTTTAATACCTTTTCCATTTGGTTGAATGAAACCGATCTCCTTTCCAACAGGCCCATTTTAAGGAGTAATTTTAAGCCAACAATCTATCGGCCCTTGCTAGCCATCATTTGCCCCACTGAGAACTCCAGTTGGTGCGTGAAATAATCCACCCCATTGCAGGGGAAGCAATTTTATCAAGAAATATTTATTACTTTAATACAGGAAAAGCAAGGAAGTTCATCTTCAGTGCTATCTCTGCTCTGCATAGCAAACCTGATTAAACTTCTACTCTTGCTCTGTCTCAGCAGATAACAATAATGTACCAGGAAAACGTGCTTAATCCCTCTGGATGCTGGTTCTACCTTATTACTTCGATTTATTTATTTTTTGCTCTGTTCCTCTTATAAATATGCCTCCTCCCCTTATTTGTATAGCGCGATGCAATCTCTGCATTTTTCACAATCCATCTGGATGGTTGGGGGGAGGAATGCACGGTGTCCCTAAGGCTCGGTACCTACTGCCTGATGCATGTTGCCCCCTACCATGCTGGTTGCCAAATGTTGACCATTAGAACACAGCAAAAATAGAATATACATGAAGCGTCCTTCTGCTGAATCAGACCCTTGATCTGCCAAGCTCAGTACTATCAATTCTCTCCAGGGTCCGAGGCAGAAGTCTTTCCCATCACTCACTTCTTGGTCCTTAAAGCTACAGATGCTGGAGACTGAGCCTAGGAGCTTCGGCTGGCCAAGTAGATACACTTCCCGTGAGCCATGGCCCCTCCAGAGAACCACTTTGGTGTAGTGGTTAGGAGCACAGACTCTAATCTGGGGCAACTGGGTTTGATTCCCCACTCCTCCACTTGCAGCTGCTGGTGTGACCTTGGGTCAGTCACAAGTTCTTCCAGAGCTGTTCTCTCAAGGGCAGTCCTTGAGAGAGCTCTCTCAGCCCCACCTACCTCACAGGGTGTCTGTTGTGAGGAGGGGGAGGGAAAGGAGATTGTAAGCCGCTCTGAGACTCCTTTGGGTAGTGAAGGGCGGGGTATAAATCCAATCTCCTCCTCCTCCTCCTCTTCTCCTTCTCCTTCTTCTCCAGATCCTCAAGTCTCACAGCGAGTATGCTGAATAAGATGAAACAAGGAGAACAAAAGCTTCTCCCCCTTCACTCTCCCTCACTTTCCCCCCTCTCTCGCCCACCCACCGCAAGGAGGGTTTTTTCCATTGAAGATGGTGGACTATAGGTTGCCAGCTCCAGGTTGGGAAATACCTGGAGATTTTGGGGGTGGAGCCTGGGGAAAGTGGAGTTTGGGGAGGCGAGGGACCTCAGCAGGGTACAATGCCATAGATCCCACCCTCCGAAGCAGCTATTTTCTCCAGAGGAACTGATCTCTGTTGTCTGGAGATCAGTTATAACAGCAGGAGATCTCCAGATGCCCCCTGCAGGCTGGCAACCCTAAGTATACCCCAATGTACCCCCTGAAAGCAGTCAGATTTGCTACCTTGTTTGGGGCCCAAGGTAGGTGGCGTATATTATAACTTACATCCTCTGCAATAAGAACAATTTTCCCAGCGTCATGCCAAAGGTCACTGCCCAAGTTTCCACTCTGTTTTGGTTTGCAGAAAGCTCTGTTCTGCCATATGCTGACTCGGTTTACCCCAGCCTGCTCACCAATGATTTAAAAGCCAAGAGAGGGTTTAGCCTTTTACATATAGATATGGGGGGGAGTCATTATCTGATCATATGCAACCACATATCCACCTAGTTTTATATCTGCTGCTGGACAGCTGCCCGGGTCCTGCCCCACAAAATCTGGCTATGGGCTTGGAGGCCGTGGTGGGGTGGCTAAAGAAGAGCAGGCTGAGGCTGAATCCAACAAAGATGGAAGTTCTGTGGCTGGGTGTGTGTGTCAGGGTTGGGGCTCAGACTTCCCACTCTGGATGGGGCGCCATTAACACCAGTGCAATCTGTCAGGAGTTTGGGCGTGACTCTGGGGGCCCAGCTCAGAAATATTGCCAGGCTGGCGTTCTTTCATCTACGCCAAGCACGGCAATTAGTCCCCTTCTTGTTGCGCCCTGACTTAGTCACAGTAATCCATGCTATGATCACCTCCAGGCTAGACTACTGTAACTTGCTCTAGGTTGGCCTGCCCTTGAGACTGACTTGGAAGGTCCAACTGGTCCAGAATGCAGTGACGCAGGTCTTGGTGGGAATGCCCCAGATGGCATATATACAACCTATGCTGCACCGGCTTTACGGGCTCCCAGTGGAATACCAAGTCAGTTTCAAGGTCTTAGTAGTGACTTTTAAGTTCTTGTGTGGCCAGAGACCCATGTACCTTTGGAACCATCTCCTCTGGTATGTTCCCAAGAGAACACTTCAATTCGTGGAGAATAATTTGCTGGTGATCCCTGGCCCCAAAGATGTCCATTTGCCCTCAACCAGAGCCAGGGCCTTCTCACTCCTGACCGTGACTTGGTGGAACTCTCTGCCAAACACTACCAGGACCCTGCGGGATTTAATGCGATGGGACCATCGCTGGCACCCTCCCTCTTTCACCTCGTTTCATCTGTTCCCTCCTCCTGCCCTGCCCATGGGGTGGCAGCACAATCCAGTATGGGAATTAGTTTTATTAAAGGACCACCTTGGATTTTAGTTTTTTAATTACATGTTTAACTGTATATTTGGATCACTGTATGATTTTATCTATTGTTTTATCATTGATGTGTATCACCCAGAGTCCTGTTTTTACAGGGATGGGGTGATTCATAATTTGAAATAATAATGATGATAATGATAACCAGGACATTTAAATGCCTCCCCATGCCTTACCTGGTGTTATGTACTGAATGTGAATCGCTCCTATCTATTCACATGTTAAGCTTGAGTCTGAATGTGGCTCTTCAGATGTCGCATTGCTATTGGTCGGTTTCTGCGAAACCTGTATAATTACCCAATCACTGAGTGATATTGTTGCAAAGAGGGAACGGTCCTGATTGGCCTTTATCCCTGTATTCTGATTGGTCTTTAACTTGTAATGGGTGTGGCTTTGACAGCCTGGGAGAGTTTAAAAGAAGGAGCTGTGCTCCCCTACAGTTGCTGTTTAATAAAGCTGAAATCACTTGAAGCTGAATCCTTTGAGTCTCATACCTAACACCTGGCCTGTCCAAGGGCTGGCTTGCCTGGGCTCTCCGCAGCTTCAGGGTGTCCGGGCAAGCCAAGGGAAGGCAGTATAAACTGCCTCGCCTCCCCTCCCCTCCAAGGGCCGGCTTGCCTTCCCTTGGCTTGCCTAGGTGCCCCGCAGCTGCGGTGAGCCCAGGCAAGCCAGCCGTGAAGTGCCCGGGCAAGCCAAGGGAAGGCATGGAAGTGTGACCTAATATGCTAGTGAGTTTCTGCTGTTGGGTGTGGCCTATTATGCTAATGAGTTCCTGCTGGGCTTTTTCTACACAAAAAAAAGGCCCTGATGATAACAACAACAACAATAATCAGGGCTTTTTTGTAGAAAAGCCCAGCAGGAACTCATTAGCATAATAGGCCATGCCCCTGACAGCACAGCTCATTAGCATATTAGGCCACACCCCCATGCCTTCTGTTGGCTTGCCTGTGCACCCCGCGGCTACAGAGAGCCTGAGCAAGCCAGTCCTTGGAGGGAAGGGAAGGCAATTTAAACTGCCTTCCCTTGGCTTGCCCGGGCACCCCACAGCTGTGGGGAGCCCGGGCAAGACAGCCCTTGAAGAGAAGGGAAGGCAATTTCAACTGCCTTTCCTTGGCTTGCCTAGGTGCCCCGCAGCTGCGGTGAGCCCAGGCAAGCCAGCCATTGAAGGGAAGGGAAGGCAGTTTAAACTGCCTTCCCATGGCTTGCCCAGGTGCCCCGTGGCTGCGGAGCGCCTGGGCAACCCCCCCTTGGAGGAATGGGCATGGCCAACTGGGAAGCCAGCCAAAATGCTGTTCCAGTGTGTTCTAGCCCAAAAATAGCCCTAAACCTCAGCATTTATAGTATGCAAAATGGCAGACCATGCAATATATGTCACCTTAATATTCATGAGTATGCATTTAATCCATATGTGCTAGAGACAAGATGCATCCATTCTCTGGAGAGAAAGAGTTATAGCCCTAAAGGATTACTGTGCTAGCAAATCACACTGATAGAAATTTAACAAGGCACCCTCAAAAGGCAAAGAGCAGGGCAAAATAATAATTGTGCTTTACCAAAGAGGAAACAAAAATTAGGGATGGTCCCCAATATACAGGGACGGTTGAAGCTTAAGCACTCAGGGGTCCAGTGATGACCATGAAACCTCAGGCAGTAATTGGCTGAATTACTCTGATGTCACAGAAGGGCAGGGCAAACAGAGGGGGTTGAGCTGCTGGTCCATCAGTGCATAGGGTGCTGATAGGACTGGCAGGAAGGCACAGGAGATGAGGGGAAGGAAAAGAGAAAGCAAGGGCCAAAGCAGGAAGTGTTTGGAGCTTGTGCACCCAGCCTCTCTTGACCTCCATTGATCAACTAGGTGGCGGGGCCACACAACCAGGAGAACGCAGAGTGGCAGTAAAGACTGGAGCAGCTGCCCTCTGTAGTCCTGTCTTGTACACAGTTCCTTATTCTGTCGGACCTGCCTCCTGGGTAAGACAGAACAAGGGTATCCAAACCTGTTGAATTTTGAGAACAGGTGGCAGGTACCACCACAAAATGGCCGGCATGGGGGCATGGCCAACCAGAATACAAAGGGAGATTCCAAACCAAGTATCTTCCTGTGATGAAGGTAGCTGTTTCCAAATGGGTAGTCTCTACAGCCTCAGATATGATGCCTCCTGAGCCTCTGAACCATCTCCTAGTCTAATGAGATAGAGCAGGAGTCCCCAACATTTTTTAGCCTGTGGGTACCCTTGGAATTCTGACACAGTGTTGTGGGCACAGCCCAAAAATGGCTGCCCACAGGAGGCGGACCCAGCCACAAAATGGCTGCCGCAGCTTACTTTCAGTCATACCATGAAGATCCTTGTGTTGTGATGGCAGCTGCTGCCAAAGCAAATGTTTTCAAAAATCTACACTGCCAATCAATTCCCAATGGCCAATCAGAAGCCTTGCTGGGCAAAAGCCCCACCTAGAAACATTTGTTGGGCACCAGAAAAATGCCCACATTGGAGACCCCTGAGACAGAGAAAAGCCAGAATTGGCTCTTTGCTTTGAAATTTATAACTACCCTCCCCACCGAAGCAGGCTCAGGGCAGCTTACATAAAAAGTTAAAACACATAAAACAGAGCAATTATAAAATCAATCAAAGTTCTAGTGACAGTAAAGAGGAGAGTGGGAACCCAGAAGGCCATGAGAAGGTGCCACATTGGTAACCACAGAGACAAAGAATCCAGGCCACTGACCTAATGTGGGACACTGATGTGGGACGCTGACAAATCACATCTGCAGACTATCACCACTAACATGTTGGTATCTTTTCCAGCCACTGCACCAGTTCCTGCAAGCACTTGTCATATTCCATGGGAATAATCAGATTTCCAGTGGCATAAAATTAATTTCTTTGCAACCAGCAGGGCTCTTAAAAATCCAAAATTTGCATACTTCACGGCCGACACTACATTTAGCAAGGGAGAATTCATATTTAGTTCTGGTAACTAATCTGTCTCGGAACACCTCTTCCCAGAAAGAAGCAACGACTCGACACAGAAAATCAGGGCCTCCAATTAGCGATTGCCACACAGATATTTTGAAGGATCCTGTGGGGCTATTAGTATGTGCTCTCCACGGTGCAACTGTCTATGTTGTCATGATGCCACATTATCCTACTCTAATGATCACCAATTGACTCTTCCCCCCCCGCCCCAGAATTAAACTCGTAATTAACGGTGGGGCTGCTGAGGCTTTGTGAGCTTCTTTAATTGACTGCCAGAAAGCGGATATTTAAATTATGATTGATGGTGAGACTTCCGGGCATTGACAGGCGATACTCGATGCACTGTCATTTTCGACTGACCTATTCAAAACAGAATGATTCTCTAGGTCATGTTATCTATCATCTATCTATCTATCTATCTATCTATCTATCTATCTATCTATCTATCATCTATCTATCATCTATCTATCTATCTATCTATCTATCTATCTATCTATCTATCTATCTATCATATATCTAATTTATATCCTGCCCTCCCCACCGAAGCAGTTATTTCAATGAAGCTCTGGACTTGGAGTCAAAGGGATTAGGTAGCCCTCAATCATAGATGGGTTTGTACAGATAACACCCACTCTGCCATAAGATTCTGACAACTCCCTGATTGCTGGGGAGGGCATCAAGTTGCCCAGACCTTTTGACACGACTGCTGTGTTTGGGCCAGTGTCAGTGACCAAGGCCAGCCTGTGATGGACAGGTGCTTTCACAGCTCCCCACCCACCCCATCACATAGGGTTGCCAGCTCCAGGTTGGGAAATACCTAGAGATTTGGGGGGGTGCAGCCTGAAGAGGTTGGGATTTGGAGAGGACTGGGACTTCAGTGGGGTCTAATGCCATAGAATCCACCTTCCAAAGTGGCCATTTTCTTCAAGTGAGCCGATCTCTGTCACTTGGAGATCAGTTGTAATAGTGGGAGATCTCCAGCCACCACCTGGAGGTTGGCAATCCTGCCATCACATCTTCCAGTAACAGTGAGTGAGTTGATTTTCATTATGGGGAGGGTTGCGAGTGGTCAGTAAGGCCGTGTTAGCAAATAACTGTGCTGGTTTGTGTGATGTTATTACAGAGGAATCCTGGGAAGATAGAACAGGAATCTGAGGTAAATTCTTCTACTTCTCCTGGAGTGACACACAACACCACCTTCATTTCACCACACACACACAAAAAGCTTATTGCCTCTTCTTTAGAAAGACTTCTATGCTTGGTGATTTGGTGGGTAAGATAAGGAATGGAACAAGTTATCGTTTGGAACAGCAGAACTCCACCTTAAAACAGTTACAATTTCGCACACCCACGGCTATACCGAACTGACAGACTATTTCTGCCAGACAGAGAGAAAAAGAACAATTTTATTTATTTTCCCTGTTTCTCTGCCACTTCCCCAAGCCTTCTTTGAGGCAACAAGACTTTCCCTCCATTTAACCCTGCCAAGGTTCCACAGCCTCTCAGTGGCTGATACCACTTAATATCTGCCGGCCTACTATGTGAGACGCTGACAAATCACATCTGTATACTGATCACCCCTTCCATGTTGTAGGCAGGGATTTTTGGGGATGTCTGGAAGGTGGAAATAGAGGCTGCCCATCACACAGCCATACTCAGATTTAGCCGTTTGCGATATGTTCTTCAGTTTAGGACCCCAGTGCTTATTTATTTAGAGACAGGGTTACCATATTTTGAAAAGCAAAAAAAAGAGGACATATTTCCCGACTGACTACTTCAAACAGGTGACCACCAGGACAGCTCTCATTTTAAATGCCCCGGCTATTTAAGCTGTGATCATAGCTACTAACTAGGAATGTTCCCAACCTTCCAACCCAAAAAGAGGACATTTTCATCCGTTTTTTTTTTAAAAAGAACCCAAAAGAGGACAGCTACCGGAAAATGAGGTAATCCTATTTAGATACTTGTACCTGGCTTTTTCTTCCCAATGGGGATCCAAAGTGGTTTACATTCTTCCCTCCTCCATTTTATCAGCACAAGCATAACTCTGAGAAGTAAAATAGGCAGAGAGGAAGTGACTGGACTGAGGTTACCCAATAAGTGTCATGGCTGAGTAGGGGACACCATCCAGTGCTGCTTCAAGGATTACTAGGAGAAGGTACACAACGAATGCCTCAAGCACTTTTAAAAGGTGCTCTACATGCCATGTGTTAGTGATAAGAATTTAAAGTTGTAATAAATATTGTGATTGTCCGAAGGACAGTCGCCTTTAAAAATGAGTTTCCACAAGTTCCCTTTATTAAGCACCACTCAGTCTGAAAATTTGGAAGGAAAACAGTGCCACTAAACCTAGGCCAAAAAAAAAGTGGTGATTATTTTCTGAGGCTGCATAATGTATCAAAAGAGAAAATCTGACTAACAGTTGTGCACCAGAATACACAGAAACAGCTGACTCCAAAAAGCCGCATCAGAGCAGATGAAAAACAAATCAGAGGAAATCAGAAAGGAAAATGAAATGCGGCAAAAAATATAAAAAGTTGTACATTTGTTATGATGCAATGGACTCTAAGGAAGGCGCACAGCACTCTCTTCACCTCTGGCATAGCTACGGGTTCCAAAGAAGGATGGTGCTTCTGTGTGCCACTTCCCACTTGACAGTCTGAATGGAATCCAGGAAAGACCAAGATGCACTGGGGGCCCCACAAGAATATCTCCATGCATCCCATGGCACTCAAAGTATTATTGTTTCCCTCTCTCATTCCATACCATGTTTGTGTCCTGGAACAGAAGTACACTTTACAAAGAACGTGCACATGCATGCCTCTAAGGTTTCATTCCATTATTATTTTATTTCTTCAGACTATTTTCCACCCAAACTCCTTAGATTCACGGCAGCTAAGAAAACAACAAGTTGCATGGAGATAAAAGCAACGAGACAGTCCATCCACAAGATAAAAAAAAAACCCACACAAGATGAACATAACGCACAAGATGAAACACACCGACAGAATAAAACCACAGCCTAACTCTGTGAAACAGTTCACCCTCTTCTGGCTGCACTTGAAAATATAAGCCACTGACCACGCCTCCCTGAATGCAGAAAGTGAAGGTATTCTCTGCACCAGCTGTGATTATTTACTTATCTATTTATTTATTTTCAAAGCAAGAAACATTCAGAGATGGTTTGCCATTGTCTGCCTCTGTGCAATGACCCTGGACTTCCTTGGTGGTCTCCCATCCAAATACTAACCAGAGTCAACCCTGCTTAGCTTCCAAGATTTCATCTGATCAGGCTAGCCTGGGCTATCCAGGTCAGAGTTGCCCAATATGATAAACCATTCTGAAGGAGTGGACTGAGCACAGAGAATGCCTGGGACCTAACTATTTTCATGCAGACAATCTGAAGAGAATGCACTACAAGAAGAAAGCTGCTTGGAGAATATAGTGATGTACTGGAGCATAACCCTGTGCCCTGGGTGTTTCCCCACACCCCAATGGCAGCAAGTAACTGGGGATAGAGAAATAACATCATCACAATGCCAGGACATGGACTGAGTTAAACTAGTTGTTTTTGTGCAAGTGGCTGTTGGAAACACACCTCCTGGACAGGAAAAAAAGGAGTAACTCACACAGATACACATCTTGCAGCCTCTTCCAAGGATGGGCAACTGCACCAGCACAATGATTGATCAAACCACAACCAATGCATGGAATTATCTACCCCAGCAGAGACTTGATAGGAAAGAGGGAAGGTCAGAACAGCAAATCATGCAGGGATGCAACAGGCAACCCTCTACTACAAGAATATTCATTTTCTCATGGCACACTAGTCATCCTCTTCTGGTAAGTAGGGAATTACCACACAAAAGGGTTATGGGATGTTGAAGAATGGAACAGAATATTGAGAAAGAAAGAAAGACAGACAGGCAGGCAGACAGATAGATAATATAATCAATATTCCTTCTTGATGAGCTTGGGCACGAACAAAATTCATTCCCTTAGGATTATTATATTTTGCTTCCTTGAAAAATCTGCACCAAGTCCTCCTAATGAGGAAATCGATAGCTTGAACACTGCTGATGAGATTTTAGGTGGGTGATGGATCACAAAGTCTTGCCTGTGATGAAGCAGTAAAGCCAAGCAGAATGGGAAATATTTCATGAGGTGACATATAAATTTGGGCTTTTATGATGCTGTGAGCTAGAGCTCTGGAAGCCCAGGCCCTCCTCTCGATCACACGCACCCCCAGCCCTGCAATGTGGGAAGCTTTCCCGCTTCCAAATGAGACGCTGTTTATGATGTAGCGCATCTACTAGCTAAAGCAGCTCAAAATGAGGAGCTGAGACTCTTGCAAGGCAGCTGGGATTGATCAAAAGAAGCGGCACTCCTTCTCCACCGGGATTCTGCGGGGGGAAACTTGTCATGAAATCTGTTCTTATTACAGAGGGAGAGAAGGAGCTCGGAGGGAGTCAAAATGTCAAATGGCTTCCCCAGAGGCCAGCTGACCAGCTGCCTGATGCAAAATGGGGGCCATCGCATCTGCATAACTAGCCAGTGGGAGAAAAACAGAGGCATGCTTAAATATCCTCCGTGAGAATAAAAAGCATCTTGAGGGTATGGCAGCAGGGAAAGAGGAAGTCAAAAGGCCCTCCCCCCTATCATTCTCCTCCTTCAACGAACAATCCCAGAGGCTGCATTTGCAAAAGAAATATGTATATATAATTTACCAGGAAGAAGCCATAGATGCATAGTTGAGGGAAAACACATAATCAGAATGATATTGGAGTGTCCGTTGCTAAATCACGCCACTACCAAGGACATGTACTTGTTTGATTTGTTTTGTCAGTCCACTTTAGGGTTACCAAATGTGGGTTGGGAAATTCTTGGAGATTTTGGGAGGGGGTGGAGCCTGGGGGAAGATGGGGTTTGTGGGGGGGGAACCTCAGTAGGGTACGATGCCATGGAGTCCAGCCTCCAAAGGAAACATTTTCTCTGAGGGACTCATCTCTGTCATCTGGAGATCAGTTGTAATTCTGGGAGGTCATCAGGCCCCACATGGAGGTTGGGAACCCTAATCCAATTGCCCATAAAATGAATGGGAGGAGGAGAAGGAGAAGCAGCAGCAGCAGCAGCAGCTCTGCCACTGAGCCACGACCCACCCTGTGCAAGCACCGCTCGGTGACACTGGAGGAAAGAGCTACAGGCAGCAGTGAGCAGATGAATGGGAAGCATGCAGGTTGGTGGAAGAAGAAGAAGAGATTGGATTTATACCCCACCCTTCACTTGGAGTCTCAGAGCAGCTTACAATCTCTTTTCTCTAACCCCTCCCCGAAACAGATATCCTGTGAGGTAGGTGGGGCTGAGAGAACTCTTTGAGAACTGTAACTGACCCAAGTTCACCCAGCTGGCTTCATTGTGGAGGAGTGGGGAATCAAACCTGGTTCTCCCAGGTTGGAGTCCGCTGCTCTTAACCACTTCACCAAACTGATCAGGGTGGGGAGAGTGGCTGTGGTTCTGGGGGCCCATCCTGGACTTTTGCCCAGGGCTCCAGACTCACAAGAGGCTGCCCCTACCTACCTGGGGAATGGCTTTTCCCCATATAACATCAAATCCAGTCAACTCTTTAACCAACCTACCTGCTAAACCTAGCAACAGAACAACTAAACATCATTATGAATATAAATGAAATACAAATTCAAAATACAACTATACTACCTGTAAATATAACTATAAACTTTACACTTAAATGTAACCAGATTAACTGAATGAATATTTCAAAGCCTCCCTCTCCTCAGCTCACCACACTGTCCAGGGGCACCAACAGCTCTGTCAGAAATGAGCTAATTTCAAGCAGCCGCTGAGATGACATCAGCCAACCGACAGCATTGTCCAGCAGCCATAACTGTGACCTCACAAAGAAAAAAGACCGGGGGGGAAGCTGATTGGCTGAGCTGACCCTCGTATTTATTATAGACTCAAGCACAAATTCTGTCTATTGTTCCATGATCTTTATCCTGCCTTCTTCCAGGGATTTCAGGGTGACAGACATGTTTCTCCCTTTCTTCATTTCAACCTCAGAAAAACCTGTGAGGGAATGAAGTTGGAAAGAGAGTGATTGGCCCGAGGTCACCCAGGGAGCTTCAAGACTGAGGAGGGATTTCAACCTAGATCTTCCCGGTCCTGAGGTGACCCTCTAATCACTGTACTATGTGGGCTCCTCTTAGCTGGTGTCAGGTAGCTTCAGAGGGCAGCCATGTTGGTCAGCAGTAGAACAGCTAGATTCTGTCTTACCCCACTGAGACATGAAAACCAACAGATCTGCTCAATATCAGCTATTGCAGGGGTCGGGCTACCCTTGGACATACTGTGCAGGTCTGGTGCCAGGTTTGGGGGACTGGGAAGACAGTTCCCGGGGCCCCCTCCCCTACCCACAGCCAGGCCCTCATATCTTCTTTCCCTCCAGTTTGGTATAGTGGAGCCAGTTTGGTGTAGGGGTTAGGAGCACGGACTCTAATCTGGGAGAAGCGGGTTTGATTCCCCACTCCTCCACATTCAGCCAACTTGGGTGATCTTGGGTCAGCCGCAATTCACTCAGAGCTGTTCTCTCATGAGCAGTTCTTGAAAGAGCTCTCTCGGCCCCACCTACTGCAGAAAGTATCTATTCTGAGGAGGGGAAGGGAAGGGGATTGTAAGCTGCTCTGAGTGAAGGGTGGGGTATAAATCCAATCTCCTCCTCCTCTTCTTCTTCTTCTGCTACAAACCTGCTTGGGTGTCTTTCTGTCGTCTGCTCACAAGCCCTCCCACAGCCTGTGCTCACAGCAGCCTGCAGCCTTTTCCTCTAGTGTCACCGGGTGGTGCTTGCACAGGGAGGGGTCATGGCTCAGTGGCAGAGCATCTGCCTGGCATGCAGAAGATCCCAGGTTTGATTCCCAGCATCTCCAGTTAAAGGGACAAGCAGTAGGAGATGTCAAAGACCTCTCCCAGAGACCCTGTAGAGCAGCTGCCAGTAGACAATACTGACCATGATGGACTAATGGTCTGATTCATTCAGTAGAAGGCCGCTTCGTGTGTTCATGGGGGATGGAGTGCTAGAAAGTAAGTAGGCAAGGGGTGCTGGCAGCAATGGGGCCCACCAGAAACCCTGGGCCTGGCAACTATCCCCCCTCAGCATATGGTGACACCAGCCCTGATATTTTGGGTGTAATCTAAGGTTGCCAGATCCCTTGGACCTGCTGGTGGGGTATGGAGGGTGAACTTACCAGGAGCAGGGAGGAATGCTGAAAATAAACACAACGTGCCTACGTGACCTGGAAGCATCATAGGCATGTCGAGGGGGGGGGTATGCTCTGGTTTTTGAGCAAAACTCTATGGTAAAATTAACTTCTACCATAGAGTTTCACCCAAAAGCCAGAGTGTCAGGGGCCCCCATGTCACCTATGTGCCTGCTCCACTTCCAGGTCACGTAGGCATGTTGTATTTTTTTCCAGCTTCTTGCCTGTTTGAGGAGGTAATGGGGAGGGTAGAGAGTGTTAGAAGTGGAGGAGTGCTCAAAACTGGGGGACCCCCACCCAAGGGGGGTCTGATATCCCTTGTGTAATCCTAAGAACATTATCCTGAGAGTGAGCCCCGTTGAATAAAATGGCTGTTTCAGACTAGACCTGCTTAGGCTTGCTCCCTTGAGTCATGTGGATGTTCAACATAATATCAAGTTCTTAATGAGAAACCTACTATTGGTTGCTAAAAATAGCCCAGGCAAAGTGCAGGATGAATTCATCTGTGCCCACGACCACCCATGAATAGCCAGCTTCTTGAGATATTAAAGAAATGGACAAAGTTACCACAAAACTTCTTAGTAGCATGGCAAGGAATTCTTCAGTCTGTTCCCAATGAAAAATGGACTTTATTTTTGATGACTGAAATAGACTTCCAGGATATTTTAAAAACAGGCATTAACACTTTTTCCCTTCAACAATTTGTTACTTTCATCTGAATAACTGTACAGTATAAGGAGCAATAATGTTTTAAAAGCTTTATCTCTGTACTTCCAGATCCCTTGCTAAAACTAGACATGACGTATATAGCACCGAGGGGCTGTGTTGTAGCCCCCCAGATTAGTACCTGGAAAATATAGGGGGCTTCAAGGATAAAAAGTGGCCACCACAGATTCAGCTACTCCCATTTCCATCACTGGAAATATAATGATCTCCTCTGGTGCCAATCAAATTGATCTATGCTTCACTTTGCGGCAGATGGCAAGAATTGAGAGACACGAGAGGCAGGAATAACGGAGATTAAAATGTGCATTTAGAGATGGGAGGAGGCTCAAAAGCAATAATTCAGTGCACACAAAGTCTTCTGGTTTTGCATCAGCTGCACAACATTAGACTTAAACCAAAGCCTTGCATTGAAAAATTAGAAAATGCCTTTGACAGGGAAGGGTGTCTCTCACCTTGGATCATTCCAAGCACAGACCAGATGCAGGATGATGTTGAGGAACACAATAGGTTGACCGGGCGGGGGGGGGGAGCAGCTTACCAGCAACCAGGCTAGAAACTGGTTATAAGATGTGGAAACTAGGACCCAGAAGAGTCTGTCTTCAGCTGATTCCCCAAAGCTGAGTTGTGGAGCTCTGGTGTTACCTATAGAAGCTGTTTGTGGAGTTGGGAGAATTTTCGCTCAAGGCTGGGCTCGAGGGTTTTCCTAATGTGCAATTCCCAACTCACAATGTGCCATTCCTAAATATGATTTCCACTGTTCTGTGTCAGTAGTCAAAGATGATCAACAGAAAACCAATTCCTTGATCCAATGCACATCATTTGTTTTTTTTGTTCTCCAGCTGTAGCCCCCCAAAGTTCTTGGCCCTGGGCCTGGGTTTCCTGCTGGCCTTGGCCACCTAGTATGGCTCGGAGTAATCAAGAGGTAAATGCACTCTCCACCTATGATTGGCGGCAATGTTGCCACCTGAGAAGTCCCAGAGGATGTGACGGGAGCTGGTGATTTGGTGAACCAGGACAAAGAACATCTGTGATTATTCAGGGAGAGGAGCAGGCCCAGAAGCACTTGTGCAGACGCAAGGGAAATGTCTGGTAGTGGGAACAGTAAATCCACAAATGAGGAGCACGCGCTTGTACAGATCCTCACTAGAGTCCCATCAGCTCCAGAATTGACCAGCCACCACCAGGCAGTTCTAAATATTCCTTAGAATATTTTTACAGTTTGGACATTTTAATGTTTTTGCATTTGC
Organism: Gekko gecko; assembly: GCA_029375565.1. NCBI lineage: Eukaryota > Metazoa > Chordata > Lepidosauria > Squamata > Gekkonidae > Gekko > Gekko gecko. Next base: position 152,090,099 of record JAPDNY010000007.1, read on the forward strand.
CACTTTAGGGGCCCTGATCAGACTGAAAGGTGGCACAAAAATGTTTAAAATAAAAATAAATAACAGAGTCACACACAAACACACACTACAGCTGTAGCTTCTGCTTCCTCTTCCCTGGTTCGAATCCCGTTCTTCCATGGATGCCTGCTGGGTGACCTTGGGCCAGTCACACACTCTCCCCCTAAGCTTCCTCACAGGGTTGTCGCGAGAATAAAATGGAGTAGGGGGGAATGATGTAAGCTGCTTTGTTGTATAATAAAGTGCACGGTATAATAAAGTAAGCAAATAAATAAAATACATTATTACAAGTGGGGCGTCCACAAGACTCATGGGGAAGGAATCCCATATCCCCCCCACTATGAGGTTCCAGGCCCCACACCCAAGGCTGAGCCCGACAGCCAGCACCCAGAGCCACTGCGGCCTTCCACTGCCACAACACTCAGGCCTGGAGTGGCTGCCCACGTCCTCCTCCTGGGGCCACGGTGGCTACCAGCATCCTCTCCTGTGGCTGGACCGGCAGTGGCTGCCAGTGTCCTCCTCTGCCAGGTCCTCATTGGCTGCTGGCCTCAGCCACCGCCAGGCTGGAAGCAGCAGCCAGCATCCTTCTCCGCCACAGCAGCCGGCTGTAGCACTTTCCTTAAGTGCATGCTCTGCACGTGCACAGACAACACAATGGTATTTTGGAGAGATTTAAAGAACAGAGAGAAGAAGAGACTGGATTTATACCCTGCCCTTCACAACCCGAAGGAGTCTCAGAGTGGCTTACAATCTCCTGTCCCTTCCCCTCCCCACAGTATATGCCCTGTGAGGTAGGTGGGGCTGAGAGAGCTCTTTGGAGAACTGTCCTTGAGAGAACAGCTCTGAAAGAACTTGTGACTGACCCAAGGCCACACCAGCAGCTGCATGTGGAGAAGTAGGGACTCAAACCCGGTTTTCCCAGATTAGAGTCCACGCTCCTAACCACTACACCCAACTGGTTCTCAAACACCCCAATTTTAATTTTTGTTTTAAGGTTTTCTGCAAACTTGAGGAGTCCCCCGTTTGCTGAAAAATCTCTTTAGCGTCCATGAGGCTCCCATCCGTGGATTTAGATATCTGCAGATGGGGGCCACATGGGGCTAATAGTATACAGACTCCATCTGAGTGTCCCTAGGAGATGCACAGGAAACCATATTGCTCAGTTTTGAGAACAGCACATAGAGTCATCATTGTTATTTTTTGGTATTGTTTCAATTGCGGCAAAGGACGTGTTCGGGCATCAAACCAAACCCTCTCTCTTTCAGGCACCTCATATGATCGCATTGATGATTTGCTCACCATCCAGAGCCAACACTATTTCAAGAGGCTCGGCCCCTGAGCAGTTGGCACCAGTGAGCATGGCAGCTGCCTGACTAGGCACCATTGGTGCATGCCCACCAGGTACTCATTTGCTTGGACTTGACATGCCCCAAGTTCAGCCAATCAATCTGTATTCGTTACAGGCATAGAGAAGCCAAGACTGACACACACAGAGAATCACCAGCACAGCTACATACCATAACATTTCAGAGCGACATAACAGGCCGATTTTAATATGTCATTATCGGCAGCTCATGCATCAGCTATGTTTTCAGATGAAGTGGCTTTCTACTGAGTCAGACCCTCAGTCTATTGAGGTCAGTATTGTCTGCTCTGACTGGCAGCAGCTCTCCGGTGGTCTCGGGGACTTCAGTGGACTTAGAAAAGTGTGACTCTGCTTAGGACGGTGCTATAAATTTCTACAGTCCTTTCACAGCAACAACAAAGGAAGACCAAAGCAACGAGAAGGAGGAAGAAGAGGAGGAGGAAGAGACTGGATCATACCCTGCCCTTCACTACCCGAAGGAGTCTCAGAGTGGTTTACAATCTCCTTTCCCTTCCTTTCCCCACAACACACACCCTGTGAGGTAGATGGGGCTGAGAGAGCTCCCTTGAGAACTGCCTTTGAGAGAACAGCTCAGAACGAATTTATGACTGACCCAAGGAAACATTGACTGACCCAAGGAAACATTGTGGAGGAGTGGGGAATCACACCTGGTTCTCCCAGATTAGAGTCCGTGCTCTTAACCACTACAGCAAACAGGCTCTCTAAAGAATGAACTACTACAGCCACATAGAGTTCAGCTCTGTTTCAGCTGCGGGTGAGAACAAAGGGGTTGAGCCAAAGGAGCAACTTAAAAGGCAGGTTTGGAGGCACAGTGAGAAGGAAAGGAAAGAGGTGGTACTTCACTGATGCTATATGGCCGCCAGGTGTTTTCAGAAATCTGTACTCTCCATGGAATTGTGTAGAGGCAAGGCCATAATGTTCCCATAAACTGGTGTGCATTAAAAGTTGAGGACATTTCCAAAGGATGATGCACACTGGTTACTTATTTGCTATACAACACCCCCGCTTCTTTCAACCATGCAGGGTGTCTCTGGCCAGTGCCAGCACATAGCAGCAAGTGAGCAACAGCATTTTGCAGTTAGGAAATGAGAATCTTCTTGTCCCTTCCCTGCTCCTCCCAAAGGCAACAGAGAGCCCTGGCTGAGTTATAACAAGCACCCACTGGACAGTGTCTGTAACATCATTAATGCTGATCAGCACACTCATACCAGTGTTCATGCAATCTGTTGATTTCTAAATAAACAAACTTTTCCCCTTTTTAAAAGAATTCTATATTTTTATTTATTTTTAAAATGCCTACAGTCAAGTACTCAGCTCTCCCCTGCTATTCCATGTCACTATAAGTACATAAGTGCCGTCAAGTCATAGCCAACTTATGGCAACCCCAGCAAGGGGCTTTCAAGGCAGGTGGTTAGCAGAGGTGGTTTGCCATGGCCTTCCTCTGCAGAGTCTTCCTTGGTGGCCTCCCTTCCAAGTACCAACCCAACTCTCTGTTTAGCTCCTGTGATCTAATGAGATTGGGTTATACCATACCATTCTACATCCCAGTGTTTAGATTGCATGTGTAAAGTACCATCAAGCCGCAGTTGATTTATGGCAACACCAGCAAGGGGCCTTCAAGGCAAGTGAGAAGCAGAGGTGGTTTGCCATGGCCTTCCTCTGCAGAGCCTTCCTTGGTGGTCTCCCATCCAGGTACTGACCCTGCTTAGCTTCCAAGACTGAGCTATACCATGCCGCCTTCCTGCCCCTCTTCACTACAGGGGTATTCATTTATTTAGAATGGGATAGTCAGCAAGATTATCTCCTCCACCACCAGCAGCAAAAGCTGACAGTTTTGTAAATCTTTGACTTTAATTCTTTCTTGTAGCTGCTTTGTGGGGGAAGGGGTGGGGCGTGGCTCAGAGCTAGAGCATCTGCTTTGCTTGCAGAAAGTTCAGTCTCCCTGTCTCTGCTTAAAGGGGACGGGAGGAGAGGAGGCTCTTCTGCCCACTATGAATCCCCGGCTCAAATGCGCTCCATCGCTACAGTTTGGGGAGCCTCAGCACAGATCCACGTTCCCATACCATGGTCTAAAACCGAACTTCCGGCACAGCCCTCAGAGAAGACCATTTCCTCCAGCAGCCCTGTTTCTATTCCACGTAACCCATGGCGAGGGGGACAGGGCACCACTGGCACTGAATGAGTGCCACAGTAACGGGGAAAGAACTGTGTTTCAAATCCTCTTTGAAGGCCATACCTTTGCCCCAGAAAAACACCTGCATGGATGCCTATTGGCTTCGTTTTTGTTATTGAGGGGAGGGAAGCTTTTGCTGATAAACTGACCTCTGCTGCCCTCTAGTGCACCTTAGTTTAACATCAACCCGTCTTCGGCAAACTACTAGGGATGCCTTTGTCAGTTTTGTATTATCAGACATCGAGGGATCCCAATTTGTAACAGATTGCGACACTTGACTTTGATCTGTATGACAGGATTATTGATGTATTTTACTGGAGTTTTGTTTTATTTTGTACATATATATATTTTGTATATTGGTTATTATTTCATGGAAGCCACTCTGAGCCTGCTGCACAGGGAGGGCAGGATGTAACTCTGGTAAATAAATAAAAAAAATTAAAATTGTGTCCTTCAAATGAGAGGTGAGCAGGTTTCTCTCCCTTCTGTTCCTAAATGGTTCTGGAATTTCACTGTGACCATCCTTCATGCTTCCTTAATTACAATTCGACAAAAGAGAATGTCTGAATTAATCCCCAAATCGAGTGTGTGCAATTTTGGTATGGCTCAGAGTTCGCTTGCATCTTTTTTTTCTTCCCTGATACTTTTAATAGGTTTGCCAACCTCCAGGTGAGAACCGGAGTTCTCCCAGAATTACATCTGATCTCCAGATGACAGAGATCAGTTCCCCTGGAGAAAAGGACCACTTTGGTTGGCAAACTCTATGGCACTGCACCACGTTAAGGTCCTTCCCTTCCCCACACCCCATTCTCCCCAAGCTCACCCTCCAATTCTCCAGGAATTTCCCAGCCCAGAGCTGGCAACTCAAACTTTTAAAGATGCACATGGATGAAACAGTCTGGCTGTCATTACATATCACTAGTGTTGCTAGCTCCAGGTTGGGAAAGAAATACCTGGAGATTTTGGGAGTAGAGTCTGAAGAGGGTAGGATTTGGGGAGGGGAGTGGAGGGCCCGCAGTGGGGTACGATGCCATAGAGTCCACCTTCCAAAGCAGCCATTTTCTCCAGGGGAACTGATCTCTGTCAACTGGAGACCAGTTGTAAACCCAGAAAATCTCCAGCCACCACCTGGAGGTTGGCAACCCTACACACCACAGCATACAGGTTCTTGTTGTGTGGGGCTCCAGAGGCACGCCCATGCTTTCCTGCACATTACTGAAACAGGGCATTGAACAGAGTCTTAATTTGTGCCACATGTACAGTCACAGAGACCATAGTATAAATGGTCAGGTAGTTATTCAGTTTTAAGTACTTATCTCGGATAATACTGGCTCTGTTGTACCGCCTGAGAAATTTGGAACTATGGTTATTGTTATAATTATTATACTATACAACTCTTTTTATTGCTAATATTACATGCTGTTGTTATCGTTATTGAAAATAAAATTGTTTAAAAGAGAGGGGGAGAGAGAGACACTGATCTTTGGGGATGCATCATTTCATCAGTGCGTTTGTGCGCATCATTAATGTGCCAGAAGCATAGAGTGGGAAGGACAGAGATTCAAAGGAACCGGAGGGTGTGACCAACTCTGCTTGCACTCTCCATTGCAATTTTTATCCCTCCCTCCCTCAGACTGCGGAATAGCAGATGTGTTTCTCCCTGCCTTCATTTTATCCTCACAACAGCCCTGGGAGGCATGCCAGGCTGAGAAAGAGTGATTGGCCCAGGGTCCCCCAGGTGACCACATATTTTCCCACCAAGTAGCACTGCTTGAAGGGTTCCCCATCATGCATTCACAAAGGGAAAGGCCTGAGGTGTGTTGTGTTCATTATTTGGAGATATCCTGTTTGTCTTTTACTTAAGGTGGTTTACTAGAAAGCATACACTGCAGCCCTAAGCGTGTACAACCTGAAATAAGTCCCATCTTATTCAACATGACTTTCTTCCCAGTAAGCATGTGTAGGACTGCAGCCTTAATCTCATACTGGATCAGATTGTATTTATTATAGAACTAGGAGCAAGGCCCGTTGCAGCAGCAATGCAATGGGCTCTAGAAAGGGGGGGGCTTTTCCCACTCCCCCTGCCCCCCTCCGTAGCCGCTCCTCAGACCCTGGGTGTGCCATGGCGAGGGGACGTCCCAGCAGTGTCTCCGTGTCCGGGCCATCTCTGAGCACACAGAGGGGCGGCCCCTCGTTTCCTCCCCCCTGCTGAGACCGTGGTGTCGAGGGGCGAGTGCAGGAGCCGCCAGTGGCTCCCTGCCCAGCTGCATCCAGCGGACTGTGGGGTGCCTGCACCGCAGTCAACCCATCAGCCCCGGGACCATTTTCTCTGCAGCCTCTCCATGTGGGCCCTTGACTCTGTCGCCTCTGCTCAGCACTGTCTGGCCGTCCCGCTGGGCTCCTGCCCTCAGCAGAGTTCCCGATGGGCGTGCGCTGTTTCTGGTGTGGCCGTAGCACTGCTGCTGGCCGCCTCCCTCCCTTCCCTCCCCTCAGAGTCCTCGGCCTGCCGCTGCTGTGGCTGGGCCAAGCAGAGGCAGAGACCGTGGCGGCAGAGAGGAGTGCACAGCAAGGTAGGCAACAGAGCTCTCAGCTCGTGTTCCTCTTCCACCTCTCTCCACCCGGGGCCTGGCTCGCCACAGTCCTCAGATGATCGGGCAGCCGCAGGAGGGAGGCACGAGGAGGCCATGGCTGGAGTCTTGTGAGGAAAGTGGCGGTGGTGCAGCCCAGGTTGGCAGGCCACGGCGAGGCTAGGCAGGCCCTTGCTCCTCCCTCCCCAGAAATGGATGACTCGCTGGTTGCACCTGCCGGAGGGTCCATCCTGTAGACTGAGGGCAAGACACTGGGGGGGGGGGCTTCTGTGGGCAGGACACCGTAATGCATTCTGAGTGGCAGTTCATGCGACCAACTGATTTTGGCACACATAGGAAGTTACAAGGACCAAAGGAGGGGTCACAGTGATAGATAATATATCAAAACAAAGAAGCACTGTGATATATTTGAACATTTAATGACAATTATGTATATCTATAAAAAACTTTAGAAATTCTAAGATATTCAAGACAAAACTTTAGACATTAAAACATATTCAAAACAACATCCAATATTCTCAATGAGCACCCGGTTATACACTCATTTCAATAGTCTTCCTCAGGAGTAATACTTTTAAGTAACAAGGTGTCAGCCTTTAGATACATTTTAACATGGCAGCATTAAACATTCATTTCAATAGTCTTCCTCAGGAGTAATCCTCTTAAGTAGCAAGGTGTCAGCCTTTTAATACATTTTAACATTGCAACATATCCACAGAGGCAACACAAACCCACAGCAATAAAACAATTTAAGACGCCCCACCATCAATGCAAAAAGAGAGATGCCGCGAAGGCCATATAAATGTTGACCACTAGATGGCAGCCCATCCCTGAGGAAAGAAACTTAAATTGGTTTAATCTCTACAGTCTCAGACGCGATGTCCTTAATTACCTCGGGGTCGTTTGAGGGCAAAGCATCTTCCTGAACTGTACAGTGCTCCCGTATTGCCGTCCAAGGCACTCGACCTAGAAAGCACAGCATAGGCAGAGCTCCATAGCCTGTGGCAACTGCACCAATTAAACCTGGGTGGGAAAGCTGTGGGATTTTTATGTAAGGACTAAAATTTCTGATAGCATCTCTCTTCTTGACACACGTGCTTCCCAGTCACACTTTGCTGCAACGGAGCTCCTGAGACTTGACTATTTAATAGAACAAGGTGAAACTCCAAGTTGAAGTAAGAACTATATTTATGGTGAGGTTGTATACTTAATATTCTGTTTACTACTTGTACTACATGATGATGATGATGATGATGATGATGATTATGATGATGATGATGATGATGAAGAAGAAGAAGAAGAAGAAGAAGAAGAAGAAGAAGAAGAAGAAGAAGAAGAAGAAGAAGAAGAAGAAGAAGAAGAAGAAGAAGAAGAAGAATCTGGGCTCGTCAGCTCTTATATATGTATATTGTGATTTTTGCAAGCACTACTCTATCTTGACTCTGTATACTGCATTTTATTTTATTAGCATTCAATAAAATGTATTTTAAAAAAAACTGAGTGGAGGAATGAGGGTTGCCAACTGCCTGGAAAAAAGTGTCCTGCACTGTTAATGTTATTTGTCTCCATGCCATGAAAAGCGTCACCTGCCCATCTCCACTCATTAAGCCTCTATTTAAAGGACAGGGCATTTCCCACCCAGGCCTGTTGGCAACTCTACTCCCCATGCCCCCCCTTCCAGGAGCCACAAAAATCCAGCCAGCCAGCCAGCCCTTCATTTATGCCTTCCCTTTCTCCCCAATGGGGACCCCACAGTAGCTTATATTGTTCTCCTCTCCTCCATTTCATCCTCACGATAACCCTGCAAGGTAGGCTAGGCTGAGGCAGGTTAGGCCTATGCAAGATGGGTTAGGTCTCTGACTAGGCCAGTGAGCTGCCATGGCAGAATGGGGATTCCAGCTTCGGTCTCCCATGGTCCAATACTCTTAACAACTGCACCATCCACTACCTTGTGCGGACTCCCTGCTTTAGGAGGGGATGTGAGGTTTCTTAGGCACCAGCTCCACTCTCTTGGACCCTTCCGTTCTGGTTGGCTGGCAGAGCAGGACCTGCTGATGTCACAAAGGCCCTACTGACGTGTTGGGGAAATCAGCAGAGCACCAAAAACACGGCAGAATAAAGACAGCGCGTACTCGGGTGTGTCTAGCTATAAAGCAAAACTTTGCTAGAAAAAAGACATAAAGGGAAGGGTTACATTGAAACGGAAAACAATAAAGAATGAACAGTCTTAGTAGCTTCTCCCAATCGAAACTCCATCTTGTCTAAAACCCCTTGTGATGTCCAGAACAAGGACAACCAAAGTTGCCCCCAAAACTCCTCCAACTGAGTACGGGACAAACAGCATGTAATTTTCTCGAAATTATCGAGATGGGCAGCCGTGTTTGTCTGCCTGTAGCAGTAGAAAAGAGCAAAGGTCCAGTAGTACCTTAAAGACTATCAAAACATGTGGCAGGGGAGGAGCTTTCATGAGTCACCACCCACTTTACAGAATCTGATGACTCACAAAAGCTCTTCCCCTGCCACATACTTTAAGGTGCTCCTGGACTCTTGCTCCTTCTCAATTATCGATTAGCCAATAGAGAGACTTCAATCACCCCATTAAAAATACCATCTCCTCCTTCTCTAGCAGGAACATCTACAGGGAGTCGAATTGGTTCTATGCTAATTAACTCCTATTTGCAAACACAAACAACAGATTAACGCTTTCATGACAGAAGCGGGGACACCTGCATATTCCAACATGATGTCATAAACATCTTTAGACAATAGTAAAAATTCCACCATTCCCCATCAATTGCACACCTAGCAACCAGCACAGACCCAAAGGAAAGAAAGAGGCTTGCGGTCAAGGAGGGGATTGGTGCCGTGGCTGATGATGTCACAAAGGCCTCCTTTCCCTATAACATCAGGAGAGATTCAGGGACAGGCTGCAGCTGCAGGAAAGGAGGAGGAGAAGCACAGAGGGGCAGGTGAGGGGGAGTGGCTGGAGGGAAGGGTCCCAAAGGACAACGTGAATGGAAGAAGCGATGGGTTGGATCCCGCAGTAATGGAGGAAGGAAGAGTTGGCCTGATTCCTCCCACCATTCACTTCTCATGCTACCCCTGGGAGCCTCATCCCCTCTGAGGAGCAATATTTCAGGGCCCACTGGGGGCTGGTGAGGGGTGAGGAACAGTGAGAAAGTCCTGCGCTGCTGGTGGAAGTCCCATCAGTGGAAATTACCCCCAGAGCTAACCCCATGAAATTATCTAGAGATTTGTAGCCTGCTTTTCTCCCTGATGAGGATCCAAAGAACATCAATCTTCTCCCCTCCTCCCTTGTTATCGGCACAATGTCCCTGTGAGGTAGGCTAGGCTGAAAGAGTGACTGGCTCAAGGTCACGCAGTGAGCTTCCCTGGCAGAGTAAAGATTCAAATCTGAATCTCCTAGATCTTAATCTGACACTCTAATCACTGTACCACACCGGCTAACAGAAAGAAAGATGAGGTGAAGCCATCTGAGAAGGGAAGAGGTGGTTGGCTCTCATCTATCTACCAAGTTACCAAATATCTTTCAGGGTGCATTTCTACATCCTGCCCATTTCCATTATCTGGTGGCCATTTTGCCAGGTTTCTTTCTCCACATATTTCTCCTGTCAGATCATTTCAATAGACCGTAAAAGGTCACCATTTCTGAAATTAAGGGTTTTTAAGGTCTGTTTCCCTTCTCTAAAACTGTCCTATCCGTAAATCTGTCCCTGCAATACTTTGCCGGCTAAATATTCCTCGGCTGTACTGTATCATCTCCTGTTCTTTCTTTGCTTTGGGGGAAGAAACCAGCGGGCACCAGGAAGCACATCAGTGGGCACCCTGGCATCCGCTACCCCTTGGGTTAGTCAACTGAAAATCTGGATGAGGGAGACCCATTATCGTCCAGATGCAACTGAAGTTGTCTCACCTCCTCAGGCACTTTCACACGTGCTAAACAATGCTGTTTCAGTCCACTTCAGTGACGGTTTACAAGTGGATTTTAGCGTTTCACACAGACTGATTCTGCATTCATCTTTCCCTCCGTTGTTTTATGAAACCCACGTTGGAACAGCAATTCCCCTCTGCATTGCAGGCTGGTTTAGCTCCCTTTGATTATCAGGATTTATGGTGGCATCCTCACCCCATGCCACTTTCAATTTCTTTGATTGTCGGATTTAATTGTACTTTTTGCATGGATTTATGGTGGTTTTATGGCCACTCAGGGGTGACTCTGCAGTCAGTATGGCATTGCCCCAAGGTATCTGGATGTGGTTTTGAGCTGCACTTTTTCCTCCCAGTTGAGAAAATGCGGAGCAAATGCCAGCTGCAGAATCGCCCGCAGTCAAACCCAGTTGCAAAAATGCACACTGAAAGTGGATTGAAAGGGCGCGTTTGAAAGCGCTCGCGTCAACTGCTGTCCCTCGCAAAGGCGAAGCCTGATGACTTTCCAGTACCATCCACAAAGCTATTCTTGAGATTGATGTTGAAACAGAGACGGATCGTAGAATGCCATATTCGTGGGACGGCATCACTTTGAGAAGTCTGATCAGATTCTGCCTGTGTACGGGGCAATTAGTATCCCCCTATATTTGTACAGTTTCATAGAAGCAACCTGTCTCCTCTATAATAAGATGCGGGGAACAATGATATATGGGTTTGTTTTCTTTTCCTCCATGCAGACTGCTTACATTTAACCGCACGTACATTAAAAAAGTGAGATTAATGACTCCTTTCTTCGGCATCTCCCTCGTTCCCACCCTACTGAGTAAATCTCTCTGTCTGTAACAGTTTTTCCACTTATCTGAAGCTTCCGTCGTCCAGTTTTCCTTTGCGGGCTGGTCTCCTCCCAATGACAGAATGTGTGTGGGGGGGAAATCTCCTTGCAACAATTCACTTTTCCCCAGATGGCTCTGCTCCCGAGTTTCTAGTAGCAGCTTGCTGGGGAAATTTTAGAAACATAAGCTCTTCCAGTCGTGGAAATAAAAGAAATGGGAAACAGCTTGGTTTGGTTTAATTTCTAGAGGCTGCTGTTAAAGGAAGACAGACCAGCAGAACACCGGCTGCCTTATTCCTCCTTGGGCTTGCCAGACTGGGCAGTGGTCAACTGGCCCAACCAGTAAAATAATCTTTAGAACATATTATCTGGAACTAAGGTTCCAAAAGAATCTCTACCCACGCTCCTCTAGATCCTGTTCCTGAACTGCTAAGTTCTGCTCTGGATCTAACTTGCAGCCAATACCAGATCTGAGCACCATCACTGAACCCCCAATAACAGTACTGGCCCACCTTCCAGTGTCGTGTGTTTGCATGTTTTTGACTGGACCTTGTCATTTTAACTGTATTTTAATTGTTTAAATCAGAGGTGTTGAACCAGATCTGACATAAATGCCACTTTGTCGGGCCTGACATAAAATGTAATGCCAGGTACCAGAGACATAAACTTTATAAAAGACACAGGCAAACCCAACTAACGATATTATTTTTCACTCAAAATACAAGCATGCTTAAAACATTAACACTCTTACAGTATTTCTTTAGAATATCTCCCTGATGCCCACCCTCCCATTTAGTGTAATGGTTAGGAACACGGACTCTAATCCGGAAGAACCAGGTTTGATTTCCCACTTCTCCACATGCAGCTGCTGGTATGACCTTGGGTCAGTCACAGGTTCTTTCAGAGCTGTTCTCTCAAGAGCAATCCTCACAAAAGCTCTCTCAGCCCCACCTACATCACAGGGTGTCTGTTGTGGGGAAGGGAAGGGAAAAGAGATTGTAAGCCACTCTGAGACTCCAAGTGACGGGCAGGGTATAAATCCAGTCTCCTCCTCCTCTTCTTCTTCCAATGCCCATTACTCATTAGCACTGGGACAGTATACAGGGACATATCACACAGCCTCTGTCATCTGCCATTCAAAGCGCCAGGCTGGAACTGCTAACCTCAGCCCGGCAGTAACGGGTGTGGGAATCTGCCAGCTTTTATGTCCGGCACAATGCGACTCTGGAGGCTGCCCCTCTCAACAATCCCTCGAGGCTGATGGGGGATTAAGCATACAAAAAAAGCACTCTCAGCAAATGAATGAGCGGGACGGCACAGATGGGCCATGGCCTCACCTTTCGAGAGAGCAGGGCGAGGACCATCCTGGAGCACAATGTGAATTTCCAAGCTACAAAATCCCACTGCTTACTATAGCTAGCCTCTAAGCGAAGCAGGACTACAGCGAAACTCAGTGGCTCCCATTAAGGCAGCCAGGAGTGGGCAATACAATACCAACTGGTGGCAGCGCAGGGAGAGGTAACTGGTGTGGCGACACCCCTCCTTGGCATCTCTAGCCAGGCACCTGGTGCGGTAACGCCCCTCATTGGCATCTCTGCAGGACTGGCAGAGCCACTGCAGCGAGACTCCACTTGTTCCTGGCTTCCAGCAATGGCTCGTGGCTGCAGTCCAACAGGAACATTCCCTGTAAGTCGAACGGCCAGTCCTCCCCTGAAGCGAACGCAGGATAGCAGTTATGACCTGCTCTGAACTGGAAACATTGTCGGGACATTGCACCCTAGAACAGAAGGGGGTACTCTGCTGGATCAGACCAGTGGTCTGTCTGTCTAGAGCCCGAGCATCCTGTCTCGTAGAGTGGCCAACCAGTGGCCCTGGTCGGAGGGTCAATAATCAGGGTCGTCTATTTTCGAGGCTCAGAATGATAACCCACCTGGCTTAACCGAAGTTGGGTATTCACTATCCAGAATCCCTTTATGGGACTTAACCCCCTCTGCTTTAAATTGACTAGCACCAAGGCATCATAGGAATAGTTGTGAGCTAGTCTGATCGCCATCAGTTAAGGATTAAGTTTCATAGTTTTAATTTCTGGTTTTATTGTTCTATAATTAATGTTTGTAAGCTACCCTGAGCCCGTTCCCAGGAAGGGTGGGATAGAAATTGAACCAAACAAACAGACAGGACAGAGAGGCCAAAGTCTCCTCCTTATGCCACAGGAGGTGGTGGCAGCTACAAGCATGGACAGTTTCAAAAGGGAATTAGATAAACATATGGAGCAGAAGTCCATCAGTGGCTATTAGCCGCAAGGTATAGATAGGGACTCTCAGTCTGGGGCAGGTGATGCACTCTATTCTTGGTGCAGGAGGGGGCAGCAGTGGGAGGGCTTCTAGTGTCCTGGCCCCACTGCTGGACCTCCTGATGGCACCTGGTATTTTTGGTTACTGTGTGACAGAGTGTTGGACTAGATGGGCCATTGGCCTGATTCAACACTGTCTTCTCTTATGTTCTTATGTTGCCTTCCTAAAACTGGGATACTACCTCTGGGCGTAGTAGTTCCCTATCGGCAGTAGCTATGAAGGAACCCATTCACCATGAATATGTCTAATCCGCTAATGTAATCTAGGTCTACGACTGTCAGTACATGTATGGCCAGAGAATCCCACAATTTAATAACTCATTCAGTAAAGAAGTATTTCCTTTTGTCAGGCTTGAACCTATTGACTGTCACTGGGTGCCCCTGAGTTCTAGTTTTACGGAAGGGGATGAACATGGGCTATCCACTTTCTCCACCTTATACAGAATTTTATAAATTTATTTCACATCCTACCGGCCCACCCACCGGCAGGGGGTCATCTTTTTGTCAAAATAAAAAATCCCAGATCCTTTAGCCCCTTTCTCATAGGAAAGGTGCTCCAACCAACCCCTTGATCATTTGGGTTGCCCTCCTCTGCACATTTCGCAGTTCTGCAACATCCTTTCGGAGATATGGCAACCTGCGCAGTACACAGTGTTTCCAATGAGGCTGTGTCATAAATCTATACAAGCATATTATAAAGCTTTCGATTCCTTTCTTAATAAATCCCACCATGGGGTTGGCCTTTTTCAGTGCAACTGCACACTAAATCAACGTCTTCATCAAACTATACGCCAAAACCCCACAATCTGGGAGAACCAGGTTCGAATCCCACCAACCCCATGGGAGCTAGCAGGGTGAACCTGAGCCACTCACAAGCTCTCAGCCGAACCTACCTTGCCGGGTTGTTGTGAGGATGAAACAGAGGAGAGGGAAATTATGTAAGCCACCCTGTGTCCCCACTGGGGTGGAAAGGTCATGATTTTTAAATTTTAATTTAATTTAAATACTTCTGTCAAAATTGCAACTACCGGCCAACACGTTGATTCAATCTTCGTTTTGTTCAAATTCTTCGTTTCGTTAAGTATTTTATTAAGGCTTCTTATGCAACCCTACTTCCTTGTGCTAAATGCATATGTTTAACGAAAATTCAAAAAGTAAAAATAAAAAGTTGGTTGTTTCAAATTGCAATCTATAGCCCTTTCAGATGTTGAGATCATGAAGCTCTAATAAATTTTCGGCAGAGGACTAGGGCGACTGTGTCGCTGGGCTCGCCCCACATTCCCTCCCCGACAGACCGCCAGGCCTCCCCACACCGAGTCCCAGGACGGCTTCTTTGTGCGCACGTGGGGGCATCCGGCGGGGACTGACGGGGCGCGGTCGTCCGAGGGGGGCGGTGCTGGGGGGCGTGGTCTGCCGAAGGGGCGGCGCTCCTCCGATCTCTGGCGCCAGCGGCTCCACTGGAACCCTTCAGACAGTCGCTCGCCGGAGCAGGTCGGGTGTCGGCGCGTGGTTTGTGCGCTCCTCTCCGCTCTTCTCCCTCCCGCCGCAGGATGGCGCCTTGGCTGCTGCCGCTCGTGGCTCTCTGCCTGCACCTGTCAGCGTCGAGGGGCGCGGAGGGCGCGGGCTGCGGGGCCTGCCAGCCGGACCGCTGCCCGACGGTGCGGTGCGCGGCGCCGGAGCTGACGGCCCAGGACGAGTGCGGCTGCTGCGAGCGGTGCCTGAGCGTCGAGGGGGAGCGGTGCGGCGGGACGCGGGGCGCCCGCTGCGGCCAGGGGCTGGTGTGCGTGAGCCAGCGGGCGGAGGGGCAGCCGGAGGCCGACGAAGAAGAGGAGGAGGGCACCGGGCGCTGCGTGTGCGAGGAGGACGGCGCCGTGTGCGGCTCCGACGGGCGCTCCTACGGCAGCGTGTGCGCTCTCCGCTTGCACAGCTGGCGCGCCCAACACGCCGGCCGGGAGCGCGTCCGGAAGGCGCACGACGGCGAGTGCAAGCTGGGTGAGCCGACGGCGCAGGGCGGGCGGCGGGAGGGGGGAGTGAATCGGGCAGGTGGAGCTGGAGAGGCGGGCGAGGCCTTTCTAGTCGCTCCCCCCCCCCCATTTCTAATCCCGCCTCTCATGCACAGTTTGTAACCTTCTCCTCGTTGGAGTACGAGACGATTCGGTGCTGGTTTGGACAGTCCCACTTATCCCCTTGTCATGTGGCCACCCCTTATTTTACCGTCGTTTGATTTGGGGCATGGACGGAGGAGTCGCAGGATGCGAGTCCCGGAGCACCGTGGAGACCACAGATAATTTCAGGGCATTTAAGCTTTCGAGAGTCCAAGCTCCCTTTCGTCAGCCTCCCAGTCAGGAGAGGCGTTGTGTAAAGAAGTCTTGTAAAGGCGGCGGAGACACAAGGGCATGTTGGACTCGGCTTGTTGAGAGAAGCGCGGGAAATGGGGGGGGGGGCAGGAAATTGGCTTCTGTCCTGAGAGGAGGAGGAGGAACCCCAGGCAGCCTTTCCTCAGGTCGGCGCAGCGTTCCCTCTAAGCTCTGGAGTCTCGTGAGCAAAAATTCTACTCTGTGAGTTACTAGCATTAAAGTGGTGAGCGAGTGATTTGGCTACTGCATCAATTCGTTTGCTCTGGAGCCCTCCCTCCTGAGCTAAAAGGAAAAAGTGTGATCCAGAGGCTTAAAAAACTGTGCACTAGCTGGCTCACACTAACTCAGCTTAGAGGGAACACTGGGACAGTAGGGTTTTTTTCCCCCCTTCGAACTGTCTGGTGGACGCAAGTGGCTGGATTGAGAATAGAAGCGGTGGTGGTGAGAAAGTGCTCTCAGGTTGCTGCTGAGTTATGTTGGCCCCCTTGGGTTTTCAAGGCAGGAGATTAACAGAGGTGGATTGCCATTGCCTGCCTCTGCGTAGCAGCAACCCTGGACTTCCTTGGGGGGTCTCCCATCCAAGTGCTGACCAGGGCTGACCCTGTTTTGCTTCCGAGATCTTGTCAGCCTGGGCTATCCAGATCAGGGCTCTGAAGTGTTAAGACGGATTTTATTACGGCTTCCTCTTGGTGTGATTTCGGTCTCGTATTCCTGCTGCCGCCAGACCCTCAATGCCCGGAGAGCAGAAGCTTAGCTGGCGGATTGTGGCCTCCCTAGTATGGTAGCAGGGGTGACCCATACGGGTGTTCAAACTAGGCAGCACCTCTTGTCTGGTTGGCTGCTTAAACAGGACAGTGTCTCAGAGGCCGAGTATGTCCCTTGTGCGCTAAAAGCACCCAGGTTCATGCCTGGAAGCTGCTGGTGGGTCACTCAGGAGTCTTTTGGTTTCTTCCAGATGTTAAGTAATTCTCTTTGTTGTGTCTTTATTTATCATCCCATTTACACCTCACTTTTCACCCCATTAGGGACCTATGGTGGCTTACGACATTCTCCCCTTCCCCATTTTGCCTGCACAACAGTCCTGTGAGGTAAGTTAAGTTAAGGGTGTGTGACCGGCCAAAGGTCGGCCAGCAGGCTTCCATGGCAGAGCGGGGATTCGAACCTGGCTCTCCCAGATCCTAGGCTGACTCACCAGTATACCATATACCTTCCCTCATTACAGCTGATTCTATATCATTCTCTTTTCATCTACATGTGTCTTTCTCACTCTGAATGACCACAGAGAAGTCTTTGGGCAACGCTGGCTCTTTGGCTTGGAAACGGAGATGAGCACCACCCCCTAGAGTCGGATTCAACTGGCTTTCAAGCAAGAGAAACCTTTTTCTCTACCCTAAGGAGTCTCAGAGGGGATTACAATCGCCTTCCATTCCTGTCCCCACAACAGGCACCTTATGAGGTGGGTGGGGCTGAGAGACTTCTGAGAGAGCTGTGACTGGCCCCAGGTCACCCAACAGTCTTCAGAGAATCATAGAATCATAGAGCTGGAAGGGACCTCCAGGGTCATCAAGTCCAACCCACTGCACACTGCAGGATATTCACAAATACCTCCTCACCCCCAGTGACCCTTGCTCCATGCCCAGAAGATGGCCAGCCCCCCCCCCCAAAGTGGCCTAGAGAAAAATTGCTTCCTGACCCCAAAGTGGCCATCAGCATTTCCCTGGGTGTGCACTGATGCAACCTTTCCTGCCCTCCCTTCTAATGATCTGCCTAAGTACACAGAACCAGCATTGCTGTCTGATGTGGTGGAGTGGGGAGTCAAACCCAGTTCTCCAGATTAGAGTCCACTGCCTTTAACCTACACCACGCTGGTTCTCTAGACTAGAGGAACCACTGATCTGATCCGGTGGGCTCTTAGTTTATGACACGTTGATCATCCTACCTTTACTGTGTTCATTGTAGCGGGAGAGGAATCCCTCTTCTCGATTAAGCTGAAAGCAAATAGAACCAGACTTCCTGATAAATTCCAGTGTAGCCATTTTGCACCAGCATCTCCTTTTTGAGATTTTGCCATTGCTTTTGTTGAATAAGAGCATGTCCTTGGATACAAACATTCTCTAGCCGATTTCTAAGTGGCGTTGCCATTTTTGAGGTCCATTCTGTTAAGTACAGATGGAGCAAACAAATCGGCATAGAGCCAGTTTGGTGTAGTGGTTAAGCTCTAATCTGGGAGAACCGGGTTTGATTCCCCACTCCTCGACTTGCACCTGCTGATGTGACCTTGGGTCAGTTACAAGCTCTGGCATAGCTGTTCCTGAAAGAGCAGTTTGTGTTAGAACTCTCTCAGCCCCACCTACCTCACAGGGTGCCTGTTGTGGGGAGGGGAAGGGGAAGGAGTTTATAAGCTGCTCTGAGGCTGCAAGTGAAGGGTGGGGTATAAATCCAATCTGTCTGTCTGTCTCTCTCTCTCTGGCATTGGTGGTGGGAAACTGTCTACCTTCACCCGCTCATCCTCTGGTGTGAATACCCTCTGTTCATATAACCAGGTCCAGGGTGTGTGTGTGTGTTAAAAGTGCTACAACATGCTCTGTTGTGTAGGGGGCTAGTAGAGAAAACACTTGGCTATATGTGTGAAGTTGGAGAGCTGAGGGATGGCGCACGGTGGAGGCACCCAAAATCGGGGAAGGTGCTGCTTAAGGGTAAGGAAAACAGCCTGATCCTTTTTGCCTGTTTACTCAGATTTGGTGAATTAACTCACAAAGAAAGGTACCCAAGACGGCAGACTGAATCAGATCTGTTGATGTCACTCCAAAGCCGTAGTTCCAGATTGGCGCTTTTGCCCAGGGCATACTGAATTCTGCCTGCCATTGCCACCCCCGGACTCCGAAGCTAGTGCAATATGTTGTGTTTAGGTTGTTCTGAACAAAAGGCATTATCCTTAATTTGGGCTCGGGATCACCTTTTGCAGTTGTTCCTGGACAGATGTTTTGCAGTAGAAAAATTGCAATCCCCTCGGTTCCAGTACCTTGGCTGTGCGGTTTTGGAATTAATGACCCTTGCATTGTGCAGTGTGCGTCGTGCTCCAGCCCAGCCGGGTCCCCTGCTGACACACCTGCGGTCTCCAGTGGCAGAACAGCGTGCCGAGCTTCCGCAAGGAGCCACAGGGACATCCTGCAGAAAGGAGACCTGCTGTTCTTGTCGATGCATCCTCTGCTTGCCAGTTACAGCACCCAGTTGGGTGGATGGGAAGCTGCTCTCCCAGCATGCCCTAATTGAAGACAGCTGCTAGGGAGTGAGCAGCAGTCATCCCAGGGAAAAAAGAGCCCCCTGTGAGACTGGGATGCCCACTTTCTTAAGGTTTGCTTGGTCATATTGCCTTGTAAATGGTATTTTGGGGGTTAATTCAGATGTTTGTGTATACCTCGCTTTCTTAACCCATAAGGTTAATGATCTCTAATAAAATCAGTGATACAAAAGACCTGTTAGAGCGGCAATGGAATGCTTTTTAAAAATTGCACAGCCGCCCTGACCTGGAGAGCCCCAAGCAAGCCCAATCTTGTCAGATCTCGGAAGCTAACTAGGCCCACCCTGGCAAGTACTTGGATGGGAGACCTCCTTGAAATCAGAGATGGGAGGCGGGGGCAGGCTTTATTCAGCCACCTCTCTGAATATCCTTCAGGTCCCCAGTAGGGGTCCGTCACCGGAGGTTGCCATGACTTCCAGGTGCACACACACACACATGCATGTAAAATAATCCAAGTCTTATGAGGAAAGGCTGAAAAAGTTGGGTATGTTTAGCCTGGGAAAGAGAAAGCTTTGAGGGGTTCATAATTGCAGTCATCAAATATCTGAAGGGCTATCACGTAGAAGATGGAGCAGATCTATTCTCTCTTGCTCCGGATTGCAAGACTAGATCTAATGGGTGGAAATTACAAGGAAGTCGATACCGGCGAAATATCAGGAGAAACTGCCTAACTGTAAAGGTGGTTGAGCAGTGGAACAGACTGCCTCAGGAGGTGGTGGATGCTCCTTCGCTGGACATTTTCAAGTGGAAGCTGGACAACCATCTTTTGGGTATGTTGTAGGGCTATCTTTCGGCTACGCTCCTGCAGAGTGCAAGGGGTTGGACTAGATGGCCTGCAAGATCCCTTCCAACTCTAACATTCTGTGATTCTGTGAAAAGAAATACCAAAAAAAAATTTGCACAGCCATCATTTAAAAAAGAATCAATCGAAACCCTATACAAAAAGAGAGGTTTTCGCTTGGTGACTAAAATCAGGCAAGTGATGTGCCAGGCAAATCTCTGTGAGGAGGGAATTATAGAAAAGGGGAGCCACCACAGAGAAGGACCTTTCCAAAGGAATTCTGCCTTACCTCAGAAAATGCAGGTGCTTGGAGAAGGGCCAGTTCCTGTGGCCATAGCTTATGGGCAAGCATATAGACAAGAAAGCTGCCCTTTTGGTATCCTGGTCCCAAACTGTTTTAGTTCAGCAAGCTTTGTGTACTGGTTTTATCGACGAGCAAAAGGTTTGTGATCTGAAATCTGAAACCATCGTTTGAAATAGGTTTGCAAACTATGAGGAGGTGCAGTATCTAAACATTGCAGTCTGCAGTTACTCTGCCTGCAAAGGCCTATAGCCTGGAAACCAGAATGCCAACCAGACAGGACATAGAAGGAGACATACATCACTCAGTCATGCTTGGCTGGTTAGTAAGTCTGAAAGCTCAAACCATGTTTATAATTCTAAACCAAGAGTCCCCAACTTGGTGTCCGAGAGCCCCATGACATGCGCTGACACCTTTCCTGATGCTCACCAAGTGATCTTAGAAAATGGGAGGAGCCAGGTGGGATGGTCATCCAGCAGGGCTTCTGATTGGCCACTGGAGATCTGATTAGCTGGGCAGGTTAAAATAACATTGTTTCAGTGGCAGCTGCCACTGCAGTATTGGTTTTGCTTTCTTGCTCCTCTTTCCCAATGTATTTTTTTAATTACCCCCCTTTATCCCAAGTGCTTGCCTTCCTCTGTGTGTGTGTGTGCCTTTCCCACCTGTGGCAACTCTTTGTGGCTGGCTCTCCCTCCTGTGGCAGCCATTTTGTGGTTCTACCCACTAACCCAGGGGTGGCAAACATAAGGCCCAGGGGCCACAACTGGCCCATCCAGGGCTCTTACACTGGGAGGGAACAGAAGACTGCTGGGAGGGTGAGTGGGCGGAGTACTGCAATTGTGGTTTCACACCTCATCTTCAGCAGTCAAGCAGCATGGGAGCATCTGCCGCAGCATTGCACCGCTGGCTGTCCGGTCCACCCATGTGGTTTTTCCTCTGCACCCCCCTTCCAGCCCATGGGGCCTTGTAGTGAGGAGGATACACCAACTCAGAGCTTACCAGCTCCTGTCCCACCCTTTATAAAGTTTATATCTCCAGTACCTGGCATTATACTTTATGGCACACATGGCCTGGCCTGACAAAGAGGCATTCATGTCAGATCCATCCCTCGTAACAAATGAGTTTGATATCTCTGCGGCTAGAATCATAGAGTTGGAAGGGACCTCCAGGGTCATCCTGCACAATGCAGGAAATTCACAAACACCTCCCCCACACCCCCAGTGACCCCTGCTCCATGCCCAGAAGATGACTAGCCTGTTTCGGAAATCTGAAGATGCCCACAGGCTCAAAAAGATTTGGGATCCCTGTTCTAAACAATGATTTGCCCAAAACATGGCTTGGTGTGAACTCAGCCCACATTGTCAGATGCACGAAGTGTCACATCTAGTTAGCACAGAAAGTAACACTTCATGCAGCTGGCCAAGCAGCCTCTGTCTCATGTCAGCTTACCTCAAAATGCATTTGTTTGTCTCTGATGTGCCCCAAGACTCTTTTTTGTTAACCTATGTGAATTGGTCCTGTCTAGCTGTGCCCCTTTTGCTTTCCACAGCTGCAGGGATTTTTCTCATGTTCTGTTGCACAGTAGAAATTCTGCCCCCCCCCCCCAAAAAAAAGCAACACAAGGTGAATTAGTGCCAGTGGTTTTCCACAAAAGCAAGATTCATGCTCTTTTTTCCAAGCAGTTGTTTTCTTCCTTTGAGAATTATTACTTTTAATTGTCAGCCGTCTGGCACCTTCTCTGCATGCGTAGCTGCGCTTGCCCTGAGCGTATCTGCACGCTAAGCATATCTTGATTTCATCAGGGTTGACTTCCAGAAGAGCCAGCCGATGTTAATTGAAGATTTAAGGAGGAGTTCAGAGAGGCAGCCTGGATTGTAGTGAATAATTCTTAGCATCCATATAGTAATTTAGGAAGTCTCAGCAAGCCTCATTCATGGTAGCATCCCATTATGGCAGGCAAAGAGTTGAGACAGGGAGAACTCTTGCTTTCCGGAGGCCACCCAAACCGGAGACAGGTGATAGTTTTCTCAGAAAGTTGAAAGTGGTATGGTAGAGTCATCGTTGCTCACGCAGTATTCCAGGAGTCCCCGAACTTGGGGCACTTGTTGTATTTTTTGAGAAGGGGCAGTGGGCACGATCGCATAAAGGTTGCCATGGGGGGTTCATCCAACCGCAAAATGGCTGCTTTGTTGGCCAGGGCCACT
This sequence comes from Gekko gecko, assembly GCA_029375565.1. Classification (NCBI taxonomy): domain Eukaryota; kingdom Metazoa; phylum Chordata; class Lepidosauria; order Squamata; family Gekkonidae; genus Gekko; species Gekko gecko. The sequence goes on from JAPDNY010000007.1 coordinate 152,112,342, forward strand.
AAAAATGCTGGGAAGTTCCACACACCCTCCTATGAGAGGGGCAACTGTTTCTGAATACCCACTTCCTGTAGACTCCTGGATTGGTCCTAAGCACTGAATACGCACTTCCTGTAGACTCCTGGGCTTGTTCTAAGCACTTCCTGCTCCAGTGAGGCAGGGGAAGATCAGGATTGGCTCTGTGCTTTGAGGGAGGAAGGAAATGGGCAGCAGAAAACACGGTGGTGACCACCATAGCCAGGGTTGCCAGCTCCAGCTTGGGAAATACCTGGAGATTAGGGGGTGGAGCCAAGGGGGGGTAGGGCTTGGCGAAGGATTGTATCTCAGCAGGGTTCGATTCCTGAGAGTCCTCCCTCCAAAGCAGCCAGGGGAACTGATCTCTGTGGTATGGAGATCAACTGTAATACTGGGAGATCTCCAGGCCCCACCTGGAGGTTGGCAGACCTATCCATGACACCCATAAGTACTGCATTTGCGGGTCTGTGATGTATGCCTTCACTTCCTTAGGGTGATTATCAGTTTTGTTCATACGGATCTTGCAGGCTTTTAGAGCATGAAAATGACCATGGGGTGAGTGTGTCCCTTGAGCAAATTATGTTTCTGTCCATCTCCAATATATTCTAGGTCTCCAGACACGCTTCGGCACAACATGGCCAACATTTGACCCATTTATTTTAGATCACAGGTATCCTAGGTGTTGACTGTGCTTCAAACTGTCTCTGTTGGAAATCTTACACCTTCTGTCCCAGGCTAGTGTCCTGGCCCCACTAGTGGACTTCCTGATGGCACCTGGTATTTTTGGCCAGTGTGTGACACAGAGTGTTGGGCTGGATGGGCCATTGGCCTGATCCAATATTGGCTTCTCTTATGTTCTTACGTTCTTGGGTATCAGCCCTAGCAGATTTGCACGACAGTACAAAATTTGAACCACGAACTTTTTGCACGACAGTACAAAATTTGAACCACGAACTTTCTAGCTAAAAGCTCACACCCTTAGCCACAGAAACAGTGAAACTTTTAATGGCTTTATTGGTCTCAAGACCGCACCATGCGTTTCCTCAAACTGAGAAGCCCGTCCATAAAGGCAAGTTGAATCCTTCCCCTCTTTGTGTTTGTCAGACAAATGCAAATAAACCATCAATGCGCTTTTGTTCAAGTGGACTTATTGGTGCTCAGCGTTTTATTATTTTGTACCCAATTTTAATGATAATGAAAACCTAGCCAAAGAGGAGGCATTTATGTGTCAGTAAGTACCTCATTATATCTTAACCCAGGGGCACTAATTTATTCATGTATAATCAGTGGGGTGATATTTAACAGTCTCCTTTGGGAGCCGCGTTGTTTATAACAGCTGCTTCTCTTACAATTTGTAAGCGGATCATTCCTTTTGGGGGTGGGGCTATAGATTTTTAATGAGCTTTATAGGAATCCAAGGGGATTGCAAAGTGATTTCTTTCTTTCTTTTTGAAATTTTCGTTTTGATGCACATTGTCCGGTACAGCTGCTGCTTCAGAAGTGATAGCAGGATGTATTTTAGAATTGGTGCATAAGCTAATAACTGCCACCACCTTCTGGGCATGTCCTGGTTTCTCCAAGAGAATGCTGGCCAAACTCTAGGCTGAAGTCCTGTGTGTGTTCACGAGTCATGCCCACCCCACTGCTTGCCCTCTCACTTTTATTTTAATCGGATCCATTCATCGGTGGCTTTGTAGCACTTTCTCAAGACAAAGCCAGTCTCTCCGCCCCTGTCAATCTTGCTGGAGGCAAATCTTGGGGGAAAAAGAAGGGGGGAGTCCTACGATGGGTCTCTTTGAGAGAACCTGTGATTCCTTTGAGCTGCTCAGACCCCAGCGTTTGCTTTACAATATTCTGAATATATGGAGAAGTAACTGACAGAGCTCCTTTCATCCCCAGCACTGCTTTTCACACTCTTTAATCCTCTTGCTGACTCAACCAATAGAAGATTAGTCTGGAGCTTTGCTCATTTCACTGCTGATGTGGGTACTGTTACATTTTCATAAATTAGATTTGTGTGTGTCTGTGTATAGCGTACCGTATACTTGGCCTTATCTCTGCAGCATCCATTCCACAGCGCTCTCTCTGGTTACACTGAGGGTGATCAGTAAGTCCTGTAAGAAAAAATAGCAAAATAATATTCATGACCAGATGGATGCTGCAATACATGAACCCGGTTTGCTTTTTAAAAATACACAAAGAATAGTTCCCCCCCAAGAAGACTGTCTTTCTGCAGACCTGTAGTGCAGAGCCGTGCTTGGAAAATTTTAGGAGATAAAGCAGGCACTGTCACAGGATGATAACAATTTCTTTTTGGCATGTTTCCCATTGGGAAAATGCAAACAAGCAGATGCGCACACATGTTACAGTGCATCTGGTATTCTTTTGCATTGATGTAGAAATGAGGCTGAAGTTTGAAAAGTCATAGATGCCTTGGATATCTTAACAACAGATGGGAAAATGTAAATAGAAAGACACTTTGGCCAACTTCTGTGTCCTGTTGACTTGGGCCCTTGGCCACTGTAGAGTAATGCTGTTGGTCTTAAAAAAAAAAAACCCCACACACTCACCGTGGCTTGTTGCTCAAAGGCTGCCTCCATAATTCTTTCCACTGGGAACAAAAATTCACGGCTTTTTTTTCCTGAGGATGAGGACCAGTGGCTAGCTGTGAAAACGTCCCTTCCCTGGTGTGCCGCCTGTGCACATTTGTCTGCCGTTACACAGCATCAAGGCTGCCCCCACCCCCAGTCACCAGCTTCTACCTCTCTGCCTCTGTCGGTTCTCCCACATGCTTATTCCTTGCCCTGCCGAGACAACTGCCTTCACCCATTCCGCCATCCCCGGCCTCCGTTCCCAAAATCACACACGCCTTTTCCCATCACTTTGATGAGTACTTGGAATTCTTTCCTTTGCAAACATTTTATCTTCATTCACATGTTATGTTTTTCCTTAAGCGTTGCTACATCGCCTCTCGTCAATACCAGAGAAGGGCTGTCCCTGCTTGCCTACTTTGTTTATGGCCCATATTGTCCTGTACTCTCATTATGCCATAGTTGGTCAGTAGCGGCCTAACATTAAGAAGGAGGCGGAGGAGATTGGGTTTATACCCCGCCCTTCACTCGGAGTCTCAGAGCTGCTTACAGTCTCCTTTCCCTTCCCCTCCCCACAACAGACACCCTGTGAGGTAGGTGGGGCTGAGAGAGCTCTTTCGAGAACTGCTCTTTTCAGAACAGTTCTGAGAGAACTTGTAACTGACCCAAGGTCATGCCAGCAGCTGCATGTGGAGGAGTGAGGAATACAAACCAGGTTCTCCGAGATTAGAGTCCACACTCCTAACCACTACACCAAACTGGCTCTCTTTGTAACCCCCCTCTTCCTTCTGCATTGCTTTTCTCCCCATTCCCCCTTGTCTCTGGTCTCCAGTGGAACTAACAAGATCGGAAGGAAGCTGTGTTGCTTGCAGCTGCCATTGGTCAATCAGGGTCATTACTGCCTGCTCTGATTGGCAGTGATTCTCCAGGGTCACAAGCAGAGGTCCTTTACATTGCCTGCTTCCAGAGCCTTTTAATGGGAGATGCCAAGGATTGAACTTGGGACCTTCTGCATGCCAAGCGGATGCTCTACTACTGAGCTACAGCCCGTCCACACTTTCACCAGTGCCTTATACTCTGTTTTTAGTTAAAATGACTGCTATGTGCACCAGTGTAGTGATTCATATACGTGTTCCTTCTGGACAAAAGTCCATTCTGGTGGTAAGGCTTTCACTAGGGACCACTAAAAATGCAAGCATCCCTTAGCAAACTCTGCCTTCCTTTCTTCTCTGGGATGCAGTTAATGAGCCAGTAATGAGTCAGTGGGAAAGAGGAGCCGGGCAGGCCAGGGTGCTGAGGCCATCAGCCAAGATGTTGCCTTTATCCAATCCAGATGCTCCCAGCTGCATCTGCTTTCTACATTTTTGGAGAAAAGGGGGGGGACCCATCTTGGAGGGAAGGTCAACCCTTCCTTACGGTTGTCCAGGACTGGCCTGAGCATTCTCAGAGTGTGCTCTGAACTCAGTAGGAAAACAAAGCAACCCTAATTCCAATCAAAAGCAAATATGTTTATTTGGGTGCAAGCAAAAGCACAAGGATAAAGCAGAGGGTGTGTGTGTTGAAATAAGTCAGATCTGATTTGAGAGCTGTCACCGAGCCAGGCAGAAATCCACCAAGGCAAAAGGGAAATTAGACAAAATGACATTGCCTCGCTAGATGTGCTCCCTGCGCCCATTATGAGAGACTGGATTGCCACGGCGACAGTCTTGTCCTCTCTGCCAGCTGTGGTCGATAACAGAGCAAAAGATTACAGCCGGGCTCTCCCTTTCTGTAGAGCATTTCAGTCTTAGAGCTCTGTGACCCCACTGGCTTAATTCCAGGGGGAAGGAGGTTCATTCTCTTACCTGGGTCTCTAGGCATCATTCGCGAGGCATGTGGGGACCAATTCACAGGTCGTTCTGCAAGACAGAGAGCTGTCCTGTACAATTCAGAACTGTCAAACTTTGGAGTGGCTGGGTTGTTGTCCCAGGTTGTGATATCTACCTCTTATAGCCCTGTGCAGCTTTCCTGCGTCTAGAAGCACTTTGGAAGTGGGGAGGTTGGCTAGACTCACTGTTTCACCTTAGTGATAGAGGCAAGGCTGACCAGCTTGTCGCCACACCAATGCCTACGTATCAGTGTTTTAAAGAGATCAGGGGAGTAGGTCTCATATTGGTTGCAGTGCCATCTCATTTGACCCTCATTTTGCTCTGGAGGTTGCTGCCCGTAGAAGTGCTTGCCTCTGGCTGGATCGTGTCTGTACATTGCTTTTTTTTCTGAGCACATCCAGGCTTCTGCCAAAGCCGGTAAGAGCAACACGCCCTGGCTCCGCTTGGAGAGAGGATGCCTTTGAAGTCTCGCCCTCTCATTCTTCTAAAGATTAGAAGCGGATTTTCTGCTAGCGGCATGGAATGCTATGGCTGTCGAACGGCATCACCGTCCTTCGGGCACTGTCAGGGATTTCAGCCACTTTCCTGACAGTTCGCTCCTTTGAACTAGACCAGCTGGAAGGTATTCAGTCTTTGCTGCTCTAAACACTCCCTGACGTGCGTGTCTGTGAAAATCGAAAAGACATTAAATGCAGCAGATTTTCGCACATGCCCCATATATATATATAATTTTTCTCCCCGCAGAATCAAAATTAAAGCGAGGGTTACTGCTTTAATTATCTGTTGATGATAGGCAAAGCCAGGCATATTGTGGTGTATGTTTCTTTGGCTGTTGGCGGACTGAAACAGAAACACTGCCCCACGTCACCTTTTATGGGGCGGAGATCAAATTCCTCTCACCTCTCCTGTTCCATTCTAAAATGTGCCGTTCCTTTGAAGCTTGCTGGTATGGCCCAGAACCAGGGATGACCCAGGGACAGAAGCAGTTGGATCAGCCGGGCTGTGCTGCCACAATGACACTAATTCCAAACACTGCACTGTCAGATGGTTTTTTACAGTCCTTATAATGTATTGAATTGCTTGTTCACATGAATGTTTTCGCACTTTCCCCGGAAGGAAAGCTAATTAACTGCATCTGACTCACATCCATTCTTTCTCTCGCTGTGGTACACATTGTCTCTTCTCCCCTCCCCCTTTCCATTTTGCACAAATTATTTTGATCTGCAGAGTTCAGGGTATTGTAGACAGTTTTCCCCTTTCCCACTCACAGCAACCCTTTGAGATAAGTTGGAGTGGAGCCCAGGTCTCTCTGAGCCAAAGATCCACTACTCCAGAATCAGCAACAGTGGAGGGTTTGTACCGGGAGAAACAGTGGAGTGTGGTGGCCAAACTAGGGTCTGAGATCGAGGTTTCATTCAATCCCCCACTCTGCAAGGGAAGCTTGCTTGGTGACCCTGGGCAGTCACCGGCTCTCAGCCTAATCTACTTGACAGGGGTGTTGTGAGGGGTAAGATGGAGGAGAGGAGAACAATGGATGCCCCTTTGGGTGCCCGCTGAGGAGAAAAGTGGGTTATACATGGAATAAATAAGGAGCGCTCAAGCACTAACTCCTTTCTGTTTGTGCCTCTTGGCCTCCCGGCATGCTGGTCTTCAGCCACAGTTTAAGTTTTCAGTGTCAATAAAATTCAGTGTCAATAAAATTCTGGCTCCACTGAGGCTTCCTTCCCCACACCTTCTAATTTTTTGTTCCATAACTCATCTGTCTGCAGACCTCAACATTCTTTTGATCCTACCGTTTGTTTCCCCCCCCCCCAGCCATGCTGCCCTGAGCACAGAGAGTCCGTGGCTATCGCCTTTTTAATATGTCTTAGCAGGGCAGGGAAGCATTGAGTCCATGACTATTCTGACTTCTTTTAGGGGTGAATCAGAGGTCATCCCCATGATTAAAAAAAATACAGGGTGTGTTATTCTACGGGAGCATCACGTACGGCACTTTTATTTCTGTCCCCTTTAGAAATCTGATATGTCATCTGGGGAAAGCATGTAATACAAGTCGGTATTTACATCTTAATAATGGAATGACTGTGTTGATATCCTGATCTGTCCATTGGCAATAAATACAATATACAATGCCCCAAGGATTAAAATAGAAAAGCAGACGATTATATAGGGAAATGTCAATGTCTCTGTGTGGCCAAACCCATAAAAATGCACAGCAACCTTGACTGAGGTCCAAAGACCGTATATTTTTAGTTCGAATGCATCAGTTGAACTGTATCACATTACCCAGAGGGGAAGCACACGAAGGATATGATGACTGAAAAGGTTTCATTGGATCCGGAACCAGACGGTACAGGAAGCACACGGCTGCCGCTTAAAATGCCTAGTGAAATAAAGGGCATGGCATGATACCTTTGCTTCCTGAGCTTGTGTGCCCTTGTAAATGGGCTGCTCATGAAGTAGAAGAGGGGCAGGGAAACTTGATGCCATTGCATCATGAATTTTGTTTTGATAGATGTTCTTGGGGGAAAGTGGAGGAGGAGGAAGAAACGGCGGGCTAGGGGTACCATATCTGGTGGCAGGCAAGCGTTTCTTGTAGCATCTTGTTCTGCATTCCTCTGTGAAGACAAAACATTCTTACTCAATCTTTGCTTATTGGGCCTACGTCTTATCTTGGAAATCCATTTTTTCAAAATGCAGTGGTATTCCCTGTGGTCTCTGATCTGGATGGCCCAGGCAAGCTTGATCTTGTCAGATCTCAGAAACTAAGGAGGATTGGCCTTGGTTAGTACAGGGGTGGGAACCTACCAAAGGAGTCTAAAGGGCAGGCAGTGGCAAACCGCCTCTGAATGTTTCCTGCCTTGGAAATCCTGTGGGGTCACCATAAGTCAACTGTGACTTCGTGGCACTTTCCACCACCAAACTCTGTAGCACTGATGAGGGGTCTGTCTGATTGGTTTTCCCCATAGCCTGAGGAAAATAAATCAGCCCCCAAAGCAAAAGTCACTTAACACCTTTTATTAGGATTAGCCAAAATGTCACAAGGTAATGTGCGAGCTTTTGAGTTCTCCAGATCTGTTCACTGGGTTGCACGTTTAATATACAAAACGCAACATAAATAGGAGGAGTAGAAGATCTTTCAGGCCATGGTAGAAGTGGCCCCAAATCTGCAGTCTGGAGAATCTAAAAATGGCATATAAGCTTTCATGAGTATGCACACTTCTTCTGAAGAAGTGTGTCCATGCGCACAAAAGCTTATACCCAGAATTAAACTTTGTTCTTAAAGGTGTCACTGGACTTGAACTTTGTTCTGCTACTTCAGACTAACACAGCTACCCCGCCTGAATCTATTGTTAGGACAGAAAAGTCTTTATGAATGAAAAAGCCTCCTGCTTAATATTGCCACTGGGCTCTGGAGGAATCTTTTACTGCTGATGTAGCGCCAAACCTTGTCCGATTGGTGGCTCTCAAGCCTGGGCTTTTGCATTGCTGTTACATTTCCCCTCAAGGAGTGAGGGTTTCTTGGCAGCGTTGGGACTGAAGAGCCTGCTCTGAGGCAGCAGCTTGAAGGCCTTTGACCAAGTGGTTAAGAAACAGAGCAAGTAGAGGCAGTCGAGGACATGCTCAGCATGCCTGAGATTTGCACTAGGGCTGCCCTTTGGTACCAGCCAGGGACTTTGTGTGGGCTTTCCCATCAGTTGCTGTGGTGCAGGCCAGACACAACGCAACATAGAAATGGCCATCAAATGGAAGGCAGAGGCAGCAGATGCTCTCTCATCTCCCCTCTCCTTCCGTCCACTTGGTTTTTGGATCTGTTTAGGGTGGAATTAGAGGAGGAGGAGGAGGAGGAGGAGGAGGAGGAGATTGGATTTATACCCCGCCCTTCACTCGGCGTCTCAGAGTGGCTTACAATCTCCTTCCCTTCCTCTCCACACAACAGACATCCTGTGAGATAGGTGAGGCTGAGAGAGCTCTTTCGAGGACTGCTTGTGAGAGAATAGCTCTGAGAGGACTTGTAACTGACCCAAGGTCACACCAGCAGCTGCATGTGGAGGAGTGGGGAATCAAACCCGGTTCTTCCAGGTTAGAGTCCATGCTCCAGATTAGAATCTGTGCTCTTTACTACAGCAAACTATCACATCCAATTCTATATTTGTTTGTTTTACCTAATACAGCCATGGAGAATGCAATTTAATGAAGGGAACTGGCACATGGAGAGGGAACGTGGCATGGTATTGCCCAATCTTGTCAGATCTCAGAAGCTAAGCAGGGTCAGCGCTTGGATGGCTGACCACCAAGAAAGACTCTGCTGGTGAAGGCGAAGGCAAACAACCTCTGCTGAACCACTTGCTTTGAAAACCCCTTGCTGGGGTCACCATAAGTCAGTTGTGATTTGACGGCATCTACCTGTGTACATATACTGGTACATGGAATCTCCTTAACTCTCCCTGCCCCTATGCTGGCTCTAAGCTGCCCTTCCCCCTACTGGGGAAAGCTCCTCGGTATCTGTGCTGGCTTTTCATGTTACAAGCATGGATAAAAGCCGTTTGGGGAGAGGTGACCTTAGGCCAGAAAGGGGCCTAAGAGGAGAAAGTTAAAGAAACGTGAAGGGATTTCTCCTTCTGGACCCACCCGGCACCCGATATATCTCAGGCCCTGCTTTTCTGAAGTGGAATGGGGAGTGATCAGAGCTTCCCTGATCCAGGTTCTCTCGTCGCAGAGCGCCTTCTCCACAGGGCTGGGCTGTTCTCCTGGAGGCAGCAGTGGAAGACAATGTTATTGTTTGGTCGGGCTTGTTTGTTTGTGGTTTAAAGGGCCTGTTCTGAGGTTTACTTTAGGACAGAAGTTCCTCCATGGTGCCGTTTTCCTCAGCTCCCTTGCATTTCACTTCTCACTGGTTCATTGTATTTGATGCTGTTTTTAAAATCCATTTGGTTTGTTTTTACCATTGCTCTGTTTTGATCGTTGCCTTTTGAATTGATCGTGGGCGGATGGCAAAGTGGCTAAAAAATAACCTAAAGAGAGCAAATAACCCTTCTTCTTCTCTCTTCCCCCCTCCCCATTCAGTCTTCCCTGCCCACTCCCGGCCTTCTTGCCTGCATTCTGATGAGGGAAGGAATTCCAGGGAAAAGAATCGTAGAACTAAAAGGTGTTCTTCTGCATCCGTCCGCTGGTGCTGTCCCTGAACATGCAGGGATGGGTATTCTCACCGTAACTGCATCCGAAGACATAGGGGCAGAGCAGAACTACCTGAGGGTGCTCTCATCTCCACTTCCAAAGGGTGCTTTCCATTTGTAGCTTGGGGGGAGAGTCCACAAATACCATTTTCAGGCTGTAGGAGGATGCTCGAGCTTTTCCACCAAAACACCTTGACAGAATTGTCCTCCAGTTTGGTGTAGTGGTTAAGTGTGCGGACTCTAATCGGGGAGAACCGGGTTTGACTCCCCACTCCTCCACTTGCACCTGCTGGATGATCTTGGGAAAGCCGTAGTTCTGGCACAGTTGTCCTTGAAAAAGAACAGTTTCTGTCAGAGCTCTCTCAGCCCCACCTACCTCACAGGGTGTCTGTTGTGGGGAGGGGAAAGGAAAGGAGTTTGTAGGCTGCTCTGAGACTCCTTTGGGTAGTGAAGGTCGGGGTATAAATCCAATCTCCTCCTCCTCCTTGCCTAGTTTCCCAGCCATTCACTGTGTTGTGACACACTTTGTTGCGTTTTGTACCTCGATATTTCTGTAGTACCACATCCACTAAGCACATCCACTAATTGGAGAAGACGGTGATTTCGCATGCAGGCACCCTGCCCCGACCAGCCAGTTGTGTGAAACTAAGCTGACCTATACGTACCTGGCCCTCACCTGGATGGACCAGGCTACTCCCGACTCATCAGATATGGGAAGCTAAGCAAGGTCAGCCTTGGTCAGTCCTTGGATGGGAGACCACCAAGGAAGTCCAGGGTTGCTACGCAGAGGCGGGTGATGGCAAACCACCACTCTTCGCCTCTTGCTTTGAAAATCGTACAGAAGTTGGCTTCAACTTTGGCACTTTCCACCATACGTACCCAAACAAGCATTTGAATTATAAGAAGAAGAGAAGAGATTGGATTTATACACCACCCTTCACTCAGAGTAGTTTACAATCTCCTTTCCCTTCTCCTCCCCATAACAGACACCCCAGGAGGTAGGTGAGGCTGAGAGAGCTCTTTTGAGAACTGCTTTTGAAAGAACAGCTCTGAGAGAACTGGCTTGCCCAAGGTCACACCAGCAGCTGCATGTGGAGGTGTGGAGAACCAAACCTGTTTCTCCCAGATTAGAGTCCACATTCCTAACCACTACACCAAACTGGCTCTCAGTTTGGGTAGCTAAAGCTTGGTAGCAAAGAGGCCGTGAATTGTATTCCCTGCCTTGAATCTTGTCTCTGTTTGGCAGGAGCTCATTAAGGGCCTCAGAGCTGTCCTTTCTCCAACCTGCATTATAGAATAACTGACCTACCTTACAAGGCTGTGGTAAGGATTACAGCAAGGTAACGTGTGCAAGGGGACACACTGTAAAGAACTATACAGATGATGGTGAGGATTTTATTATTAGTTTAGATTATGTAGCAATAATTGCCTTTATGATGGGAGGTGTGAAAAAAGTACAAATAAGCCAAGACCAGATGTGAGGCACCAACTAGCAGAAGGACTCCAGAGGAAATGTGTAACTACAAGTGTTCCCTGACATAGTCTGCGCCTGTCGCTTTGACTCCGACTGAGCGATTCTATGGCAAAAAGACACCATGAGTGAAGCGTTACAGTGTCAGATTTTGCCATTTAAAATGGAGAATTCTTCATTTCCAGTCAGGAGAACTACAATTCCAGTGCACGGTGACCCTCACCCGTAAGTCAACCATAGATTTGCACGACACTGTGGAGTAGAAATTGCTCCTTGGCACTGGCCTGGCAAGCCAAAGAAACATGACAACAAGGAATCTGTATATTTTTAATGTTGCTAAGATTATGTCTGCCACTAGATCCCCAGGTCTTGCCATTAGTTGCTGCCCTGCTGAGCCATTTCTTTGACATCTAGCTCCAGTTGAGCTGAGCTCCCTCTTGCTTGCCCTCTGTTCTTACTCCAATGCTGGCTGGTGAATTTTCGGCTGGACTGTCTTGCATCGGAATACCATGTCAGTAGAAACATGTCTGTCCTTTATTTTTGCTTTCTTGAGCACCCCCCCCACACACACACTTCTTTTCCCCATTTTCTCTTAATACTGTCTGTCTCCCAGTTTGGTGTCGTGATTAAGACCGCAGACTCTAATCTGGGAGAACCGGGTTTGATTCCCCACTCCTCCACATGCAGCTGCTGATGTGACCTTGGGTCAGTCACAAGTTCTCTCAAGAGCAGCCCTCGAAAGAGCTCGCTCAGCCCCACCTACCACTCCTCCTCCCACGTCTTTTCCAGTCAGGAGAACAGTCTCCTCTGTCGTTGCAGTTCAGATCAAGATTGTGCATCCTGTTTTTCTAATTGCGGCAGAAGAAACTTAACAGGTAAAATTCAGATGGATATGTACATTTATATTAGAGTTACCAGATGTCCTCATTTTAGGGAGCATGCCTTCTTTTTTTGGCGTCTGTCCTCTTTTGAGCTTTTTTTTAAAAAAAACTGAGGAAAATGTCCTCTTTTTAGGTTAGAAGGCTAGGAATATTGCTGGTTAATAGCAATTATCACAGCTTAAATAGTAGGGGTATTTAAAATGAGATTTGTCACAGCGATCGCTTGTTTGAAGTAGTCAGTCAGGAAATATGTCCTCTTTTTTTGCTTTTCAAGATTCAGTAACCTTAATTTATATCTCTTCTCTTACCCACATAAAATGTTTGATTATAAAAAGAGAGGTTGGGAGGAGGAAGGAAGAAGAAAAGAATCCAAACTATTTATTGATGCAAGTCTAGTGAGACAGACCACAAAATCTCTGCCATTGACAGTTTAGACTACAGTGCATTTGAAACAAGGAATTTCCAGAAGAGTTCAACAATGCACGTTAATATGGCTGTGGCTGCCAAACAATGAGCGTGTCCATGCTGCAGTCTAAACACAGGGTTTCTTTTAAAGGCTTCAGTAAATAACTTGAATTGCTGAAGCAGCAAACATCTTTCCCCCAGGCTCCCAATTTTTCACCACATCAGTTCTCCCCAGAAATTTCCTTCAGAAGCCCTGTTGTCCTTCCGCTTCTTCAACTTCCCTGGGAGATGGACATCAAACGCAGGAGGAACAAAAATTACAATGCACCGCGAGGCACAGAATGTACACTTAATAAGCTTCTGTTTGGAAACCTCAGCGGGCTGAGCCCAGCCCAGTAAAAATGCTGAATGACTTTGAATCGAAACCAATTAAAACTTTATGCTGCCACAATAACTTTTTGCTAATAATGAAGGCTCTCCCCCCCCCCCAAGTTCACATTGGCGACTGCAAGCGCTTACCATAAATTAAAATTCAGGAAGCTTTAACAGCTAGTGGGCAGATTCTTGTTTGTGGCATGTTACCAAGCAACTACAAAGTGGCTGGGAGAACCATTCTGTGAAAGGGACTACAAAAGGCCTCATGCCATTTGGATACATTTCACTTTCAAATCGAGCCCTGGAGCAAGCCATATTTGCTATTTTACATTTCCCGTGCTGTCTTTCTATCATCTTGATCTTTCTACTGATTAGCACAGGTCATTGAGGTTTGCCTATTCATTTCGTTGCCTAAGGTATACCTATCTTTATAACAAAACAGATGAGCAAAAATCTAGTCCAAAGACCAGCTCTAGCCCAACTCATTCTGAATCTGAGCACTGAATCAGACAGGGCCTATTGGAGGGTAAGTCGGGAAGGCAATTTGTCCCAGGCCTCATATTCACAGGGGGCCTTGAATCTAGACTTTTGATGTTATCTCCAAATGAGATTGTACATTACAGTCACAGAGATACATGGACAGGATTGAAAGAAGAAGGTACCACACCCCTTTACTGGGGTGGAGTTGCCAATCTACGGAGGCTGGAGCTCTCCTCAAATTACATCTGATCTCCATATGACAGAGGTCAGTTCCCCTGGAGAAAATGGCTGCTTTGGGAGGGTGAACTCTATGGTATTAAGGGCCCCACACGCCCCTCCTTCCCCAGGCCTCATCCCCAAATCTCCAAGAATTTCCTAACCCAGAGTTGGAAACTATTACTGGGCCACACTGCCTGTTGTGCACTCCCCCAGCAGTGGCAAGGCAGGGAACTGCGCTGGGCTCCAGTGGTGGAGGCACGGCTCCCCCCGCCCCTCACTGCCATCACACACATACACACAGAAATAGGCCTCAAAAAATGGAAATGGCCAAGGACTCTCCAACCTCTGAGAGACCCTGGAAATGAGTAGTGGGAACGCATATCAGTAACAGACCTCAGCTGAAAAAAATAACACTTCTATTTAGAGACCAAGAACAACTCCATTTGTTCGAACGAATAAAAGAGGGAAATGTGAATCCCATTTATGTATAGCATTACAGAGACAGTTCAGAGGATGTGCAAGTTTTTAAAAGGCATGAAAAGAACTAAGAATCTTCTTCTGTTATAGATAGGACAGCCTTATTGAGATGTTTATCACTGCTTCTTTCCAGTGGCTCTTGAGTGTTTTGCTCCTGTTTTTACTTTTTAAGATCTTAGACACACACACACACACATTCAGGTTTGCTTGTACAGCATACAGAAATTGTTTACTGTAGCTATAATAATTTATAGTAATGATATACAAAATCTTTTTATGCTGTAAGACTGAGGGCGGGAGTCTCTGGAAAACACAGTTGTGTTTTATTCAGTACCTAATGACTTCAGCCTCTGAATAAAAACAAGAGTGACATTTGTAATTTTTTTGTTTTACAAGTGGAAGAGTGTTCTTTGGAAAGCGATCCGGAAAGGGAGAGTTGGTAGCTGTCACTCAAGAGTGCAGGGGAAGTGGGCACCCCTGCAGAATAATCAGCCCTCCTGTTTTTTTTTTGAGTGACAGCTTTGATCCCAGCTTTGCTAACAATCACCTTTTCACTTTCCCTCTTTTATGGCTTGACATTTAGCACTCCATAACCACAGTGCTGAGGTCAGGGAAGCCAAGAGAGCCCTGGATTTGCATAGCCAGCCTCCCACAAGGCGGGAGCAGTCAAGGTAATTGCCTGAATCTTACCAGTGAGGATGAAGGACCCCAACAACGACAACAAAATGATTTTTTAAAAAACCAAATGCATTACAAGAAATTTAAATCCCAGACAGTCTTGAAACTGATGGACAGCCCTTTAAGGTATATTGAATAACTGTGGAGCACTTTATGATGCTTAGAATGTTTTAGTGATTTTATATGTTTTAAGTGGTCTGTTCCTGGCACTTGGTTGCCTCATGTAAGCCGCCCTGAGCCCGCTCGCGGGGAGGGCGGGGTAAAAATGAAATAAATAAATAAATAAATAAAAATAAGGTAGAAGAAATCTTTCTCACACACACGTATACACAAACATATCAGCAATGCAGGGGGGGGGACTGAAAGTGGGCACAATATTGTAATACTGATGCAATAGCAATCAGGCTGGGGCCCACTGGAGCCCAGCAGGCCTCTCCTTTTCCCTTTTGCAGCTGAGCCTCTGAAAGGGGAAGAGAGACAACGTAGGGCTTAGCTCCACCATTCTGAAAAAAGATCTTAGCTCCACCCTGCTCCGTGGACTCAGTGTGGGTGACACTTCCACATGCATGAACACATGAAGTTGCCTTGTACTGAATCAGGCCCTTGGTCCATCAGGGTCAGTATTGTCTACTCAGACTGGCAGCATCTCTCCAGGGTCTCAGGCAGAGGCCTTTCTCATCACTTGTCATTTGATCCTTTTAACAGGAGATGGCGGGGGACTGAGCCAGGGACCTGCATGTCAAGCTGATGCTCTTCCCCTGAGCCACAGCCCCTGCGTGCTCTGCCTGTAGCCACCACAAGATTTTCCCTTTGAACTAGATTGCAGGAAGTTGCAGGACAGGGAGCCTTAAGCCATCTGATTCGGGCCCCTATACACCTGGGAATTGAGTTCCCAGCATGGCACACGTCTGTTGACAGTCCACATGTCTGTCATGTGGACTTTGGAACATGTGAATCAGTTCTGATGGGTGGACAGGTTCTTTAAATTATGGGAAAGGTCTCATTGGGCCACTGCCCTGGAGGCCCACCGGTGGCCAGGGGCACATTAAGCCAAGTGGTCCTTGCAGAGGTGGCAGACCACGTAGTCTTCCTGGCTTAGACCTGGGCCACTGTGATGTTGACAACAATTGTAGGAAGGTGTTCTTATTTACCAGACACAAGTTCACCACTGTCCTTACAAGCTTGGGCAAGTTCCTTGGAACTGGCATTCGAGACCTGAGTCTGGATCTGTGGAACCGGAAAAGCCTTTTGACTTGAGGCTAGAGAGGAGCCCAACCCAGAATGCTGCCTTGGAGAAAAACGCACAAGCAAGTCTCCAGGGATGTTAACCTGGGACCAGAGTTCACAGCAGTTTGTCGAGAAATCTTGACTGTTGCTATGTCAGTCATGGACCCAGTTTCTCAAGAGGAGCTTCCTTGGGGGCGTACAGTTTTGAGATACAATTTATGGGAGTGGGTTTGCATAAAGGAGCAGTAGGCAGGGGTGAATCAATGGGTGCTCAACTTGGAAACTGCCGCTGATGAAAGAAAGAAAGAAAGAAAGAAAGAAAGAAAGAAAGAAAAAGAAAGAGAAAGAAAGAAAGAAAGAAAGAAAGAAAGAAAGAAAAAGAAAGAAAGAGAAAGAAAGAAAGAAAGAAAGAAAGAAAGAAAGAAAGAAAGAAAGAAAGAAAGAACGAGCACTGGGAGTTTGGTGCAGTTGCCAAGCATTTGCTCTCGATGGCTCTGCCCAATTACAAGCAGATTGTGAACCAGCTGCACAGAGGAATTATTGCAAGACAAATGGCGACTAGCACTTGGCTGGGGCAAGTCTGGGCCTTCTTTAGTCTTTATTGCGGTCTAACCAAACATGCAATTTTCTAAAATGGAAACTCCTTCTGTATGGAAGGACAGGGAAGAAGTGAATCTGTATTCCTGGGAGGCCACCCTTGTCTCAAGTGCTAAACTGAGAGCTGGAACAATCCACGCACAGGGACCCCTTCAAGGTGATCTGGGCCTGAAATGGAGTTGGCCATCCTTGAACTGTGAAAGATGCACAGGCGTGGAGCATTTTGAGCTTCAGTGATATCATGTCACCTGCTGGGCAACTGTGAAATGAAGATGTTTACCAAAGGGGAGGCCGTCCAGTTCAGCAGTATTCCGTTGTCCTTCCAGAATCTACATGGAATAGCAGCACAATAATTTTCTGAATATTTGTTGTTGTTAACAGAACGGCAGTTGAGGTTTCAATAAGGATAACCAAACACAAGGCAGGGAGACCTCAAGAGAATAACAGGTAAGCTGAGTCCACCTTTTAAAATGACCAGGTAGGCTGGCTGCATCCTGTATTCCACCTCTGAATATGCTTTTATGATGCACATGGTGGCAAACTAGGGTTGCCGGACACCTTGTCCAGCCAAGGTATCCCCTGGTCTTTGGGGCTCCAGTGTACCGCTGGCCAGCTGGCTGGCAGAGGAAGCCCCATCCCCAGACAGGGACATCACTGTGCGAAGTCCCTGTCATGATGACATCACCCAGAAATGATCACATTGCTGCCATCAGGAGGTGACATTCTGATTTTTGGGCAAACTCTATGGTTTTGAGGGCAAAAAACCCATAGAATTTTCTCAAAAACTAGAGCATCACCCTCCCAATGTTGGCAACAAGATGACATCACTTCTGGGTAACATCATTGCAGTGCACGCGCTTTGCACCTGTGCCAGAGGACCCCAACCAGCAGCCTGGAACCCCCCGCCAGCAGCTAGATAGTACCTGGCAGTGGCAACCCTATGGCAAACACATCTTTGCCTGAGTCACGGCTTAAAACTTCTTAGGTACACAGCTAGAAAAATGTGTTGGATGAAGAAGCCCTGGGAGATGCAGTACATGCTACAGCCAAGAAGAGGCGCTCTGTTGCCTGCCATGATCAGAAAATGCAGTGGGGGTGGAGGGGCTGTGGCTCAGTAGTAGAGCATGTAGAAGTTCCCAGGTTCAATTCCCAGCACCTCCAGATAAAAGGATTGGTAGTAGGTGATGAGAAGGACCTCTCCTGGAAATCCTGCAGATCTGTTGCCAGTCTGAGTAGACAGCATCGGCTTTGATGGGGCAATGGTGTGATTCGATAAAAAGCAGCTTTGTGTGTTCAACTGTCCTCCAAGGAACCTCCTTGTAACTTAAATGCCTCTTCCGTTGGAGGAAGTTTCCTTAGGCTGGAGTAAGGCTTCAGATTTTGCTCCGTCGAGTGGTAGGACAGTGTTGGGGAAATTAGCAGAGCGCTAAAAACACAGCAGAATAAAGGCAGAACATAATGGTGTGTATTTTGTTTCAAAGAAAACTGTATTTAGAAAAAAGAAATTGAGGGAAGGGTTACATTGGAATGGAAAACGATAAAGAATAAACAGTTTAACTAGGTTCTCCTGCTCTAAGCTCCATCCTGCCTAAAACCCTTGTGATCTCTAGAACAAAGAAAAGGAACGCCACCCCCCAACTCTCCCCAACTGAGTACTGACAAACAACATGTAGCTTTCTCTAAATTATCAATTAGCCAATAGGAAATCTTAAGGTGAACCTCATTAGGAATACTACACCCTCCTCCGGCGGGAACATCTACACAGGAGTCTAATCGGCTGTATGCTAATTAACTACTATTTGTAAACACAAACAACAAATTAACTCCTTCATGACGGAAGTCAAGACACTTGCATATCCCAACAGGTCCTCAATGTCTGAAAACTATTTCAAGGAAAGAAGTGTAGGTCATCTGTGTGTTCCTTTGAGCAAATGATGTGATTGGCGGTCGGGGAGGGGCTGGGAGTCTAGGATAATGCATGGTGCTGCTGTAGAACCTGGCATTTGTTGTCAAGGTAGTTACAGCTGCTCCTCTTCTCAGCTCAACTTATTTCCCCCCAGGCAACTGAGCCAGTTCAAAGCACTGGGTTTTTCCCCCATGGTTAGATTATTTCTCCTGTCCAGTATAGTTATCTGTGTGCCCTTTTATCATTTGAACCTTGTGGGACCAATTTGGATCCACGATAGACAGTGGCTAATTAGCGAGTGGGACACCAGCTGAGCATGGTTGAATTTACATATGCAGGAGAGTCGAGGTTCTGATTGTGGAAGGTGGTACGAGTTGTAAGCCAGGAGAAACCTTAATGTAAGGTGCAAAAGCTGGGGGGGAGGGGACGGCATGTGTGTGAAATACCCTGGCTGCGGAGAGCTGGGCAGTGTGATGAACCTGGAAACAGAGAAACAAAGTTTGAGTCCAGTGGCACCTTTAAGACCAACCAAGTTTTATTCAAGGTAGGAGCTTTTGTAAAAGCTCCTACCTTGAATAAAACTTGGTTGGTCTTAAAGGTGCCACTGGACTCAAGCTTTTTTCTGCTGCTTCAGACCAACACGGCTGACCACCTGGATCAAGAAATAGAGATTATAGAAGTCGGGGCAACACTTTGCCTCCATATTGACTTCAAAAAAACGTGCTGATCTTTTTGCTTAGATTTGCAACCTGGGAGAATGGCAGATGTTGCTGCTTCTTTGCCATCAGCGTGGAAGAGGATGGGTTGTTGGGACCGGGGAGGATTAGGCACATCATTTTCATAGAGCCCCATGTGTGGTTTTTCAGACATGCTTAATAAATCTGAAATATAAATTCATGCCAGCTGCTAGAATCATTTATTTAGACATTTGTACTCCATTTTTCTTCCCAATGGGGGTCACAAAACAGCTTACAACACTATTCCTGATATGTATGACACGTAGGCAGTTCTCAACAAAAGTGATTCAGCTTTAATAAGTGATTAAACAGCTCAGAACAGAACAATGAAACACAGAGCAACAGGCTCTTATTTAAACAGTGCGGGCTAGCATAGCCACGCCCACATTTAGGTTAATAACCAATGGTATTACAGAGATAACATCCAATCAGTTTGCTTCCCTCCAGCACAACCCTTGTCTCCTGATTGGCCTGCTACACAGAGTAGCCAATCTGGCATTGCCATTCAGGATACTAGCATGTCAATCCAAGCTCAGGTCATAACAATTCTGTCCTTCCCCCCCCCCTTATATCCTCCCAACCACCACCCTGTGAGATAGGTAAAGATCAGGCAGGGCTCCCGGCCCAAGGCCTCTCAGCCAGCTTCCATGGAAGGGTGAGGATTCGAACCTATGACTCCCAGATCCCAGTCTGACACTCCAACCACTATACAAATGCTAACTTTATGGCACTGCCTTTTTTATTTTTGCATTTATGTGTGTGTCTGTGTGCGTGCATGTGCGCCCGTGCCTGGAAGTCAGGGCGACCTCTGGTGACTCCTACTGGGGCATGGAGGATGTTCAGAGAAGTGGCTTGATAGCCTGCCTCTGTATGGCCCTGCCCTTTTCATATATGGATCTGTGGCAACTTACAATAAAATTAAAACAAAACTGATGTCAAAGAATGACTAAGCAACCCACATAAATACAGAGACTAACTGTGGATGTTGGAATAAGGCAAAAAAATGGGATAATGGTCACAGGTCTTCCACAGTGTGTCTAGTTCAATGCGCATACTGTGGGGGGGGAAGTAGGGAGCCCCTGAGGAAATCCACAAGCCTTACTGCCTGCCTCCCCCTCTAGATTTCTAAAAACAGTCGCTAAGGTGCTTTGGTCTAGTTGGCCATCTAATCTGGTCAAGGTCAACCGGAGTTAAACAGCCTGAAGAAATGTGTGTGCACACGAAAGCATAAACCCAGAATTAAACTTTGCTGGCCTTAAAGGTGCTGCTGGCCTCAAACTGTGTTCTTTGAAATACTATCTATTATAGGGGAGTCAGAAATCCATATGTGTGCTGGGAGCATTAATTTTTTTAATTAACCACGGTAAAGCAATTCTTCACAACCTCACTTCCCAACGTGTTGTTGATGGTGCCACCTCATGTGGCAGCCATTTTGCGGTGGCACTCAGAGTGATGGCACCCTGAGTCAGTAGGCAACATCCCTCCTTCGCCACCAAACCATTTGGGCTCTTTGTTATTAAAGCCTGGTAAAACACACACAAGACTTACCCATAAAGAAGCCTGAGCGGAACCACAAACTGCTTATGTATGTGGATCTGGTCTGTTTCCATGACTGTAAGCACAGAACCTGGGAAATGGTAGTTATGCAGGATGAATAATAGGAGATGCAATCTTGTGTAGACATAAGATGGCTCCAAGGATCCGGCCAATAGCAGTGATCAAGGAGTTCCAGGAAAGGAAAAGATGTGCTCTATGCTAATTTTTGCTATATGCTAATTTTTACATACATTTTACATGATTTCTACCACATCAGTCCAGCTCCCCCCTCCCCCCATTTGGTGTTTTAAGAATCTAAGTTATGAAATTCATGTTGCCTATATGTAAAAAGGGGAGGGAAGGCTGCATGGTGTAGCCCAAACTTGTCAGATCTCAGAAGCTAAGTAGGGTTGGTTTCGTACTTGGATGGGAGACCACCAAGGAAGGCTCTACAGAGGAAAGCAGTGGCAAGCCCTCTCTGCTTCTCACTTGCCTTGAAAGCCCCTTGCTGGGATCACTGTAAGGCTTAGATGGGAGACCACCAAGGAAGACTCTACAGAGGAAAACAGTGGCTAGCCCTCTCTGCTTCTCACTTGCCTTGAAAGCCCCTTGCTGGGATCACTGTAAGGCTTAGATGGGAGACCACCAAGGAGAGCTCTGCAGAGGAAAGCAGTGGCAAATCACTTCTGCTTCTCACTTGCCATAAAATACCCTTGCTGGGATAGCCACAAGTCAGCTGCGACTTGATGGCTCTTACGTATATCTGTGTAAAAAGAGAAAATCTACTAAGTTGGTTTAGCAAAGGTATGGCTTAGGGTTCTTAAAGAACTAGAGCTTAGCACTTTTATATGGAGAGTTCCTATAAAATCCTAAGTTGGTTCTTGGGGATCTGTTCCTTGAACAGCAGCACTTTCCACTGGTGTAAAGAACCTGCTGCTGACAGGAGGTAAACAGCACCAATAACATAATGGATCTGTGTGATCCAGCCCCCGTCTCTCTTGCCCCACCTCATTCTTTTGTTTAAATTTAAAGAAATAAAGCCTGTCCTGAATATATACTCCTGCCAGGTATGCCATATCATACATTCCCCCCCCCCTTCTCCTCCTCCTCCTCTCCACAGCCTCAGATGCCCTCCAAATGCTTCTCCAGGAGGCTGGGGACCCCCAATAATGGCATGAGGGGAGATTCAAAGGTTTGTTGCAGGAGGGGGGAATAAGCTAAAATCACATACACACAGCCATTCCATCAGTGGACATGTCAATGCGGTCCAACCCCACCAACCTTGTAGTAGTACCACAGTAGTAGACCATTATAATGTAGCACAAGCGCAGAACAAGAATATTTGGGTTTAAAATAAAAATTAATTTTCTAAATGTTTATGTTGTTTTCTGTTAACCAAACAGATGTGAAAGGTTACATGAAACACCACCAGGCCCACCCTAGATTCTGTTGGGAAAATGAAGGCCTGTGTGCTGTCCCCTGCCTCAGACTTCAGGAGGTTACCACAGCTTTAGTCAGATAGAGGGGTCAAGACACAGAGCATCCTCTGCTTCCTGTTATTTGATTCAATCCCTTTGAAGTAGAAAGCTATTCTTAGGGACCTGTTTCCTTCTTTCCAGCTTGACATCTCTCTCCTGAGCGCACACACATCTCTACAAAAGAGGGAACAATGGATGCAGGGTGCGTTTCCCCTGCGTCTATGTCCATCCTAGTTAGTTAACTTAGATTAAGCCCCTATCTCTTATCTATCCTGGTCTAGAATGGAGTTCCATATAATGAAAGGACTCTTATTAGTTTTATAAATCTGATTAATGTAACTTTGCAAGACTGCTAGCACACCCAAAGCTTTGCTGCGTGGTTAGCATAGTGCACTTGCTACTCTGATAGGGATTCCTGACTGTATCTAAACCAGAGCATCCAACAGATCCTACCCTCTGTGGTCAGTAAATTGTTTGGCACCTACACTGGCTTTCAGGAACCCACAATATGGGAAGAACTTGACTAGTGTGAATCCAGCAACCTGTTCTCAACACTGGCCAAATATTGGCCATCCCTGCACCAGGCAACATGAGAATTCATTCATAAGTCAGTAGACGAATGTTGCACTTGTGCTGCTTGCTTAGATTTTGATGTACACCAGAAACATTTCTTTGGCAAACCGCAAGCGTTAGCACTCAAGTACTCAGCAAGCCGTTGACAGTCTTGGGAGCATCAGTCACTATATCTGGGAGACTGTAATGTGAAGTAAGACTGCCATCACAGTAATGCCATCTGTCATACGGCGCAGATTTGTGGTGCACAAAAAAAACATAAATTTGCACCAGAGGGACAGCCATATCTTGAAGCAGGTGTGAACAATTATGCTATTAGACCGCCGGACCCCTTGGAAGCAGACGGGACACAGCAGGTATTAATCTCGGGATCCAAGGGAATTGCTCTGGATTGCATAAGGGAGGCTTCATCTCCTTACAGACCCAGTTAAGTAGCATCAATACAAATATTCATTTGTCAGTGGTAATTTTACAGATGGGAGTTATCTCCTAGCAGATGGTTTCCCCCCACAAACACACTGTTCTCTTCGTTTTCAAAGCGTGATGGGGATGGGGACAGCTGCTAACAGTGCAGGAGCCCATGTCTTTCTGACGGCCGGCGCACTAAGGGCATATTGGGTACAGTGCTCCATATTACCTCTGCATCTGTAGAGTGGTGGTACCAGGACTGTGGGGTACAGGCTGCGGTGCTAAGTTCAGTTTTTGAGACGGGACCCGGGCAGACGCGATGCTGTGTTTTCCAGAGACCAGCTTGAAAAATACCATCCTGTGATAGTTGTCGTATGAAAGGGAAGAGTGCAAAGAGGCGGGGGGGGGGGAGATGTGTCTGCTTCTTTCTCAGGGCTGTACAAAAAAAAAAACTGGACAAAAATTGCCTTAATTTCGCAAGAGAAGCCCATACAAGCAGGCCTGCCATTCCAGTGAAATGTTGCCATAGTTACAGCTAACAAAGCGCTCTGCGTGAAGTAAAAAAAAATGGTCGGGCGGCGGGGGGGGGGGGGAGAGCACAAAGACACCTGAACCTTCAACATGCCATAGTCTGGCAATGGATGAGCGGGGTGGCCGGGGAGGGGGAGTCTTTTTCAGAGAAGGAGGGCTCACTGTTTGTGGTGCGCACACTTAATCTCACTGGTAAATAAGGCTGTATAGGGTTCGTATTGTTTCAGAACCTCTTTGAGCAAAAGTTAACAGCGGGGCGCACACTGCCCAGTGTGCAAATCAAGACAATCAAATCATGTCTCCGATCTCTTTCTGCTTTCCGAAAAACTATTCTGGGTCTCAAGCCCAGCGCATCCTTTCCTTCTAAAATTGGATAAAAACTCCATATTCCACCACTGGATCACAGACTATCCAAGAGCATCATATTGGAGTCATGCTGGTGAAATGATTATTTGCGCTCCTTCTGAAGGCCGGCCTCGGTCTGGCAGGGGGGAGATCCATATGTCTGTATTCACTTTTGTTTCCATCTAAAAAGCGTGGAGTGGATGGAAAAACAGAGCAAGAGAGCACAAGCCTGTGATGGGGCAGAGGTTTCACTCCCCTTGCCTGCACGCTGGTCTTTGTTAGGAATAGACACATCCTGTTTTGAACTGAATTGAAAATTCTGTACCAGACTCCAAGCGAAGTCTCCCACTGAACTGTTGAGTGGCATCTCCCTAGGACACCAAAGTCAGTTAGTTGAAGGCAAATGGGTAATTCTCATTTGCGCTGATCCAATAATGAAGTGACTTTTAACAAAGGAATCGTTCAAACAAATTATTTTGAGAGCTGGTTTTCCACGCCATAGAATGCTTGCCGTCCTATATCGGAGGCAGTGGCCCAGAACCCGTTCCTGTCTGTGAGAGCTGTAATTCTGAGATGTCCTTTCGTTTCCCTTCCAGCTCCTGCTATTGTGGTGCCACCCAAAAAAATCCACAATGTTACAGGCGCTCAAGTCTACCTGTCCTGTGAAGTGAAAGCCGTCCCAACCCCTATCATCACCTGGAAAAAGGTACGCCATAAGGTGATCCTTCAGAGGTGGCCCTTCCAAGGTGGCCCCTGGGGCCGTGTTCCTCAGGGAGAGGGTGCTGGATCCAGAACCAGCTGGACTTCTGGCTTGTGAGTAGGCTTTCCAAGGCTGCCTAGACAAATGCTGGGAGATTCTAGGGGCATTGCCTGGGGTGGGTGGAGTTTGGGGACGTGATGTGATGTCACTTCCGGTCAATGTTTGCGGAATTCCCCCAGTTCAGAATCTGCAAATCAAGGTTTATCATGTGCTGTCTTGGTAAACTCTACAGGTCACTGAATCCCCAAAGGGAGTGAAGGTCCTAGAAGAACTGCCTGGGGACAGAGTCAACATCGCAGTCCAAGTTCGGGGCGGACCTTCTAAACATGAGAGCACAGGCTGGGTTTTGGTAAGTCTGGGCATGGCAGAGTGGAAAGGCAGCTAACGGATGCTCCGTATGCCACACAGCGATGATGGAGCCAATGGAAAATCTTGGTCCTGAGTGGCGGTGGAGGAAAGAAAATCAAAGCAAACCGGGACTTGCGTTGACCCCTTATCCACATTGTATCCACCGGGCTGCCCTACTGGCTCGCCCTTTCTAATGTCAATGCACAGTTTCCGGGCCATGCGTAGCAGATGACAGGGAGGGGGAACTTTGTTGTGGGGCACAAGGATTGAGCACTCCTGTGGTGGAATGCGTGGGGAAGGTTATAATAAAAAAAGGAAAGCTAAAGTTTTCTAAATGGTGCAGTGGCCCAGCCATTTTCCCGAGTGTGGCGGTTCAAGGTGGTTTGCTTCTTCAAATGCTTTCTTCAAATGCTTTCTTCAAATGCTTTCACTCCCCCTTTTTGTTGCCACTGGTATAACTACCAGCCACCCAGGGCTAGCTCACCTAAAGCAACATCCCCTGTGCAGGGACACTTTGCATAATGAACCCATACGGACTTAACAGCATACAGTACATATAACATCCATGTTTTAAATGCCTGTAGTTTTTCTTGCTTTTTGAGGGGTTTTTTTTTTGTATTTTTCATATGTGCGTGTGTGTGTGCACACGTGCACCTGGAAGTCATGGTGACCTCTGGTGACTGACCACTACTGGGGGACCTGGAGGATATTCAGAGAGGTGGCTGAATAAAGCCTGCCCCCGCCTCCTGCCTCTGGTATTCCAAGGAGGTTTCCCATCCAGGCACTTGCCAGAGTTGAGCCTGCTTAGCTTCTGAGATCTGATGAGATCGGGCTTGCCTGGGCTAACCAGGTCAGGGCATTTTTCTTGCTTTTGGGGGGGGGATTTACAAATACATTTGTTTGAGGACTTCTAGGGCTGGAACGTTCAGTTAAGAAATAATTAATAAGTTAAAAATCTTTTCCATCAATTAAAAACGGTTCCCCAAGTAGGGCTGGAGAACCGGGTTTGATTCCTCACTCACATGCAGCTGCTGTGTGACCTTGGGCAAGCCACAGTTCTCTCTGAGCTGTTCTCTCAAGAGCAGTTCTCTCAGAGCTCTCTCAGCTCCACCTACCTCACAGGGTGTCTGTTGTGGGGAGAGGAAGGGAGTGTGATTGTAAGCTGCTCTGAGACTCCAAGTGAAAAGTGGGCTATAAATAAAATCTCTTCTTCTGAAAAATGGTTAATTATTTGTATTTATGTATTTACATGATTTATAGTCCACCGTTCTCACAGGGAGTCAAGGCGGGTTACACAGAGTGAATCAGTACAATCAACAAATGGGACATTCAGTAACCAATGCATTAGGATTGTGGAAGTCTGGAACCACCAGAAAGAACTGAAGCATAGTATAAGTATTAACGTGGAACATGAAGCAGCACAGGGACTACATAGTAGGATCCTACTATAATAAGTTATTTTGAATGTTACTGCTTTAAAATCCTTAGGTACTGCATTCCCTGCACAGGAGGAAACGTCCCTTCTGTGAAACAAGAAAATGCCTTTTCTCCCTGTTTTACACACGTGGCAGTCAACTAAAAGTTAATCTGTTGAATCTCATGATTAATCTATAGGTTTCTTGAACAGCCCTCATTTTGTGAAACAGACCTGAATCTACACAATACACTCATCCACTGCATATAAACTGCGTGCTAACCTTTGTTGCTACTGTAATACTTTCCTTTGCCCCCTGCCAGATTAACCCACTGACAAAAGAAGATGAGGGTGTTTACCAGTGTCGTGCTACAAACATGGTGGGAGAAACTGAGGCAGAGGGAACCATTAAAGTCCTGGATGCCAACAAGAAAGCTAATTTCCTGCTATCTGAAGACATGAAGTAACAGGTGATCTGAGTATTCCTAGTCCTCTTTGAGGCCCTTTACACATTACTGTTCTAAACCGGAAATTATTGGTTGTTGGCCCGATTTCGAGTAAAGCGATACAGGGATGGAGGTTTCATACAGTGCATTTCCTTCCATTAATGAGCCATCTCCGAAGAGCTATGGTCACTTCAAACAGAGTCACTTTCCTCCCCCTGCCCCTTTTCACCGCGTGATCTTCCTCAGACTTTTAAAAACTGTTCTAAGGTGAGTGCTATAGTGCTAAACCACTATAGCACTGGGCACCATTGAGATGCCTTGACTCCATTGAGTCAGTGGTGCCACTATAGCACTGATTAGCACTATAGTGCACACCTTAGAACATTTTTTTAAAAGTCCAAGGAAGATCACATGGCCCGAACCAGCGGGGTGGGGGGAAGCAGCCTTGTAGGAAGCACTATGGACATTTTAAACAGCACACCCTTCGTTGAACTTCTGAATCACTGTGGTGTGCTGCTAGGTTGGCAGGAGCTAGAACCAGAGAAGGGAGCTCACTCTGTCATGCGGCACTCAGGTCTTGAACTGCTGAACTACCAACCTTCCAGCCTGCAATTCAGTGTCTTAACCACTTGAGCCACCACAGCTCCTTAATGTGTAGTTGGGTCCTGCCTTAATTATTTATTTACTTCATTTATACCCTGCCTTTCTCCCCAAAGGAGGCCCCAAAGCAGCTTGTATCATTCTCTGCCAGTTTATCCTCACAGCATCCCTGTGAGGCTGGTTAGGTTGAGAGTGTTTGGCTGGCCCCAAGTCACCCAGCAAGCTCCCATGGCAGAGTGGGGATTTCAACTTGGGTCTCCCAGATTCTAATCTGACACTCTAACCACTGTTCCACGCTGGCTGTCTTCAGAGGCAAGTGGGTGGACCTTTCAGGGAACAGGGCAGAGCCTTCATAGTAGTTGTCCTTCACTGTGGCCCTGACCTGGATAGCCCAGGGTAGCCTGATCCCATCAGATCTCAGAATCTAAGCAGGTTCAGCACTGGCTAGTATTTGGATGGGAGACCTCCAAGGAATACCAGAGTCATGACGCAGAGGCAGGCAATGGCAAACCACCTCTGAAACATCTCTTGCCTTAAAAAAAGCAAGTCTAGCTCTCCACCTAATGCAAAAAGAGCTAGAACTATTGGCTGCCAGACAATCTTAGGATCTCCTGGCTATTCTACACACCATGCCACATGATAATTAATTAATGGTTTGGATCCAGGCAGCATCCATAACTGTCTTAACTCCAGCCACACGCCTTCACACCAGATGTCACAACATTCTTGAAGGGGGCCCAGCCCTCCAGAACGCCTTTTGGGGGAGCACAAGGAGCTGCAGTTGAAGGGTGGAGGGGGGGGGTCTTCTGGATGAATTCAACTTCTTCTTTTCCTGACTTCCTTGGGGGCACGGGGCGGGGGGGGAGAGAAAAAAACAGACCAAAGACGAACAGGGAGATCAAAGGACGCATGGAGTCTTGTGGCAGTGTCCAGAGAAAAAAGACCGTCCTTTTCGCTGCCAAAGGACAGGATGATAAATGGGGATAAAGAGAGCAAAGTGTGCCAAGGGGTACAAAGGATGGAGGAAGAAAGGAGAGAGACAGGAGAAAGGTATTTGGGCAAGCAGAAGATGAAAGACAGCAATATGAGGTACGCCAAAGGGCGGGGAGGAGTTCTTAAAGAATGAATTTGTAAAAGTGAGTAAAAAGAAGTGATCCAGTTATGAAATGTTAAAATCGGCCCTCAGAGCTCACTTGGGGGTGTTCTGCTCCCCGATTTGAAGGATTTTATATACAGGTGAGCATCCATAATATAATTGTCTGGGCTGTCACTGATTTGCACCTCCCCCCCCTTCTCCCTCTAGGATGAAGCGATTTAATGACTTCTGAGAGAATCCCAGCCCAGCCCAGCTGATTTTGCTGTCTTACTTACAGAGGATTCAAAGACACCGGCTTGATCGTTCCTCTTGCCGACGCACGCACTGCAGGTTGTTTTTCTAGAGTCTCTGATTAATAATGTAGTTGAGAATGCAACAGCAACGTTCAATAAAGCATGGGTTTTTTTACCATTTTAATCTGTTTCTTTTTATTGGCATAGGCCTAGACTCACAGCAGTCTACACCTAGGTATAGAGCACCGAATGACATCCTTGCTTTATAGCAGCATGGCAGACGCAAATATCAACAATAAGCCCTTCCTTTATTTTTTCAGTGAACTCTTAAGTGATTTAAGTGCATTTTCATCCTGCCTTTCCCTTCGTCCCTTGTTCACCCCTTCCTCCATTTTATCCTCACAACAACCCTGTGAAGTAGGCTAGGCTGAGGAGAATGAATGACTGGACCAAGATCCCCCAGAACAAGAAACAAAATCCCATGTTAATAACAATCTACTGAAGACCATTATCCATCAGCTCCGAATGGAGCTGCGGTGGCTCAAGTGGTTAAGACACTGAACTGCAGGCTGTGGAAGGTCAGTAGTTCAGCAGTTCAAGACCCGGGTGCCGCAAGATGGAGTGAGCTCCGGTCTCTGGTTCCAGCTCCTGCCAACCTAGCAGTTCGAAAGCAAGAAATTGCAAGTAGATAAATAGGTACCACTTCAGTGGGAAGGTAACAGCGTTCCGTGCGCCTTGGTGTTTAGTCATGCCGGCCACATGACCACAGAAACGTCTTCGGACAGTGCTGGCTCTTCGGCTTTGAAACGGAGATGAGCACCGCAACCCTAGTCGGATTCGACTGGCTTTCGAGCAAGGGAACCTTTACCTTTACTGAAGACCGAGTTCCGTGGCAAAATCCCATACTGAGGTTAACTGGTGTGGTTAGTCAAGTCACCATTAGTTAGCAGAGTGCTTAAATAAAGCTACAAACGTGGCAGCGTCACTTTACCAGGTTACTCAGCTTACAAAGCTACACAGAGCCACATTGCAAGTTTAGAAGGGAACTACTTTTCTCTTTGAGAAGTACACTTTGGATAGGAAAGAGTAGGGACATGATACGCTAACTTAGAAGCTAAAGGATGGAAGCAGATGGCGAGAGGCCCATCTGCCTCTCATGCCAAAAGAGGGCCGGGTGCCTCTCTTGGCACTTGCAGGAAGACAGCTTGTCTTCATCTGCAGGTGAGAGAAGAAGGAAGGGGAAATGGTCCCTGAGAGCACAATCTGCATTTCAAAGGGGGCAGTGGCAGAAAGAGTAAAGACAGGAAGAACAGTCAGTGCACCTATCTAGCTATCTAGCCTCTCTTGCCACTCAGTCTGGAGGTCCGAGAACAGGGGACATCGCATCTGGAACCTCCAACAGATCTTAGATCAATTTTGACATTACCCATCAGCGTAAGTTTGCAAAGCCTTTGTTTAACTTGACGGTTGTTATTTCACAAGGGAAACCTACCCCTGTAGGGGCCAGTCACTAGCATCACCTGACAGGAAATGAATAGCAAAAACTGTTAGCATTCTACTAAAATCTGCAAGCTCCTATTTTCCTCCCATGTCTATCGTACTTAGCAGGGGGAGATCGGCAGATCCAAAGGACTGCACCTTATCAGTGAGACATGCTGTGTTACTATATACCATTTGTAATGTGTTAGCTATAAGAGAAGTTAAATCTGCCAACAACAAAAAAAGTCTTGGGCGTCAAGTCTGCATCGCTGCCTCCTTCTTAGGAGGTTGTATGTGTTGTGTAGGGGTCGCCGGTGGTTCTTCCTCTTGAAGTAGACTAAAACGTACTTGGATGCCAGTAAGATGCAAGAGACTCAAGGGGATTTATAAAACGATCCATCTTAGCCTGCTTTAGTTTCAGGGCCTCATCAACTGGGGAAGGGCGAGACCTTTTCTCACCCATAGCACAGCTACAGAAACTTTATGCCCCTTCCCACAGATACAACAAAACTCTGGTTCTTGAAAAACCGACCATAAATATTTCAAAGACACCCCCACACACAGCCCAAAAGAAAAATATACCCAGTGATCTGGCTGCGAGGGTGATCTGGCCGTGACATTGGTCACCACATTGGTCGCCAGGGTTGATTCGGCTGATCTGGCTGGCTAGGCGGGTGTCCCCTCTAAGATGAGTTAGTGTGGGCTAGCTCACAGTTTTTTAGCCTCCGGCTCACACATTTTTGTCTCAGCTCAGGGAGGATGGCTCCAGAGCAGACTAATTTATGCAGCAGCCCAATCGCTCCCTCACAACTTTGACGCCGCTAGCTCACAAAAGTAGCATTTTTGCTCACAAGACTCCGCAGCTTAGAGGGAGCATTGGTCCTGCCCCCCTACCTCCCTCACCGCTCCATAGGACTGCCCTTCCCAGAGCTGCCCACTCGGTGGAAAAGGATGGCCATCCCAGATAGGAGTATACCATTCTTTGGTCAAAGATATATGAAAATCCCATGTAATACCTTTTATTAGGGTCAACCACAATGACATAAAACCTTTTTGTAGACGTTGCAAAAAGTATTTAAAAAGGGAAGGGGAAAAAAGCACATTTTTCCAAGTCGCCCAGCAAGCTTCAAAGATACGTGGGGACTGAACCCGGTCTCCCAGGCCCTGCTCCAGGACTCCAACCACCACATCAGCTCTGTAGCAGTGGAGAAGCTGCTGTAAATTTCGTTTCTGTTTGGACCCAGGGCTTAGGAGCCTTTGCGCTAGATTGAGCATATAATAGCACAAGAGATGTAGTGTGATGTAGTGATTAGAGTTTTGGATTAGGATCTGGGTACCCCAGGTTCGAATCCCCCCTTGTGCCATGGAAGCTCGCTGCATGACCTTGGGCCAGTCAACGCACTCTCGGCCTAACCTACCTCACCGGGCTGTTGTGAAGAAAAAATGGAGCGGAGAACAATTTCAGACACTCTGTGTCCCCATTGGGAAGAAAGGTGGGGTATAAATTATATAAATAAAATAAAAGTAATATAAAAAGAGAATGCTTTTTCCTCTAGATGTAGCCTCCGCCTAATGTGTAAACATCTGGATTTTTTTCAGTTCCTTTCTGTCTCTCCTAGGAAAAGCATCACTGGCTTATTTCTGCTGAGCTAGGCTGCTGTTCAAAGTATAGGAGCCGATGCAGAAACGGAAGGATAACAGCCCCAATCAACACTCCTTCTGCTAAGCCCAGCCATTTGGGCATTACAGTAGCATCCCTTGAGATTCCATCTTGCCTTTTTCACTCTGTGCATTGCCCGTCCTACCTGACACAGCAGTTGCTCATGCAGACAGCACAATTTTCTAGCAATCTGCTGCCTACCTTCAAGAAATCTGTATGACAATCCACCAAACTATCCAAAGACAATGGCTGGCTGCTGCTGCCCTCTGTTGGCTCAGATACACTCAGACACAGCACAATTGCTTGTCAGTTTTAAAAAGCAATTGTGTTTTAACTGCCCCATAATGGGTTTCTGGCTGTTTTACTGTCACCGTAGTAATGAATCTTGCATGACGGGAGTAATCAGAAAGGGGGCAGGGAATGTAAGTGGTTGAGACGCTGTTCTCTGAAGGCCCACTAATAAGATTGTCGGCATTTTAATAGCATCGGAATTGCTTTGCGGAGTCAGGCCGATGCCTGAAGCCACTGACAAGCCAGATGTTCTGCAAGTTCACAAGGCCACTTCTGCACTGTCATTTTTGTCCCTCTTTTGTCCCTATTACTTTGGGTCATCGTCCCCCTTTTCTTCATGTGTTTTGCTCCCACTGGGACTACTAGAGACAGCAAAGCACATTGTGGGGGGGGGAAACCCTGAAGCAATAGGGATAAATGAGTGACAAAAATGACAGTGCAGACGTGTCCTCCAGCACCTGCTATTCAGAGGTGTCTTGCCTCTGAATGCAGAAGTTCCATTTAGATATCACTGACTATGGTGACTGGTGCCTATGCCAAAAAAAGTCCTGTGGCACTGGCCAAAGCAACAAAACCAGGGAATCTCTATTTACTTGTGTAAGTGTACACACACACACACACACACAAAATTGTTTTAACAGATTGATGAAAAAGGGGAAACGTATACACACACACAAAGCCTAAGAACCAAATGTGTCAATTAAAGAAAAAAGGGAGAGAGGGGAAACTAGCCCGCTTAAGGGCCCAAGAGCTTTTAGAATCCTAGAAGGGAAATCTCACAGTGATGGAACGTCCAGATTGCTTCCTTGCCTGCAGTTCCGCACAGCCCCCATCTGCTTGTTCCTTCTAATCAGCAAAAATCACAACCTGTGCCTGTCACAAAGGAAACCACCTACAAAGAAGGTAGGGACTTTTTATTTTATTTTTGTATTGCACATGGTGCGGATGATTCTCTTATACAGCATAAGATTTGCCACTTGAAAACACAAATAGCCCAGTAAGGACTGAGATGCTTGCTGCCTGTGGAATGCTGAGAGCAGCTGAACCAGTCAAAGGAGGGGGGGGGAACAGAAGATGGAACCCATTAACCGTATCAGAGTGAGGTAGTTGGATCTTGCACTCTGCACTGCCAGTTTGTTCCATATATCAGCAAATTTCATGAGTGGATTCCCCAGCATGTGGATTCCCAGCATGCCATTGTTTAACTAAAAAACAACAACCCTACTGTCTTCCTCACATTGAAACAAATAAAGATGGACCGTGGTAGCTGCTCTCCAAGAGACATGAGATACCAATGACAGCTCAGAATCAGTTAAAGGGAAAAGGGGGGAATGGAGAAGAAAGCTAAGGTAGACATCCCTTCCAAAGAGTGTAACAATGGAGGCATAAAGCAATCCCATCTCACACCATTTCAAGTTCAGGGCCAGCTGAGCTGCTTTCTCACCACCAAAGCCTGCATCTCCGAGGTAAGTTGATAATGGAACAGATATTTAAGGATGTTGAAGTGCTGCAATTCAGGGCTAGCTGAACTATTCCAAGGCTCAGCAGTCTTGTGCTAGAGGGAGTTCCCAAGAGATTATCTTGCCACAGGCCCCGCTCCCACTGTTCTGTCTCCTATGAACAAGAGATGGTCAAGAGCAGGGGGAGTCCAGCATACTGGATTTTATCTAAATATTTCAGGACACTGATTTCAGAACAGACAATCCACTTTATTTCAGCCATTCAAACATCACACGAGTCTTCACAAGACACATTTAAGACAAGTCGATGGACAACTGCATCACTGTGACAGCTCAGAGGTAGCTCCATTCCAAAGCACTCCGTTTAGCATTTTCTTCAACATCAGGGTTGATAAGATCTTTGAACCAGAAATCAGCATAAAGAGGCTTCATTCTGACACATGGAGAGAACAGAGGCGTGCTCCAAATGTCTGATAGGGAAGAAAAGATAACATTCTTTTCTGGTGTTCACCAGCTTTACAGTCATCGTCGTACGAAATGCTTCGACCAGTTTGACAAAACTCGCAACAGCAATGCAGGTTGGTCTTCCATTCACAGGCCATCTGTGAAGCACTTCTCATATGCTGTCCAACTTCTTTAATATGTAGGGAGCTGAAGAAAGAGACACATCACTTTTTTTAAAAAAAATGGCCATCTAAGCTAGTGGACAACATCAACAATGTGCAGTATCATGTTGCACAAAATTCTTTAAGCGCTGGGGCAGACTGCCATTGGTTACATTCAGCACTAACTGAAAGCTTTTGAACCTTGAACTACCTGCAAATTGATACAGGGAGTTTCAATACAAAACTTGTTATGTCCTCATGAGACCCAGGAAAATAGGGTTTTTTTTCTTATTGGGTTTTTTTTCCAATTTCACCAACAAGAAAATTTGGAAATCTTGGAGAGGATCGAAAAACAACAACTATGGACTAGGCATTTTCTTTTGGAATGAGTGAAAGGTGCAAAGACAGCATAGGGCCTCTTGCACTTTATCACTGGGAGTACTTGGAGTTTTGCTTGTAGAAAACTAAGGCATTTATATTTTGGACCATAAAAATGTCAATTAAGACAACTGTATGTGCTGTTACATATGACACCTTTGATACTGTTAAAGCAGTAACATAGGTTTATATTTTAAAGGAAAGCAAGGCTTGCATATATTTCAATTTCTCCCTAAATTTTCCCCCCAAAAACCCGAACTGTGTTGAAGGCTTTGTATCTAGTCATACATACTATGCCTGCTACACTATGGAAAGAAGACTCTAGGGTCAAACAGACTGCAGCTGGCCACAACAACCAGCCAAAGTTTGTGATCGCCTTGCTTGGGAGAGAGGTCTTGTTTCTGACATCACATTGAGCTTCCATAGTACCCCAAGCATCTCTGCAGTCCCGAGCTTGGGAGGACCCCTGTTCCCCCCTCCAAGATCAGGAAGAGGGCAAGAGACCCAGTTCTGCATTGCTTCTTAAAGACTCACAAAATTTGTGGCAGGCATCTGAAGAAGTGAGCAGGGACTCACGAAAGCTCATCCCCTGCCACAAATGCTGTTACTCTTTAAGGTTCTACTGGACTCTTTTTCCTATTGCTACAGACAGCCTAACAGTCGGCTACCCATCTTGCTTTGCTCCTGAAGCACGATGCAAGGATCAGGGGAGATCCCCCAGCTGAGGAGAAGGAAATAACTTCTGAGGCACTTGGTGCCATTCCAAAGCACAAAAGACTCCAGGACGCCACCTTCCTACTCCCCTTACCAGCACCAGGCATTTGGGGGAAGGGAGAGCAATTTATAACAGTGAGCATATTGTGGATTAGTACAGGCCTCAGTATTCTTGCAGTGGGACCAGTCCAGACTCTCTCTCACAGCCAGGCTTTGCAAACCATCTACCTGCCGTACCTAGTAAGTTCTATAAAATTCTGGATGACAGCATTAAGATTGGGAGAATGCACAACCAGTTACGGTGCCCCAAGTGCCTATACGGCAATCCACCTCCCTCAGATCTCATAAACCTGCATCATCACACCATGTTAAGATCATGTCTAAAATAGAATGGAATAGGTGACTGATTCCTGTTTCCACTTTTTTAAAAACTCCATACCAACAAAGCAAACAAGCACAGCAAGAAGAAAGCTCCCACCTCACCCCCGGCTTGCCATGCTTTTTATTTACAATACATGGACTTTTAAAAACAGAACTTTGCATCTGTAGTCTTGACTGCCACCTAATCCAAGGATCCCACATGTATGGGTCATGTCTCAAATACACTAGATGACCCTGCCCACACTTTACACACCAGTGTGCAATCCTTCCTGTCTAAAGCCAAAAAAAGTGGCAAGGTGTCATGTTAAGGTACCTCTGCCCATGGGGGGAGATGAGTTTTCTGTGGCAATCTGGAAGGCTTAAAACATCCTGTCAGTTTTCTGAAATGCGAAGGAGGCCGGCCATAGCCCCGGACCTGCCTGAGATGCCACCTTCTCTCCACTGCCCTGAGATCGGTGCCTTAAAGGTTCGCGACATGCTTTGAGAAGGCAACTCCAGCATGACTCCAAGGCAGGGTTGCCACCTCCAGGCTGGGAAATACCTGGAGATTTGGGGGTGGAGCCTGGAAGAGGGGAGGGTTTGGGGAGGAAAGGATCCTCAACAGGGTATGTCATACAGCCCACTTTCCAAAGCAGCCGTTTCCTCCAAGGAAACTGATCTCTATAGAAGTTCTCCAACCACAGCCTGGAGGCTGGCAACACTACAAGTCCAAGGCAACCTACGCCTTTCTCTGCACGTGTCAGGAGGTATTGACTTGCGCATGCGCTCCGCCTATTCTTGGTCCGCAGGCGCACAGGGCCTGGCTGCTGCACGCAGGATACTCACTGAGCCGAAGCACCGCCACGTAGATGAGAAAGTTGCGGACCGAGGAGAGAACGTCCTCCCGCATCTTCCGCTTCAGCTCCTCCGGGTCCAGCTTCGGCCCCAGCCCTTCGATGCGGAACATCCTCGAGTCTCCTTCCCGCTCCGCAGACCCTTCTGAGTTCCGCACGTCCCGCGGGAAGCTCCAGACTGTCCTTCCCCTCGACGCTCCGCCTCTCTACGGGTCCCCGCTGTGGACAGACGGTGCCTTTCTTCTATCCTCACCCAGAGCGAGAAAAAGAGGAGGGCGGGAGGAATGACTGTAGAGGTGCACACTAACAGAGCGTTTATCGACACTTCCGGTCAAAAACTGAACCGACTTTCCACTCCGACTGGCGAGAGTATATCGGATATTTTCACCATCGAGACGCCGAGGGATGGAGGAAGAGAGTGGTACTGTGGTGTCTCCCGAGTCTACGGTGCCATTCTTGGCACAGTCACCCTCGTCTAAATCCGTTGGCAGTAGTGAAGTCAATGAGCAACCACGAGACTCAGTTACCCAAGAAAAAGACTAGCAGCGAAAACGAGTCATTCATTATCGGGGGGGGGATTTGGAGGATTTTAAGTTTTTAAAAAATCGGATTGGCTTGCAAATCTCCCTTGCACCAGGAGGAAGCAAATAAACTGTCCAGTATTATTCTTACCCATATCTTAGGGATGATATAGTGAGGCTGTGAAAAAGCATGTTCATATTGCAGGGTGGGGAGCAGTGTTCCCTCTAAGCTGAGTCAGTGTGAGCTAGCTCACAGTTTTTTAGCCTCTGGCTCCCAAATTTTTGTCTTCGCTCAGGGAGGATGGCTTCAGAGCAAACTAATGTATGCCAAATGTATGCCAAATTGCTCACTCACAACTTTAATGCCAGTAGCTCACAAAGTGGAATTTTTACTCACAAGACTACACAGCTTAGAGGGAGCACTGGTGTGGAGGGAACGACCCTGACAGCACTTTCTAAAAGCTTCACGATGTCCTATCCACACCAGTGGATAGGGTTGCCAGCTCTAGTTTGGGAAATTTCTGGAGATTTGGGGGGGAGCCTGGGGACGGTGAGGGTTGGGAAGGGGAGAGACTTCAGTGGTGTATAATGCTAGAGGCCACCTTCCGAAGCAGCCGTTTTCTCCTGAGGAATTGTTCTCTGTTACTTGGAAACCAGTTGGAATTCCAGGAGATCTCCAGCCACTGGAGACTGGCAACTCTCTACCAGCAAGAGAACATTTCAGTCTCCTGTTTCCAACCTGAAAGTCAGTTCTTCAACAAAAGGACTTTGAGGGGGGGACTCCAGTGTGAAACGGCTGGACTGGGATTCTAGGCTGAAGAGATTTGTTATTCCATATCCTTGCTGGTTATCTTAGCAAAACTTGGGGCTCTCCTCTCATTACAGGTGTTAACTAGCTCAGCACAACTAGTAAAAAGATCTATCCATTTTTCTTAATTAGATTTGAATTTCACATAACTACATTTCACCCTGTTCTTCCTTGCAGTTTCATGGCCTTTTGACCCTGCCTCCCATCCACCCCAAACCTCCTGCATGCAAATGACTGCATACTACAGATTCTCTCGTATCTGAAGAAGTGGGCTATAATCTATGAAAGCTTATGCTTTAAGGTGGAACAAGACAGTTTTACTGGCAAGAAATGTACATGGCTACACATGGAGCCACCTTGTACT
The DNA here is from genome assembly GCA_029375565.1 of Gekko gecko. Lineage (NCBI taxonomy): Eukaryota > Metazoa > Chordata > Lepidosauria > Squamata > Gekkonidae > Gekko > Gekko gecko. Next base: position 152,150,705 of record JAPDNY010000007.1, read on the forward strand.
AAGTCAGACTGTTGGTCTAGGATGGTCCCCCCTGTCAGATCTGGCCCACAGGAGCTCTCCAAGGTCTCAGGTTAAGTCTTTCCATTATCTTTTAATTTTTTTTTAACTGGAGATGCCAGGGATTGAACCTGGGACCTTCTGCATGCCAAGCTGGTATTCTGCTGCTCAGCCACAGCCCCATCCATAGTACCCTGGAATGTAGTCTAGTGTTACATCCACAAACTGCAGGTTGCTGAAAGTGTGTAGAGGCTGGTTCAAGAAATGTAGTCTAGGGTTGTTCTTCTCATACTGTCCTTCCTTACAAGTGTATCCACACTACTCATTTCCATTCACCAGCTGAGAATTCTGCAGACTCGCCCTGATTGGCCCTTGTTAAATGTGGTTCCTTCACTGGGGCAGGCCATTGGCCAGATCTCCAGGAAGTATATGAAGCTAAAGGAGGTTCCAAATTCTGCACCTCTGAACTGAAGGGAACTGAGAAACTGGCTTCCTGTTTGTTGGAAGTAGTTTAGTCATGCTGTTTGGCCCCTTATAATGTAGACCTGTTCTCTTCAGTGTAAAACAAATAATTTGTTTCTTTCCTGTGTGACAAATGGGTTATGCACTATCATAAATTAATGTAAACACATTTTGGAGGGGCCTTCCTTTAGGACCAGAGAGAGAAGATTGACTCCGTGCACAAGGCTAAAGAATTCCTGAAACCAAAGAAGATGGTGAAACTGGTTCGAATGGATCCACACCCTTGGAGACGGAAGAAGACTTGGCCACAGAAGAAGGCGCTGCTGCCTGCAAACCAACCTATGCTTTTAAAGACAGAAAGCCTAAGTAAAGGCAGAAGGACTCTGAAAATTGCCTTTATGAAGTGAGTTTGGGGATGCTCTGAAATTCTCCCATAACAAGTAGAATCATAGAATCATAGAATGTTAGAGTTGGAAGGGACCTTGCAGGCCATCTAGTCCAACCCCCTGCACTCTGCAGGAACACAGCCGAAACCCCTACGTACCTACAACATACCCAAAAGATGGTTGTCCAGTCTCCTCTTGAAAACATCCAGCGAAGGAGCATCCACCACCTCCCGAGGCAGTCTGTTCCACTGCTCAACCACTCTTACAGTCAGGAAGTTTCTCCTGATATTAAGCCGGTAACGACTCCCTTGTAATTTCCACCCATTAGATCTAGTCTTGCAATCCGGAGCAAGAGAGAATAGATCCACTCCATCTTCTACATGACAGCCCTTCAAATACTTGAAGCCTGCAATCATGTCCCCTCTAAACCTTCTCTTTCCCAGGCTAAACATACCCAACTCCCTCAGCCTTTCCTCATAAGACTTGGACTCCAACCGTCTCACCATCAAATAACCAGCTAATTTTTGATCAGGGATAGATAGAAACTCACAGCATGCATTGTTTACTAACAATATAGTATTAACATAGATTCTAACTGGGATAATGATCTCCTACTCTTGGGTTTTTAGTTTAGTGTGGATTTACTTTTCTTTCTCCTTAGTTGTTAGTTCCCCTCCCCCTTTTTTTTCGTTGTAGTTTTAGTTGTCTATTATAAAAAAGCAATAAAAAATCCCCTTCGGGAGGCCAAATAAAATAAAATGCTGAAAAGAATTTCTGAAGTTATGTGAACTGTTTTAAGGGGAAGAGCCATGGCTCAGAGGTAAGGCCTCCACTCAATATGCAGAAGGTCACAGGTTCAATCCCTGGCATCTCCAATTAAATGGATCCAGTAGTAGATGATGGGAAAGAGCCCAACCTAAGATGCTAGTGAGCTACTACCACTCAACGCATACAAAACTGATGTTGGTTGACCCATGGCCAGAATTCAGTATAAAGCAATTTCATGTGAACTGCTGTAGAAAATTCATGTTTCAGGTCTCAAGAAGTCCACACATAACTTCATTTAGACATTTATATCCTGCTTGTCCCCCCACTGAGGACCGAAAGCTGCTCACTACATTGCTCTCCCTGCTCCCATTTTATCGTTACCACAACCCTGTGAGGTAGGTAAGGCCAAGAGGGAGAGTGGCTGACCCAAGACCACCCAACAAACTTGCGTGGCAGAGTTGAAATTTGAACCTGGGCCTCCCAAATCCTAGTCCTGGGGGTCAGTCACCTGGGGTCAGTCACAAGTTCTCTCAGAGTCTGCACTCTTAACCACTACACCAGACCAGCAGCTTGGGCTCAGCAGTGAGCGGATGCCATAGAATTATCTGAAGACATCATTTTCTCCAGGGGAGTTGATTTTTGTAATCTGTAGATCAGCTGTGAGTCCTGGAGAACTCCAGGCCCTGCCTTGAGGCTGGTAACCCTAGGCAGGAGTGAGTGTAACTTAAAATTCTTACCATTATTGCCTAAGGCCCTCATTTGGGGCCTGGAGTCCCCCCAGAACTGCAACCGTTCCCCAGACTACAGAGATCAGTTCCCCAGTCGGAAACGGCCTCTTCAGAAGGTGGGTTCTATGGCAGCCTATCCGTGCTGAGCTCCGCCCCTTCCCCAAACTCCACCCTTCCCGGTCTCCACCCCCAAATTTCCAGGATTTTCCCAACCTGGAGTGGAAAAACTGAGCAATGCCTCTCACAGGGGGCTCAAAGCTAGGGTCGCCAGGTCTGGGTTGGAAGTTATCTGGAGACTTTGGGGGTGGATCTAGCAGAAGGTGGGGTTTGGGGAGGGGAGGGGCCTCAGCATGGTACCATGCCACAGAGTCCACCCTTCAAAGCAGCCTTTTTCTCCATGGGAGCTGATCTCTGTCAGATGGGGATCAGTTGTAAAAGTGGGAGATGATCCCCAGGCCCCACCTGGAGGCTGGCAACTCTGCTCAAAGCACAAGAACAGAGGTACCACTTGGTCACTTTCCCACCAGTCCTCTGTGCCGACCTGTACCCCTACTGACAGGCCACTCTCGATCTCCCTTCCTACAGGCTTTCCACTGCTTTGGGGCCCCTTCGGGAGCAAAGTGAAGTCATGGAAGTGCTTGGTCACCATTGCACACTTGTGCCAGGCTCTTATAGGAGGAGAGAGGAAGAAGTCTCGGGCACCTAGGGAGCAACAGCCACACATTGGCAATTAGTGGTGATCTATAATTCATCCTTCAGTTGTCAGCACTTGGAAGCGCTGTGGAGGCAGAGCTCTTGGGAGCGGAGGGTGGAGGGGCAAGGAGCATCAACAGACAGTACGTGTTCCATGGCAAGCGGTTTTGATCCCTCCTAAATTCAAAGGTGCTTCAGGAAAAGACAGAACCTTTGAGGATCCGGTTAATAAAGGAAGCAGGATCGTTGGAAATCCCCACCCACCCACCCCCAAGACCGAAGCTACCATATAACACTTTGCATTAAAGGCCTGGTTGTTTTTACTTCCATGGTCAACATTGAATACAGTCTCTGAAAATCTGTTACACGTTCGCAGAAGGAAATTGGAAGTCCTTCTGTTCTTCTGTGCCTCGCCCATCTTTTTTTTTTGGTGAGAGACAAACATTTTCTATGAAAAACTTGTGGGTTTCGTAATTGAATCTAAATCTGCTCACAACGCAAGAGTGTTCCCGGAAGAAACTGCAGCTGATGCCACAGCCTGTTCTGTTTGTAATGAAATCCCTCCAAAGAGCAATTCGCAGCTGACTTTCTCCCTGCCTTGGGAGGCTCTGAGAGGCAGCGGCCCATGAACTCCTGCTCCAACAGTCATTCCAAATCCCTGATTTGAATATTCTCTCCACCACATCTCTATGATCTCCCATTTCCTTCAGATCTCTCCTCAGATCTTACTTCTTCTATGAAGCCTTGTCTTGAGGTCAAAACAGAGGGGATATCCCTGAATGAGAGATTCTAAAGTTGAATTACAGCTGGGATGGGGGGGTACATTCATTGGGCATGGACATTGTGTTGCCCAAATTAATACACAGATATATATATATTTAACTTGACATTGAATCGACTCTTTAGAAATACGTAAGTATTCTGCAACTTCAAAGATTCTAAAGCATTAAAGATATGATCCCGGCACGGCTGGCCACTTTTGATTCCAACAGGAAAGGCGGGAGCAGATGTTGGAATCAACGGGACTGAAATGTGCTCAGCTTTGCATGGATTGCGCTTTCCAGGCTATAAACCGGTGATAGGGCTGGGCTGCAGAAAGTTGTGAGGGGGATGACAATGCAGCCTTCACTCTTTGGAAAGAGACGGACTGCTGGGAGGTTTTGTTTGCCTCCTTCCCAGTCTGTTTAGCCCATTGTTATGTACTGAGATCGAGGCAGCGCTTCTTAAACAAGTGATTTCTTTATTCAGCTTGTAAAGTACTGAGTTTCAGGCCTCATGACTCGGACGACGACATAAGAGAAGACGCGTTTATTCGTACTTCACATAAGACAAAGAACCCACAGTAACGGCCGGAGGCCAACTATATACAGTTAGGGGGGACGGCCCTATATTCCTATTGGCGGGTTTGAATCGCCCGCCAATGCTGCCATTGGTTCACTACTGGCGAGCTCAGGAACCTAGTCCCTATTGTTCTCAGAGAGCGAAGCTTGGCTGTATTTCGCCAGCTCAGCCCTCTGATCCCAGGACACAACACCCCTCCCCTCATAGTTCGTCCCCTATCAGGTGACGTAGTCCTTTAAGTATGCTGGTGGCCTCCTTTCTCTTAGCGAACGTCGGGGGGCCGGTACCGGACTGGCGGGGCCCCTCTCGGTTGGTCCGCCCGCACAAGGAGCTTGGGCCTCTGGAAGTAGCCGAGGTGGTGACGGTGGCGGCTGTAACGGTGGCGGCAGCGGCGGCGGCGGTTCAGCTGCTCCCGGGGCCCCCTCCGGCTTCCGTGGACTTTCAGCGGCTACCGGGGCCCCCTCCGGATTCCGTGGACTCTCTGGCGCTGGCTCCGCTGTCGGTGCTTGCGGTCGATCGGATGATGGGGCGGGGGCGGCATTTCCCGGTAACTCGATCTCTCTATCGGGGTCTTGTCGCCTCCGGAGCTGGTCGATGTGTTTGCGGAGGACCCGGTCCCCCTCGGTTAGGACCTCGTATGACACCGGTCCGGTGGGTTTTAGGATGCGCCCTGCCACCCACTGCGGCCCCGCTCCGTAGTTCCGGAAGTAGACAGGGTCTCCCGGTAGGAAGCTTCGGGGCGCCTCCCTGTTCTCGACCAGCTTTCTCTCTGGGGCTCGGTCCGGGTGAAGTCTGTCTAATAAAGTGGTAGGGCGGCGGCCCATTAATAGTTCTGCGGGGCAGTGGCCGGAGATGGGGTTTGGGGTGGTGCGGTATGTGAGAAGGAAGCGGGCCAGCCGGAACTCCCAGTCCCCCTCCGTTATGCGGCTCAGGGCCTCTTTGGCGGTGCGTACCGTCCTCTCCGCCTGTCCATTAGTTGCCGGGTGGAAAGGCGCGGATCGTATGTGCCTGATGAGGTTCCTTTCGAGGAACGCTTGAAACTCCGCAGATGTGAATGCTGCCCCGTTGTCCGACACGATTGTGTCGGGTAACCCGTGCGTTGCGAATATTTTCCGCAGGGCCCTTATTGCCGCCTTGGTAGAGGTGGTGGACACTGGGCTTATTTCCACCCATTTTGAATAAGAGTCTACCGTTACCATGAACTGGAGCCCCTGGAACGGCCCCGCAAAGTCTATGTGCAGGCGTGACCACGGCTTGTGGGTAGACTCCCAGCTTTGGGTTGGCGCTCTCGGTGGATTGGGGCGGACCTCCTGACATCGTGTGCACCCTCGGACCCAGGCTTCAATTTCTGCGTCCACCCCGGGCCACCACACGTAGCTCCTTGCCAGAGCTTTCATTCGTACGATGCCTGGGTGGGCCTCGTGCAGCGTTTCTAGCACCCCTTGTCTCATGGGCCCCGGAATGATCACCCTGTCTCCCCATAGTAAACACCCTTTCAATGCGGACAGCTCTTCCCGCCTGGCCTTGTATGCTGTGAACTCTGGCCCTGTCTGTTCCGCTGGCCACCCCCTCACCACCCAGTTTAGGACCCGGGAGAGGATTGGATCTCGGGACGTGTGGGCGGCCACATCTGCAGCCTGAAGGGGGGTTTGGCAGTTCCTCCATCAGCAAGACAGCGGGGGCTGGGGCCGGATCTTCCCCTGTCTGCGGCAGCGGTAGGCGGCTCAAGGCGTCGGCATGACCCAGCGCCTTGCCCGGCCGATGCTCCAGCCGGTATTGGTAACCCGCTAAAAATAAGGACCAGCGCAACACCCGGGGCGACAAAACTTGCGGCGTTTGTTTGTCCGCCGCGAACAGTCCCAGGAGCGGCTTATGATCGGTTACGAGCGTGAAGGGCCGCCCGTACACAAAATTGTGGAACTTTTTTACCCCCGCCACCAGTGCCAAGCCCTCCCTGTCGATTTGGGCGTAGTTCGCGCTCCGCGGGGGACAGCGTGCGGGAGTAGTAAGCCACCGGGACCTCCCTCCCGTCCGGTAGCTTGTGTGCCAAGACTGCCCCGACTCCATATGGTGATGCGTCGCACGCAAGGATGACCGGGAGCTTTTCATCGAAGTGCGCGAGTACCGCGTTTGAAATCAAGAGGACTTTAACCCCCCGAAACGCCGCCTCCTCCCTCGCTCCCCATGCCCAAGGTGTCGCCTTATCCAGCAGCCTGTGTAGGGGTTCGGCCACGGCGGCTTTGTGGGGGAGAAATGAGTGGTAAAAGTTCAGGAGGCCTAAGAACGCCTGGAGCTCGGCCTTGGACTTCGGGGCGGGGGCCTCCACGATGGCCTTCACCTTGTCCCTCGCCGGATGCAGGCCTGAAGCGTCTACCCGGTATCCCAAGAACTCCACCTCCGGCACCCCGAGGAGGCACTTTTCCCGCTTCACTTTCAGCCCCGCGGCTTGGAAGCGTTCCAATACAGTTCGGAGGCGGGCGGCGAAGCTTTCCGGGGTGGTCGCGGCGATGAGGACGTCGTCGAAGAACGGCGTCACTCCAGGGATCCCTTTTAACAGATCGTCCATTAGATTTTGGAAGATCCCTGGGGCCACACTGACCCCGAACTGCAGCCTCTTCACCCGGAAGGCTCCCCGGTGGGTCACTATTGTCTGTGCCTCGGCCGTGGCCTCATCTACCGGGAGTTGCTGGTACGCCTGCGCGAGATCCAGCTTTCCAAATATGCGCGCCCCCGCCAGTGTTGCTAGGACATGGCTGACCACGGGTACGGGGTATGCGTGCGCCTGAAGTGCCTGGTTAATAGTGCACTTATAATCCGCGCAGATGCGGATCTCCCCGTTTGGCTTGACTGGTGTCACAATCGGGGTCTCCCATCTAGCGTTCGGGACGGGCTCTAAGACTCCCTGGCCCACCAGCCGGTCTAGTTCGGTCTCTATTTTAGGGCGGAGGGCCAGGGGCACGGTGCGGAAGCGCCGGCGGATGGGCGTCACGGTGGGGTCTAAGTGGAGCGACACCGGGGGCCCTTTGTAACATCCCAGTTTCCCGTCAAAGACCTCCGGGAATTCCTTGCACACGGCCCCCCAGTCCTGCACCCCACATTTATTTACTCCCCCAATCGATATGCCTAGGGCCTCGAACCACGCCCGCCCCAGGAGACTCGCGAGATTCCCTTCTACCACCACCAAGTCCAATTTCCCCTCAAAGTCTCGGTACCGCACTCGGAAAGTGCCGACTCCCCGGATGGGGACAGGGTTCTTTTGAAAGTCCACCAAGCTTAGTGGCGATGGATGTAGAGGGGGTCCCCTAGTGGGCACAGTCTTTTTAAAGTGTCCAGGGAAATGATGGACGCCGCCGATCCCGAGTCCACTTCCATGCAACAGGGGGACCCCTCGATCCGCACGGTTACTTGGATCTTCGGGGCAGAGGAGAGGTTGGGGTTGGGGAGGCGAAGTACCTGCAGTGGTTGGTCGGTGAGGTGGTACAACTCGGCGACCTCTTCCGTTGTCTCGTGTGCGGTGGACGATGCGCGGTACTGGGGGACCGACGATCTCGAATTCCGGGGGCCCTTGGACCGGCAGACCCGTGCGAGGTGTCCCTGCTTTCCGCACCCGTGACAGACAGCATCCCGGAACTTGCAGGATTTCCGTCCGTGGGCCTCCCCGCAGCTGGCACAGACGGCCCGGTTGCCGGAATACTTGGCTTGCTCCCGGTTGGCCTGCTGGAACGGCGCCGGCCGGCGTTGTTGGGGTTTGAGGGCGAAGACCTCGTCCGTCTCTTCGTTTCCGGGGCTTGGGCTCCTTCCAACCACCTGCGCGGCCGCGACCGGGCAATCCCCTTCTGCGGCCTCGTGGGCAGTGGCGGCGTCGAGGGCCTCGTCCAAGGTGAGCTTCCGGTGTCCCACCAACTTGCGCCTCAGCTTGGAGTCCGCCAGGCCCCACACGAACTGTGTCAGCAGGTTGTCCTCCACCTTCGGGAACCCGCAGTCCACGGCTAGCGCCCTTAGCGCGGCTAGGAAGTTGGCGATGGATTCCCCTCGGGTCTGGACTCGCCTCTGGAAATCCATCCTCTTGGCCAGGAAGGTCGGCCGGGGGCTGAAGTAGCCATTGAGGACGTCCAGGATTTCCCCAAACGAGCTCTCTAAGGCCGTGCGGGGCACCAAGAGGCTCTTGGCGAGGCGGACGGTTTGGGTGCCGCAGGCGTTCAGGAGGATCGCTCGTTTCTCGTCGGGGTGGCGGATTTCGTTGAGCTCCAAGTAGCTGATGAGCTGGTCGACCCATGCGTCCCAGGTTTCTGGCTGCGACGGGTCGAAGTGCTCCAGTGTTACGTGGGAAGCGGCCATGGTTCTGTCGGGAACGGCGTGCGCCGGGGCGAGCGGTGCGGTGCTGCTCTCGGGGTCAGCGATGCGATGCTCGGTGAGCGGTGCGGTGCTGCTCTCGGGGTCAGCGATGCGTTGCTCGGCGGTGTCCGTTTCGTCGTTCATGGAGTCACGGAAGGCGTTGGAATCCCATCCTCGTCGCCACTGTAAAGTACTGAGTTTCAGGCCTCATGACTCGGACGACGACATAAGAGAAGACGCGTTTATTCGTACTTCACATAAGACAAAGAACCCACAGTAACGGCCGGAGGCCAACTATATACAGTTAGGGGGGACGGCCCTATATTCCTATTGGCGGGTTTGAATCGCCCGCCAATGCTGCCATTGGTTCACTACTGGCGAGCTCAGGAACCTAGTCCCTATTGTTCTCAGAGAGCGAAGCTTGGCTGTATTTCGCCAGCTCAGCCCTCTGATCCCAGGACACAACACAGCTCATATCGCAGAGAACACAGGCAGCCAACACACAGAATGACCCAACTATATACAGTATGAACCAGGAAAACCACACCCCCTGGAACAATAACATCCAATCAAAGCTGATTGCTTGGAACCGATGGGAATTGCTCCCGCCGAATGTCAACTACTGTCCTGATTGGTCTGTCTCCCGACACCGACCAATTCTGTTCCAGATTTCAGGATACCAAGAGTCAATGGAGCTTGTGGCTGAAGCTCAGGCATTCTGCACTTACAAGTAACACAATACACAACACCCATTCACCTCAGCAGCTCAGGGTGCAGGAACTAAAGAAGTCAGTACTTGGATGGGAGACCACCAGAGAAGACTAGGGTTGCCATGCAGAGGAAGGGGAGGGTAAATCACCTCTGTAATTCTCTTGCTTTGAACACCCTATAGGTGGGGTTGCCATGAGTCAGTTGCAACTGTGTGGCACATTCTTCTCTCTCCTGGAAAAATTGTCAGCCAACACGTGCCCAACTGTCCATTTCTGGTAGCACAGTGAGGAAGATGTTGGTGCCCCGCAGGGACTCAATTTGCTCTGATCCATAAGCAGAATAAGAAGTGAGGGGCATCCCTTCTGGGGCCTGCACTCCTTTCAGGGTGTGGCTTGGCCTGGCCACCAGCATCTCACATGTACCTTGCTTGGGACAACAAAATACCTCAAACTGGCCCTGTTTCCCGCCTGGGAAGCCCAATACTTCAATTAAAAAAAATTACATGTCTTTTAATATTTCAATATGTATTCACTCAAACATTGTGGGATGAATGTGATATAAATCAAATAATTTTTTTAAAAACAAGAAAAGCTGAGGAGAACTGCCCCTGCAACACGTTGTTTTTCTTTTGGAGAGAAAAAAAGTGGGAAAATATGGGATCAAGACACAACATTTTAAAGCTGCTTTCGCTCTGTGAGATAACACTGTTGGATGGGCCTGTTGTCTTCATTAATTTGTACAACCCATTTTTTTAAACAAAGCATTTGACAGGGGGGAAATAGAGGAAGAGTAGGAGGATTACAGACAAAGTCCAGAAGTAGACTGGAAGCCTTCCACCAGCTGCCAAACAGGCATGTAAATAGAATTAGAGTACCCTTCTGTTAATGCTTGGCAAGACGGAAAATATATGAATGATCCTTGTGGCCAAAGGGATGATGACTGGACTTGTACTGCTGGAGAATTTTATGATCGATAGTAAAGAAGACCAGTGGAAAAAGACATTTTATTTTATTTGCATTGTTCATCCAGTGAGACTATTAAGAGATCAGGAGTTAAAATTGTGCAACCCCCCTTAAAAAAAAAATAATTCAGCAGCAGCAGGCATAGATATATCAATACCCTCATTTCTAAGCACACTTAAGAGTTGTTTTCAATTTTGATTAACAGATACTTTTAATCACAGATTAACATTTGCCTCTTAGTCCATGGGACTGACAGAAAACAAAGCCACCCCCAAACCTTCAGGAATCTCCCAACCTGGAGATGACAACCTTAAAGGGACCATGACTTTTTGCAACTACCCCCTTCCATTTCTGGGCATTTGGGGCCAAAGCAGGAGGTAGGGAGGTGAGGTCATCCTCCAAGGGCGGAAATACTTTCGCCTACAGAAAAGTTCCGCTGGATCCAAGACAATGGACAATTATGCTGGAATATACAGCATCAGGCGTACAGCAGTTTCTAGAGGAGACAGCAAATGGGAGCACTAGTCAAGGATAAAGGTACTACTCTTTTTCATAGTAAACTGTTTTCTTGTTTGTTCCCAGAATACAACTGTTTAGACTTGTTTCCTGCTTCTTTTCCACCTCCTGTCAGCCATGCAGCTAGAAGCTTAGAACTTTTCTCTCTTTCTCTCCCTCCATTATTGTAACTTCTCAAGGGAACACTTTGTTCTCTTTAACTGGCTGTGCCTCCCAGCACAATTCTTCATGAACAAAAACTCACTCTGCCAACAAATGCCGCCTTTGTCACAAATGAATTACACACAAGCACCCTCTTGATGTGTGACATACTGTATGGACAAGGCCGGCAGTGACAAGCAAAGGAGCGGGAGTGAAGCTGAATGCAGAAATTGGGCCTCTCTCTTTAGTTTGCTTTTGCCAGTTTAAATTATGGACTTTTTTTTTCATGGAGCAGGTTAGGGAGCTGAGTACAGCCACTGCCATCCAGAGGAGAGGCTGAATCCACTTTTTATGCACTTTGCAACAGAATTTTACTGCAACAGAAATAGCAAAATCCACTAGCAAATGATCGGCAAAGTGCCCGGAAAATGAACTGCAAGTGCGTTATTCAATTGAGGAGCAAATTCCGTCTTCACCATCAACTTGCTGAAAGGCTATGAGCAGGAAAATAGGCCCCTGCCACAGTTTCCCAAGTAAGGATAACCAAAGAGAGATCACAGGATGAGTGAGTAGAAAACAGTGATATATTTACAAAGGAATTCATTTTTTTAAAATTAAAAAAGATAAATATGAATACATTTCTGCACATTCACACAAGAACAAGCATCAAAAAATGATTCCACAGTGTTGACAAGGACAGTGCAATAATCTAAAGTTCTCTATTGCAGGAGTCTGCCTTGTCCTGGAGAGAAAGCGTGCACAGGGGAAGCTGCAGAAGGGAAGATTTCACTGAGCATGAGCATTATGCAGAGACACAGCATGCAGAGATGAATGCTGAGCAGGAAAGTCTAGTCTACACATATTCTGCTCTGAGGAAGCCTACTGAAACAGGTGCTGGGGCAAGCCTGTCTGCAGATTCATGACCTTTTATGCTATATGTCTAGGATCCAATACTAGTACAAGAAAGATACAAAGATTTTGTTCGTTGCACTTTTATTTGCATTGGATGAGGCTTGAGGTGAAGAGGACCGGGCAGATGTTTGTTCTGGTGTGAACGTACAGAAATGTATTAATATTAGGCAGATCAAGAGAGGGAGAGCAGGAAGGGCTGCCTCAGTGCTTAGTTCTTGTGGCCTTTTTTTTACACGCCCAGGGAAATGCTGATTGCCCCTTTGGGGTCAGGGAGCAATCCTGGAGGGTTTTTTGTCATCTTCTGAGCGTGGAACAGCCGTCACTGTGGGTGTGGAGGGGGAGGCATTTGTGAATTTCCTGCACTGTGCAGGGTATTGGACTAGATGACCCTGGAGGTCCCTTCCAACTCTATGATTCTAATATTTATCTATTTCTTGGAAATGTTTAAAAAAGTGATATTTCCATTGTAAATATATCACGGTTGTCATTGTCTGTTTTCTACTTACAGTTTCCTAAGTGTCAGGCATTTGGGAAAGTGATGTCACTGCGTCAGGGTGATGCTCTAGGATTCGCCCAAAACTCCAGTGGATGTCACCCAGATATAGTTGCCATCATTTCCAGGTTTGTGCCAGAAGTGACATTGGGGCATCAGCACAATCCTGCCCATCCCCAAAGTTGCTCCTGCTGCTCCACCAATCAGCAGAGAGAGCGGTGGGGGGGGGTGTATGTGCTTTCTCTACTGACTAGCTTGAGGAGGGTGCTGTGATGCAGAGGAGATTAGGCCAACGGAAGCCGGACGTTCTGATGCTACTGACCCCTGGGGTCGGGGTTGTCCTAATCACTTACACTTGATCTTCTCGCCTCCCTTCTCATTTGGCCCTACTTCCTTCCCTTTAGAAGCAGCCTCTTCAGCTGCCAGGGCCATGTGATCGTGCTTATTTCCATGCCCTGGAAAGCTTCTGCTGTTGATTTTGGCAGACCAAAAGGCTCAAGGCAGAAGAGAGCAAGGCAGGCTGGGGCACTATGTTTTCGTGCATTTCGTTTTTGCAAATCGGCTGGCAAACGTGTTAAACTAGAACCAGATCTCCTGGGTCCCCAAATACCCTGAATCCATTTTAAAGGGTTTATAGTCTGGGACTCGAGAGAGGGCGACGTAAAACTCCTGTTCCCAGTTAAGGATGATGCATTCCTCTCCCCCCCCCCAAACAAAATGCAGCATATAATCATGTAGAGATGTTGTGTGTGTTAATAACAGACAGTTGCAGAGAATCAGGTGACTTACCGGCAGGGAGTAGTTTATTAACATAATACAAGAAAAACACAGGAGCCATTGTTAAGAGGCAGTTTGGGATGTTGTGCCGGGGGAACTCTCCGAATGACCTGTAAAGTTGCTGTCCTACAAACGGCTGTTTAAGAATGCTTCAGTTTTTGCAAGGAGCGCATCTGGAAATCAGACTTCCCCTCCCAGCAAGGCTTTTTCCTTCCCCGTCGAGTACCACATACGATCCTGTTGATGATTCTTTTGGTATTCAATATGAGTCAGATTTTGAGTAGGCTCACATCAGCATCGGCTAGCATGGTGGGCACCACTGCTGTAGGCTCACAGTTTACTGACGTGCTTGCATTACCCATACCCTGGGCTCATCAAGGGAATGCATCAAAATTTAAAATAAGCTGCATTTGGACAATTCGTGTGGCGTCAGCATCTGTGGAACTGACAGCCTCCATCTTGACAGGGCATGCTCAGAACTTACTGGTGTGTGCTGCGTGCAGTTCTGGTTGCCATAGCTCAAAAAGGATGTGGCAGAGCTGAAGAAGGCCCAGGAGAGGGTTAAGTGGTCAGAACACTTTTCCTATGAGGAAAGTCTAAAGAGTCTTGGATTCCTCAGTTTTTAAAATAGGTGACTAATGGGGGACATGGCAGAGGGTTAGCAAATTATGCACAGGATAGAGAGAGTGGAGAGAGAGAACTTTTTTCTCCCTCTCCCAAAATACTGGAACTCGGGGACATCCAATGAAGTTGATGGGCAGTAGGTTCAGGACAGGCAAATGGAAGTACTTGTTTATTTAATGAGTTACCAGCAGGAACTCATTAGCATAATAGGTCACACCCTGACAGGGTGGCTCATTAGCATATTGGGCCACACCCTCATGCCTTCCCTTGGCCTGCCCGGGTGCCCCACAGCTGCAGGGAGCCTGGGCAAGCTGGCCCTTGGAGGAAAGGGAAGGCAGTTTAAACTGCCTTCTCCTGGCTTGCGCAGCCGCCCTGTGGCTTGGACAGGCCGGGGAAGGCATGGGGAGGCATTTAAATGCCTCCCCGATCCTTCCAGTGGCCCCCTGGCCCACCTGCCTCAGAGTCACCGGGGGGGGTTGTCGGTCTCCAGGCCTTTCCTCTGCAGCCACGCACACAGAGGTTTTGGCTGTAGTGGGCGTGGCCAACTCTGAAGTCAGCCAGAACTCTGTTCCTGTGCATTCCTGCCCAAAAATAGCCCCGTGCTTTGGATTTCTGAATTGCCCAGTCCCTGGATACACAGGGCTCTGGCAATTTACATGCATAAATTTATCATAGTCACTAGTTAAAACACAATAAATATAATATTGCAAACTTAAAATTAATCCCCAGACAGCATTAATCATCTACTATTGACCAGTTCTGGACCTGCTGCCACCTTGCAAGCAGGATAGGGAGGAGGAGTCGGGGGGGGGGGGAAGGAAGAGGAAAGTGCCAGCAACGTTATCGCCTGTCGCTGCCCTCAACCAAATGCCTGGCAGAACATCTCTATCCAGCAGGCAATTAGACAGTTTCACAAAGGGTAGGTCCATCCACAGTTTCTAAAGGACGACTCCATGTTCAGAAGCATTCAGCCTCTGAGATCCAACACGAGGAGGCAACATCAAGGCCTCCCGTGACCTGATGTTGGCATTCCAGAGGAACTTTTTGGCCACTGTGTGAAACAAGATGCTGGACTAGGTGGACCACTGGTCTGATGCCGCACGGTTCTTCTTCTTACTGAGCAAAACTACAGTTCCCTGATGGCACTGCAAGAACCGGCTAGCTGTTTGCAATCCAATTTAGAACATTTGATTCAGTGAACACCAGTATGGCTGTATTGCCACAAGTGACACTCTTCCACACACACTCCCTCCTGCCACAGTTGCCCTGATACACTAGCTTTCTATGGTTCAAGAGCTTCAGCACAGGCAAGCTTTCAAACACATCAGCCTTCCCTGATCAGAGACCTTTTTTATCTGGTCACCTGAGAAAAGTATGCTGGGTGGAAAGGAAAAGAAAGAACTGGCAATCCCAAGACAAGGAGAGAGAGAAATCAGGCAGATTGTTAACAGAAGACAGAAAATTAGTAACTAATTGTTGGAAGTAAAGGACTTTGTGCTGTCTCTTAGCCTCGGGGTGGCGGGGAGACTATAGACAGAGAGAGAGAGAGGCCAGGGTCCTGGTAAGTCTTTCCTTCTACTACTCTGATGCTATCCCTTTAATGTATAGATTGCTACACTCAGGGAACCTTCCTTCCTTCTGGCCTGACACCTTCTCTCCACACTATGTTAGTCTTCTCTATCTTAGCACCATGAGGGCAGGACATGCTTCCTGAATCTCTAACCATCCTAGCTAGTTAGATTAGATTTGAATCCTATCTCTAGCCTGTCTAGAATGGAGTTCCTTATAATAAAGGACTCATATTTGTTTTGCAAAGATAAAGAGGCTCCGTGTGTAACTTTGTTTCTTGCCAGCACACAGAAACCAGATAGGCTCTGCTGTGTTATGTGCCTTGAGCACTCTGCTAACCCAAATAATCTTTCACTAATGTGCTCATCATTGTGGATCATGTTCATTCTTGTTCAGTAATACAAATGCCACTATGGTGACCTAAGGTGGTGGAAAGTGCTGTCAGATCACAGCTTACTCATGGAGACCCCATAAGGTTTTCAAGGCAAGAGACAAACATCGCCTGCCTTTGTACAGCAACCCCAGACTTCCTTGGTGGTCTCCCATCCAAGCACAAACCAGGGCCGACCCAGCTTAGCTTCTAAGAGCTGATGAACTTGGGCTAGCCTGGGCCATCCATGTCTTTAGGATACTAAATGCAAAATATGAAAGGACCAAGGACCCAATACTTTTAATAGGCACATAAAGAAGACATTTAGGGAAAAGCCTGTTGAGTTGATGCTCTTGAAGTTCGAGAAAACAATTAAAGTTACAAGAGCCCTGCTTCTAATAACAATCTTCCTTGAAAACCCTTTTTCAGAGTAAGTTCTCTTCCTTTTTCTTCCTTTTGCTCTTCCCCCTCTGAGGACAATTATCAGACATAAGGAATATACCGGAGTATGTCTGCATGCCTTTATAGATCAACACCTCCTGACACCTCAAGATAATTATAAGGGTATTGCGCTTTAAAGCATGATAGCCTGGCCTAATCTGATCTGGTCAGAATTTGGAGGCTAAGCAGGGTCAGCCACGGCTAGTAGTTGGATGGACGACCACCAAGGAAGATATGAATGGCCCTGCCGGATCAGGCCAGTGGTCCATCCAGTCCACCATCCTGTCTCACACAGGTGGCCAAATACTTCCTCTGGATGGTCAATAACAGGGCCGAGAGGCTGAGGCCTTCCCCGGATGTTGCGCCCTGGCACTGGGAATATGGAAGTTCCCTTTCGTCACCACAGCTAGTAGCCACGGATAGACCTATGCTCCAGGAATCCATCTAATCCCCTTTTAAAGCCATCTATGCCTGTGGCCTCCACTACCTCCTCTGTTACCAAATTCCACATTTAAATCACTAGCTGTGCAATAACGACATAAGATGGGAAATTTAATTAATGAATTGCCGTATGGCCTTGTGTGTGGTATAGCCAAGAGATCCTCAGATTGTCTGGCAGCCTTGCATCCTAGCTCTTTTAGTGGAAAGCTAGGCTTATTTGGGGGCTGAGAGAGCTCTGAAAGAGCTGTGACTGACCCCAGGTCACCCAGCTGGCTTCGTGTTGGAGGAATGGGGAATCGAATCCAGTCCTCCAAATTAGAGCCTGTCGCTCTTAATCACTACATCATGCTGGCTCTGAGAGATGAGGCCTGCTGCGCAGATGAAGGCCATGTCAAGCCCCCTATTCTCATCTCTTGCCTTGAAACTGTTACGGTCCCAGAACTGCCATGAGCTGCATGCAAGTTGATGGCACATAATGATCAATTTTTGTGCCTTAACGCACTGGGAAAGGGTGAGGACTCCAGAACTCCCCACATACCCATCAGAAAAAGCAGTGACAAGACAGGCTTCCCAACCACAAAGTTATCCGCTCCGAGATCTTCTGAGCCTGCATAGTGTGTGGCGAGTCCTCTCCGCTCCCCCCATCGACACAGGGCCCAGAAGATTTTAAACAGAGACTAAACAATGCTCTCTGCATGCTCCAGTGCTTATGTAGGCCAGCCGTGTGACTTCGAGATAGTGGGTCAGTGCTCAGAGCTAGAGCAGAAGGGACGGGCTCGGGGCACAGTTTCTCCAGCTTTGTCACAGGAAGCTGTCCTCCTGCGAGGGAGATCTCGGGGCAAAAGATAATTGTTGAATCAGATGGACTGGTTTCCCTGTGCTGATGGGGTGCGCGAGAGTGATGTTTTGTGGCACACGTACGCAAATGATGCACAGCTTGGCCCTCCGAGCCGGCTTCACTCCCTTCCAGCTCTGCTGTCAATTCTCACTTTGGTTCAAGGGCAACGGAAGGCAGTCATTACCCCTGCCACGCAGCTTAGAACAAGGATCCTTGTGGTTTTGGTCTACATTCGCCGATGTTGTTTTACCGCTTCTGAAAACACACGTTGTTCTCGGCGTCACCTGGTGGGCTGGTTCACATGGTCCGGTGATGGGGAAAAGATCCGTTGCCAGCCTAAGGGTATTGGGACGGATGTGCTGGCGCAAGATCGTGACATCCAAGCCTGCCGTTCAGACACATTAGCCTGCCGTATGACCTTGCTGACAACCCCTGCAAAAAATAAAGTGTGATCAATGAAGTTATTATCATCCAGAACGTATTTAGAAAGTTTATTTATAAACTCCGGCAAATACAGGCTCCGGATGCAACCAACGGTGCCCGAAAGGTCCCAGGTCCAATAGTCTTATTCCGCCTTGTACACTGCATCGGTCAGGCCGCACCTGGAGTATTATGTGCAGTTCTGGAGGCCTCACTTCAAAAAGGATGTGGACAGAACGCAGTGCGTGCAGAGGAGAGCGACAAGGATGATCAGGGGCCTGGAGACCAAGCCTCATGAGGAAAGGCTGAGGGACCTGGGAATGTCTAGTCTGGAGCAGGGGAGGTTGAGGGGGGACATGATGGCTGTCTTGAAGTATCTGAAGGGCTGTCCCTTAGAGGAGGGCAGGGAGTTGTTCCTGTTGGCAACAGAGGAGAGGACTCGCAAGAATGCATTTAAATCAAGGTACTGGCTGGATGTTAGGGAAAACTTACAGGTATTGAAATCTTTCCTCCAGCAGGGGTAAAAGAGGATTGGAGTGGTGCTGTTTTTCTTTTCTTCAGGGAGAAAAGGGCAGGGAAGAAAAGTTAAAATGTCCCCACACGGTTCTCCTTGATAAAACAATGACAGCCACTATATCTGCAAAACAAATAAGTAAAAGTTGTGTGTGTGTGTGTGTGTGAGAGAGAGAGAGAGAGAGAGAAATTGCAACACACAGTTGAGCACGGGGTTGCCAACCTCCAGACGGGGTGTAGAGATCTCCTGGAATCGCAACTGATCTCCAGAGATCGGTTCCCCTGGAGAAAATGGCAGCTTTGAAAGGGCAGCCTCTATGGCATTGTACCCAGCTGAAGTCCCTCCCCTCCCCAAAACCCACCTACCCCAGGCTCCACCCTCCAGATCTCCAGGTATTTCCCAACCCAGAGCTGGCAAGCCTAACACACAACGGGGAGGGGGGAGGCTAGGGAAAAAAACAGGGCTGAGAAGGATGACGATGTCTTACCACAGCCGGGCTTACTAACCTTCCAGGCTAGAAGATAAAACGCGACATTGTCTCTGAGCATGTGCAAAATGCTTTCTGCCCTTAAGTACATCCCGCACCGCATCCCGCCCTCCGGGGATTCGGGGCGTGGCTTTGCTAGCAGCTCGGGGTCTTGGCTCCTCCCTTGGTAAAGGAATCACCGCCTGCCCAAGAAGCGGCTGGAGAGGCCGTCTCAGGCACGGAACGCCAGAGGCGGGACAAGGGGCGGGGCTTGTTTGGGTGTAGCCCCGCCCCCTCGCAGCGCAGCCGGCACCTGCCGGCGATTGCCAGTCAGACGATCCAAAGGCTTCATCGCCGGCCGCAGCCGAACTAAAGCCGAGCGCCCCCTCCCAGGTACCGTAATTCCCTCTATTTTCGCGCGCGGAAAGAAAAGTTCGAAGTGTCGCGCACGCCCCGGTGGCGGGAGCCGAGAGCGAATAAAGATGCTTTAAGCATCGCTCCTACGAGTTTGTTTTGCCCTCTCCCCCCGGTTCCTTTTTGGAGCCCGATCCTAGGCATGTTTTATTCGTTAATGCCATTACGTAATGGGGTTTACTCCCCGGTAAAGCGTTGCAGCCCAATCCTAGGCACGTTGCTTTGTAAATGCCCTTATGTAATAGGGTAGAAAAGGGTTGCAGCCCGAGCATACGCCTGCTGCTAATTCGGAGGCAAGTCCCACGGACTGCAACGGTTGATTCTCCAAGGCCATAGGATCGCAGCCTCCTTTTCTCTCTCTCTCTCTCTCTCCCGCGGTCTTTTCGCGTTTCTCCTTTGGACGGTGCCTGGCAGTTGTCTGGCTAGCCTTAATCCCTCCTGGGCAGCCTGCGACGGCAGGAGATATCCGATCTCTTTCGAGAACTGTGTGTAGATCAGAAGGGTTTAGGAGCGACTCCTGCGGATTTGACCAAGGAGTCCTCGGAGTTCGTGGCGAGGTTGGATGAGCTCTTGGCTGGGGTGGGGTGGGATCGGATGGTCGCCGGTTCAAGCCGGAGAGTTTTGGAAGGCTTACTGCAAGCCAACGGCTTTCCGGGTCTCCTAATATGGGGATCTTCTTGGGCGGACGGTCGGGCTAAAAGTCGAAAATACAGGCAAGGAATCCACTCCTTTCACGTACGTTTTCCGGCCCGTTCCTCCTTTATTTTGGGTTGATATGTGATCACACAGCGTTTCAGGTTTCTGCGATCAGGCCACTCCCTGTTTGGATCCGGTTGGCGGGCCCCGGAGCATTTTTTGGAAGCGGCACTCCGATCTCATACTCTACCGCCCCTCAAAAAAGAAGTCTCGGAGTCGGGGAGTTCCGTGGGCTTTACTTTCTCTCTGGCAGGTATGCTGAGTCTCATCAGCGGGATTTTACTTTGAGATGGGAATGTGGCCTCCTGCAGAATTCATCGCGTTGCAGGGATTTTACCGGACAGGCAGGCAGTCCAGATGCATTGGGTTGGGACGCTTTCCCAAGCTTTGGCCTGCAGTCCTATACTTGGGAGTCCTATACAGTGGGAGTAAGTCCCACTGAACACCGTGGAACTTAGCCTCTGAACAGCTATGAGTAGGATTGGGTTGTTGAACTAGCAAAGCCTATGGTGAGTTTGCATGCGAGCAGTTTTCTCTTCTGAAAAAAGAGCTCTGTGGAACTCCGAGGTTTGCACACTTCTTGCCTAACCTAGACAAAAACAGCAGCTTGGTCTTCTATATCTTTTGCACACACACACAAGAAAAAGAGCCCAACTAAACGATTGGGGCTGCGATCACGCACACACACAATCCACTTTCAGTCCACTTTCAAATGAAATTTTGCCACTTCACACCGTAAAATCCAGTTGGAAAGTGGATTGGAAGTGGAATATTTAGTGTGTGTGATCGGAGGCTTCGGGAACTTCTCTCTGCCAGAGACAGTTCTCCAGCTGCAAAAGATGCTAAGCCTTCCCGTCCCCTCTGTAGCAGTGTAGAAGAATGAGCCCCAAGTGGCTGGTGTTGCAGGGTGTCAGCAATGCTCCACAGTCACATGTGCTGGGAGCCCTGGCTTCATTCCATGCAGGGTCATCTGTGGTGTCCCGACCTCAGGACTTCGCAGCTGGCTGGAACAGTACTTTGAAAGTACTTTGTTGTGCCTTTCTGCCATTTGGGAACGAGAGCATAAAATATTCAAAAGTTAATGATTTTTCTTTTCTCGGGGAACCACAGAGCAGGCACCGCTCGTGCTTCTTTTTCCATATTTGTTTATTCTCTTCCCTCCCCCTCCCACCAAGTAAAAAGGAGCATATAGCGCCTTCTCTTTAAGGGGCATGAGAAAGGTAGAACAAAGTAGGCAAGTGGCTGGGGGTTCATCGTGGAAGGTGTGTGTACTGGGGGAAAGACTTGCATTCATTTGAGTGCTGCTGACAACGTGCATTTAAATGTCTTGAAAAAATGTCATCCTGCAGTCGCCAGCTTTTTTGTTAGCCTTGCTCTTTCACCTTTTTTTAGCAGCGAGAGGCATGGTGGGTAGTGGTCAGAGTGTCGGACTGTGATATGGGAAACCCAGGTTGGAATTCTTATTTCAGTCATGAAACTCACAGGGAACCTTTGGGCAATTCCCTCTCTCTGAGCATAACCTACCTTACAGGGTTGTTGGAGGAGGAAGGCGGAATAACGAATGCCACCCTGCACTCCTGAGAGGGAGGGGTGAGATACAAGTGTGAGATATAAGACCCTCTGCCAGGAAGCTCACTGGGTGACTAGTCAGTCCTTCGCTGCCTAATCTACCTTACAGGGTTGTTGTGAGAATAAAAGGGGGGAGGAAGAATTATGCGTACCACCCTGAGAGGAGCAGAAGCATAGGATAAAAACATGCTCGCCTGATGTGCAGGAATGAGGCAAATGAAGTTTGTCCTGGCATGGAGATTAAGTGATGGAATAAAGTTTTGCCTGCTGGATTTCCCTGGGTTCAGCCTGGAGCTAGAGTTCCGAGAGCAGAGGCCAGAAAATGGCACTACCAGGGCTGGCCCCAGGTGTCTGGGCACCCTAGGCAGGACAGCCTGGGGCGCCCACCCCACCGGGGATGCCAATCTCCTGGTGGGGCCTGGAGATGGTCCAGCGCTGTTGTCCTGGGCGCCTCCCAGCTGCAAGGCACCCAGGAGAGCCAGGAAGGGGCGGGCTTAGAACGCCCGCCCCTTCCCTCCCAGCGGCGGTGCTGGGTGCTAGGTGCCCAGGAAAGCCGGGGCTGCCAGCGCTGGGCGGGAAGGGGGGCTTTTCACAGGGGGGCAGGGGGCATTTTGGCGCCCCTGCAGGGCCGGCGCCCTAGGCAAGCGCCTAGCTCGCCTAGTGGGCGAGCCGGCCCTGGGCACTACAGTGCTCTCCCCAGTGATTTGCCTTTTTAAAAGATAGTTGTGAAATCACCACTCTCACCTTCTCTATAGGACTTCAAGATACATACACACCAACATATAAAAGCTGCCTTCTGCTGAGTCAGTCTATCAGAGTCACTATGGTATGCTCTGACTGGCCGGGGTGCAAGTGGAGGTCTTTCACATCCCTTGTGGTGCTGGGGGATTGCTCTGTGGACTTTCTGCATGCCAAGGAGATGCTCTTCTTCTGAGCCACGGCCCTTTCCAGCTGGAAAGAAGAAATATCCCATTTGTTAGAGAAGATGTGAAAGAGTGCATGTTTCTTTCTCTGGATAGGAGAGCCCATCCCACACTCCAGACACACTAAAACTAGTGCTTATTGCCCTGATGACTCTGACAGTATAATTGAGGTCACTTGTCTCCAAATGGCTTTTGGAAGATGCCACAAGTTCTCTCTCTTTTCCCTGCTGTAACAGCCCAATATGGATAGGTCAGTGGAATTTGCACCCAGAACACTATCTGTATGGTAGCGTGATACTCTTCTGGTTTAAACCCTGCTCCGCAGGCCACAGTTCAAAGGACTCACTTTGAGGTAAGCATGCGTGGATTGTAGCCATAGTAAGTTAAGGCAGCAGTGCTGATTGCATGATGAATTTAGAATTTGACAGCTTCTAAATGACATATCTAATAAAACGAGCATGTAATTTGTGATTCACTTCCATAGCATGCTTATGGCTGGCTCATGTTAGCCGATGACTGCTCGGGGAGTGCAGTGGCAAGAGATGACTCGCATGCCATCACTGACCAAACCCCACAATTATAACTTTTGTGTCCCTTGATGCTGCTTCACACACGGTGTTTTCTCAGTGGAGACAGTTCACACATTCTTATTGCCTACCAGCAAGGATGAGGGTAATTCGAAGGTGAGACAGCCAGTGATTTACAAGCTTGTGTGAACCAGCCCCTTAACGGGAATCACTCTTTAGTCTAATGGCTGTGGGATTGCCTCTCCTGGTATAACCGGAGAAGAGCATTATGCTCTGGAGAGAAAACCCTTCTGGTGATCCCTGCCCCAAAAGATATCTAGCTGTCCTCAACCAGAGCCAGGACATTTCGGCACTGGCCTGGTAGAACTCCCTGCCAAGTCACATCTGTGCCCTGTGGGACTTGGCACAGTTCTGCAAGGCCTGTAAGACAGAAATGTTCCACCAGGTCTATGATCTCCATCATTCCTGGCTCTCCCTTTTTCTCTCCTCCTCTGCCCTCCCTTATGGGGTAAGGCCACAGCTTGGTCTTTAAGCGC
Organism: Gekko gecko; assembly: GCA_029375565.1. Taxonomy (NCBI): domain Eukaryota; kingdom Metazoa; phylum Chordata; class Lepidosauria; order Squamata; family Gekkonidae; genus Gekko; species Gekko gecko. The sequence continues at coordinate 152,174,275 of JAPDNY010000007.1, forward strand.
CATCTTGTAATAGCTATTCATTTTGACTGTAATTTATTGAAATGCTGTTCAACACCCTGAGCCCTACATGTAGGGGAGGGTGATCTATAAATGGAATAAATAACTTAACCCAGGGACTGGGACCCTCCAATGGGTTGCAGAGACGAATCTGCTGGATCATCCAGACCCCACAGAGACACCATGATCTTTGTTGTTGTTGGTCTTCACAAGGACCTGCTGCCAGTGTGCGTGCATGGAGAACAAGGGTGCCACTGCCCCGCCTCCTGCCTGTCTTTGCATGCACACTGTGGGGCACAGTGGGATGCTGAAGGAAGCTCAGTCAGTGGTAGAAAGCATTCGTCTATGGCTCTAACCCTTGGCATGTTCCTCACTGTGGTACACTTCCTGATACTCAACTTGCTTTTCCTGTCTCTAGCTTTCTTGGTCCCTTGACTGTTTTTCTGGCCTTGACAGCAACAAGTTCATAACTTGGGTTCCACCTCTTCCTGTCACATGTCTCTGATAGTGATTACTGATAAGTGGGTTCTGTGCTGTCACCCAGGGGTTAAAGGTGTATCTTGGGCTTTGAAACTTGAAGGGCACAGCTCTGTAGGAAATCTGGCATGACCACTGGTAAGGAAGCACATAGACTCTGATGGTATGAAGTCACTAATCACGGTAACTTGAGGAAGAAATATGCTTCCTGAAAGGGTCCCCTAAATTTTGCCTCAGACTTTTGTCTTATTGTTGTGGACAGAAGTGTCCACACTGGGCTGCCACATACCCCTCCCTGTTTTTTGTAATGCCAGAGAAGCTAGGCTAAGTTTCTGAGGTACAAGTCCTTGTCATTCCAAAGAAAGTCCCCCTAAAAGTCAGTAGGACTTAAACCTAAGGCAACATGGTTAAACTGTAATTTAGTGGGCTGAAATTTGTGGCCAAGTCTCCTCAGCTGAAATGCATCATTTTATATAGCAGAGTGAGATGGTTTTTCCTTCTGGTTCCTAGCAGTTCATGCATTTTACTTTATGGTTTATTGACATGACTGCCCTTCTCTGTTTTACCTGGAAGTGGTTTCATACTCTGTTTTATACTCCCCAGTGAGAGGGAAGATATGATTGACAGGCATCATGAGAGGGAGGGCAGGAAGGGTTGCATTAGTGCTTAGTTCTTGCGGCCCTTTCTTACACTCCCAGGGAAATGCTGATCACCACTTTGGGGTCAGGAAGGAATTTTTCTCCAGGCCATTTTGGATGGGGATCCGGGAGGTTTTTTGTCATCTTCTGAAACAGGGGTCACTGGGAGTTGTGAATTTCCTGCATTTTGGGGGGGGGGTTGGACTAGATGACCCTGGAGGTCCCTTCCAACTCTGTGATTCTATGGTCTTTATCATATGGCATTGTGTGTAAAATAGCCAGGAGATTGTCTGGCAACCAGAAGTTCTAGCTCTTTTAGCCCTATGCACCACCAGGTGGTGAGCTACTCTTGTTTTTAAGGCGAGAGACGTGTCAGAGGTGGTTTGCCATTGCCTGCCTCTGTGTCATGACTCTGGTTTTCCTTGGAGGTCAGCCTTCCTAGTAGTAACCAAGGCCGACCCTGCTTAGCGCTGGAGATCCGACAGGATCGGGCTAGTACAGAGGGTAATCTTACTGCATCCTTACAATAACTCTGTGATGGAGGGAAGACAGAAAGGGAGAGTGAGTGGTCCAGAGTTGCTCAGTGAGGTATGTGGCAGGGCAGGAAATTGAACCCATCCAACACACCACATTTTCTCATCAGTCATTAATTCAGTATTTCCCCTGTCAACTGAATACTTACTTCAGCCTTAAAACTGGAGTAGTTAAAAGTCAGTTCCATTGAGGTCACTTGAAGAAGAAGAATAGGGTTTTATACCCCACTTTTCTCTAGGTTAAGGAGTCTCAAAGAGACTTATAATCTCCTACCCTTCTTCTCCCCATAGCGGTCACCTTGTGAGGTAGGTGGGGCTGAGAGAGTTCTGTGACTGGCCCAAGGTCACCCAGCAGGCTTCAAGTGCAGGAAGGGGGAATCAAACAGATTAAAGTCCAGATTACAGTCTGCCACTCTTAACTACTACACCACACTGGGTTTATATTGCCTTATACTGAACCAGACAGACTATTGGTCTATCCAGGTCAATACTGTCTACTCAGACTGGGAGCAGATGTCCAAGGTCTCAGGCAAAAGTTTTCACATCATCTGCTATTTGAAGTTTTAACTGTAGATGCCAGGGATTGAACCTGGGACCTTCAGCATGAAAAGCAGATGCTCTAACACTGAGCCACAGGTCAACAGAAAGAGTGAATTTTGATGATGACTTCCTTACCTGGGTTTTTTTGCCAAAATTTACTGACCTTATTTGAGTCACGCCCTTCGTTGAAGTGCAGTCCTCTTTCTGGTTCACTAGAGTCCCCTAGAGTGCTTTGGTGTGTGCGTAATGAATGAATGAATGTCATTTGATTTCCAAATTTATTGATCAAGAAAGGCAGAAGTTCTCAGGCTGTTTCCAATGAGAAAGTCAAGGTCACTGGCATAGTTATTAGAGTGGCTTAAGTGTTCTTTGTGGTTTTGTCTCTCTGTATTAGTGTGGATTTTGAGAGAAAATAAATCCTGGTATATACCACAATGTTTACCACAGAAAATTGGATCACAGGAAAACCTGTCACTTGCTAACAACTGGAGAACTCCAGGCCCCACCTGGAGGTTGGCAATTCTGTTAGGCCAACAGTCTTTAGTCAATAGATGAATCACCTACTAGATTGGGATTGGTTCAAATTCTCCCTTGGCTATGAAGACTCCCCAGGGGACTTTGGTCCAGTCATTCTCTTTCAGTCTAACACACCTCACAGGGTGGTTGTTGTAAGGATGGAATGGAGGCAGGGTGAACGTTGTTGTAAGTCCCTTTGGGTCCTCATTGGGGACAAAAGTGGATATAACTATCTAAATAAACCCTTCCTCGGGTAAGGACATAAGAGAAGCCAATGTCGGATCAGGCCAATGGCCCATCCAGTCCAACACTCTGTCACACAGCGGCCAAAATATACCAGGTGCCATCAGGAGGTCCACCAGTGGGGCCAGGACACTAGAAGCCCTCCCACTGCTGCCCTCCCCAGCACCAAGAATAGAGTGCATCACCTGCCCCAGACTGAGAGTTCCTATCTATACCTTGTGGCTAATAGCCACTGATGGACCTCTGCTCCCTATGTTTACCAGTGGATTAAATTTTAATAGGTGGGGCACACTTCTTTTTCATGTAAAGAAGCTTTTCTTATTCTGGTAGTGTGTTGTTGAAATAGGAAATGAGAGAGAATATTCACAATTTCCTTTCCTTCTAGCAAGTGGAGGTAGCTTTTGATGTTTAGGTTGTCAATTCTCTCTAATCTGTTTCAAGATCTTAAAAAAATGCACCTCAGTTTTGGTTTTAGGTGATCTGCTTAAAATGACTAGGTTACGTCTTTCAAAGGCAAGTGTGAGTCACCCAAATTTTATTTCATTGACAACAATAAACATCCTTCGTAAGGAAGAGCTGATTCACATGTTGCATTTTCAGCTCCAGCATAAAGTACATTCAGTACATTTTGGCATTGTTGGCATCCCTTTTCTTATGCTGATAGGTCAAGATGGGTAGCCGTGTTAGAGCTCATCCCCTGCCACGTGTTTTGTTAGTCTTTAAGGTGCTTCTGGACTCTTGCTCTTTTCTACTGTTATGTTGTATGTCCAGGGCAATTTTGGGTCCGGAATGCACAGGAACGGAGTTCCAGCTGGCTCCTGAGTTGGCCATGCCCAGCAGGAACTAATTAGCATAATAGACCACACCCAGCAGCAGAAACCCATTAGGATTGGCTACATGAGGGGGGTGTGTGGCCTAACATGCAAAGGAGTTCCTGCTCCAAAAAAAAGCCCTGGATTTTGATAACAAACAAGGTAAAGAGAATAAGAAGCAAAAGGTTGGTCTGGCTGGATGACCACACACCTGGTAACATGGGGATGTGGCCTAATATGCTAATAAGCTGTGCTGTCAGGGGTGTAGCCTAATATGCTAATAAGCTTCTGCTGTTGGTTGTGGCCTATTATGCTAATAAGTTCCTACTGGGCTTTTTCTACAAAAAAAGCCCTGTGTATGTCTATGCAGTAGTAGTAGTAGTTCTGTAGTGCATTTCCCCCCACTGTTCCTGCAAGGAGCAAAGGGCAACACACACTGTTCTCTGTTCCTTTTCTGTGACATAGGTTAGGCTATGAGTAAGTGACTGCTCCAAGGTCCTCCGCTTCTCTTCAGGGCAGAGTGGGGATCTGAACCTGGCTCTCCCAGTCCCTGCCCTGAACTGGATGGCCCAGGCCAGGCAGATCTCGGAAGCTGAGGGAAAAGTTCCACCGGTGGTATTTCTGATTGTCCAGCTGTTGAAGACACTGGAACAGGGCCAGGCCAATAAAGAGGGCAACCCTAGAGCTCACACCCGATCAACTTCCCTTCCCTTTGCCATTGCTAAAGGCTTGGGAACTCCGCCTTGTATCGAACCCGCTAACCCTAATGCAGTCTGTGATTATGCCTGATGTGCTTTCCTCCCCACATTTGCACCGGTTTCTCCCCTTCTGCATTTCAGATCGCCAGTAGTGATCTCCCAAATTCCCTGGCAGGGCATTCAGGGAGGCATTTGAGAAGGGTGCCCTGTCTAAGAGAGATGATGTGGAAAGAGTGCATGCTTGTTTTTCTGCACAGGAGACCCCATCTGGTGCTCCAGCGATCTTACGCATGTCCTTCACCTGGGCCTTTGTGAGAGCTTTGTTGTTATCTTGGTGTAATGCATCCCCCAGTGTAATCCAGCTCAGTCTTCTCTAAATGGCTTTGGGAGATGGTGTTGGGTTAAGGAGGGCAGAAACCATAGGGTGATACAGTATTTTTCCATGTTGTTGCTAAAGTCTACTTATTTCTGGATCTTCCAGCAGTGATTGAAAGCAGGGGTTGTCTTGTGCTGTGATATGGTTTGGTTTGCCGGACTTTAAGGAAGTGTGCCAATGCATCCTAACAGGTTCAAGCTGCAAACTTTCTTAGAAGCATCTGTAGTAATGCAAAGTGCATTCTGTGATTCCAAAGACGGTGTCAAAGACTTCTGAGTTCAAATCAAGAACCTTGTGGGCAACCCCAACCTGGATAGCCCAGACTAGCTTAATCTTGAAAGCTTAGCAAGGCCGACTTGGAAGGGGGACCTCCGAGGAATACCAGAGGTGGGATGCCAAGGCAGGTTAATCAAGCCACCTTTTTGAAAAGAGTCCAGCCCCCATAGGGGTCGCCAGAAGTCATATATATGTGAACTTTGTGGGCCAAGCATAGCTGCAATCACAGCTGCACCTTTCGGTCATTTTCATAGACTGGGAACCTCAGGTGGCTGGTGGAGGTCAACCTGCTGGTCTTAACAAGAAATGCATTTTCTGCTAGGAACTTTTCCTCCTGTCCAGTTGGGATGACATTCTCAGGGACCATAGCCCTCCCTGAAGGGAATCCCCACCATCACATTGAAGCCAACTGGGGAAAAAATGGCCCAGTTGGATAGGCAAGGTGTACATTTGGTATACTAGGCTGTGGTGGCTCAGTGGTTAAGACGCTGAACTGCAGACTGGAAGGTTGGTAATTCAGCAGTTCGAGACCCGTGTGCCGCATGACGGAGTGAGCTCCCGTCTCTGGCCCCAGCTCCTGCCAACCTAGCAGTTCAAAAGCAAGAAATTGCAAGTAGATAAATAGGTACTGCCTTGGTGGGAAGGGAGCAGCGTTCCATGCGCCTCGGCATCTAGTCATGCCAGCCACATGACCACGGAAATGTCTTCAGACAGCGCTGGCTCTTTGGCTTGGAAGTGGAGATGAGCACCGTATCCCTAGAGCCAGATTCGACTGTCTTTCAAGCGAGGGAAAGCTTTACCTTTTATATTTGGTACAGCAACCCGGGAAAGCAGGTGACAAGGCAACTGTACACATATATACAGAGGGTTGCCAGCGCTGGCTTACGAAATTACTGGAGATCTGGAGGTGGATCTTGAGGAGGGCGGGGACTGGGCTCAGGGGGGATGTAAGTTCATAGAGTCCACCCTCCAGGGGAACTGATCTGTGTAGTCTGGAGACTGGTCATAATTACAGGAGAACGGCAAGTCCCATTGTGAGGTTGTTATATGTAAATAATACATAAAATGTCATTTAGCAGGAACATGTGCTATATGATACCTGACTGATAGCATTTTATGTATTAACAGGGTAAGAGCAAAGCTTGCAGAGCAAGCACTCACTCTTTCTGCCAACTTCTCTGCAGAGTTCTTTCTTTCTTTCTTTCTTTCTTTCTTTCTTTCTTTCTTTCTTTCTTTCTTTCTTTCTTTCTTTCTTTCTTTCTTTCTTTCTTTCTTTCTTTCTTTCTTTCTTTCTTTCTTTCTTTCTTTCTTTCTTTCTTTCTTTCTTTCTTTCTTTCTTTCCCCTAGGGCTGAGCTACGTATGGGTTTGTTCCAGGATCCTGACCAAAGTGGTGATGTGTGGGTGGGTGGGCGTTTACTGAACGGAAGCACATCCAGCAGGGCCCTGTAATACTGGTTGCAAGGCACACACATTATCGAGAGAACACAGCGGAGGCCTGGCATCTTGAGATATCCTTGGAGGCGAGAGCAAAACGTCGGCCTTTGTCTGTTCACCCCAGCAGCAACACAGCCTGCCACTGGGAGGGGAAATTGAGCATCTCCCCAACACACACACCGCCACCAGTTTGCAAGCAATATGTTTGCCCGTGCAGGCGCAGCATCAGATGCTTGAGCAAACGGAAACTTCCGCTTGTATATAGGCCAGTGAGCCTGCAATGCGAAACAGCACTTTAGAAACGCAGACCTGTCCTCTTAGGTGGCAACATCTGCCTAACTCTGCTGCTCCAGAATGTCCCTGTCAGTTACGTATCTGCTGAGTCACTTTCTTCCCCCCTCCTTCTGACCCTTGTGAACTCTAAACCCAGCAGCTCTAAAAAAAACAACCACGCCCATAGATTCCTAAATATTACACACTGTTATTAGTGCTTTAGTTTGGATTAAGTAATGAATGTATGGTTGGTAGGGTTGCCAACCTCCAGGTGGGGCCTGGAGATCTGTTTTTACAACTGAGCTCCAGACGACAGATCGGTTCCCCTGGAGAAAATGGCAGCTTTGGAGATGGACTCTGGCATCGCTCCATGCTGAGGTCCCCTCCCCTCCCCAAACCCTGCCCTCTCCGGGCTCCACCCCCCACCATCTCTAGGTATTTCCCAACCCAGAGCTGGCAGTCCGATTAGTTAATTTCTGATGTTCACTGTTCCCAAATACTTGAAGAGAAATGCTGGGCTGAGGACCAAAACAGTGCTTCTGACAGGCTGCATCTTTTCATTGATGGCACCGTACCTGCTTATTCAAGTTGGTTTCCCCTTGAGGGAGAGAGAACAGGAGGCTGATGGACTCCCTATAAATGCCCCACATCATACCTCCAGAGAGAAACAGGGTGAGTGTTCCTGCCTCCTAAGGCGCTTCTGCCAGCTCCCAGCAGAGTCTGACAGCCTTCGCCTCTTGGTCTCCAGCTAGACTTTAAAAGCTGCCTTGTCTTTTCACCCAGATACCCATCTGCTCTCTTCCTCCAGCTCGGTGGGAAGCTGACTTTTCCCGAAGCCCTGATGGGCGCTTGGTCAAAGCAGTTCCCTGACACTCCGGGCGCACGGAGGAGACATTTACAGGCTTAGAACATAAGAACATAAGAGAAGCCAATGTTGGATCAGGCCAATGGCCCATCCAGTCCAACACTCTGTCACACAGTGGCCAAAAATACCAGGTGCCCTCAGGAGGTCCAGCAGTGGGGCCAGACTTGTCTGAACGCATTACACTTCCTTTTCTCACCTAGCCTCGATTGACCCACTGATCCTAAGCCAAGCTGGCAATGCCTTGGATCGGCTAGGTATACATGCTTGGAGTCTCTCTGGCTGTCTTTACCTAGTCAGCTGAGCAGTGCCTTCTGTCTGTTGCTGTCCAGGCTATAGCTCAGCGCCCCCTTGCTCCTCCAGACGCCACACCGGGCTAGCTTTTCTAAAGGAGGGGCAATTGACAGGGATGCATCAGCACTGACTATATATTGGATGGTGTTGCCAGCCTCCGGGTGGGGCTTGGATAGGGCTGCTAACTCTGGGCTGAAAAATACCTGGAGATTTTGGGGTGTGGAGCCTGGGGAGGGTGGAGTTTCGGGAAGGGAGGGAGCTCAGCAGGTATGATCCCACAGCGTCTGCTTGCCAGATCTGCCATTTCTGTAATACCAGATCTCCAGGCCTCACCTGGAGGTTGGCAACCCTGGGCCTGAAGTTCTCTTGGCATTATAACTGATCTCCAGCCTTGCAGAGATCAGCTCCCCTTGAGAAAATGGCAGTTTCAAAGGGCAACCTGTATAGTATACCATAGGTTCTTGGGAAAATCCCTCTCCAAATTCCCCATTACCCAGGCACAGTCCCCAAACCTCCAGGAAATTCCTGGGCTGGAGTTGGCAACCCTAATATTGGATCATTTTTCAGCATTTAAAATGATCCAATCTTTCTCCTTCCAAGGCGGTTACATTGGTCAGCGATCTTGTAATTCCACAACTGGGATTGGGACTATTTTGGGCTCCATTTATTTGGCAGTTGACGAAAACTTCATTACTTATCCTTTTCTTGCTGGCGTTATAACCCATCAAAGTCCCTCCTCTCCCCAAACCCCACCCTCTGCAGGCTCCACCTCCCAAATCTCCAGGCATTTCCAGACCTGGAGCTGGCAACCTGAGGCTGTAGTCAAATTGGAATTTTTCAAGAGGACGTTTTTACAGAAGGCCAAGGGCTGTAGTTTATGGGACTGTCTGTTTTATGCATTATCTTGTTTTTGCTGCATTGTTTTCTGACTTCTTTAATCCAGTTTTTGTATGTCTTATGCTGTTCCTATTGTTTTAAATTTTAGATGTTTTCATTCTTTGAGTTTTCTGGGGAGGGCTTTTTGTTTTACACTTTTTAACTCCGCGGGTCCCTGTAAGAAAGCCGGAGTATAAAGAAAGTAAATAATTAAATGAACATACTATTGAATTGAGTTCTGAGGTCAAACGAACACACATTAACGCATGGATCTGCCTTACACTTAAACAGACTTGTGGTCCATCAAGGTCAGCATTGTCCGCACAGACTGGCTGCAGCTTTCCAGGGTTTCAAGCAAAGGTCTTTCATATCACCTGCCACTAGGTATGCCAACCTCCAGCTGGGACCTGGGGATCCCCCGGAATTACAGCTCATCTCCAGACTGCAGAGCTCAGTTCTCCTGGAGAAAATGGATGCTTTGGAGCAGGGGTGTCAAACTCATTTGTTATGAGGGCTGGATCTGAAATAAATGAGACCTTGTTGGGCCGGGCCATGGGTGTCATAAAATGTAATGCCCCGTAGCGGAGATATGAACTTTATAAAGGACACAAACACAAAGGGTGTTTTTTTTACTTAAAATAAAATCACGCACTCTTGCAATATTTTGTTTATTTAACAGTGTCTGACAACTGACACTTCTTGCTCTGAGTTATTGCATCAAAATGTCTGTGCTGTTGCAATCTAGAGTATGCTGTTCAGGTGTGTATCTGTAAACTGCAAATCTACGATGACGCAGCAGCAGGAGAACTGAAAGAAGAAGTAGGAGACAGCGAGTTCCACTGTGGGCCTGATAGAAGCCCTCCGGGGGCCTAATCTGGCCCCCGGGCCACATGTTTGACACCCCTGCTTTGGAGGGTGGCCTCTATGGCACTGTACCCCACTGAGGTCCTTGTCCTCCCCAGGCTCCGTCCCCAAATCTCCATGAGTTTTGGGAAACTGGCAACCTTACCCCTCCATCCCCCACTGGTGGCAAGAGGGGACCCGGCAGCCCTACCTTCCACCTGATCTTTTTAACCAGAGATGCTGGGAATTGAACCTGGGCCCCCCGGGTGAGTCATCCCCGTTCTGAATGTAGGTCTATTGTCCTGGCCGCGGCCTGAGAAGGCCCTTGTTAGTTCCAGTGGAATGCCTGACTGCTAGGAATGGCTCGAATGGGACAACTGTCCCTTTGTCTTCTGTTTCAGTGTCTGGCCAATGCAGCAAATTTTTTTTGTGTGTGTTCATTTGTTGGGGATTTTGCATAGCTGGGAATTTTTGCAAAACCTCTCTGCAGGAATTTGAACCAGGCAACGTTTTAGCAACTAGCTTCCGAATAATAAGAAGGGGCAGAGAGGTTGGGGGAGAGGGATGCTGTGTGTTGGTGGTACAGTAGTGCTTCACAGGTCTACTCAATTATCTATTGATTGAAATATATATATATATATATATATATTAAAAATCATGCTTATATCTCACCATCTCAACTGCTAAGCCCTGGAGGCAGCTCACAGCCTATAAGCTAGCTTGCGGTAGCGTTTATGAGGGCTGAAATGGGGTCTGAGAGACCCGGGTTCAAATCCCTGCTCAGTCATGGAAGCTTGCTGGGTGACCTTGGGCTGATCACACTCTCAGCCTGACCAACCTCTCAGGGCTGTTGTCAGGATAAAATGGAGGATGGGAGAAGGATGTTGTCAGCCTCTTTGGACCTCCATTGTGGATAATATCAGGGTAGAGGTAAAGGTTTCCCTGGCTCAAAAGCCAGTCAAATTCGACTCTAGGGATGCGGTGCTCATCTCCGTTTCCAAGCCAAAGAGCCAGCGCTGTCTGAAGACGTTTCTGTGGTCATGTGGCCAGCATGACTAGACGCCAACTTTATTGACTTTATAGATGAAATGGCCATGCTATGGGATGAATTCTTTTAGAAGACTTGCCAGTTGCCTCCACTGTTTACTGTTCTTATTTCTGTGTCTCTAACAGTAGCTGGACAAAACCCATTGTCACCAAGACAGCTTTTCCATGTCTTCTCTTCAGGCTAGGGTTGCCAGCTCTGAGTTGGGAAATACTTGGAGATTGGGGGGTGGAGCCTGGGGAGGGGAGGGTTTGGGGAGGGGAGGGGAGGGGAGGGGCCTCAGCAGGGTAGAATGCCATTAGAGTCCACCCCCCAAAGCAGCCATTTTCTCCAGAGGGACTGATCTTGGTTGTTGAGATCAATTATAATAGAGGGAAAGCTCCAGGTGCCACCTGGAAGTTGGCAACTCTACTTCATGCCAGGGACCACTTCACCAGCTTCAGATTTGTGGGCCAAGCTGAAACTGAAAGCCACAGGAGCCTGACTGGACAAAAACAGTGGCAAAGTTCATTTTTGAACAATTGGGCATGTTGTGTGTGTGGGGGTCTCCATTTGTCCCCAGCATCCATGTATAGTTGGTATATTTATAGCATAGATCATCTTCTCCCTTGACACAATCTCAGCCCCAAGAAAGGCAGCGATTTTTAAAGGTATGCCACAGTCTGATATACATTCCCATTCCTGCTTAATGTAAAAACATTTTGCTTCTTCAGATCTCTCTGATGCAGGCACTTCCGTATTCTGAACTGACTTTGGTTGTTTCCTGCTCTTGTATGTCAATCGGTGGTGGCCAAAGTTCTCAGTTTAACAAGTAGTAATTTTCCAGTGGATTGTATCCGGTCTGACTTCTTCTGATCAAAAAGTGCCACACCTGGCAAAAAAACTCCTTTCTGTGCGTCTCTTTTTAATGGCAGAGAGCAGCTGCCCTGCTGTTAGATAAAGGGAGCCCTGGGGGGGCAGATTTCGATGTACCATGAAACACCAGCAGTTTTTAATAATTTGATTATTTTTTTAACCACTGGGAGAGTGTGTGATTTGACTTTTCTGCCTCAGGCAAGCACTAGAATGTCTTGGGTCCCGTTTGAAAAGAGTTTTTTCCCTCCATTTTTTTCTAATTGACATAATTTTGATAATCAAGGGTAAGATTGCATGGAGAACTGCATGGAGAAAAAAATTGATTGTCCCTCTAGTAGCGGTCTGATGGGTGGTGATGTTATTTAGTAGTCGGGTTGCCACCTCCAGGTGGGGGCTGGAAGTCTCCTAGAAGTAAATCTGAGCTCCAGACTACAGAGATTGGTTCCCCTGGAAAAATTGGTTCCTTTGGAGAGTGAATTCTGGAGCATCATACTCTACCAAGGTTTCTTTCTTCCCCATACCCTGATCTCCCCAGGCTACACCCCAGTCTCCAGGAATTTCTTAACCCAGAGTTGGCAACCCTACTTAGCAGGTGGTATTATTTCCCTCCATGCCATGAAAAGCTTCCAGCTGCCCATTTCCACACATTGCACCTCTACTATAAAGAAGAAGGAGATTGAATTTATACCCCGCCCTTCACTACCTGAAGGAGTCTCAGAGCGGCTTACAATCTCCTTTCCCTTCCCCACAATGGACACCCTGTGAGGTGGGGGTGAGCTGAGAGAGCTCTTTTGAGGACTGCCCCTGAGAGGACACCTCTGAGAGAGCCATGACTGAAAGAGACAGGCCATTTTTCTCTAGGCCTGTTGGCAAACCTAATTCAAGGGAGGGACCCCAGCCCCTGGTCACTAGAAAAATTTATTCAGCACTCTTTTAGCTTCTGAGATATCCTGATGAACATTTTCAGGCATCCCCCCTGGCATCTTGAGTTTTAAAAGATCAGGTAGTAGGTGATGTGAAAGACCTCTGCCTGGGACTCTGGAGAGCTGCTGCCAGTCTGAGTAGACAATACTGACCTTGCTGGACCAAGGGGGTCTGATTTAGTGTGAGGCAGCTTTGTGTGTTAATGTGTGTATGTGTGTTCAGCTTTCTTGCAACCATCAGAGCTGGCAGCTTGCTGATTTAAAAAATGGATGCTGAGATTCCCAATGAGCTGAATTCTCTGCTTTGTACTGGGGTTTTCTGTGATCCCACAAAATTGTGCCATGAACAAAGCTTCGGTTATGTTCCACCTTGGGGGTTTGCGGCCTCCGCGTGGTGGGTTGGAAGACGTGAAAGAGCCCCATGCATAAGGAAGTGAGTCTGGGAAAAGCTGACGTGCGGATTTACCGGGCTAGCATTTGTTTTCCTTCCCTAACCTGCTCCTGTGTGGGGAACTGACATCTTTTGCCTCAGTATATTTTTAGAAAACCAAAAAACCCTTTAAAAGGCAACGTATTGATTCCTTTCCACCGTAGCCATCACAACTGTGCCTCTCTATTTTAGAATTATATTCCACTGTTCTTCTGTAACTTGACCTCAGTGTCGATATTCCTATTATCTTCCGTGCTGGTGTTCTGAAATAAACCAGATCCCCGGAGGGCCTTTTGCCAGAACCAGCTTGAGTAGGCCCATCTGCCTTTTAGAGTTTCACAGTGGTGTTAATGACAATCATGTGGTATTTCATCCATGCTTAACAAATGGGGAAGGGTAAATAGAGGGCTGTAGCCCCCCTGGGCAACTGGCGTCTTCAGAGCCAGTCTTTCTTCCTAAAGGTTTGGCTTTTTTCTTTTGGAAAAGAATGGATTTGTACTTTACAGAGAGATAACGAGCAATGGTATTCTGTACAACTGTTTAGAAAGAAACAAATTTGACTGCATTTTTATCCTGTTCATCTAAAGAGCTGAAGAGAATGTAAATGGCTCTTCCCCCCTCCCTTTTCTTCTCACAACAACCCTGCGAAGTAGGTTAGGTGATGAGAAAATGCCTAGCCCAGACTGTCACTCCATGTGTTTAATGGAAAGTGAGTATTTGATACCAGATCTCACCCGTCTAACAACAGTGGCTTTTCTGCCTCCTTTAAGGTCTTTTCAAACGTAAGACTTTCTACTGTGAGGCTGTTTATACCTTCAGCAGTCAGTCATCATACACATTCTGGGTGTATCAGGTCATACGATGGATTATGAACTGGCTTTCAATGGGGGCCAGTTAAGCATCTTACAGAAGACGCATTTGGGGACTACACTGTCTTTCCTAGCCAGCTTATATGTCAAGAGAAAGTCAGTCCTAACAGAGGCCTTATGGGTTGGTTTTAGGTTCTAGGATGTAGGAATTCTAGACTTGGATTCTTAACCATATCCCAAGTTCCACACAAATGCTGCACTATGAATATAGAAGCCAGGACGCATGGAAAACTCACATGGAAATTTCCCAGCCCTAGTCTAGCCCTGTGGCCATGATAGCTCTGCTTTGTCCTCTGGCTTCGTTCTGATATCGACCTCCCACCCCCATTCTCTACCCTTCCTCCCACTGTTGCCTCCTCCTCCTCCCATCTCTCCCCCTCCACACCCTACTTCTTCTCCCCCAGCTCCATCACTACCCCCCCTCCTGCTGCCCTGTCTTTTTCTAAATCTGACCTCCCCCCAACCTCCTCCCCCTCTCTACCACTCTGCCCACCCATTACCCGCCCCGCCCCACTGCAAACTGTGGTTTGGGCATATAAGCCCTCCTCCAATTTCCCCCCTGTTTTCAGGGGTTTTTTTTTCTGCATCCCCAAGTTTGCAGGAATAAAATGTCCCTAGAATGTATATAGCCCTGATCTGCAGATTTTAAGTATCTGCAGATTGGGGCCATGTTGACGATTAAATACACTGATTTCGAGCTACCAAATGAACTTCTGTGATGCTGCGTGGGTTGTCTGAGTTCTTGCTAAAAATTTGGTGTTTTAAGGCTGCCTTCTTGTGTATGCTTGCTTGGGAGTAAGTTCCAGGAAGTGCAGCTTGCTTCTGTGGAAGGTCAGGTTGCGCAAGTTATTAAAATAATTCTGTATATCGAAGCATGGAACTTGAGCCTGGGTTTTCCCAGCCCATGTCTAACCATGATCCTATGACAGATGGCTCTCATTCTTGCTCAGATTCAAGTGCTACTCAAGTGGTTCGTTTTCAATGGTAAAAAGCCCAGTAGCACCTTTAGGACTAACAAGAAACACAACTCTCTTCATCAGATGCATGGAGGGTATGAAGAAACTGGCCAGAGATATATAGGTGGTGAGGGGAGGAGGGAGAGGATGCAGAAAGTGCCATGTAAATGCAAAGCAGTTGCAGTTTGTTATATAGCTTGATACCTGGGTGGTAAGGTGATGGGGGAGAGAATGCAGAAAATGCTACGTAAATGCAAAGCAGTTGCAGTTTGTTAGTCTTAAAGGTGCTATTGGGCTTTTTACTATTTTGCAGCAACAGACTCACACGGCTACCTCCTCTTGTTTTAAATAGTTGTGAGCAGACGAACAGCAGGATGAGTGGCCCTTTCCTTGGTGCAAAATCCATCCTGGTTTCGGTTTAACAGTGGAGTCCTATGCAGAGTTACTCCCCATCTAAGCTCATTGAAATTTTCCGGCTCAGACAAGGGCAACTCTGTTTCGGATTGCAAAAAAGAGAGAGAGAGAGAAGTCTTATCCTCAAGACCACTTAGAGTTCATCTGTCACTTCAAGTCATGTTAGGAGCGCCGTGTGGCTCTCAGCAGAGTGAGACGGGTTCTTTCTGTCGCCCCCGCAACTTATTTTTGGGCATTTCTGCCTTCAAGCCTCTTCCGCAGCCAGTTTCTGTGCGTCCCTGAGTATCACTGTCAACAGTCCCCTTGCGTTTGTATACACAAATAACACTTGCAGGCGCGGGCAGCAGTAAGTGGAATAACCAGCCTGACTGGAACAGCGATTGAATGTCTAAACGAATCCGAATATATATTGCATGAAGCTTGGAGAACAGACACCCGTCTGCTGACGTTTGCTTCACCAAAGGCCGGGACTCTGAAGTTCTATGACAGGAGCAACGTGAGAGATGCAGAATGAAGTGGGAGGAACCTGAGATGTGGCTCAACCCCCCCCCCAGCCTCAGTCCTCAAACTTCGGGGTTAACACTGGGGTGACTATTGATGTCAGTTCTGACAGCTGCTACAGGCATCAGCGGGCCTCCAACTTCTAGTCCTCTTTCGGCGCCATTGCCCATTTACGCCCTTGCACAAATCCACAGCAGTTAAGAGGAATAAGAGAGCTTTTGTGCTTTGTACTGAAAGAGGGCTGGGAGAGGTTGTTAGGTTGCTGTAGCAGCTGTCAAAACCAACAACTGGTGCAGTCCCCTAGAGGCTCCTCTCTACGGAGGCTCCTTCAGGATGTCTGAGAACCGGTTCTCATCCTTTGGTGCTGTGCAATAGCAGCTCTTGTCTTAGGCAAGGCTTCCAGAGAAGCAGCAGTTAGCATTACTGGTAACAGATGGCTTTATTATGCCTCCTTGTTTCTGGGCTGCAAAGCTGTTAGCCGGGATGACAGTCAAGGGATGGTGCCCCATTAATTATCCATCGTGATTCAGTTAACAGGGAAAGGAAGTTCCTGGCTCTCTACCGCCGGACTTCCTTTCTGTCCTTTATTCTGCAAGTCTGGTTTTGTCGTGGAGATCGTTTAAGACCAGAGGTGTTGGGAGGAGAAGCAACAGCCGTGTGGTCATAGCCATTCTTCACCAAAGCGGATTCCAGCCCCCTTCCCCCCCACCCCCCCCGTAGCAAAGCTCCCAAAATTAGGCCATTGCGGGGAAATGTTCTGATAAGTAATTGACGTAATAATGCAGAGCCTAATCCCGTTAAGGAGATTTGGCACCGCCAAAGCAAGTGTGATCAAGGGAATTGTTTTTTCTTAAGTGATAAGATGGAGAAAAACACTTTGGGAAGAGAAGAGCGCCCTGTGGAGGAAGAAGACAAGGCCGCCACCCATAAAATATGCAGGAAATGGGCTGTAGAGCCAGTTTGGGGCTGACTGTTGGATCAGGACTGGGGGGGAGACTCGGGTTGGAATCTCTACTCTACCATGGAAGCTTTGCTGGGTAACCTTGGGTGAGTCACTCTTTCTTGGCCTAACCTACCTCACAGGATTGGTGTTATGAGGATGAAATGGAGGAGGTGAGAATGATGTTGTAAGCTGCTTTGTATCTCCCATGGGGACCAAAGGTAAAGGTAAAGGTTCCCTTGCTCGAAAGCCATTCGAATCCGACTCTAGGGTTGCGGTGCTCATCTCCGTTTCAAAGCCGAAGAGCCAGTGCTGTCCGAAGACATTTCTGTGGTCATGTGGCCGGCATGACTAAACACCAAGGTGCACGGAAAGCTGTTACCTTCCCACCAAAGTGGTACCTATTTATCTACGTGCAATTTCTTGCTTTCGAACTAGTAGGTTGGTAGGAGCTGGAACTAGAGACGGGAGCTCACTCCGTCATGCGGCACTCTCAGGTCTCAAACTGCTGAACTACTGACCTTCCACAGCCTGCAGTTCAGCATCTTAACCACTTGAGCCACCGCAGCTCCTTATGGGGACCAAAGCAGGGTATAAATGCCTCAGTATCTCAGTAAATCCAAATAAACGTAGAGGGGTTAAGCCAATGTGACCAAGGAGAGTTTTATGTGTTGGTTAAAAAGAAGCAGGTAGGGTTGCCAGCCTCCAGGTGGGGCCTGGGGATCTCCCACTTTTACAACTGATCTCCATCTGACAGAGATCAGCTCCCCTGGAGAAAATGGCTGCTTTGGAGGGTAGAGACTGTGGCATTGTGCCATGCTGAGGCCCCTCCCCTCCCCAGAACACGCCCTCTCCTGGCTCCACCCCCAAAGTCTCCAGGTATTTTCCAACCCAGACCTGGCAACCCTAGGAGCGGGAGGGCAGAATAAATACATCCCTTAAAAGTGTGATCTCCTTTTTTAAAAACATGAGTTTTATTAGTATTTCAGTCGATACCCTTACTAACAGTTATGCAGCTGTCTGTGCCAAAAATAAGTATTACAAAAGGAACAGTACATTCAAGAAACCAGCGCAACAAATAAACATATGTAGGTAAGATATATTACATACATTAAATCTAGTTATAAGTTGCCTTGTGTAAAAGTGTTGGTTGAAGTAGACTGTGGTACTAAGTCATAGGTGCAGATTAACATTAGTGGTTAGTGTATTCACTATTCGTCTTTAAGCATTTAGTGAGTTGCATGATGGTTGCAAGATGCAGATGTGTGTTAAGAGCAAAGTAAGGTTAGATATACTGGATTATGTGGTTGGCAGACATTTGTTATAACATGGTCCAGGAATGGGAACCATTTTTCCATAAAGTTGGATAGTTTAGGATATATTTCCGACTGCTGGATGCGATCTGTAATTTCTTCCATGATGTAGTGATCCCAAACCTTATTAATCCAACAGGAGCACATTGGTGCTAAAAAGTGTGATATACTTGAGGGATAAACCAAGCCATGGTGTTCTAATGCCAGCTGGTTCTTCAGCTACTCCATGAACTCACCTTCCTGAGTTGTATTACGGGTGATACATAGCAGGCTATCAAATGCTAGACTGGCAAGTCGTCTCCCATGCCAAACAGGTATTTCATCCCATAGTGTTGCTACACCCTTCCTGCATCAGCCTGCCTTTTTAAAAAAAATTAAGGTGTTCATCTTTGCTTCTACGCATAGAAGTTCACCACCTTGCAAGTATGTTCAGGACAGTGGCAAAAGTGCTTCAGGGATTGGGAGAAGGGTGTTGGTGATGCACAGAAGCCGACCAATAGGCATCCATAAGAGCATAAGAACATAAGAAGAGCCCTGCTGGATCAGACCAGTGGTCCAGCTAGTCCAACATCCTATCTCACACAGTGGCCAACCAGTCCCTCTGGAGGGCCAACAACAGGGCATGGAGGCTGAGGCCTTCCCCTGGTGTTGCCTCCCGGCTCTATGATTCAGAGGCTTAGGGTCTCTGAATGTGCAACGCTCACCACAGTCGACAGTTTATTCTGTGTGGAAATGGCCCCTGTAAAACTCTTCTGTAAAACTGTTCAAAGCAGACCATAGTGCAGCCTTCCATTATTTCTGCACACAGGTCCTTAGTCTATTTAGCCAAGTATCATCTGTGGTATAATGTTGTTCCCAGACAATAAGACTAATTAATCAGGATGCAACTGTATTCTAAAACAGTGTACATTTCCAGATTGTATGGGTTATGTGCTGTCAAGACTCTTCTGACTTGATGGCATGTAAAACAGACAATCACCAGCATGGTGTAGTGGTTAAGAGTGGCAGACTCTAATCTGGACAACTGAGTTTGATTCCCCACTCCTCCAGAAGAAGAAGCCTGCTGGGTGACCTTAGGCCAGTCACCGTTAAGGACATAAGAACATAAGAGAAGCCAATGTTAGATGAGGCCAATGGCCCATCCAGTCCACCACTCTGTGTCACACAGTGGCCAAAAATACCAGGTGCCATCAGGAGGTCCACCAGTGTGGCCAGGACACTAGAAGCCCCCCCATTGTTGACCTCCCCAAACACCAAGAATACAGAGCATCACTTGCCCCAGAGTCCCTATCTATACCTTGTGGTTAATAACCACTGATGGACCTCTGCTCCGTATGCTTATCTAATTTCCTCTTGAAGCCGTCCATGCTGGTAGCCGCCGCCACCTCCTGTGGCAGTGAATTCCATGTGTTCATCACTCTTTGGGTGAAGAAGTACTTCCTTTTATCCGTTCTAACCCAACCGCTCAGCAACTTCATTGAGTGCCCACAAGTTCTTGTATTGTGAGAAAGGGAGAAAAGTACCTCTTTCTCTACCTGCTCTATCCCATGCATAATCTTATAAACCTCTATCATGTCACCCCTCAACTGTTGTTTCTCCAAGCTAAAGAGCCCCAAGCACTTTAACCTTTCTTCATACGGAAAGGTTTTTATCATTCTAGTTGCTCTGCACTTTTTCCAAAGCTATAATATCCTTTTTGAGGTGTGGTGATCAGAACTGTACACAGTATTCCAAATGAGATCTCAGAATTCTTTCAGCCCCACCTACCTCACAAAGGTGACTGTTGTAGGGAGAGGAAGGTGATTGTAAGCCACTTTGAGACTCCTTAGGGCAGAGAAAAGCGAGGTATACAAACCAGCTCTTCTTCTTATGGTGACCATATGAATTAATGACCCCTAGAACATCTTGTCATTGACAGCATTTCTCAGGTAAACTGATGGAAGTGGCTTCCTTGATTGCGTCAATCCATCACATGTTGGGTCTTCCTTTCCTACTGCCTTGGACTTTTCCTTGAGTTATTGTCTTTGCCAGTGAGTCTTGACTTCTCATGATGGGACCAAAGTACCAGAGCCTCTCCTTAGTCATTTAACTTCAAGGGAGAATTCAGGCTTGACTTGATCTAGAACCCACTCCTTTGTCTACTTGGTGGGCCACGATATCTACAAAACCCTCTCCTAACACCACGTTTCAAATTCACATTTTTATATTTGGGCAGCTCCAAGAGAGAGTGCATCACAATAGTCCAGTCCAGAAGTTACCAAGGTTTGTATATGTATGTATTACAGTGGCAAGATCCTAATCTCCCCGGGGAGGGTGTAGTCTGCTGGCACATCGCCCAAAGATGATAGAAAGATGAGCTCCAAGCGCTCATTCCTGCTAGGTGTAGAGGAGTTTCCCCAGACAAGGTCCCTGATCCTTCAAGCTGAGTTGGGGCACCACCAGCTAAAATAGGCACTATGCTTACCCTACCCTATCGACGTCCCCATCTAGTCTGGGTTGAGTTTCAGTTTATCCAGTCCATCAAGGGTTCCACTGCTCGTCTAGTGAATCCTCAGCCGCACCTGGATCAGGTGCCAAGGAGACATCGAGCTGGGCGCCATCATTCTGCTGATCATGCCTCTCCCTAATTCTTCAGGCTATTGCACCCCGGTGGCAGCTTCATGAACCTATATGAAGCTGCTTTCTACTGAAAACCTTGGGCTTTCAAAGCCAGTATTGTCTACTCAGACTGACAGTGGTTCTCCAGGGTCTCAGGCAGAGGTCTTTCCTATCACCTCCTATTTGATCCTTGTGAACTAATGCATTTTTCCTGGGAGGATTGAGATGAGCAAAGCCTCCGCTTCGTGTTTTAACAGCCCCACCCCACCCCTCGGCAGAGTACAGGCATTGGAAGGGGCAAGTCTGTGCAATTGCTTTCCAGATGTACCTTGCTTTCCAGACGTACCTACCTCAACTCATCTTCAGCTAATAGATCTGGCAGGAAAGATAATGGGTGGGACCAGAGCTCCCCCTTCCTCCTAGCAGGGAACAGCGGTTTGGAGGACTTTAGACCATCAAGGCTCCAGGACTAATCTTCAGGAAGAAGCTGCAGGAAATGCTTTGTTGACCTAGCCTGGCCAGGTCAGTGAGTGGAGAAAGAGATACGATGAAACCTCTGTGCAATGGCAAGGAGGTCTCTTTTCCTTGGGTGCTGCATCCAGGAGCATACACAGACCTCTCCTCTGGGAAGGCAGCCATTGACAATGTGCTGGCCTCAACAGCTGGAGCAAACTTCAAGGTGATAGCAGCTCTATAGGGATCTGTAACATCCTAAGCAAAAGGGGCCTATCCTAGTTTAATATCTGATAGGGCATGTCTTGAGAATGGGACAGAGGATTTGTGTTTTTCCCCATTGCTTTTTTTATCCCCTGCTCAGTTTGGTGCTGTGCTAAAAGTATGCTTGTGAACATTTTCTTTTTAATAAATACTTTATTACTTTGGATGCTGGGAGTGGTTCTCTGTACCACAAAGACCTCCACCATCTCAGACACAGTATTTTAAAAGGAGCGCCGGGGGAAGGCCGGCAGTTGGCAAGTGGCCATTTCTCCAGGGTGCACAAAGCAGTAAACTGTCCCCGTGGTGACCAGACGCTGGGCAGCAGGAGTCACAGAGGCAAGACCTCAGAACTTGGAAGGGAAGCTGGGCAATCCCTTACAAAGGTCAGGTGGTGGTGGTGAGCTGCAGCTGGTAGTGGTAGAAAAGCCCCTCCAGGTGTGGAGAAGCACCTAGGAGGGCAGGGTCTAATAAGGCTGCAGGCCTCAGCAGGAACAATCCACTACAATCCTTTTAGCTGGAGATGTCAGGGACTGAACCTGGGACCTTCTGTGTGTTGTCACTGAGCCACAGCCCCTCTGCAACCCTTACTCCAATGCAGACAGTCCAGAAGGATGTTGTAGCTGATGGTACTGAAAACTGCTGAGAGGTCTGGGAGAGTTCTCTCCTCTTTCTCCTAGTGAAAATTGTCATTCAGGAACACTGAGGCATTTCCATCCCAGAAACCAGACCGGTAATGATTTAAAATATTTTGCAATGTCACAGATTATCAGAAGAAGAAGAAAAGGTCCCTACCCCTGAGGAACTTACAATTACAGATCTTTAATGAGGGACTCTCTTTCTGCCACAAACCCCAGAACTGGAGCACACATGAGACTCCACTATGGCCCATGATGCGAGCCGTCTCGTGGCTTTTTTATTTGATTTAATTCATTTGTACCCTGGGTCTCGCAGTACTAGTTCGACAATCTTAGCCACAACAGTCTTCTCCTTTATTGGCTTTAACCAGTACGAGGATCAGGAAGTTGTGTGAGTCTTTTCCTGGTGCAATTGCCTGCCCTTTCTTTGCATTCTCCACTGGGAAGGTGGGTAGCTCCACCCGCTGCAGTTCCTCCACTGGCAGGCTGGGACTGGCTGCCGTTTGTTTCCAAAATGATAGCTGATGTATTTCTAGCAATCAGTCTGGCCTAATGCGAGGGATTGGCTCAAATGGGATTTCACAGTTCTCTCAGCTCACGTCCTTGAGACGATGGAAGAGCGTCGTGTGCCTCTGGCCAGTAATTATCGGTGGCAGCGTATCTCTGGAACATCGCAAAAGCTTTTAAGCTTGTCAGCTGTAGCTCCGATGCCATTCTCTCTCCCCCCACCCCGTTTTCCGGGCCTCAGTTTTTAACTATGACTCGTTCTGCAGGAGGGATCAGAAGCATGACGCAGTGGAAAAGCGGATCTTCTGCAGAACGGTTTTGATGACTTCCGCAGGGACTAGTTCTGGCTTGGTGGTGGAAAGTGCCGTCAAGCCACAGCTGCCTCATGGGGTTTTCAAAGGCAAGAGAGGTAGTCCACCATTGTCTGCCTCTGAGTCACTATCCTGGTATTCCTTGGAGGTATCCCATCCAATTCCTAGCCACGACTGACCCTACTTAGCTTCCGAGATCTGATGAGATCAGGCTAGCCTGGGTTATTCAGGTCAGGGCATGGTCAGATTTAGGAATAGTCTTGTGCTAGTTTGGGCAAGGGTGATGACAGGATACATCCCTGGGTTGTGCTTAGGTTTAGCGGGAGCTGGTGATCTTCGGAAGGAAGGGTGGTAAATCATGGAACTGCCCTCTTCTTCTTTTTTTTTTTACTTATTCATACTCTGCTTTTCACCTCAGTGAGGACCCCAGGCAGCTTACATTATCATTCTCCCTTCCTCTGGTTTTCCCTGCAGCAACAACAACCCTGTAAAGTAGGCTAGGCTGAGAGTGTGTGACTGGCCCAAGAATACCCAGAGAGCTTCCATGACAGAATGGGGGGGATTCAAGCTTGGGGTCTCCCAAATCCCAGTCCAGCACTGCAGGATAAGTAAGGACACGCTCTCATGCCAGTCCTGTAAAGGGAATAATCTCACAGGCACCAAATGACCCATGTACCGATTGTGGTGTTCACATATGTCTCCGGATACACAACTGCACACTCCTGGTGACACTCACTGCCCCCCGGTGAGTGTGTACTTTCATGCAGATAGTACTGAGCAGCCCCATCTGGGCCCAGTGTCCATTGGCATGAATAATAATAATAATAATAATTATAATTATCATCATCATCATTATTATTAATTCAATTTATACCCCGCTCTCCCCACCATGTATGCTGTTAGAACAGCAGAAGTTAACAAATAGGATATTAGGGAGGGCGATTATAGCTTGGTGTTGGAAATTTAGCAGAGTCCATAACGCGCAGGGGAATAATGTATCACAAGAAGAAGAGGAGGAGGAGATTGGATTTATACCCTGCTGTTCACTACCCGAAGGAGTCTCAGAGTGGTTTACAATCTCCTTTCCCTTCCTCTCCCCACAACAGACAGCCTGTGAGGTAGGTGGGGCTGAGCTCTTTTGAGAACTGCTCTTGAGAGAACAGCTCTGAGAGAACTTGTGACTGACCCAAGGTCACACCAGCAGCTGCATGTGGAAGAGTAGGGAATCAAACCTGGTTCTCCCAAATTAGAGTAAGTAAGGTTGTTGGTTTTTTACAAAGGAGCCAATAGTGGCTTCATGAGACAGTTTGTGGACACAATGACCTCAAACTGGTCATTCACTTGCAGCCTCACCTACTTTTGCAGGGTTGTTAAGAGGAGAAAAGTGAGTAGGGGAGATCTGTGCATGCTATCCTGAGCTCCTTGAAGGAAAGGTGGAATAAAAATGGGACAGATTAATCCTCGTATTCTGTGTTTCGATTGACTGCTCCAAAGATTAAAGAGCCAAGATTTTTCAAGGCTAACTGTGGAATCACCCTGACCTGGATGGCCTGGGCTAGCCCAATCTTGTCAGATTCCAGAAGCTAAGCAGTGTTGGTCCTGGTTAATATTTGGATGGGAGACCACCAAGGAAGTCCAGAGTCACTACACAGAGGCAGGCAATGACAGGCCACCTCTGAAAAGGCAACTGAGGAGAAGACATTGAGTAAGATTCTAGGGTTGTAGACAACAGCAAGAAATAGAGACAAGGAGAACTTTGGGCCTCCCTTAATCCTATAAGGATTCAGGGGTCACCCAATAAAGATAATTTGCAATAGAGTCAAGACAAAGAAAGTATTGACGTCATGCTAGTTACCTTATGGAAATCAAGAGTACAAAATGCGGTAGAAGATTTCTCAGAAACCCAGATCCAAGGAGGAAACGTCTTATTGACAGTTCTTAGCTGTGATAACAAGGTGGAAATTCCTTGTACAGAAGCAATGTACCTCTGAAGATCAGGCGGTGGAGATAACCAGGGTAGTATTTCTTGGCACGAGGAGGCGAGAGCAAAGGAACCAAGATGGCGACTTCCTGTGGTGCACAGCATGACCACTGGATAGATGGGCTCATGGAGAGCAACGCTTTAATTTGGAGAGAATGAATGAAGACCCATCTCCTTGAGAAAGGCCTGGGGACTATTATCCAGACTGACTGTCCAGCCAGTGATGCAGAGCAACAGTCTGCATGGAATACCAAGAATGACCAGGCAAGAGGTGCCGTCTGGATGACAGTCCACAAGCCTCTCTCTGATTAAAGGAAGAAAGATCACCGGTAAGGAACCTATCTCTGTCTCTCTTCTTTCCTATCAAGTATATTAGTTCCTAAATAAACCCTCATCTGCTCTTTAATCAGGTTGTGCACCATTGCTGTGTTAATTACTCTGCCAACAGTATTCTCTTTAGTGTTCTGTTTGTGAGCCCCCAGAGACCACTAGGCCTCTAAGAATGGGATCCAGCAGAGCTTTTTGTTCTCACTTTGCTTCCCAGAAATGCCACAGTGTTATAGTATGCAGGCAAAAGGAGGCTCTCCCTGAACCTTGTGTGGCCTACAGTCTTGGCTGGATTCTCATTCGGTGCCCATCTCCACATCCCTGAAGGTTGTATGGCCACTGAGCTCATACTGCCAGCCTCCAGCAGCAGGTAGCCTCCAGCTCTATAGTCTGAAGCGGGAAATTGCAAAATGCAAAGCCCAGGAGCAGTTTGGCTGTCTTGAAGCTGGCGCTGAGTGCACCCACACCCACATAAGCCTTGGCAGGGCCGTTGATGCGCTGTGTTCATGTTTTGGTGTGTGTGTCTTCCCTGATCTCTCTGTGGTTTTCACAGCGGAGGAGTTTGCATACAAACCCAGACTTGCCTGTTCATTAGCATTTTAAAATTGTGCTTGTCATATGGGCTCTTTGTTTCCCATTCCTACAGGATTCCTGTATATAATTCTTTCAACAGTGTGGTTAAGATCTGTTGGGAGGATACACAATGGAGGTGTCACACTAGTGATTAACAGCAATTATAACTGCTGTAGGGCACGAGAGACTTGTACTACCTGTAGTAAGAAAAGGGTATCCTTTATGCAGCCGGAGGCAGCTAGGGGTTAAAACCATTGCTGCCGTCATGCGTATAGTAGACAATTTGGTTGCTCTCATTGACTTTGCTTCCTTTCTTGTCTTCCACATTTCTCACTGAGGTTCCAGATGAATGACAAAATTATTAAGCAGTGTAAGGAAGACCAGGAAGTACTACATATAATAAACAGTGCAATCAAATTGGATTATACTGTTGCGTCCAGCAAACTGGACCACATCATCAGAGAACAATGAAATAAAAGGCTGTGTGGTGGACTCCACCATCCTCCAGGTATCCTTCCTCCAGCCAGAGGTTGCCTTCCTCTAACTTCAGTGGTTCTTTCTCCAGTGAAAGAGCCATTTAAGTTGGCGGAAGTCTTCGTAAAGTGGAAGAAGGCTTCATGCTTGAGCCAAAAGGAAAGGTGGGGTATAAATATTTTATTATTTATTTAATTCGTTTATACCCTGCCTTTCTCCCCGCTGGCCACCCAAAGCAGCTTACATTAGTCTTCTCTCCTACATTAATTAATTAATAATTATTGTATGGCAGTAGGTAGCCAGGAGATCCTAAGATTGTCTGGCAGCCGGAAGTTCTAGCTCTTTTAGCGTTATGCGCCACTAGGTGGTGAGCTAGACTTTTTTTTAAGGCAAGAGACATTTCAGAAGTGGTTTAGCCATTGCCTGCGTCTGTGTCATGCCCCTGGTTTTCCTTGGAGGTTGCCCATCCAAATACTAGCCAGGACCAACCCTGCTTAGCTTCCAAGATCTGACAAGATCAGGTTATCCTGGGCTATCCAGTATGGTATAGTGGTTAAGAATGTCAGGCCTTGTATGCTGATAATTCTTTAAAACACTGAGAAGTCGGAATGTTTATGAATATTCCATAACCATCAGTTGCGCTGATGGCTATCTTCTCCATTTTCCATTTTTTCCTCACAACAACCTTGTGAGGTAAATTAGTCTGAGAGTGTGTGACTGGCCCAAGTTCCCCCAGCAAGCTTCCATGGCATGAGTGGGGACTCAAACCTAGGTCTCCCAGATACTAGTCTGACACTGTTAACCACTACACCGCACTGGCTCTCAAAGTTTACTTTGAAATTATTATTTTAATAAATAAACTTTGCTTAGCAGAGTTGTAGGACGGGGTAGGGCCCACCACATTATAGGAGTAGTCTGAGCAGGGAGAGGAGAGGAGAGAAACTGCCTTAAGGTTTTGGAAGTTAAAGCACTGGCTTTGGTCCAGCAGTATGGAACCAGAAACATGAATGGGCTCAGTGTAGTTCCGCTTACCCGAGATCTTGTGTACCACCCGGTGCTTTTCTCCTTATAGTTTCCAGAAACTGGTAGTAAAGTAGCTTGTGCAAGCTGAAACGCAAGTGGGGATATAGTAAGTCTGACTTGGCTCTGTTCAGAACCGATAGGTTGATGGAACAGTAATTTTATCATCATCATCAGTTTGACTTAGCGCAAGCTGCTACCGCAGTGTTTTTATTGCATTTCTAGTTGCATAAAAGCTCTAGTGCATGTTGAAGTTTTGCACTGGATCCAACTGTACATGTTTCAAATAAAAGCGTCCTTCTGCGCAGTTCTGTTCTACCGCATCCGTGTTCTCTTGATAGAAATGGCTTCTGAAAAGTTCTGTTTGACTAATTCTGTGCATTCTGTGGAGAACCTTTCTGATACCCTTGGGCCATTCCACTATGTGGGGGGGGGGTCTCAACAAAGAAAGCTTGGGTAGAAGTAGATGTGCTTCTTACCCCTTTACAGGGTGACGCTGTCAAAAGGCTTTGATCAGATGAGTAAGCGATCCTATCGATACCAGGGTCCAAGCAGACATGCATTGCTTGAATCTGCGGCACTTTCTGTGAGTGTGTGTTCCCCATTCATTGTGTCTCACACACGTAAACACCTGTTCACTCACATACAGTTCATACACCACACACATACATGCACGTAAGTTCATACTACTCACCCCATTCGTGTAGCTCTTTCACACACCCAGATCTGTTTACCCTACTCAGTCTAACAGATGATTATTATTGTGATAATAGGCTTCCTCCCTTTCTGCTTCCTCTTCCTGTCAACAGTCTTTGGGCCTTGTATACTGGTAATTCTTTAAAACACTGAGAAGTTGGAATGTATATGAACATTCCATAACCATCAGTTGAGCCGATGGCTAAGGAGGGTTCATTTCAGTCACTGAAATTAGAGCTCACAGACAGTCCAATCCCTATAGGTGCTGCTGGCATCAAACTGCATTTCCTTCAGTTTTTATTCCCCTTTGTCTAGCGTATCATTGGTGGGCGAATTAGCAAAGCCACTGTTTCCCCCCCCTTCAAGTCTCTGTGGTCTGCCCTTTAATCTGATACCACATTTGTTGTTCTGCAGTTACTGTATGTCCTAAGATAGATCCAGGTGGATAACCATGTTGGTCTACAGTTACTGTATGTCCTAAGATAGATCCAGGTGGATAACCATGTTGGTCTACAGTTACTGTATGTCCTAAGATAGATCCAGGTGGATAACCATGTTGGTCTACAGTTACTGTATGTCCTAAGATAGATCCAGGTGGATAACCATGTTGGTCTACAGTTACTGTATGTCCTAAGATAGATCCAGGTGGATAACCATGTTGGGCTGAAGCAGCGGAACAAAGTTTGCGCCCAGTGGCACCTTTAAGACCAACAAAGTTTTATGGCACCTTTAAGACCAACAAAGTTTTAATCACAGAATAAGCTTTCTTGTTCAAACATACTTTGTCAGATACAGTGGAAAGAACCTCCTCAACAATTATTTATGGGGGGAGGCATTGTTGTTGTCAGGGAGGACCATTTAGAGTCAAGATGCATAAGTACTGGGTGATTATAACTGAGATTGGATGTAAGAAAGATCTGTGAATGGCATCTCTTAACTCTCGTATTTGTATGCTAATTTACTGCCATTCACAGATCTTATAATTAGGGTTGCCAGGTCCCCTAGAGGGGCGGGGAAACCCCTGCTCAATGGGTCCATTACCTGCCGGCCCGGATCGGGCCACCGAGGGGAACCCCACCCCCAGAATGCCGGGATCGTGGAAATGTGCCCAGCATGATGACATCATCCGGAGGTGACGTTATCATGCCAGGCACGTTGCAGGGGGATGCTCTATCATTCGAGGGAAAACTCTATGGTTTCCCCTCAAATAATAGTGGTCCCACCCCAAACGGGGCCCAGGACTCCCTGCTAAAATTAAGGTAAGACTTGGCAACCCTACTTATAATGTGTCCTAAGAGTTAATTCACTTTCACTTCCGAAAAGGGATACCTAACTTTGGTAGAGTACTTACAATGGTATACCCCCCCCCCCAAAAAAAGAGCTCAGCGGATAAGAACTTACCGGTGGTCCCTGGCCTGAGAGATATCCAGCTGTCCTCAACCAAGGCCAGGGCATTTTCTGCCCTGGACCCAACCTGGTGGAACTCTCTGCCAAATATCATCCGTGCCCTGCAGGACTTAATGCTGTTATGCAGGACCTGTAAGGCAAGAGATGTTCTGCCAGGCATTTGGTTGAGGGCAGCGACAGTTTTTCCATCTGGCACTCAGTTTCTTGCCTCCTCCCGCCGCGAGACAGTGGCACACCTGGCAATTTTAGCATCATCTTATTCGGAAACTACTGGTTTTTATTGCTTTTAATTGTGAATTAAATATTTGAATGTTTTTAATTAATGTAAACCGCCCTGAGCCCTGTCCCACCGGGAAAGGCGGTCTAAAAAAATAATAATCTAATTTAATAAATAAATAAATAATATTTGAGATTTCAAAT
Source organism: Gekko gecko (assembly GCA_029375565.1). NCBI lineage: Eukaryota > Metazoa > Chordata > Lepidosauria > Squamata > Gekkonidae > Gekko > Gekko gecko. The sequence goes on from JAPDNY010000007.1 coordinate 152,203,876, forward strand.
ATGACATAAGGAGCCAGGTCCAATATACAGATTTTTGTTCTTATACCTGCCAGATTCAATTTAAACCTGCTGTTCCTTTGAGACCCTCATATCCTTTAGTCTCTGTACAGCATTGTACAGTGTTGAACTAGCCTGAGGAAGACTTGGTTTCAGATCTTTGCACCTTCTCCCCCTCTGCACACATTGACTGTAATGTGCAAGAATGTTGGGTGTACTAGCTAAAACTTAATTATTGAGAAAATAAGATTGTGAAGAATAATAAGAATGATAGATGAAGTAGTTGTGAAGCTGTAATGAGAAGATATGCAGGCAGAATGCTGAACTGGAACTTTTAATATTTCTGTACTTTTCTTTTCTACCTCCCTTTCCCCTTCCCCTCTTTCTGTATATAAACTAATAAAAATTTGCCAAAAAAACCCAAAAATGAAATGTTGGGTGTAAAGGGGATATTGTCCTGGTATCTTAATTACATAAAGCAAGAAAACAGGGCTAAATGTTCTGCTTTCACAGGGACACACAGAGAGAGGGAGATTACAGATGTTAACTTTATCTTCAGCTTTGCTTGTAATGCAGTCCAAAAAGAGTTGGAGAGACCAGAACATAAACACTTCCATGGGGGGGGGGGTTGAAGAAGAGGGAGAGAAAGAGAGCAAACAGCTAGCACCCTTCCTTTTAACCACAAGAACTCTGCACAGACCGTGACAGGCTGATCGATACCAGCTAATGTGCTGAACCGTCTTTTGCTGCAGAAATATGCAGTTAATTCAGTTGTTTTGTTTTTGCCCAGGGCTGCATTTTTTAGCCTAACTTGGGCCTAAAGAATCATTTGGAATGAGCAAATCCACTATACAGGAGTTGTATGAATCCGTGGGGCAGACAGTATGTGTGTGTGTGTGAAAGAGAGAATTAACTACAACTATCTATCTAGATTACTTGCAATTTTCCACAAGGGTGTGCTTGTCTTGAGGAATTCTGCCACATTGGATGGCCATACGGATAGCTATAGATATTTATACCACAGAAAATACGATATCCAAATCCCAGAAAGAATTTAAGTAGCGGCTTCCTCAGTAAAAGGTCCCATCTGAACTCCATGGAGATAAAGCACTAATTCAAGTGTTTTTTTCAACGCAGGGTTTCCTGGTGAGGAGAAACGTCCATAGAGTCATGCTGTTCTTTTGTGTTTTTCAATTAATGTGTTCCAGCTTCGGGGGCTGGAGGAGAAAAGTATCCAGGCAGTGTTAATCTTGGAAGCAGAATCCATCCCCACAACAGTACAATATTAGCATAAGAAAAGTCCTGCTGGATCAGACCAATGGTCCATGTAGTCCAGCATCCTGTCTCACACAGTGGCCAACCAGTTTACCATGGAGGGCCAACAAACGGCATGGGGCTGAGGCCTTCCCCTATCAGAGGGGGGGGAACGGAAGCTCCCCCCTGCCCAGACTGGCCTTCCTTTCTCTGGCAATATTCCAAATACCATCTCCAGTCTACGTAGGATTGCCACCCTCCAGATGGTGGCTGGAGATCTCCTGGAATTACAACTGGTCTCCAGGTGACAGAGATTGGTTCACCTGGATAAAATGGCCACTTTGGAAGGTGGCATTAGATCCCACTAAAATCCCTCCTCTCCTTAAGCCCCCCTCCTCAGACTCCACTCCCAAAATCTCCAGGTATTTCCCAACCCGGCACTGGCTTCTCCATGACTCTAAGCCTATTCCCTTCGATGCAGACCTGATGAAGCTCTGTTTATAATCCCACAAGGGTGGTTCCATGCACCTTTGATAGACACCCTGTGAGGCAGCCATTGGGTTTTGATATGGGGCCATATTGTACCACAGTAACACACAGGAAGAAGAATATATTTATAAAGCTTCATCCGTGTTTGATCCAGTAAGTGTTTAAGGTGACACAGGGGAACCATCTGAAACCAACCCTAAAGAAATGATAAAAACACAGATCGTTACAGAAGTAAAGCACTTGATAAACTCAGGAGAATCTGGCAAAAGCCTACAAGCTGGGGCTTTAGATTTCGGACGTTCTCTTTTGACAGCAGTAGGGCGATACAACATTGCTGTCTGTGATTGGCAGGCTGCGTGGAGCCTCTTGATTAGCCAGGCCTAGTATGAAAAAATAGTCCTCTGGTTTTGTCTTATCTATAGAAAAATATCTTCCTGCTGTTGGGCTGCAGTTTTCAGTGCAAGTTTCCAGCTTGGCCGAGGGAGTTCTTGGACACTGTCCAGATTCAGCCCTGACTCTGACAGGTGCATGCCAGCTTTTCCTAAAGTATCTCAGGAAAAAAATGTGGGGCAAACACTCCTTTAGAGAAGTTGCAAACCACCGATCTGAGTCCTCAGTCACCTCAATGGGGGAACCACGACATTATGAACTTCCTGATACTAGGAGAAAGACTTCCTTCAGTCGCTTGAACTCCAGCCAAACTGGGAAGTATATCCTGTAGACATGCTGGAGAACTGTACAGAGGCTGAACAATTTGCAATTAGCAGGCAGGATTCCGGTTCTGACTCCCTTTTGTGGACTATTATACACAAGATAACATAGGGAGCCCCAAAGGTAAACACAACACTATGGAGCCATTGCCTCATCATGCCCTTGACAAGAAGCATCTCTCACAATCCTACGTGTTGTTTTGACAGAGCAAAGCACCAGTAATAAATGGAGAATAGAACAGAGCTCCTAACCGAATAGCTGCATGCCAGAGATCTGGATTCTGAAAAGGGCTGTGGTAATGCCCTTTAATTCGATAATCGCTTCAAAAATAGCATGTATGGTACAGCCAAACAGACAGTAAGAAAGAGACTCACCTGGTCAAACATTCATAGTGAATTGCTCTCCTTGTATGGTGTCAGTTCCCTCTGTCTTTGCACTGAAAGTCTTTGGCCTCATTTTTCCATTCTGGCATTGAAGCTGATTGGCTGTGGCAGCTTGTATTCAAGTGCACACATGACATCACCACAGTGTCACTGAACACATGGAGCTGTCTCATGTTGAATCAGATAGTGTGTCTTTTGGTGACACTGTTTCCCACATTGGCCAGCAGCAGCACTGTCTCAGCAAATGCCAAGAGATTTTGAGGCCAGTGTCTGGGGATTGTGCAGTTGGGGGGTGAATGTGACATCATTTCCAGGTGATAGTCAAGGAATTTCCCCTAATCTCTATGGTAAAGTCCATAGGCATCTGAGGAAATTCCTAGATCTAGCCCTACAGACCTGATATGAGGAAATTCTATTTTCCGGCCATTTTTTTTCCTCTTGCTCTTCAATGTCTCAAGTGCATTTCTTTTTCTTCCTGCCCCTCAGTTTCTCAAGGGTCTGGATGTGAGAGCCAGTTTGGTGTAGTGGTTAAGAGTGGCAGACTCTAGTCTGGAGAACTGGGTTTGATTCCCCACTCCTCCACATGAAGCCAGTTGGGTGACTTTGGTTCAGTCACAGTTCTCTCAGCCCTAAAAACAAATCTAGCTCACCACAAAAAGAGCTAGAGGGTCAGGCAGCCAGACGATCTTTGGATCTCCTGGCTATACTATACCCGCTGCCCATACAGTAATTATTATTATTACTGTGTGAGACAGGATACTGGACTAGATGGGCCATTGGTCTGATCCAGCAGGACTTTTCTTATGTTCTTATGTCTTAGGAAGAGGTCATTCAACTCACCTGTTAACTGATTCTTTTAACGGAAAATGATAGGGATTGAACCTGGGACTGTCTACAAGCAAAACAGGTGCTCTGTTACTGAGCTAAGCTTGTCCCTTTCTGCTACTCTAAGGCCCAGACTACATGTTATGGTGTTCCATTGCTTGGGTCTGGATTCCGCAACCTGGGCTGGTGATTCCCCAACCTTCTCCCCACCATAACTTTCACTCAGTAAAATGTGACTTTCACATTTGGCGTGAGTCAGGTTACAGTTCCCTTGACCCAGCTCACTTTCCCTAGAGCCACCCAGCAGCTTCAGGAAGTGTGATTTCCCAAGTGCTGCAGAGCCCGATTTGGATCGGAACCACAGTGTTGGGGAAACAGGGGGCTTCTCTCCCCCCCAATGCCATTTTCCCAAGCAAAAAATGGCCTCGGGACGCTTTCTGCCCACATTGTGGAACTGCACATCTGGCAGTCATTGCATTCTTATTCACAGACTACAAAAAAAATAAATATTAGAGATGGTATTTGATCAATGATCCTAAGAACAACGGTTTCATGCCTGACTCTCATACAGTCCAACTTTTGTTTAAAAATATGCAAATGTATTTCTTCCTTATTAACAATTATTCTTTAGAAGAATTTTTCACGATCACTCATGAAGTAGTTTACAAAACAATGCGCATATTTCAATTGTGCAAAAAGTAGGAAGCAAAAAGATCTTTGTGTCTAATATGCAAAAATGCTTCCAGTTCGTAATAACATTTCAGAATGAGATCAGTGATCCTAGGAACAAGTGTTTCATGCCTGACTCTCACACAGAACAGGTCCCCAGTTGAAACTATCCAAGTATCCTATACAGCAAATGCTTATCTTGGCATAAATTCAGACATTGCTGCTTGGACCTTTTGAATATTTCCAGATGAAAAATCTGGTGGCTTCTGTAGCCAAGGTTTTTGTCCATTAAGCCCCAAATAATATGTGGAATAGCATGGTGGTGGTGCCGAGACGGCTTGTGCTGTGTAGAAACCAGCGTCATTTCTAAGGAGTGTCTTGTGCAATGTTCCCTCTGAGTCTGAGCTGTGGTGTCTTGTGAGCAAAAATCCTACTTTGCGAGCTAGTGGCACGCAAGTTGTGAGTAAACTCTTTGGCTCCTGCATAAATTAGTTCGCTCTGGAGCGGTGTTCCCTCTAAGCTGAGTCAGTGTGAGCTAGCTCACAGTTTTTTAGCATCTGGCTCACACATTTTTGTCTTTGCTCAGGAAGGATGGCTCCAGAGCAAACTAATTTATGCAGTAGCCAAATCAATCACTCACAACTTTAATGCCAATAGCTCACAAAGTAGAATTTTTGCTCACAAGACTCTACAGCTTAGAGGGAACATTGCTCTGGAGCCATCTTTCCCTGAGCTAAAACAAAACTTTGTGAGCTGGAGGCTAGAAACCTGTGAGCCAGCTCACACTGACTCGGTTTAGAGGGAACATTGCTCTTGTGCCTGCCTCATAGGCTCAAAGATGAGAGTGGAGATAGGCCTCCCTTCGGTACAAGCCAGGGTGAACAATGCATTGTTTTGTGCTGGGTAAAATTACAAAGATTATCAGATAACTGTTCTCCAAAACAATGTTTTGTGCATTAGGACAGCAGGTCAAAACTGTGAGAAACACTGCTGTCTGAGCTGTTGGAATTGTTTAGTTTGCAGACTGCTCAAGATACATAAGCACAGCTAAGCTCATCTGGAGTGTGTATACTATCCAGAAACAAAATTACACATGGAGCCTCTTTATCCTTGTGAAATAATATGAGTCCATTTATTAAGGGAACTGTTATGCCCTGAGCTTGGATTTCATCCCCATTGACATGCCAGTATCCTGAATGGCAGTACCTGATTGGCTACTCTGTGTAGCAGGCCAATCAGGAGACAAGGATTGTGCTGGAGGGAAACCAACCGATTGGATGTTATCTCTGTAATATTATTGGTTATTAACCTGAATGTGGGCATGGCTATGCTAGCCCACACTGTTTAAATAAGAGCCTGTTGCTCTATGTTTGTTGTTTGTTCTGAGCTGTTCTGAGCTGTTGAATCACTGATTAAAGCTGAATCACTTTTGTTGAGACTGCCTAAGTGTCAAACGTATCAAGAACTCCATTCTAGACAGGCTAGAGTAGGGATAGGTTTCTAATCTAGCCTAACTAGCTAAAATGGATGGAGATACAGGAGGCATGTCCTGCTGCCAAAATGGAGAGATTAGAGTAGTGTGGAGAGAGAGTGTGAAACCAGAAGGAAGGGGGTTTCCCTAAGAGTAGCAATCTACATGTCAAAGGAATAGCATCAGAGAGTAAAAGAAGGATAGATCCAGGTAGTCAGCCGTGTTGGTCTGAAGCAGTAGAACAAATTTAGAGTCCAGTCAGGCACCTTTAAGACCAACAAAGGTTTATTCAAGGTATGAGCTTTTGTGGGCATGCACACTTTTTCAGAAGTAGGATCGGTCCTGGTCAGTATCTGAAAAAGTATGTATTCACAAAAAAGCTTATACCTTGAATAAAGGTGCCACTGGACTCTAAATTTGTTCTAAAAGAAGGATAGTCAGTGTCCTGGTCTCCCTATCTCTCTGACTTTCTTGTAAACCCCTTCTGAAGTCTGAGGCTAAGAGACAGCACAAAGTCCTTCACTTCCAAAATGGGCTAGATCTGTTGCTTATGGTTGAATATGGCAGATCTAGGGAATATGACAGTTCTAGGGATAGTTTCACTGGTCCTATTTAACAAAGGGAACCAGCATGGTGTAGTGGTTAGGGCATCAGACCGTGGTCTGGGTAATTCGGGGTAAAGTCCCCACCTTGCTTTGGAAACTTGATGGGGTGCCCTTGGTTCAGTCAGTCTCTCTCAGCGTACCTCACAGGAGGAAAGAATGTTGTTGGGAGAAAAGCAGGACATACGTTAAATAAATAAAATGCTGCTGTCTGAATTGGAACTGTGGCATGGTGGGGAGTGGGGGCTTTGTCATCATTCGTTGCCTTTGTTCTCTTTTTTCCCTTCACTCGGAGTAAAAGAAAATAAAAAATATAAGCACAACTTTTATTTCCCCCTGTGGGTCAAGCAAACAGCTGGCAGGGGGCAATTTTCAGTATTTAAATGTCAATGGATTAAGAAGTTCCTAAGCATTCTTTTAAAATAACTGCAGAAAACATATAATGTATAGTTCTACCGTTGGGGACAAACTACACATTCAGGTTTTTAACAGGCCGGGTCTGTGTTCCCTGAAGCCACCCAGCGGCTGTGGGGATTGGGGAATGGCCTTTAAAAAATAAAGAAAAGCCCAAATGGGCTCAGAATGCCACCCTTGAAGGGGAGAAACGTTCCTGCTTTCCCCTCCCCTGAGCCATTTTCCCACACGGGAGGGGGAGTGGTTTCACTGGTTTTCTGGTTCACACGCTGAGAATATTCCAAGAGGAGCATCAAAAATGAGGAAATAACCCCCCCAGCTGTTTCCAAACAGGGGAAATTGTTTGGAGGGGGGGTGGCAGGAGCCCTTCCTCCCACCACAGTGATGTTCCAAGCCCGTTTAGATTCTCCTTTATTTTTTACAAGTCATTTCCTCTCAGTTGCTGTCTGGATGTGGCAGGCCTGTAGTCATGGTAGAGCCTCCTGGGGTCCGGCCCCCTGACTTCCTCCGAAGGCCCCACAACTTTTGAGAAGAAACGTGGGCAGGCCATGCACATGCTTACACTTCAAGCCGCAAATTCGCAGCACATGCCCCCCTCTTCTCCCTCAAAGCATTTAATGGGGACTTTTAAATGCTTTGAGGGAGAAGTGGGGGAGGCCAAGCATGCAGAGGCCAAGCACTCGCCTGCGCTCCAAGCCATGAAATCGCAGCTTGGAGTGCAGACACATAGCCCCCCCTCCTCCCCCAAAGCATTTAAAAGGACCCTTTAAATGCTTTGAGGGAGAAGTGGGGGGAGGCCACAAATTTCAGCACCCCCCAACTTTTTGAAAGGTCCCCCATTTCAGAAATCTTGGCTACGGGCTTGGGCTGTGGGGTACCCAAGTTGGGTCCACGGAATCCATGTCCAACATGTCAAAAACCCAAGTTTGGCCCTTGGAGTACAAGGAAACAGATTTTTGGAAAAGGTATATTTTTAGACCTAGGAATCAACCGCACCCTTTGTTTTTTCTAAATTATACTACTCGTTCAACATGGATCATGCCCGAGAACAGTACTAAACTGACATTTCCTTAATCAAGAAAAAAAAATTAGGAGTTTGCATTTCCAGACAGAGCCTTCAGCAAACTTTGAGAACAGATGTTTTGGAGTCCCAGTTTAATCAGTGGTTATGTGTGTGCCAGCTCTAAATATTGGTGAAGCGATTTCCCATTACATTCTTTGCTGCCCTTCATAGGAGCCTTAGAGAATGTTTTCTTTCAAAACTGTTTGCTCAAGTAACACTGTTCGTGGAAGTCTGGGATGTTCCTGTCATTTAGTCCAACAAATCCCATGATTGCATAGCTTCTGGTTCTCTTCTTCTGTTCGGCCACCTTTAAATATACCTCATTGAGGGCATTTGCTTGTATTTCCTGATTTGTAATTAGCATTCAGAACTTAGACTTTTAAAAACAGACTTTAGTGGGCTGGATCCAGACTAAATTTTCCATGAATGCAAGGGGGCATTTTGATTCTTCCCCCCACCCACCCATTCTGACTCCTGATTTGCTCCTCATGTTGTTCGAGGGAGTCCCCTTGTCCCCTCTGCCCAAACAGCGTTCCCAGGAGATCAATGGTTGGAGGCAGACATTCTTCCATTAGTGGAAAGCAAACTTTGGACCCGACCCCGTGTTTTTTAATTATTTTGTTCAATCATTACATCTACATCATCATTACTCAATATAATGTCAGTGTTAACAAAATATTAACATTAAGCTAGATTCGTTGCTGTTGTTGGGTTACCGGAGATTTTCCATCTATGCGTAAGTGCCGCTAATCCCAAAGGTTTGACCATGGGACAGTCACACACTCTCAAAGTAGCCTACCTCATAGGGTTGTTGTGAGGGTAAAATGGAGGAGAGAAGAACAATGTGAGCTGCTTTTGGTCCCTTTTAGAGAGAAAGGCAGGGTATCAGTGAAGTAAATAGATATGGCCATGTTAAATATGATGATGGTTAAGATTTGCTGCCCTGACCTGGATGGCCCAGGCTAGCCCAGTCTCATCAGGTCTCAGAAGCTAAGCAGGATCAGTCCTGGTCAGTATTTGGATGGGAGACCACTAAGGAAGTCCCAGGGTTGCCACACACCGGCAGGCAATGGCCAACCACCTCTGAAGATCTCTTGCCTTGAAAACCCTACAGGGTTGCCATAAGTTGGCTGCGTTTTGACGGCGCTTTCCCACCCCCAAGACTGGTTAGTCAAACTTAACTAAGGAATTGTAAATCTTATATTAAACATCTTCCAAAACCTTATCTAGTCCCCCTCCTCCTCTTCATATTAAGTGCAAAATGTATTCTGTGCATCTGCAGGATCCTGCTTTTGGATTACAAAGTCTATTCAGACTTTTTCATGGAAACAACGTTCGACTCAGAACACCTGCCAAGCATTCCGAGCAAAAGAAATTCACATTCCAGATTTTGGTCATTACAAACTCCGGCACTAGCCCGCCTTCAGCCCCTCTGCGGCCTTAATGGCTGTCCCAATCCACTAGCCGAGGCTGCTTTCTCCTTCTAGGGTTGCCTCTGCTTCTTTAAGAACTCCCCCCCCACCACCAGTTAGCCAACATCTCTGATTAGAGAGAGACTTTTCAAAGCCAAATCTGGCTTTGTTTCCATTACATTGTGTGCGAGATGTACTGAGGGAGGTAGTAACTGTACTGAATACGCTTTACAGGACTTGTTCTCCCTTGTAAAGCCTCTCAGCATGGAGCATATTTCCCCACTTCTGAAAGAGACAGGAGGTATATAATATTTATGTTGAAAATGGAACAAACGCTCTGCCCCGGGATCGCTGGCGCTGCCTTCTTTGTTAGACTTTCTCCCTCTTGGGTTCTGGCCTTCTGAATCGATACCACATTGCTCCTTGAATAGCCAGTAAACCTCTCTTTGTCAGTCTGAGAGGCAAGTAACACCCCTAAACCATCTTTGCCCTAAACCATTCCTGTTGGAGTTTTTGATCCTGTCTGTTCCAGCCAGGGCTGTGAGTCACCCGGGTGCGAATCAAGGCCCAAAAGGACAGAGGTCATCAGGCAGTCAGAAGTGTTGGAAATATGTGTGTTGCAAGGTCTAAATTCAGTCATTATATGTGTTTACCTTGTGTGCTATTGTTTAGAATGACCTGGAAGGGAACCTGGCACAAAGCCAATGGGGAGAAAGCCCAGGAAACTAGAGCCTATTTATTAACAATCATTGGTTAATGTATTCAGGTGACTTCCTTCTGGGGTCAAGAAGAAAGAAGAATCTCCGTTACCAACTGTGTGGTCAGTCTGCCTGTTGTACTTGTAACAGCAAGGATGTAGTCTTAAATACTTGTTTTGTAGATTCTCCGTGTACCTTTCCCTTTAGAAATAAAGATTTTTACACAGCAAGAAAATGCCTCCTCTCAAGTGAACAAAGATCCACTGAATATCTAACTATTTTTACCAAATTTTCCAACATATGAAGAAGGCAACAGGCTACAGATCAGTGGTCCCTCACGTGTGGTGCCCAGGGGTGTCATGGCACCTGCCAATACCTTTTCTGGCTTCCGCCAAGTATTTTTAGAAAGTGGGTGTGGTCAGATGGGCTCCTGCCCAGTAGGGCTTCTGACTGGCCATTGGAAATTGGAGGGGTGTGTAGATCAAAATGACGTTTCAGTGGCAGCTGCCATGACAGTGTTAGTTCTGTTCTCTCTCTGATTCCTCTTGCCCCGTTTATTTTTAAAATTTACTCTTCTTGTCCCCTGCGCCTCAGCTTCTTTGGTGTGTCTGTCTGGCTCCGCCTCCCACAGGGGCCATTTTGCGGTTTCCCCCGTCACCCTGTCACTGTGTCAGAATTCCAAAGGGGCCCACAGGCTCAAAAAGGTTGGGGACCCCTGAGATAGACCTTGAAGTCTTCTTTGCAGGACCTCGGAGAGCTCATAGCAGAGACTGATCGAGTACTCTTCGTTATGTAACCATGAAGACTGCCAGAACCCCCACTGTTGGGTTTAAATTAAGGGTGGGAAGGTACTGGCTGGATATTCGGAACAACTTTTTTACAGTCCGAGTTGTTCAAGAGTGGAATCAGCTGCCTAGGGGGGTGGTGAGCCCCTCCTCACTGGCAGTCCTTAAGCAGTGGCTGGACAAACACTTGCCAGGGATGCTCTAGGCTGATCCTGCATTGAGCAGGGAGGACTAGATGGCCTGTGTAGCCCCTTCCAACTCTGTGATTCTATGATGCTAAGTTTTGGAGGCTGCACTCAGACTAGGAACCCTGCACTTTCGCCCCAGCTGAGGCCCGAATTGGGACATCATTTACTGCATTTGTTCATTCGTGCCCTGCCTTTCTCGCCAATAGGCACCCAAAGCAGCTTTTGTTTGTTCATGCCCTGCATTTGTTTGTTTGTGCCCTGCCTTTCTCTCCAATGGGGAACCAAAGCAGCTTCCATCGTTCCCTTTGCTTCCCTTTTATCCTCATGACAACCCTGTGAGGTAGGTTAAGCTGAGAGTGTGTGACGAGTTCCAGGTCAGCCAGCAAGCTTCCCTGGCAGAGCGGGGAGTCGAACCTGGGTCTCCGAGATCCCAGTCTGACACTCTAGCCAGAGCACCGCACTGGCTTTCCACAAAATGACGCTGGGTAGCCATAGCGGAAGAACTACTTAAGTTGGAGGAAGGCATCATGGGAGGGCTGTACGTCATGATTTCTGTTCCGTGCCTTTCTAGTTAGTAATTTTGGTCATCATTTCCTCCTCCTGTTCAATAACCTTTCGTGTATATGGATAAAAATATCACCTGAGCCATTATGGGGGACCCCTTTGCTTAGCTGTTGAACTCGCCTGAAGGGGATTTTGCAGTGCTTTGAAAATACGTTTGGCTTTTTGCAGCTGTTTGTATCTCAGCGTGCGCACTTGTTGAAACCTTTCCATTTGTAATAATTAATAATGCCCTCTTCCTATGAGCATGCCGAACGGCTCCTGTTCTGCAGGCCAAGAGAGGAATGCCCGTATTCTGTAATTGCTTGAAAATCATTAATGTTGTCTGGCTGCCAGCAGAATTTGTGGCAATTATGTTGCAGAGCGACGCAGCTGCCCTGTTAAGGTTGCATCATGGGACCTTGTTTTGGGGGGGAAGATCATAATGTAATAAGCTTTTAAAGCCAGTAAAACAGATTAATGTGAAAATGTCAAAATGGTGATATTGGAGGTCTTGCGCTGTCTGTGGCGTGCAGCCGTCACTGGAACAATGTTTATTCCCCAGATTCATGTTAAAAATAACCGTGCTTAGCTTTCATATGGCACAGTTTGAACAGCATTGAACACTCATGTACATTTGCTTGGTAATCCTTAAGACAAGCATGCAAGGTAGGACAATATTGTTGGATTCTCTGGTTTATTTCAGAGCTGTTTTCTCAAGGGTAGTTCTCGGGAGAGCTTTCTCAGCCCCACCTACCTCACAGGGGAAGGGAAAGGGATTGTAAGCTGCTCTGAGATTCCTCTGGGTAGTGAAGGGTGGGGTATAAATCCAATGTCCTCCTCCTCCATGTAGCAGAGTGCACCAGGCTTTTCACACAGCAAAGCTTAGGTGTTGAGTGTGCTAGCAGACTTACAAAGTTACACAGAGCCAATAGTCAGATTCAAAACTAATAAGAGTTCTTTATTATATGGAACTCCATCCTAGACACTATAGATGAGAGACAGGAATAGAATCGATTCTAACTACCTAGGATAGATACAGATGAGAGGAGAGTGCCCCTGCATCCATTGTTCAAAGATGGAGAGAAAACGTGCTCCTTCTTTGTGTGTGCGAGAAAGGGAGTGTGTGGTCTTTTCTGCACTTGTCTGTTCCCCTGCAGTTTGTCCACAGCCACATCGGAAGCAGAATCTCCCTCTGTGTTGCATCCCACTCTCACTTGCCTCCTGCATTGAGCTTTTTCCAGATTCTGCATTGTTTTATGGCCATTTGGAGGTGACTTCGCAGTCATCACGGCTTTGCCCTGGGGTATCTGAAAGTGGCTTCTCCCTGGATCTTTTTGCTCTTCAGCTTCTGATTCGGAGGGAATAGTAAGCAGACCACTTGATATGGCTTTAGTCATCTCCGCCCATTTCCCCCGTCCCTATTTCTGCTTCTGTTTAATTTTCACCTAGCATACAACTTGGTGGGCTGGTAGAGGGGCAGCCTGGGGAGGTCCTCTGCAAGGTGGGGGGGGGGCATTCGACAGACTCCTCCATTCTTTGCACATTAGACCCTACTTTCCTTCTCCAAAGCCAATCTGTACATAACTTGGAGGTGGATGTATTAAAAGGAATGACAGAATTGCTCACTGGAAACAATGGGAGAGGCTTGAAGGCCCATTTGTTTTTGTTTTTTGAATTTAAAACCCTTGGGGACGCCACCCCTCCCAACAGACCAGCCAGCCAGCCAGCCACTGAGCCTGGAATAGCCCAGCGGCAGCTAGCCAAAGGGGGTGGGAGAGAAGAGAGAGGGGAGGGTACCATTTGCCCCATCCCTTGCTCATGCATGTCGGTGGCAACTGGACCTCCCCTTCCATAGGTCACAAGTGATGTTAACCATAATTAAGCAAAAAATGAGGGTTTGGGTTGTAGATGCAGAATGCATACACAAAAATAAACTAGAGGAAAAAAGAATAGTGCAGAGGGCAGAGACACAAAATTCGAAATTAACCTTAAAGGCTTGGCTGCTCAGATTCTCCGGAGTAAGCTAAGGTGGTGAGCTGTTAGTGCAGAAAGGACCTGTGTGTGAGTGAGGTGTCAAGCCCAAAGGAAGGAAATTGAAACTCATCCCTAAGAATAGCATTCTACTTCAAAGGGGGCAGGATCAGATAACAGGAAGGAAAGGATACGAACTACATCTATGGTGACAACCTGAAGACAGAGGCAGAGGACAACACATAGTCCTTTGCTCTTTCTAACAAATATGATATGACCTCTAGTGTTTCACATGTGAAAATAGGGACATTCATCATGCTGCAGTTTGCATACTCAGGATTAGTGGCCAAATCCCTGATGTGCCTGTTACACCTTGTTGCATTCATTTACTCTGCAATAGTCTGTCTTGTGTTGTTTTAAAAGTCCGACGTATACTTCTTCAGGCTGAAGATGTGTTTGAATAATAATAATAATAATAATAATAATAATAATAATAATAATAATAATAGCCATTAGCAGTGGTTCAAAATGAGCCTCAGCAGTACACAAAGTGGCAGGCTGTGCTCCACCAGGTGGTATGCTTTTACAGGCATATTTATTTTCGTACTTCATTTGTGCCCCTGCTTTCTCCCATTGGGGACCCAAAGTATCTCACATTGATCTCCTCTCCTCTGTGTTATCCTCACAACAACCCAGTGAGATAGGTTAGGCTGAGAGTGAGGGCCAGTCTAGACAAAACTGCACCCCTGAGTCAACCCTGGATATATGATACCATTTTAGAGCCTGTTCTTTAAACATTTCAAAACACTGCAGGGAGGGAACTGATTCTACTTGGGGAATGCAGTGGGGGGGATGCAGGCTCCTGTTCCCTCCCCCCCCATGTCATTTCAAGAGCTGAAACAGGTGGCTGTTTCAGCTTTTGAACATAGCACAGGGGGAGACAGAAACCCCTACTCTCCCCCCCTCTGCACCATGGTGCCCACCAGGATGGGCCCTTTGTTTTTTAAAAAAATAGGGTCTAAAATGGCACTGTATCACTGTGGAGAATTTGGGGATGCAGTATCACCTAGGTTGGCCCTAAGTAACTGGCTCAAGGTCATCCAGCAAGCTTCCGTGGCAGAGTGGGTCTCCGAGATCCTAGTCTGGCACTCCAACCACTACATCACACTGGCTCTCAGATGTGTCCATTCATCTACTCAGAGATTTAACTTACAGAGACCCTGGAGAGAACACATTACTCAGGGTGATGAAAATACTACCAGTTCACAAAGATAAAATTGGGATAGTGTATCAGCAGGGATGGTTACCAGAACATAGGGACTGTCTCTGGCTAATAGAGACAATTAGGGCATGTGATGCTCCCCCCATCTCAGGGCAGGTTTTCAGACCAAGGCACCCAACTGACTGCTTGGAATAATACAGTGAGAAGGGTGCTTATAAACTGCAAGAGATTGCACCAAGTGTCATCAGCACTGGAAGTGATTGGCATCCTGTCCTGGGCCTGCACTGCCACCAACTGAATGCAACTTCAAATTGTCTGGACCCAGCTGCTGGCTGGGCAGACCAAGGAGGTGATAAGTATATCTTGCTTGAGATGTTCAGGTGGTCCGTCATCCAGATGCTGAACAGACACAGATGTGCCAAGCGTCAGCAAAGTGGCTGCACCGCATGAATTCAGACCATGTTCTAAGAAACCCCATAGCAGTCACCAACTGGGAGAAAGGTTTTGTTTATTACTCACATTTTTATTCTGTCACTTTTAGGAGCTCAAAATGGTGTACATGGGTTTGTTCCCCACTTTATTCTCATGACAACCTTGTGATGTAAATTGGCCTGAGAAGTAGTCCCAGATTATCCAATGAGCTCTGTACTAGAATTCAGGTTGGGACCCAGTCCTGCCAATCCAAGTATGCCAACCAGGTTTATAAGATTATGCATGGGATAGAGCAGGTTGAGAAAGAAGTACTTTTCTCCCTTTCTCACAATACAAGAACTCGTGGGCACTCCATGAAATTGCTGAGCAGTTGGTTAGAATGGCTAAAAGGAGGTACTTCTTCACCCAAAAAGTGATTAACACTTGGAATTCACTGCCACAGGAGGTGGTGGCGGCTACAAGCATGGATGGCTTCAAGAGGGAATTGGATAAACATCTGGAGCAGAGGTCCATTAGTGGCTATTAGCCACAAGTTATAGATAGGAACTCTCAGTCTGGGCCAAGTGATGCTCTGTATTCTTGGTGCTTGGGGGGGGGGCAACAGTGGGAGGGCTTCTAGTGTCCTGGCCCGACTGGTTGACCTCCTGATGGCACCTGGTATTTTTGGCCGCTGTGTGACAGAATGTTGGACTAGATGGGCCATTGGCCTGATCCAACATTGGCTTCTCTTATGCTCTCTTATGTTCTTAATCATTACTCCACACTGTCTTTCTGGTGGGAAAGTCATTCTTACCAATCCTTTCCTTCCTTATTTTCTTCCTTCTCTAATAACCTTGAATATACCTAACTCTGTGTGTGTGTATACACACAAATGCACAGAATTCTTTAATAGACAGGTTACAGTATAAAATGAACATTCCAAGACTCTGAGTTGAAATATCCCTCTATCTGTACATGTCCTCATTGTGTGGAATTTTTGATCTGCACTCAGGGGCTGTGTTCAGAATTAGCTATAAAGGTGTGCACATGCAGTTGGATGAGTTTCTCTATTCTAGCTGAGAATGCATGGAATATTAGAAAAATCGCTTTTGCTTTGAAAGAATATAATGCCACCGAATGCATTCTAGAAGCTCCTTATCTGAAGACTCCAAAACAGAAGTGTCAGACTCAGTTGTTATGAGGGCCAGATCTGACATGTAATGCTGGGTACTAGAGATATAAACTTTATAAATAACACAGGCAACCCCAATTAATGATATTATTTGTACTCTTTCCCCTCAGAGTGGCACACACAAGACTGCCCAGATACCTCCCAATCTATGCACCAGCCCTCCACCTCCTATCTCCCCTGCTGGCCCCATCCCTACATCAGCAAACCACTACTCCTCACACTCACACTCACCAACTCCCCTCACGGTCACCATTTGGTGCAGTGGTGGCAGCAACAGCTGCTTGGCTCCCCCCACCCCCATGTAGTGGGTTCACCAATCCTCTCTGAGCTGCGGGAAAAACACCACACCTGCTCTTTCCTCACCTCCATTTCCATTCCCCCACACTATTTTACCTCAGCCTCTTAGCCCTGCCCCAGCCATTTTCTTTCTGTTTCTTGACAGCTTCGGCCACACACACCTCACCTGTGTGCCTGCTCACCTGCTCTTCTCCCAAGCAGCCTCCTGCCTCCCTTTCCTCACACTAGCTACTTGTGAGCCGGATAAGAGCCCTGAACAGGCTGGACCTGGCCCCCAGGCCATAAATTTGACACCCCTGCTCTAAAATAACTCTTGGTAGTGAGCATCTAGTCAAGCTTTGAGAGTTGGAGACCCTGGATTTTATAATAAAGATTGATTTCTTTCTCTTGCAGGTAAATGGAAGATCTAGAGAGCCGCAAAGCACGTAGGATAGAGCAGATGGTAGCAAAATGGCTGCGTCGGTCACGGGATAATACAGCCAGGTATTTATTCAAATGGACCAATGATTAAATCTTTGGTGGCTTTCAGTAGATATGGAATGACTTAGTTTCTTAGAAATGAAACCTGGTTGTTCTCTTGGACCTGGCATTGCTATTTCGGGCTCCGGTAGCGGCAGTGGCCAGCAGTGCTACTTGTCAACTTTGCCAGGTATTCCACCTTGCAGTCCTTCTACTCTGTCACAAGACTTTGTAGTCCTCATCCATGCTGCACCAACCTCCCACTCGGACTATAACAATATGCTCTGTATGGGGGCTACCCTTTGGTTGGCCTCATTTGGAACACTGTGTGCAGTTCCAGTTATTGTACCTCAAAAAAGACCCTGTAGAACTGGAGAAAGTTCAGAAGAGGGCAACCAAAAGGAGGAACAGGTTGAAGCATCTTTACTTTAAGAAAAGTCTAAAGATTGTGGTGCTTTTTAGATGAGACGAAAGATTGCTGTTGATAGAAGTTTATAAAATTATGCATTACGTGGAGAAAGTGGAGAGAGAGAGAATTATCCCCCCCCCCGCCCTGTAATGTGTGACTCAAAGTTTATCCAGTGAAGTTTGTGGGGCAATATATTCAGGATGGATGAAATATTCTTTACTCACTGAGCAATTGATCTGTAGAATTCACTGCAAATGGATGTAGCGATGGTGGCCACAAGCATGGATGGTTTTAAAAACAGATTAGACATATTCCTAGAGAATGTGTCAATCAAGGGTTACTAGCCATGAACACAAATGGGGACTCCCACATCCAGACTTAATGAATGCTGCGTGGCATTTGGTCCTGAGTTTTATGCCTCAGATGGATTGCCTGAAACAGCCTGGGGCTTTTAGAGATTGCCTCGTTCCGTATGTTTCTGCCTGCTCGCTGAGGTCCTGATCCAGTTCTGTTTTTCCATCCAGAAAAGGAGCTGAGCTTTTTCAGTTATGGATTGGATGCTGCAGAATTCCCTGCTACGGGAAGTCTGTTTTGCCACTTCCCTAAACCAGTTTTCATTGGTATGAGGAGACCTTTTCATACCAAAAAGCACTTTCTGATTTTGATCGGTATATTCTGAAAGTGAACACTGCCACTTTTTAAAAAGGGAATTTTGCTATTGCATGTTCTTGTTTATAAGTATCATGGATTTTAGAGTTCTGTTGTTTTTAGTTCCCATTCTGTAATGGTATTGTTGTACTGAAGTTGTTTATCTTATTTTGTTCTTTCTTGGAAGCTGATACATATATTCACCAGCTATTACAGTTTTTTAATATTATCATATATTGGTGGTAGATATGTATCAGTTCTTTTAAAAAATCCAGGTACATTGATACGAGGCTTTGTTCATGGTATTAGTAGCCTGCCTGTATGCATAGGGAAGAGGTGGACTGTGGGCTGTTGAATGTACTCTGGGGAACACATCCATTGGATGCTACAGATGACCCACCAGAAAAGGGAGAGGGCCCAAGGAGGAAGGATTACACATTATATCATTAGCTCCTTGGAGGAAGCACAGGATAATAATGTACTAACGAAGCCACACTTCACATTCCTGGAGCTGCAATCCTAAAATACATTGAACTGGTAACAGGTATTTATTTATTATATGTATGTATTTAAAATATGTATTAGTTGTATTTCTTCCATACGGGGCTCATGGAAGCTTGCAATATTAATAAAATACATAGAATGGATTACATTAAAAAACAACTGGAAAACCAAACATTTTAAAATCACAGTTTAGGACTGCTTTAATCAAATGCAGTCCTTAATAAAACCATATGCAGCTGCCTTCTAAAGATCAGGAGTGGGGGGGGCAGGAGCACCTCTCTGGGGAGGCTGTTCCATAATCATGGGGCTGCCACTGAAAAGGCCCTCTCTTGAATACCCACCAAGATTCTTTGATTGACAGGACAGTCTGGAGGGCCTCTCCCTGCGACCTTAATTCCTAGGCAGGAGCATAAGAACATAAGAGAAGCCATGCTGGATCAGGTCAGTGCCCCATTTATTCCAACACTCTATGTCACCCTGGTGTCATCAGGGGGTCCACCAGTGGGGTCAGAACTCCGGAAGCCCCCCCTTACTGTTGCCCCCCAAGCATCAAGAATACAAAGCATCACTGCCCCAGACATAGTGTTCCCAGTTTATATCTTGTAGCTAATAGCCCCAGATGGACCTCAGTTCCATATGTTTATCCAGCCCTCTCTTGAAGCTGTCTATGCTTATAGCCACAGTCAGGAGAAAGTGGGTGGGGATCACCCAGGAAAGGACTTCCCTTCCCCCTTTCTCCGGCCATGGTGAGCCACGGCCAGGAGAGGGGGGATTGCCCACAAAGGGGCTTCATTTAACCCTTTGGTTTTACTCCCCGCTCTGAAGCAGCAGGTAGCAAAACTGAAGGTTTAAATGGCTGCCAGCCATTTAACCCTTTGATTTTGCTTCCCGACGCCTCAGGGTTAAATATGGGGGTGAAGTGCCTCCCAGGAGGTGTTTCACCCCCTCCTTTCTGCTGGCCCAGCTGTCTTGGGCTCCCTTGTGCAGCCTCTTTAAACAGGCTGTGCAAGCGATCCTGAGATAGCTGAGCCAGTGAGAGAGACAAAAGCTCCGAAAAGCCGAACTGAACCAGCCCAAATCCAGTAAATGTTCATGGAACGTGTCTTCCCTGAACATTGGTCCCTGAGCCCCGAACCAGCCCAAGATCAGACAGAGTTTTGGGTCATGAACCAGTTTGTGCCCATCCCTAGTGACCAACTTTGTTAAGTAGCGCTACCAAGATGGCTTTTCAAGGGGAGTATAACCCCATCCAAGACAAGAAAGATCTGGAGTCCCTGGTATGCTTTTATACTAACCTAGAGAGCCTCTGTCTTGTTAGGACTAAGTTTTAGCTTGTTCACTCTCATCCAGCCCACTACTAACTCCAAGCACCAGTTCAGAACATCAACAGCATCCTTGGAATTAGATGGAAAAGATAGATGGTGACACTGCAGCCCAAACCCACTGGAGACATCTCCTAGCAGGTTTACGGAGACTTTAAATAGCATGGGAGATAAGATCAAATCCTGTGAAACTCCATGGGTTAAGGCAGGAATTCCCCAGCAGCACTGGGCTTCCTTCTGAGTAAATCTACTTAGGAGCAGGATGGGTTTATGCTCGCCATTTTCTCTGCAGTTGACATTGTTCATTCAGGCATTTTTCGCAGAGAATCCAGACATTGTCACTGCCCAAACTGTTGCATTCCAATGTTTTCCTTGTTGCCTCCTGTCTTTTTAAAGATGGAGTTTGTGGTGATATTCTGACTTGGGGTGCAATTGAATTGCTGCACCAGGCTGTACAGTGTGGATTGGCACAGTTCAATAGAAGCACTAAGTGGAAAAAGGGGTTGGGGGGGTAGCTGATGATATGGCTGGTGATGCCCCCCCCCAGTAGTTCTGTATTGCTTGCTGTGTGCGTCTGTCTGCATTGCCATTACATGCCATGTCATGCAGATGTTCCACCATACTGGAGTTTTGCCTTTTAAAAATTTATTTTATTAGTCCAATAATATTTGGGGGGGTAAAGCACAATTGATAAAAAACAAAAAACAAAATAAATAAACAGGTCACGTAGTGGGATGGCTTTGATGGCAAGAGAAAACAAGTAATTCAAGCCCCAAATTACCAGGAGGGAGCTGATCTCAAGAATGTCAAGGACCAGGAAGGAATTGGAAGTGACTAATTCAAAGGCAGTTTTAAGTAATTATGAAGGAATAAGTGCTAAACTTTTCCTGCTTAAAGGATGCAGCCCTAAGCACACTTTCCAGAACTGAATGGGACTTACTTCTGAAAAGTGTACTTAGCATCTTACCTAAGCAGACAGGAATTAAAGGTTGTAATGAGAATATAGTGCTCTATTAAGTGCTGTGCATAAACACCATTTTAATTCCATGTACTGCTGATTTCTGCCAAAGCCATGTTTTAGCAGCATTATAGGGTTCTAATCTACAAAGGAACACATAATCCAATTTACTAAAACCAGACAGTCATTCATTTTGGCAAGTGCAAAGATTTGGCCACTATCCAGCAGTAAAAACATGCATGTTTGGAAGAACCACACAGGCATCCTGCAATACAGGAACCAGCAAGGCATAGAGTTAGAGCGTCAGGCTAGGATGTGAAAGATCCACGTCCAAATCTCCACTCTCACTAAAAAGAAAAAAGGGGAAAGAAACCCAGCCAGAAAAGACAGATTGAATAGGTAATGCAAGAGGTTCAGAAAAAGGCAGGGAGAGAGAGAGTGTGTGTGTGTGTCTGTATAAATTGTGTGTGTGTATATGTATGTGTATGTATGTGTGTGTATATAGTGTGTGTGTGTGTATAGTGTGATCTGACTTGAGTCTCAGCAAGAAAGGTAGGCTAGAAATATACAGGATTAAAACCCTTCATAATGATTAAAGGAATGCCTATAGTTTTAAAGAATAGTTGTCATCAGTGGCTGTTACTAGACAACCATAATAGTTTTACCAGCATTCCAGGCTTGGTTTCTGTCAGTAAAAGGCAGAGAGGTGGCAGGGTCCTTTCCAGAGCTGTTTGCAGGACTGGCAGCAACCACCAGGCAACTTGCTACTACCCAATTTGCATGACTCACCCAGACCTGGGAGAGACTGCCAGAGGTAGGGAAGGAGGGGAAATTGAAGATTGGAAGAGGATAAATGTAAGTTGGCCATTGGGTGGGAAGGAGAGAAGGAGGCAGGAAAAGGGGAGCGGCTATGCGTGCTTTCAGGGAAGAGAAAAGGGGAACAGTGTGGGAGGGGAAACGAGATGCCCCCTTCAAGTCCTTTCAGGTCACCTGCTTGTATCACATATAATTGCCAACACCTACAAATAGTAAAAAGATGCAGAAACATTTATTGCATAATAGCCAAATCTGTACAACATATATCATGAAAGAACGAAACACATTTTGGCAAATAGCCTTTGCTCAGTGGCACATACTATCAAACAGAGGCCAATATTGTCGCAAACACACCACAATATATAGGCAAAAC
Source organism: Gekko gecko (assembly GCA_029375565.1). Lineage (NCBI taxonomy): Eukaryota > Metazoa > Chordata > Lepidosauria > Squamata > Gekkonidae > Gekko > Gekko gecko. Next base: position 152,225,962 of record JAPDNY010000007.1, read on the forward strand.
CTTTTGTATAAATACTTCTGATTAGGTACAGGCAATAAAATTCACTAATTACCTACTCATAACATCTAATTCACAGTAAACATCTATAGGTCATCCTGTTAATTTGAATAAAACTGATCAGCGTTACAAGGCCGGAACTACCGTCCTCAAAGCAGACTTCAGTGCTGTTTCATTACATTGTTTTATATTGTGTGATATGCCTTGAGTCTCAGCAAGAAAGGTAGGCCAGAAATACAGTAAATAAATAATGTTGCAAAAGCCAGAAAATGGGAAATTCTTAGGAAGCTGAATGTTGTACCTGGTTCCACTTCCTGAACTTTTTCTGCACTCTTACACACAATAGACAGTTCTGGCCTTAGTTTTCCACAAAATGAAAACCTAGAGTAAGAAAATGTTTCTATATTTTGTCCTTGTCTTTTTTTAATATCCTGTTGCCGTATTGCTGAACATCACACTTTTATATATGTCATTCAGTTACATGTTAAATGGTTGATAAATGGTGAGCCTTCACCATAGGGTTTTCAGCTGTTCCTAGAGCAGTGTGACATCACTTCTGGGTTTTCCCTGGAAGTGACTTAACGCCTTTGCCTGACTCCTACTGGTTGCCAGCTGCTGACTGGCAACCCTATGTAATCCTTCCCGCAGTTCTGGCTGATTAAGCCCATTTAGACTCTTGTGGGAAGGATTGTAGCTGGGATCTGTCCTTTCAGTTTGTGCATCCGGTCTATTCTGACCTAACGTTACCCTTCTCAGATACGCATGTGCTTCTCCTTCCATGGAGCTCTGTCTGCCAAGCTTGGCCTATTCAGTAGGGAATGAGGCTGGGTCTGGTGCAGCCCGGATAGAAAGCATTCAGGCCAGTGTGAATGGTCTGGTCTTGTTAACTGGGACATAAGTTAATTAGAGCACTCCTTGGCAGATGCATTAGACCCAGAAGAGTGGGTTTGTGCTATACTGAGCCAATAAACAGAATAAGCGGCTAATAATTACCTGTGCATTTTCCGTGCCAGAGGAAATAAATCAAAATTCTGTACAGTCGACTGAGTGCTCAAGGTTGATCTTCGGGAAGGAAGGCGTCTCTAAAATCTGTAGGGGCCCTGCCAACAATGCCTGTCTTCGAAGCACTCTCACGTGATCCTATCGATTGCTCCCATTCTCCACTTGTTTTATGCACGTGTTTTGTGGCAAACAAAATTAAATCCTTGCTTCGGAGCAGACGTTTTTAATGTTCTCAAAGAACACTCTCCATCATGAACTGCTTGTTTCCTCCACTAAGGAATCACTACAAGCCAGTAACTAGGGTTGCCAATTCCTGCCTGAAAAATTCCTGGAGACTTGGAAGTGGTGCCTGTGGAGGTGAGGATTTGGGGAGAGATTTCACCTGGAATCTGCCCCATGAAGCTGCCATTTTCTCCAGGGAAACTGATCTCTGCAGTCCGGAGATCAGTTGTAATTCCAGGAGAACTCCAGGCCGTACCTGGAGGCTGACAACACTAGTGGGCCGCATCAGATGTGTGGCCCTACACACCTGATAACTGATTTTTTAAGATTCTGGGGAGCTCCAATCCTAGGTCTCCTAGCACACATCATGGTTTGGCCCTACGTATTACAAACACAAGGTAGTAAGTCTGTGGCTGGAGTTTACCACTTCAGATGGTAGGTAGGACTACATAAGATTAAATGTATGCAGGGGTCATTTGGGGCTGGAGTGCGCTGGAGCACTGCTTCAGCAGCTCTGCCCGGCAGCCCCACCCCTGCACTTCGAGGAAGGCACGGGAAGGCATTTAAATGCCTCCCCACTCTCTCCCCGGCCCTTCCTGGCTCACGCGCCAAGGCAGGCAAGCCAGGAGAGGGCCGGGGGGGCTCTAGAACCAGGCTGGCTGGGGAAGCAGAAAGGGGGGGAGGCATCTTCAAAAGCCTCCCCTTTCCTTCCTCAGCTGACCTGCCAAGGCGGGCTGGGGAGGGGAAGTGAAGAGCCCTTCTTTCTGGAGTCGCGCCGCCATTGTATTCTATGGCCCCATAGAATATAATGGAATGATGACTCTAGAGAGAAGGGGTTTAAACTTTAAACCCCTTCTCTCTTTGCTTCCCCCCCAGTCCGCCTTGGCAGGCTGGCTTCAGAAGGAAAGGGGAGGCTTTTGAAGATGCCTCCCCCCCATTTTTGCTTGCACTTCTGACATCACTTCTGATGATGTCAGGAGGCATGGCATATGCTAATATGCTATTATGCTAATAGCCTATTAGATATGCTAATGAGCTCCTGCAGCTCTTTTTCTACGAAATGACCCCTGAATGTATGGATACTCGTATATACATCCTTTTAAAAAGCCTAGCGTATTAGAGTGAAGGTTAGGCTTAAACTTTTTACTCAGTGTTATTTTTTATGAGAGAAATATTTTTGAACAGAGAAATATTCAGTCACATGACCCCCCCCACCACTCTTATGAAATGCTGTGGCCCAGATATGAGTTTGTAGGAACTAAGATCCAATCCAGGGAGTACATTGGATGCAGTGTTTAAAAAATGTCTGCTGTTCAAGGCCACAATTCAGTATGATGTTGGACAGAGAGAGGGTGGTTAATCTTTGTGCGTCCCCCCAGATTTCATTTCACAGATCCAGTTTGGTGTAGTGGTTAAGTGTGCGGATTCTTATCTGGGAGAACCGGGTTTGATTCCCCACTCCTCCACTTGCACCTGCTGATGTGACCTTGGGTCAGTCACAAGCTCTGGCACAGCTGTTCTCTCAAGGACAGTTTCCGTCAGGTTCTCTCAGCCCCACTTACCTCACAGGGTGTCTGTTGTGTGGGGGGGAAGGGAAAGGAGTTTGTAAGCCGCTCTGAGACGCCTTTGGGCAGTGAAGGGCAGGGTATAAATCCAATCTCTTCTTCTTCTTCCAAACCAACATTCATATGAACCTGGGGTGTACTGCTTATTGTCCACAAAAAGGAAAGGAGGACAAATACCCTCTCTGCCTGACTTTCACTCCTTCAAGGGCTAACAACAGCCCGACGGGGACAGTTTCACTTGGCAAAACCATCGCTAGAGAGGGCTGAACCGCTTTATTCTTCTTTGGGGAGAGTGTTGTTTTTGTCATGTGTGTGTGCGCGCGTGCCCCTGGAAGTCATGACGACCTCTGGTGACTGACTGTGTGTGCACCTGAAGGATATTGTTTGCACCTGGAAGTCATCACGTGAGGGTCTGGAGGATATTCAGAGTGGTGGCTGAGTAAAGCCTGCCCCTGCCTCCCGACTGCTGGTATTCCAAGGAGGTCTCCCATCCAAGTACTTGCCAGAGTCGACCCTGCTTAGCTTCTGAGATCTGACGAGATTGGGCTTGCCTGGGCTATCCTTGTCAAGGTGAACCACTTTATTCATGAACTGCAGCCCTGAATTAAATTGGAACCCCACGCTGCTGTTTCAAAAACACAAGGAAGAGGCAGTCTCTGATCTCCCCCAGTGTCCCATCTCCGAGCCTCTGAGCGTGGTCTAGAAAAGTTTCAGAGGGTAGCCGTGTTTGTTTGCAGTAGAACAGCCAGGTTTTAGTCCAGCAGCACCATAAGAGACCAATGGGAGCTTTGACTCTTGAAAGTTTATACCCCCAAAATCTTGTCGGTCTCTGAGGGACTACTGGACTTGGATTTAGATAGTCTAGAATGGTAGTCTTCAGCCTTTCCAGACTCCAGACACCCCTTTTAACCCCCAAGTGGCAGTATGAGACCCACTTAGCTAGAGCAGCTCAGTCACATGACAGGAACTAGAGTGAAAACCTTGCTGGGGGTCAAACCAGGTCTGTGTGAACAGGAAACACTCAAACCAAGCTCTAGCAGTAACATTGTAGAGAAGGGCGTGTCAAGGGTCAAAGCTGTGGAGGAATCCATTCCACACAATTTCCAGCTGCTCCTCTGTGACATCCTTGCATAAGTGGGTAGAAGCAGTCCTTCCATGCAGTAGCAAACAGTGGCAAAAAATAGGGCAGCTCTATTACCATTACCGAGTCTTCTCAAAGGATGGAGACTCTTCATAGATTTCCACGGAAACTTAGGGTTCCCTAGAGGAGTACAGCTTGGACAAAAACAACAACACTGCTTTACAGAATTGTGTGGATTTGATAGAGGACCCAAAATGCTCAAGTTTTCTCCCCAATCCATTTGCACATCTTGGCATTTCTTAATTTGAAAGTACTGCAAAAAATGTTGCAAAATGTCAGTGGGATCTACAAAATAATGCTTTCCTGTTGTCAAATGGAGCTGCACGGAGACGCTTTCCAAAAGCACTTCTCTGGACTAAGTGCTGCTTGCGTACTTGACGGATAGAGTCCAAGGAATGCATTAAGAGATCTAACAGCGAGTCTTCGGGCCTTAACGGAGACGGTGACTGGCTAAGTCGCTACAAGTGACAATTATCTCCTATATGACATTTAACAGCAGCTGATCATTTAAATGTACTTTGTTGATGTGCCCGATGTTATTTCATGTCTTTATCAGAGTTACACTGGCTGCTTCTTGCGGCTGATAGGGTTGCCGTCCCCCAGGTGGGGCCAAGGGATTCCCCCTATTTCCCCAGCTGGACGGTGGGGGAAGCCCAACCCTCGAGAAGTCCCCTCCCAGTGCTGCTGGCACCGATGCAATGACGTCACCCAGGAATGAAGTCATTGCATTTCCAACATTGGTGGGTAATGCTCTAGATTTAGGCCAAAACTCTATGCAGATTCTGTGCAGAAAAGCTGATCAAACCTAGAGCATCGCCCTCAACATCAGAAACATGATGACATCACTTCAAGGAGGAACCAGGAGGGGGCCCCCCACTGGCAGGCAGGTAGGACCTGGCAACCCTAGTGGCTGATGATGTAGCTCTTGGTTATGAAATCACATGGCCATAAAAACATAAGAGAAGCCATGCTGGATCTGGTCAACGGCCCATCCAGTCCAACACTGTGTCACACAGTGACCAAAACCCAGGTGCCATCAGGAGGTCCCCCAGCGGGGCCAGAATGCCAGACATTATTGTTTCTGTTGCTAATGTGAGGATAAATCAACACAGGGATACCTCAGGGTAGAAGACATTTCAGGCAGTTGTGTGTTTTGAGTAACCCTTTCCAATGCAATCCTTTCTAAATTCACAGAGGGAGAGCGTCCGTGAGTGAGCGATCATCTGATGAATTTAGGCAAGTCGCAAGTCGCGTGAAACTCACAGTGGAAATCCAGAAAGATTCATTGCTTGGAAATTATGGTCTTGCAGTTTCCCAGAATCCTCCCTTTGTCATCACATCAGTGACTGCAGGTGGGACCCCTTTTCTTCCTCTCTTTCTTCCCCTACTGGGGTACTCATCGTCATTTACTGCCAGATCCTTTTAAGTGGAGATGCCAGGGATTGAACCTGGGGCCTTCTCCACGCAAAGCGAATGCCCTACCCTTGAACCACAGCCCCACACTGTAGAGTCCATTAGGGGTCCTTTGATCACTTTGATTTGCATTTCCAGATCTTAAGAATTGCAGTTTATTCTTGGTGACTCTTACATGCGGTCAAGTCACTTCTAATTTATGCTAACCCTCTGAATTAATGACCTCCCAAATACCCTGTCATTAACAGATGTGCTCACAGTCTGGACACCGTGGCAGCCTTTGTTTAGTCAGTCCATCTCATGTTGGGTCTTTCTCTTTTCCTCCTGCCTTCGGCTTGGTGACTCTTAACTTGTAATTTAGGATGATTTGTAAAGCAGGAAGCAAACCCTTTCTTAACAAGGCCCTGACATTTTGCAGGCAGCTCTGCTGATGGGAAACTTCTGCCTGGGGATCACGTCCTTGCGATAAACAACGAAGGAGTGGAAGACGCCGCCAGTGAACAAATAGCTGCTCTTTTAAGGTGATTTATGAAAACATGTGTATAGGGCTAAATACTGTGTCCTGGATCCAAATCACTGCTTAGATTCACTCTGGGGCTTTGCGCTGGCCTACTGTTGCAAAGGTTTTGTCTTCTTACAGCTGACTCCCCCCACCCCATTCCGTGCCACATCACTAGTTTCTTCTGAGATTCTTCCATCTCAAAATCAGTTTGAGATCGGTTCAGATGACAATTTTAAAAAATATATAATCGTTATATAACAGCGGGGAGCAGGATGCTTGGCCATTAAAGCCACCAGGAAAAGTCCTGATGGGCCAGTGGCCCACTGCTGGACCTCCTGATGGCACCTGGTATTTTTGGCCACTGTGTGACAGAGTGTTGGACTAGATGAGCCATTGGCCTGATCCAACATTGGCTTCTCTTACGTTCTTATGTTCTTAGGGAGGGGGGACCCCTCTGTTGTATTAGGTCAGCATGAGCCTGTGCTTCCTCCTTCCAGCTCCTTCAGGTAGTGGGGGGTGCTCCTTTTCCAAGACCATTTTTGCCACCCCCCAGTTCACTCCTGGAGCAGAATCACATCCAGTAGCCCTGCCCTGCACCTCCACGTGTTGATCAGCCCCTACATGTGTGCAAACTATATGTAGGTAGGTAGATGCAGAATACACATGGAGGCAGGTGTACATCCTGTAATTGTGCAGATTCTGTGCAGAAAAGCAGATCAAACTCATGGAGGTTGGCGGGGAGGCGGGTCTAAGAGCAGCAAGCCACTCTCCCCATTGAATGTACGCAGAATTGTCATTTGTGCAGTGCTCATGTGTCGTGTCACAGAGCTTTTTTAGGAGGGAAGCCTGCAGCTCCAGTAATAATTAATAATTATTGTACGGTATTGTGTGTAGAATAGCCAGGAGATCCTAAGATTGTCTGGCAGCCAGAAGTTCTAGCTCTTTTAGCATTATGCACCACTAGGTGGTGAACTAGACTTATTTTTAAGGCATGAGCCCTTTCAGAGTTGGTTTGCCATTGTGACCCTGGTATTCCTTGGAGGTTGCACTTCCAAATACTAGCCAAGGCCGACCCTGCTTAGCTTCTGAGATTGGGTTAGCCTAGGTCAGGGTCACAGCTCCAGCAGGAACACCAAATGAGCATTATGGTACTCTGGGTCCTGGCTCTGTTCAACCAATCTGGAAAGTTCGCATGAATACAGCTTCAATTGTCCCAGGTGGACCTTGGCTTCCTTGTGGCCACTGGCATTTGCCCAATCGTGCTCTCCCAGAGTTCATCTTCCAAGAAATTCCAGTATGTCTATTCTTCATTGATGAGGTGGTTGACCACCAAAAACAGAGTCTTCTTCTCTGAGGTGGTCCCTTCATGGTGGAATTACCACACCACAGGTACTTGTCTGATACTAATTGTTCTAGCTTTAGGCACAAGATCTTTTTGTTCAGAGTCTTTTGGTTGACATGAATCTGTCTATCTCTGATATTTTTACATTGCATTCTGGTTTTAGTAATTGGTGTGTTTTGCTTTTACTTTTATTCATTGTAATTTTTGTTATTGTTGATTATTTATTGAATTATTTTTCAATGCCAATTTTATGTGAAAGTTGTTTTGGAAACCTTTGGCTAAGAGCAGGGCTTTTTTGTAGAAAAAGCTCAGCATAAACTCATTAGCATAACAGGCCTGTCAGAGACCCTAACTTAGTCAGCCAAACACCAGGTCTTGTTCATTGAAGCAAGAATAGCATTTTATTATAGAGCTGCAATAGTAGGTTACTGAAGCAGATACATTGTTCAGAATAACGTGGTTACAAAAAGCAAGCAGTTATACCAGAAAGGGGGTGAATGGGGACCCCCCCTTCCACCAATGAGTGCCTAGTGTGCGAATGAGAACTGAAAGTTACTATACTAATGAAGTTCTCACCGCCCCCATTGTTCCCAGCCAAGCTGTAGCTTTGAAAGCGATAGGAAGCTCACAGCCTGTCTCCATCAAGGTCAGGGTGTTAAGTCTACCAGAGATAGAGCCTGCAGAGCTCGCCCTCCGCATTCCATTCGAACACTCCAGGTGCATAAATCAACACCCCACGATCCCAACCTCCCGCCCTACACACCACAATGCAACACAAGGCCCATCCTCCCACCCTACTTCATCCATCATGGCAGGACTACCTGACATGGCCACACCCAACAGCAGAAATGTATTGGCATATTAGGCCACACCCCCAACAATACAGCTTATTAGCATATTAGGCCACACCCCCATGTTGCCAGAAGTGTGATCATCCAGCCACACCCACCTTTTGCTTCTTATTCTGTTTACTTTGTTTCTTGCCAAAACCCAGGGCTTTTTTTGTAGCAGAAACTCCTTTGTATGTTAGGCCACACAAACCTAATGTAGCCAATCCTAATGAGTTTCTGATGTTGGGTGTGGCTTATTATGCTAATGAGTTCCTGCTGGGCGTGGCCAACTTGGGAGCCAGCCAGAACTCCGTTCCTGTGCATTCCTGCCCAAAAATAGCCCTGGCTGAGAGGCAGAGAGATCTCTCCCTCCCTCCCTCTCTATCTAAACCGTTTAACTTCTGTCTTGAAAAAAAGTGTGTTCTCTTCCTCCAGGCAGCAACTGTTGTGTTTATCTTGCAGGGAATCAGAAGACTCTCTCCGTTTTACAGTCCTCCGATGCACCTCGGTAAATTGCCTTCATGTACCACTGGTGTTTGAATTGCTCCTTGGAGGGTAAGGGTTAGGCCTCCTGCTGGGTATGCACCTGAGGTCACAAAAGGGATGTTCCAGGAGGTAATCTTAGAGTCAGGAGCTACAAGGGTGTAACAGTCACTAACAAATTGCCTGTCGGTATGATGGGTGGATGGTCCAGGCTAGCCTGTTCTCATCAGATCTCAGAAGCTAGGCAGAGTCAGCCCTGAGGTGGGGCTTTGCCCAGCAAGCCTTCTGATTGGCTATTAGAGATTTGATTGGCTGTGCAGATTTTTAAAAACATTGCTTTGGCAGCAGTCGCCACTGCAATACAAAGGTCTCTCTCACACAGCAATTCCTTTATTGGCATTTCACAGAAATAAAAATACAAAGGTCTTTACTGTGTGATCTTTGAAAGTAAGCCGTGGCAGTCACTTTGTGGCTAGCTCCACCTCCTGCAGCAGCCATTTTGTGCCCCCCCATGCTGTGTCAGAATTCTGAAGGTGCCCACAGGCTCAAAAAGGTTGGGGATCCCTGGCTTAAATTGTCATCTTCTCTCCCCCCACACACACCAACAATCATTTCTCCATTCGCACTCACTCCCTGAACCAGCTTTTTCCTCCTTGAAATGGTTGCCAGAATACTATAATGTACCCTTGCGTGTAATGCATGGTTCAGATTCCTTCTCATGATCAGACTAGAAGTGACTGTAGGATATCTTATCAGATCTCCTGTGGTTATTTAAAAATGTTAGCAGCAGTCATCAGACAGAAGAAGCGATGCTGGGAAGGAGGAGTGTTCCCCACCCCCGTTCAGCAATAACATGTAGGGGAGGGGACAATTTAAAACAGGAAAACATTACAGGGTGAAAGTTTTTAAACCCCTCCCCTCTGAGCCATAGCCCTGATCTAGTCCCCCTTCCCAGTGGCTGCAACTAATGCTTTCACTGTCTCCTATCTTGTCTAGTTTTACTATCTATTTTTTTTATTTTTCTTATGTGGAAAAGTGGGAGGAGGGGAGGAGGTATGTGTACTACCCTGTGCTACTTGGTGAAAGATCAGGATAAAAATAAATGCAGTGAATGAAACCAGTTTGCTTTTTATCCCCACGAGAAAGAGTCAAAGCATTCGTGTATGTAAAGGGACAGCTGAATTTCTTCTTAGCCCCCAGTGATTCCGGCCAATGAGAATTCAAAACTCCTGCTACGTCTTCACTGTTGCATCCTTGGTTCTGTTTCTAAGTCCGCCTAAGATAGGAACCCCCCAATCTTGTTAAGCATGCAAGCACTTTTGGAATATTGGGAAATGGTTGTCACCACAAAATGGCTGCCAGAAGAGACACCTCCAGTCATAAAATGGCTGCCATGAGGAGAGATGTCTATGGCCAAATCAGTTGGTATGGAGTGACTCAAAGCCTCCCTTTTCCCCTGTTCCATTCAGGATCCTTTGGACTTTATCCCCAAGAATTAAGAAGTATGTAGGAGCCAGGAAACATTAGTAGACACCATGATGCTCCTAGCCACCATGTTTGGGATCACTGCACCAAGGGGTGACAGAATGCTAGGGAACAAATATGAAATCTCATAAACTGGCTTTTTAATACAATTCAGTTTTTGTGGTAGGCTTTATCTAAATTGCTCTGAAATACCGTTGTTGCAGAAGGCATACACAGTTTTAAAGGGGGATTGGGTAGATTCATGGAGGATAGGCCTGTCAAGTGGCTACTAGCGTTGTACACTAAACAGAACCTCCACATTCAGAGGCAGTAAACCTCTGAATCCCAGAGCTGGGAGGCAACATCAGGGGAAGGCTTTGGCCTCCATGCCCTGTTGTTGGCCCTCTGGAGGACCTGGTTGGCCACTGTGTGAGAGGCAGGATGCTGGTCTAGATGGACCACTGGTCTGATCCAGCAGGTCTCTTCTTATGTTCTTAGGTCCTTGTTGCTCTGTATTCTCCCAGGGCTCAACAAGTTTCTGTAATCTATCCTGAAAAACCTGACTAAGAAATCAGAACATCTTTCCTAAGAGAAAAAGCAAAACAGTTTGACCTTTTAGTTTAGGGTAAAAAGATGACAGCGGAAGCCCATCATTGGTAAAGGGCTGACAAAAGGGAACATGGCTTTCCATGATGTGCAGTTAACATGGAGGACCCACCACCACTACCTTGGAAGGCACTGAAAAAGAATCTGACAAACTCATGAGAAACAGATATTTGCCTATGAAAGTCCTGGAATGCCATGTTCAGGAGCGGAATACCTCTGGGTATCAGGTGCTGCGGGTAAACAGGGTGGCCCGCATGTGACTTCTGTGAGGCTCAGTGCTGTTGGAGACAGAACAAACAGCAGTCTGATCCAGCAAGCCTCATTCCGATGGTCTTACCACTCAATAGTTCAGCCAATCTTTTTCAGTCTCTGTGAAGATCCCATAAAGTTTGTAGCGACTTAGACCTGACAGTCTATGCTGCATCCTAATTTGCAAACCCAATGCCATTGTTTTCCAGGGTGGCCCTAAATCATCCTTTCTTACAGCAGAGAAAAGAGCCAGGCTGAAGACGAACCCCGTCAAAGTCCGCTTTGCAGAAGAAGTCGTGGTGAATGGACACACTCAGGTCTGTGCAAACGCAGTCTTGAAGCAATCTGAAACAAGCCTTGGGGCTGTGATCAAAACTCATGCATTCACATTAAAACTGGGAAAAGTACATTTTGGAGGCCATAGACGAAAATTATGCACTAGATAAGAACAGTTCTGATTAGGCTAACAATTGCCGCATGATCTGACTTTGAATCAGTTTGTTGACTCAGTACTTCTTCATGCATTTGCATACTGCTAAACCCTCATTATGGATGCCTTTGTGAGATAGTGGAGGAAGCATGAGCGATTCTGCGTTAAAAATAACAACCAAAGCCACAGCATGTTGTTAGAAGAAAAGGTCATAGTTTTCCATTCCGTCCTACAGTAACACAGTAGTCCTTTTCAGATGTTGCATGCCAGGATCCCACTTATGGGAGTGCATGCTTACCCATGAGGCTCCCAATAGATGCAGTCGCCATTTTGTGTGAATAAAGCAAGACGTGGATTTTCTATGTGTAATGGGAGCATTGTGAGTACTGCAGTCCCTTTGACAGGCTCCCGGTACGTGTGCTTGTAATGTCTGAAAAGGATTGTTGTTGAACTCAGGCAAACTTCTTTGTGCTACTTTTAAAATGGAATATAAAATTACAGTTACTCGTATTTTATAGAGGTATTGGTTATGAAACCAAATGCTTCTGAACCTTTAAAAAATTCTTTACACTTTAAAAACTGCTCTGGGTGTTGAAGGGTTGGTTTTGCGTAGCCCGTGTTCCAAGGGGGTCAGGAAGTGGCTTTGTGTTTGACTCAAGAACTGGCCAATCAGCGGTATGTAAACCCAGCTCCTGCTGAGATCCAGAACAGCCTGCCCCTTCACTCTAGAAGAGAAGATAGTGTCTCTGTCCGAAAGGCAGTGAGTTCACTTCTACAAGTCGGCTTCTTGCTGAAAGTATGTATATATGTCGTATACTTTAATATATTTACTTCATTTATACCCTGCCAATGGATGCCCCCCCCCCGAAAGTGACTTATATCATCATCCTCTCCTCCATTTTATCCTCACAACAACCTTGTGAGGTAGAATAGGCTGAGAGTGTGTGACTGGACCAAGGTCACCCAGCAAACTTCCATGACAGAGTGGGGATTCGAACCTGGGTCTCCTAGATCCTGGTCTAGTACTCCAGCCACTGCACCGCTCTGGCTCTGATGTGGAAAGACAGGTTCTACATTTTAGGATCAAAACAGGGAAAGTGATCTTTTCCCACACAGGCACAACACCCATTTCCAAAAGTCCCATTTTCCTTGGTTTCCCCACAGCACATGGGCCTTGCCAGGCCAGGCCAATACAGGATGTGGAAGGTCTGTGTGCATCTTTCGTATCCATATTCAACCAAGGAATGTGTGCACGGGATATATGGATGGGGAAATTTTCCCATTTTCTATAACAACCTGGTGCCATTCCTGCACATGTGTCCAAAGGGGTAAGCATGGCTCTCTTCTGCCATATGGGGATCCCTCTTCAGTCATGGAAGAGGGTCATGCCAGGTAAATTTAGTACATTTCCAGGAAAAAAAGTTGCATAGCAACCTGCTTACAAAAAAAATAATAATACTGCAAACACCGCAATCGTTATTTTAATGGAACACTGCTGCTAAACAAAGTTTTATTTGGAAAAAGCCCAGCAGCGCTTTCACGCACTTGAAATATGAACCGTTAGTTTGAGGGCATGAATTGTTGATGAGACAAAAAATGCTTTTCAAGCCTTAATTTTTCAGGGTAAGTCTTGTTTATTGGCCTGTGGCAAAGTAATATGTGAGAGTCCGGTTATCCAAGGATTATTGCGAGGATAAATGACAAGTTCTGGAGCTGAGTGCTTTCTCACATCCCCTAAAAGTGCTCTCACAGTCTGGGCTGTGACTCAGCATGGGGCATGGCTGGTTTATGATATGTCTCACAGGAGTAGCATCAATACTGCATGGTGGTACCCTTCCACTATGAAGTTTATGATAGGCACCACTAATTATGGCCTGCCCCATCCATTGCTGTGCTTTTTCGTTTTGTCTTTGTGTGCTTCTAGTGGGATCTCTCAAATCAAACTGGAAATCAAGGGGCGCATCGCATGTTACTCTAGTATTTCTGTCTGTTTGCTCATTCCCATGCTCTGCATCTGCTCTGAGGGCCTGTACCTCAAAGCTGTTTCTCAGGATCTACCTCCACACTAGCAGCCTGGTAGCCCAAACTAGGCTGAGCGTGTCAAAGTTCAGAAGCTAAGCAGAGTCAACCATGGTTAATATTTGGATAGGAGACCACCGAGGAAGATCAGGGTTGCTATACAGAAGCAGGCAATGGCAAATCACCTCTCTTCAGCTCTTGCCAAAAAAACCCTCTGGGGACGCCATAAATCCTCTGTGACTTGAGAGCACTTAATTATTATTATCCACACAGTACAACGTCCTCATATTCTCTCCAGATCTACCTGGTGTTGATTAAAGGTACCCTTTTCCTGGATGATATTAATTGGGCCCCCACATTCCTGGGAATTGAGTTTCAAGCATGGAGTTCCTACTTATGGTTGCCAACTCCGGGCAATACCTAGAGATTTGAGGGTGGAGCCTAGGATGGTGGGGTTTAGAAGGGGAGGGTATAATGTCATGGAGTCTATCTTCTAAAGCAGCCATTTTCTCCAGGAAAAGTTGAATAAATGTTTTAAATAAATAAGTAATAAATAAGTTATTTCTGTAGCCTGGAGATGAGCTGTAAATCCAGTAGATCTCCAGCCCCTACCTGGAGGCTGGCAACCTGCTCTCAGTGCATGCCTCAGCAAAGGAACTGAGTGACTCGGCCCTCAGAACAGCAGTTCTTGAAGAAACGCAGAACTGAGTAGGCAAGACGTCTCTCAGAGAACCTTCTTAACTATTTCCGATCTTCTGGTGGGGAGGGTCTTGTAACTGGTCAAACCACTCAAGGAAAGTTATCCAGATGTCATTGCCCTTCTTCATTTATTTTGCAAGTTGCACCAATCCTTCAAGTCATTAAAGGAGTATTCATGTTGGGGTTTTTTCATTGACAGAGAATCATTTTCTTTCCTTCTGCAAAACCTGTAGGGATGTGTTCCTTTCCCTGAGTTCCAAAGCCATGGCTTAAAAGCCATGGAATGAAATTAATCCACCTGACTCTAATGGAAGTTATATTTACTTATTGTTAAGGGAAGTATCTGTGTTCTCCCCTCACTTGAGTCTTGGCTACTTTCTAGCCCTTGCTTTCCCCTGTGGCCTCTGGTTCAAAGGGGGAGGAGTTTGCCTCCACTGGTATCCGCCTCCTTTCTTTGACCTCACATAACAGCCAGCAGTCAAGAGCCTCCTCGAGAGCCGGTTTGGTATAATGGTTAGGAGCACGGTCTCTAATCTGGGAGAACCGGGTTTGATTCCTCACTCCTCCACATGTAGCTGCTGGTGTGACCTTGGGTCAGTCACAAGTTCTTTCAGAGCTGTTCTCTCACAAGCAGTCCTCGAAAGAGCTCTCTTGGCCCCACCTACCTAAGAGTGTGTCTGTCGTGGGGAGGGGAAGGGAGAGGAGATTGTAAACCACTCTGAGACTCCAAGTGAAGGGCAAGGTATAAATCCAATTTCTTCTCCTCCTTTTCCTTCTTCTTCTTCCTTATCACCCAGTGTCTCCATCCCTTGAAAGAGACAATGGCAGACATTTTGGGAGTTGCCCTATAATTCATTCTTGCAACAGTTTTGAATCTCATTTTAGATCCCACTGAATGCAATTCACCTTCAGACTCTATGGTAGTGTTCTTATGTTGTTTGAAAGGCTGCACATTACATATAGGGAATGAATTGCTGGTTTGTTGACAGCAGTGAGACAATGCATGGAAACCTACACTGAAAATCACAACAAAGTCCTTCTGTAAATAACTGAATTTTGAGAATCTGGAAAGTGTCTCATGTCCAACTAAACAGACAGAGATATCAATATGCGGCTTGATAAGCTGATTGAAAAATTGTCATTGTCCATAATGACATGGAACAGTGAAGTTACGGATGGGTGTCAAGAAGCTGGCCTTGCCTAGTCATTTCTTGGCCTGTCAAAAGTTTGATTCAGGCTTTTGGGTTTAGTTAAGTAACTGAAGGCCTCTCTCGGGAAAGTAAATGTCAGACTCAGGTATGAGACCGTGGGTCTGAGAACGTCAAGGCCAGAGACTTAGAGGGAGTTTGCCATTTCCATCTCATCAGCGCAAGGAATCCTGAGCATGGGAAAGTTGCTTGACCGGAAATACATGTCATCTGCAGAGGTACATGGACATGTGTCTTAGCGACACAACTGATTGGCCAAACAGGATCAGGCCGGCTGTGGGAAGCCTGGCATAAAGCAAGACCATTTATTCTACTTTGGCGCTTCTAGCTTCTAGTTCTGGCCAGAACACCTATTCTGGGATTTGAAATTTTGTATTTAGTTGGACACAAGGCACTTTAAAAAAAAATGAATTTAAAAAGAGAGCCTGGCAAAGGGCTTCCGGCTTCTCCTGAGAACTCCCAGCTTCACCAGGTCAGACTCTTTCCTCCCGTCCCCATTGCCGTGGCGCTTTCTTTGGCAACTGTTCAACTGATGAGACAGCAACCGCTCAGAGGCCTCCTCCGTCCCAGCAGCCTTCTCCCTGCCTCTAGAGCTCTCCCAAGCTGGGGATGGACAAGTCCCCGTTCCCACACGTTTGTTTATTAGATTTCTTTCCCACCCTTCTCCAAAATCCTCAGGGCAGCTTATGCTATTAGAAAGAGGAAATTAAATATGGAAGTGAGAGGCATGAAACATTAGGAGACAAAAGTAGCAAGAGAATCTGGCAACTAAAAACTAAAACAACTGAAGGTAAGAATACCCCAATTACACGTAATGGATGTAGCAGGGAAGCGGCATTCAGGCTGATGAAAGAAAGGTTCTGTTGTATGACGAAGGTGTGTATTCTTTCCTTGCTTGAGGGTCATCTGACATCTTGAGAGGGGACATTAGGGTTGTCAGACCCCCAGTTGAGGCAAGGGTTCCTCCTATTTTGGGGGCTCCAATCCACCGCCAGCCACCTGGCCGGCAGGTGAACCCCCACCCCCAAACTGGCCAGCCGACAATGTCAATGCAATGACGTCACCCGGAAATGATGTCGTCACGCTGGCACATCATGCATTGAGCGCTCTAGCGTTTTGCCCAAAAATTCTGTGGCACGGACCTGGGAGCCCCCTGCTGGAAGGCCAGTAAGATCTGGCAACCCTAGGTGACATCAGGCCCAAGAGAACACTGGAACTGAAGGACCTGCTGCTTAGGAATTGTCTTTTGGTTTTCCAGGGAAGTTCTTTGCTGTGCATGCCCAACGTTCTCAAGGTGTACTTGGAAAATGGGCAGACGAAAGCTTTCAAGTTTGACGCACGCACGACTGTTAAGGTACTTTTTGTACCATGAGGGAATGAAGTCAAGGTGGAAGCTTATGCATCACAGATCAATGTCTTTCCATATTTTGGGACTGTGGGTATCTTGAGAATAGGATGCGGAGCAGGGGTGGACTGGGAAGATAAAATGGCCCTGGAGCAAACCTGGTTGAGCAGCCTGCGGGACTGGCAGAATGACTGGAGCTTGGCTCTGGATGATACTGATTATCAGCACTGCAGCCTTTCAGAGCAGTAGCCCACCGGGGACTTTCCCTTTGTGTTAAATGGCCAATCCATTTGGAGGTTGCAAAAATATACATTTGTCTGATTATCTCCAGGGTCATATCCCCAAATCTATCTATAGCTACCCACATAATAGTCCAGGGGTTCTCAACATGGTACCAACCAAGTCTTCTTAGAAAGTGGGTAAGGCTTTTCCAGCAAGGCTTCTGATAGGCCCTTGGAGATTCGATTGACAGTAATTTTTTTAAAATGTTGCTTTGGCAGCAGCTGCCACCACAGCCTAAAAATCTGCACTGTGTGACTGAAGGTAAGCTGTGGCAGCCATTTGTGGCTAGCTCCACCTCCTACGGCAGCCATTTTGTGTCTGTGCACACCTCACTGTGGCAGAATCCCAGTGGTGCCCATAGGTTGAAAAAGTTTGGGGACCCCTATAATAGTCTCACTTGATTTAATTTAGTAGTGTTTTCATTGGATGTACTTGCAGTTCAGTGGATTTGCAATAGTCTGGGATAATCCAATGGGCAGTTATGCGCATATAAATACCCCTGTCATTGACAGCTTGTTTGAACTATGTGCTGGTTTGTAGTTTGTGATTATTTCTACCTTATCATTCTGGGAATATTTATATTTTGCAGATTCAATCTGATTGAAATCAATGAGATTTTAGGTGTTTAGTAGTCCTTGAAATTAGTCCACGACAGTAGTCAGCGTTGTGTATCAGGGACACTACTGTGCTTTCATGAGGCTCCTGTTCACTTGAACAGAGTATGAGCAAGACAACTTTTGTGGATTGTGCCCACTGGGCAGATCTGTCTGTCCACTGTTTCCCCCCCTCAGTTGTGCCTCAGATCTTCCTCCTGATGTAAACATCTTCCATTACTTCATAAGGACTACACATGTAACCATTGAATAGGCACTGAAGAGAATGAACCAATTTATTTATTGGATTGACATGTTGTTTAATTTGCATTTTTTTGCCATGTGTAATTGGCAGGACATCATTCTCACTTTGAAAGAAAAGCTTTCCATTCAAAGCATTGAATACTTCGCCCTGGTCTTGGAAGAGCAGTACAATGTGATGAAGATGTACCTTCTGCATGACGATGAACTCATCACCCAGGTCAGTTACCATGCTTAGCACAACATTCCTGTTGCAGGGTCTGAGTGCTACTGTTTTGGTGCGATTGTACATTCTAGACCAGTCCTACGCGTGCATTCTGAACATGTCCACCATCAAAATGGGAAAATCTTTCTGAAGAGGTGGATTATGGGTGATTCCTGGTGTGACCTGGTGTACCAATCACTGTAAACTTTTTTTTGTATGGAAGCTGCTTTAGTAAACCTCTCTGACCAACAGTCTCAAGAAGGGCCAATTCCTTCTTTAAGAGCTGTTTCTTGAACATACATGAAGCTGCCTTATACTGAACTAGCCCATTGGTCCATCAAGGTGAGTACTGTCTACTCAGACTGACAGTGGCTCTCCAGGGTCTAAGGCAGAGGTCTTTCACATCACCTACTACCTGATCCTTTTTAACTGGGGATGCCAGAGACTGGACCTGGGACCTTCTGCATGCGAAGCAGGTGCCCTACCACTGGGCCATCCCCCCTCCCCAACTGCTGCCATCTCAGAACTATGCTGTTTGGTTGTTCAAGGTGAAGCTGTATCCTTCTCCCTTGATCTTTGTATTCTAACCTTGTCACTTAACGTCTGAGCATGGTGCACATTTAATTGGTTGTTATTGTCTGAAGCTCTATTGGAATGTACTGCAAGTAATACCTACATAGGTTTGCAAAGTCCAAACGACAAACCAGTGGGGGGTTTACCGGGATGCTCTGGGAGAGGGGAGGGAAGAAGCATGCCATGCCTGCGTCACCTCTGGGTGACATAGGCATGTCGGTGACATTGGGGGGGTGATGCTGTTTTTTTGGGCAAAACTCTATGATTTGAAGCTAATTCTATCATAGAGTTTTGCCAAAAAAACAGAACATCCTCCCCATCACCGATGTGCCTACATCACTTCTGGGTGACATAGGCATGTTGTGTTTGGGGTAGTAAGTTAGTAACTCTCCCCCACCGGCCAGCTGGCTGGCACTGGGAGGGGGGAGTGCTAGAAACTGGGGGTCCCCCACACACTGAGGGACCTCACAACCCTACACCTACCTGTAGGCAGCTTTAGAAAAATATGAGTTGTTTTTCCCATTAAGCCTTCAAATTAGGATAGTACACTGACTAGACTGTAAAACAGTACCTTTTTCCCTACATACTTTAGTCTTTGCTCTACAAATGGAATAGACCTCTTGTTAAGATGCATTTGATAGGTTTGAATTACTCATTTGGACAGCATCCTCCCCGTCCATCTGGTAGCCAAAAGTTGCGCCGTCTGGATCAGGTCCAGCCAAGTGCATAAGCAAAGCAAGTAACGGACTTGCCAGTGTGAGAGCCAGTGTGGTGTAGTGGACAGAGTGACAGATGAGGACCGTGGGTGACCCATGTTCAAACCCCCCTTCTAGCATGGAAGCTTGCTGGGTGATCTGTTTCCAGGCACAATTTACAGTGCTGGTTCTTACCTTTAAAGAGCCAAAATGGCTTGTGGCCAGGGACTGGAAGGACCACTGCCACCCATATTGTCCAGCCCACCACCTTCACAATCCCTGCTCTCTTCAGAAGTGAGGCAGGTGGCAACAAGGGACAGGGCTTTTTCAGTTGTGGCACCTTGGTTGTGGAATGCCCTTTCCCTTGAGACTCACCTGGCACCTGTGTTGCTTTCATCTGAGCACCCAGCCAAGATTTTTGTCTACCCACGTTTTTAATTGAGGGGTTGATCTTTTTATACTTTTTTAGTCTGGAAACTGTTATTTTAAGCTGTCAATAGTCTGTTTTTATGGTCTCTGTTTTTCTGCTAGTTTGGGCTTTTCAATAGTGGATTTTAATAAATATTTACAGTGTTTTGTTTTTACTATTATTTTTGATTTTGTAAGCTGTCTTGGGCAGGTTTCTGGCAATACAACTTTTCTTAATAAATAAATAAATAATCAGGGTGCAGATCTTGAATCTCACTCTGCAGTAAAATGCTTTAGCCTCCAGGGTTTGGCTATGCGTCGAGTCTTCACTGTGGTGCACTGGTTAGAATTCTGGACTAGAATGGTAAGAGGCCAAGGATTAAATCCCCCACTGCTTTGAAGATCATTAGATGTCCTTGGCTCAGTCACTCCACTTCCCAACCTAGAGGATGGAAGTACCATACATGGGGCTCTGAGTTCCTTAGACGATGTGTGTGTGGGATTAAAAAAAGAGAGATAAATAATCACCTATTTGCTCTTGACAACTGATGTTGGTATTAGCTGGGGGAAGAGAAAGGACTGTTCCTGTAGCCAGTACTTATTCTCGGTCCCTGTGTTGTGGGTTGTCTCAGGGGCAGATTGGTCAATTTATCCTAATGCTCGGTCATATTCAAAACTCTGTGTGCGGGGGGGGGAGCCCTGAAATCCTGCATCAGAAGGAGATAAATTCCACTATTTGCATAAATTGTGCACAGTGCATGGGCATGACTGCTGTTATTTAGCATAATTTATTCCAAAAATATGCATTGTTTTGCATCCTTCCGCTGCTGAAATGCCACACCTTGTTGTCTGAATGGGAATTTTATTCAGCCACTTCTCTGGCTTCTGGGATTTCGCTAGCGATTGTCCAGAGTTTCAAGCATCTCTTTTGTAACCATAAGGGCTAGAAACTTGTTTCTAAAAATGAAAATATCAGTCCTTAGGAAGCAGAATTCTGTGTCTAATGCCCCACGCTCATTCTTTTTCCCCCTCCGTTTCAGGTAGTCCAGAAGAAAGAATCTCACAATTACCGGTGTCTCTTCAGAGTCTGTTTTATACCCAGGGATCCACTGGATCTGCTGCAGCAAGATCCAATTGCCTTTGAATATCTCTACTTGCAGGTGAAGTGGTAATGCATCATGTGTCTGACTATTGCCCTATCTGCCTTGGTTTGGGTCTTTAGCCACACCTGACAGAACCCTGAGAGGTATTGCTCCAGTTTTATTCTTTCGTAACCTCTGTGGTGCCTTCATGTCCCATTGAGAAGTTCACATTGATGACCCTTCACTCTCTCAGTCATATCCTCATGGCTCATGTCACTATTGGCAGGAATGGTGCTTTTCAAATTTGGAATATAATGACATGATTTTACAGAAATCAAATATGACTTTGTTTGGATGGATGAGCAGATGTGCTGTAGAAAATGCATTGTGATTCTGGAAGCTTGACAGACTTGGAGGGAACAACTGCTATTAGAATGCCTGTTGAACCTGTTACTGCTGAGCTTGATAGCTCAGGCTAGTCTAATTTTGTCAGATCTCAGAAGTTAAGCAGGGTTGGCCCTGGTTAGCATTTGGATGGGAGACCACCAAGGAAGTCCAGGCTTGCAATGCAGAGGCAGGCAATGGCAAACCACCTCTGAAGGTCTCTTCCTTTGAAAATCCATTGAGATTGCCATAAACTGGCTGTGGCTTGACAGCATTTTCTACCACCATTGTTTTAAGAGGTAATTAGACATATGTGGCTAAATAGACATTCCATCAAGCATTTGCCTCACTTAAAACTCACACACCTAGTTTCGTCTGGATTGTACCCATCTTTTAGATGTCACACAATTTATCTGCGAGTACAATGTGAATGATCTGTGAGTAAAATACACAGAATCCTGTGTACAGTCCTGGAAGCAACAAATATAAACATCCAGAGGAGGGGGGGGAGTTTTAAGTAAGTTTAATTAAATTTGCCTTTGAACTGTTATTTCACTTTGAATGTGCACCATTTTAATGAATAACCTCAGTCATAGTTTGTTTCCATACTTTCACTCCACCTCATCGTTGGCCGTACCTGCAACATAATCAAAACCACAACCAACCTAATTAAATACCAGCTGAAATCTAAAAGACTAGATATGAAAACTGCTCCACGTGGGTATGTTCATTTAGGGTGCTTGGGGTGCTTGTCCCATTGAGTCAGGTACTTGCTGCACTGAGATGAAGGAACATGACCAAGGGCATTTTTGTGCTTTAGGGAAGCCCTTTGTCATTTCAATGGGGTTGCTACAGGAGGACTTCTCACTAGATTGCAGTCTAGTTTTCAGAACTTCTGGAATATCTGTCCAATCTGTCACTGTGGTATCAGAGGCTTAATCGCAGTCACAGAAAATTAGCTCCAACACAGTCTCACCTTCAGTGTTTTCAAAAAAGTATCCTTGCTTGGCAGGTCCCCCAGAGAAAGGAATCCCAATAGGTTTGGTACAAACCTTTGGTACATAGGTTTGGTATAACCTGAAACAGAGGAGATCCCACGTAACTTATCTGTTGCTGAACTTTGTACAGTTCACACTGGTGGGATGGGGTTGAATAGACCCTACCTAAAACCAGGGGCTAGGCAACCTGGAGAGAAAAATGTCTTGCTCCTTGAATGGTCAGGAAATGTGGAAATGGTCAGCTGAATCTTTTCCTGGCACAAAGTTAAACAACATCACCTCGTAAATAACATCCTATTAAGCCTCCACTGCGGGGGGCGTTTTTTCTCCAGGTTGTTGGCAACCCTACCTAAAACACTTCCTGCGCATACATAAAAGGCCTGTCAGGGAAAGGACTACAGGAAGATGTTCTCCCTGATATCCTCATGTTATACTGACAGAGAACTTGATATGTGAATGAGAATTCAAACATTTGATCATTTATTTATTTTATTTATTAATTCAATTTATACCCCACCCTCCCCGCAAGCATTCTGAAATTTTAACAGGGTTGGGTCTCTGGCTCCGTGGTAGAACATCTGCTTTGCACACAGAAGGTCCCAAATTCAGTCAGTTCCCAGAACCTCCAGTTAAAAGGACCAGGCATTAGCTGCTGTGATAAATATCTGCCTGAGATCCCAGTGAGCTGCTGTTTGTCAGCGGAGACTTGCAGGGTCTGACTTGGTATAAGGCCACTTAGTGTGCTTGAATTGTCCAGTGACAGATGTCTCTTCCAGGACCATGTCCCATATAAATTCCACCTCCAGTTGCACGTCTCAGTCATGCAAAGGCTGGAAACTTCAGTCTTGTTTCACGCATGTGTGTACATCTCAGTCCCTCATTGTGATTACTCAACACATCGTGGTTGAAAGTGTGAGACATTTCCATTGCAAACCACTGTTCGATGGGATTGGGAAGTTTGATGTGCGATGGGGTTTATTATTATTTTTTCAAGCTGTGTGGCTCCTTCACAAGGGCAAGTCACTGCTTGATGATGCAGTCTTTAAGGACCCTATTTGATCAGTCACAGGAAATCTACCCCATTTGGGGGGTGGGGGGAAGCATAATAAACCAAACAAAGAGAGCCCTGTATTTTGACCCTCTCAAAAAGACCAACAAGCAATTCCAAAGGTCTGACTGTAGTCAGGAAAATTGGATGGGGGATAAATGGTTACATCTTTACCTCCCCATGCACTGTGACCCTGATTCACACCTTGCATATCTATACCCCACAGCTGCTGTTTACCAGCAAAAAAAAAAATCTGGGGAGATCAATAAGAACACGAAGTGCCTTGCTGGATCAGAACCAGTGGTTCGGACCTCCCAGCATCTCACTTCCTTCACCCCTAAGTGATGAACTGGCATGTGGGAACGATTCCCCCCTGCCCCCTCAGCAGAGCACAGAAGCTGGTCAGTAGACTTAGTTGCCCTCTGCTGCTAAGAACAGAAGCGACCGCTTGGGGGGACGGGGGACGGGGACGGAACCGCTTACTGGGGAATGAAAAGTGCGCTTCTTCCCCGCATGCTGACTGGGCAGTGTCCATTTCAGAGCTGCAGTGATGTGCTCCAGGAGAGATTTGCCGTGGAGATGAAGTGCAGCGTTGCTTTGCGGTTGGCAGCACTCCACATCCAAGAGCGGATTATCACCTGTGCCCAGCCCCAGAAAGTATCCCTGAAATACATAGCGTGAGTGGGGCAAAAACGGGGGGGGGGATGTATCTTTGTATGTGGTCAAAATTCCACATGATGTTTTAAACACAAAATATGATTGTTTGAGAGATGCCAGGCTTGTGGGGTTGTTGTTTTTTTTTTTTTAAAGGAGCACAGGAAACTTCTCACCTAACTCGAAAATTGATTCCTTGCAACATGGTACCAAAGCAAACACCTTGCATTCAGTTCCCCTTAAGAGTTGCCTCACATGTTATGCATTTCCTCCATGTGGAGATATGTCTGGCATGCGTCACAGTTGTGATGTTTGCCCAGCTAAACGAGATGTTGGGGTGCTGAAGCATTTGGCTTGGGATCATGACATGGAGGGAGTTGGGGCTTCAGCCTTTCCCTCCCATGCTGTTTGCCCACTACAGGGCTCCACGTGCCAGAGGTAGCATCTAGTTGAGACCTCAGAGGCTTAATAAGAGCAGCTGAATCATGGAATCATAAGAGTTGGAAGGGACCTCTGGGGTCATCTAGTCAACCCCCCTGCACAATGCAGGAAATTCACAAATACCTCTCCCTCCACACCTGCAGTGACCACTGTTTCATGCCCAGAAAATGACAAAAAAAGCCCTCCAGGATCCCTGGCCAGGCAAAGTGGCATCTTTAAAATTTTAACTGGCTCTGTGCCAGTGGCCGGACACAATAAATCATATTCATCTGCTGAATGCTTGCAAACTGAGATGGGAGAATGGGGAGGAGGAAAAGAAAGGAGCAGGTTTTTATTTTCATACAATAGCCTGTCCTGAGTAAAAGGTGTCTCTCTAAGTAGTGAGAACTTGGGATTTCAGCAACCGTGTCCCGAAAGGCCCACAAACAATTTTAAACTCACCGTGGATTTTTGGCAGTCAATCTCTACTGTGGTCACTCCAAAGGGAGCTCCTGTACTTCTTTACTTTAAAGCTTACATTGCATGGGATGTCCTGATTAGTTACAGAACTGGTGGGGGAAATGTAAAAGCATATTATGACTATTATGCTATTGAGGGCTGAGGAATTGGGGGCGGGGGAGAATACTACTGTCAAGTGCCACAAGCAAAGGGTGTTTTTTTTTTACCTTACGGTTCTTTTAAATACAACAATATCATCTCAGCTCCCCCCACACACACACTCCATTTTGTTACAGAAAGGACTGGGGAATAGAAAATTTTATCTCACCAACGTTACTCCGAAACATGAGAGGCAAAGACATCAAAAAGGCCATCAGCTTTCACATGAAGAGGAATCAACTTTTGCTGGATCCCAGGCAAAAGGTAAGGTTGCCTTTACGCATCTCTTGAAAGACTGGCATGATGGAATCTTTTGTAGAATTAAGGTAGTCTAAGTACCTTGGTTTGGTTCCCCTGGAAGGTTTCTGTGGCCAGGAAGGGTTTCTGGAGTGCAGCTTCCCCACCCCCTCTTCCCACTGCAATCCAGATTTCCCCCAGAATGCTTCATTTTGTGAGATGGTAGAATGCCCCCCCCCACAAGTTAGAGACACCTAACTCACAGGGCATCTCTGGCTGACTCTCCTCTACCTGCCCTCCAAGTTTGGTGAAGATTGAATTTTCAGGGTCTGAGTAACGGCCCCCCAAAGAAAGTGCCCCCAGGAAAGTGCCTTCTGGGGAAATGACAGGTGTGGATTCAGGCATTTATAGAATGGATCCTGTGCAAGCTAGAGACATCAAAGTCACAGGGGACCTCCCCGAAATGCTGCTCTACATGCCCTCCAAGTGTCCCCCCCCCCATTGCTTTGCAGTTTGGTAAACATTTAGATTGAGCAGAGGCTGGAAATTAATCCATTCACAAACCACCACAAACTGCTTGAAAGTTTGTGGAAAGTTCGTACCCGTTGACCTGCCACGAACTTGGGTTTGCAAACCATGCACCACCCAAAATTCGTCACGAACTTTTGTTTGTGAGCCGGTTCATGCCCATACTTAGTAATGGCTGTGTTCTCATTTGTAATACTGTAATACTGCGTTCTCATTTGTAAAACTGTGATACTTCCAGAGACAATGCCATGAAGTTGGTAAAACATAACAAATGCAGGACAAGGCTGTGATGACTGGCTGTGGGAATAAGCATCTGTTTGTGCTATGCCCTTGGTATTTAAGAGCAGAAAGGCAATCAGTCATCTTCTGTTTCTGTTTGTATCTGATTGGGGGGGGGTCTCTTTCCAGTCTTGTGGCCAGTAGTGCAAACAACATTCCCATGTGATTCTTCTAGAACTAAGAGTGTTTCACAGGAGAATTCCCATGTTCAAAAACTGTCATGTAGCTCTATAATAGAGATAATGGATATAAATTTACAATTGTTACCAGAAATATATCTTTTGAACATTATACCAGATTGTTATGGCCACTATGATGTATATTTGTTGACATATATACTTACTGCAGCTAGAATTCTTGTAGCAAAATGTTGGAAAACCGAGAAATTACCCTCCAGAGAGGAACTGGTAGGAAAATTATTTGAGATTGCGGAAATGGATAAGCTTGATATTACACTTCAAAGAAAAGATGATAAGATTTTCCAAAAAAGATGGGACAGAGTTTATAAATGGTATGAGCTGCGGTGGCTCAAGTGGTTAAGACGCTGAACTGCAGGCTGTGGAAGGTCAGTAGTTCAGCAGTTCGAGACCTGGGTGCCGCATGATGGGGTGAGCTCCTGTCTCTAGTTCCAGCTCCTGCCAACCTAGCAGTTCGAAAGCAAGAAATTGCAAGTAGATAAATAGGTACCACTTCGGTGGGAAGGTAACAGCGTTCCGTGCACCTTGGTGTTTAGTCATGCCGGCCACATGACCACGGAAATGTCTTCGGACAGCGCTGGCTCTTCAGGCTTTGAAACGGAGATGAGCACCGCAACCCTAGAGTCGGATTCGACTGGCTTTCGAGCAAGGGAACCTTTACCTTTACCTTTTATGAAAAGAATGCATAATATTAACTCCAAGATTTGGAACACAATATGTATTATTGTCACAAATGGTCCTAATGTGTTATTAAATCTATAAATAAATATTAAATAAATTAAATAAATAAATATTAAAGAAAGACTAACTGTCATGTAACTCTGGACATATGCTACAGTTGTCCCAGGTTACCAGCCACTCCCGCATACCCCTCCTATCCACAGTTAATATAGTCTTGCTGGAAGCCCTTAGATCCATCAAATCCCCCATGCCTTCTGAGCATCTGCTTAGATGTTAGTTCAAGCACAGTGATTCCAGTGTCTGCAAATGCCCTTGACTCCTACAGGAACTGACTGTCTTAACTTGTTCTTCTCAAAAATTGCAGCACCTCCTCTCAGCAGCACAGGTGCGTCTCTGTTACCTGCAGATTCTTGGAGACCTGAAACTCTATGGAGGGAAAATCTTCAATGTTACTCTTATGGTAAGCTTTTTTTAATTTTAAAAAAAGTAAATAACGAATGCAATGAAAAAGAAAGCTCTTAAATACGTCTTCCCTTGATCTCACGGTGGGACTCTTCTTTTTTAATTTTTGTTTATTTTGAGCAGATTTCACAACAAATTGAACAACACAACAGCATATCTAACTAGCATAATTACAAAACAGTGAGCAGATCCGAGTAGCCAAATGATCAATATGACTTCTTTTCATACTCTTGCATTTAATGGTTTGGATCAGGGGTCCCCAACCTTTTTGAGCCTGCAGGCACCTTTTGAATTCTGATGCAGTATGATGAGCATCACCACAGAATGGCTGCCACAAAACAGCTTCTGCAGGACACAAGTCAGCCACAAAGTGCCTTCTGCAGCTTATCTTCAATCACACAGTGAAGATCCTTATGTTGTAGGGGCAGCTGCTGCCAGAGCAGCAAATGTCAATATCTACTCAACGAATCAAATTTCCAGTGGCCAATCAGGAACCTTGCTGAGTAAAAGCCCTACTTGGCCCTGCCCACTTTCTAAAAACACTCAGCAGGCACCAGGAAAGCTGTCAGCAGGTATCATGGCACCCATGAACACCACGTTGGGGACCCCAGTGTGGATCCTGCCACCATCCTGCCACTCCACTGAGCAATCTCAGAAGCCTTCTTCCAGTCTAAGGAGACTTCCTATGAAGGTTGAGCCTCCTAAGTTAAGGCAGGCTTTTTAGCCTAAGGTTGGAGCCACACCAGCATCTCTATCACAATTCTTTTCCAGTGGTATGTAAGTCAGAGCCTGCCATTGGTTTGTGTGTGACAAGAAATACTGCAAGATACGGGAATATTTTGACTTGTATGTATTGGGGATGCTGGGTCAAATGCAGTCGAGTCTAGGGCCGAGTACAGACTGGCAGTTTGCTCCGATAGCCAGTCATAGCAAAAAAGCCCCGGAATAAACTATACCAGGTTTTCCCGTTCACACAGCGGAGGCTGCTGCCAGAAGATACGGGACGGAGGCGCGCAGGAGTGTTCAGACTGCCACGCTGGAGGTGTGCTATATTTGCCATTTCCCCATTAATTTGGCTGTAGGTATATGTGCGCATGATTGGGGGAGGACCCCACAGCGCCAGCACCGTATTGGGCAGTGGAGCGGAGCACAGCCAATCACACCGCTGCTGCCTTCTGCCCAACATGGGTTGCTCCCGGCTTTTCGGCTGTGCGTTCAGACTCCCCGAAAGCGAAGAAATGCGCGACACACGCGGGCTTTCGGATTTGCTACGGGTTTTATCAGGTATCTTTTTAATCCGGCGGTGAAGCGCAACAGCATGGGTTGGCTACGGGTGGGGGACGCCAGGCAGATGTGCCTGTGTGAACGCCCCATTTACTCCGGGATTGAGTTGTCGCTGGCCCGGGTCCCTATCGGGGCAAATTGCCAGTCTGAACTCAGCCTAGCAGAAGGAATACTTGTTTACGTGGATGCTTTAAGAAATAAGAGCCCTGCTGGATCAGACCAGTGGTCCATCTAGTCCAGTATCCTGTCTCACAAGTGGCCAACCAGTTCCTCTGGAGGGCCACCAACAGGGCACAGAGGCTGAGGACTTCCCTTGATGTTGCCTCTTGGCTTTGGTATTCAGAAGCTTAGTTCTTCTGAACATGGAGGTTCCCCGAGTCACTATGGCTAGTAGCCATTGATAGACGTATGCTCCGTGAATCTATCTAATCTTTTTTTAAAGCTGTTTATTCCTGTGGCCATCTTTACATCCTCTGGCAGCAAATTCCACATTTTAATCACTCTCTATGTAAAGTAGTAGTTCCCTTTGTCTAAGTGTTTTTAGAAAGTGGGCAGGGCCAGTTGGGGCTTTTGCCCAGCAAGGCTTCTGATTGGGCACTGGAGATTTGATTGGCAGTAGAGATTTTTTAAAATTTTGCTTCAGCAGCAGCTGCCACCATAGCACAAAGATCTTGACTGGGTGACTGAAGGTAAGCTGCAGCAGACATTGTATGGCTGGCTCCACCTCCTGGGGTAGCCATTTTATGACAACCATTTTGTGCCTGTACCTGTCGTGTTGTGTCAGAATTCCAAAGGCGCCTGCAGGCTCACAAAAGGCTGGGGGCCCCTGGCATAAGCTAATTATTTATTTACTTATTTATTTTCCGCATTTATATCCTGCCCATCCCGTAAACGGGCTCAGGGTGGGTCACAGCATTTCAATAAATACAATAAAATTTAAAACACATTAAAACATATAAAAACAGTAGCCATGCTTGCCATAGGGATAATCCGGCGCATTAATGTAACTCAGTATGGCCGGTTATCAGTGGATGGGAGACTGCAACCTCAGGGGGCCATGTGTGGACGCCCGCTGCCTCAGCCAAAGGCCCGGCAGAACAGCTTCATCTTGCAGGCCCTGCAGAGTTGAATAAGATCTGCAGGGCCCTGATCTCAATAGGGAGCATGTTCCACCAGGTGGGGGCCAGGGCAGAAAAAGCCCTGGCCCTGGTCGAGGCTAGGCAGACGTCCCTTGGGCCAAGGATCACCAGGAGATGTTGGCTCTATGCCAGTTGAACACAATCCCTTACTGTTACTTAGTTTGTGTAAGTTTTTATTCTTACATAATTCATCCTGAATTTGCTAGTCAAGGGGAGGGACAAGGATTATGGAAGATATTTGGGCCCTTCCTTAGAAAGTCACAGGGTGTCATGGTTAGGGTGGTGGACTTGGAAGACCAGGTTTAAAATGAGGCTGTTGTTTGTTTATTTATTTAAAATATTTGCATGCCACCTTTCCCCGCCCAGCTTAGGGTCCCCAAAGTGGCAAACAATCACAACATACAAACAAGCTTTAAATACAAATGAATATCTATGAAACATTTAAAGCAGTTATTAAAACATGGGAACATATAGACATAGACACATAAACAGAAAGGAGGGCTACTGGAAGTTAGTGAGGGACTGCCAAACAAAATAGAAAAGTCTTTGCCTGCTGGCAGGAGACAGTTACAGAGGGGGACAGATGAATCTTGAAGACGGAGTTCCAAAGTTTTGGTGCCACAACTGAGAAGTCCCTTTCTCAGGCAGCTAGCCATCTAGCTTAGTGTGGCCAGTACCCCCTGGCAAGTGGTAGGGGTGGGAACTTACCCGGAGCAAACTGGGGGATGGTGTAGGTGGAACAAGACTGGAGTGAAATCATCCATATGACCCATTCCAGTCAGCATTCTGGCCACAGAATTCTGTAGCTTCCAATTGTGGCTTCCAGACACTCTTTCAAGGACCTCCCCATATAAAGCGCATTGCAGTAGTCTAATCTAGATGTCACCAGAACATGCACAGTGGCGGGGTCTTTTTTGCCCAGGAAGAGCCTCAGCTGGGTCACTAACCAAAGGTCTTGAAAGGCACTAACCCTAACCCTAACCCTAACCCTAACCCAGGCCACCTATGGATCCCAGAGAAGGTCCAACAGCACCTCCAAGCTGTAAATCTGTTGCTTTAGAAAGTTTAGAGGGACTACAACACTGTCCAGAACAGGAGACATCCCAATTGGTGGCTCAAAGCTTGCCCTTGCACTAGTAGCACTTCTGTTTTGTTGTGAGAATAAAATTGAGTGCAGAATGATGTGCGCCGCCTTGTACATCTGTCCCTACACTAGGTACTTCCTAAACGATGTTGAATATGAGGACAGGCAAGCTTTACTTGATGTTGCAGTAACTTAAGAGCTCATCATTACCTTAGATATCCAGGTTTGGACCCCTCTCCCTTGTCCCCTGTCTCGTGGACAGGATGGAGCCACTTGGTGAAAGCTTATTTCATCATGGCTTGTGTACGCATCCAAAGAGCTGCCAAAAATGGGAAAAGGAAACTTTCCTCCTTGTGTCCAGAATTTTCATAACCGCTCTTCCTCCCCCCCCCCCCGCTTTTGAGATGACCTTCCTGTCCCGAAGGAAGAGTTTTCCTTCTACCACTTTAACCTTCCCAGGTTTATGGCTGTAGGTGTGACTTAGGAGCAAGGGTTGTTGTTGTTCAGTCGCACAGTCGAGTCCGACTCTTCGCGACCCCATGGACCAGATTATGCCAGGCCCTCCTGTCTTCTGCTGTCCGCTGAAGTTTGCTCAATTTCATGTTTGTTGCATCGATGACGCTGTCTAACCATCTCATCCTTTGCGGTCCCCTTCTTCTTTGACCTTCAATCTTTCCCAGCATCAGGGTCTTCTCCAGTGAATGCTCCCTTCTCATTTGGTGGCCAAAGTATTTGAGCTTCAGCTTCAGGAACAATCAGGGTTGATTTCTTTTAGGATTGACTGATTTGATCTCCTTGCAGTCCAAGGGACTCTCAAGAGTCTTCTCCAGCACCATAGTTCAAAAGAATCTATTCTTCGGCGCTCGGCCTTCCTTATAGTCCAACTCTCGCAGCCATACATTACTACGGGGAATACCATTGCTTTGACCATGCGGACTTTTGTTGGCAAGGTGATGTCTCTGCTTTTTATCATGCTGTTTAGGTTTACCATCGCTTTCCTCCCAAGGAGCAGGCGTCTTTTAATTTCATGGCTGCAGTCACCATCTGCAGTGATCTGAGATCCTAGGAACGTGAAGTCTGTCACTACTTCTACGACTTCCCCTTCTATTTGCCAAGGAGTGATGGGGCCAGATGCCATGATCTTAGTTTTTTTGATGTTGAGCTTCAAGCCCACTTTTGCGCTCTCCTCTTTCACCCTGAGCAAGAGGCTCTTTAGGTCCTCTTCACTTTCTGCCATCAGAGTGGTATCGTCTGCATATCTGAGGTTATTGATCTTTTCCCCAGCAATCTTAACTCCAGCTTGTGATTCATCCAGGCCAGCATTTCGCATGATGTACTCTGCATATAAATTAAATAAGCAAGGTGACAATATACATCCTTGTCGTACTCCTTTTCCTATGCTAAACCAATCAGTTGTTCCATATCCGGTTCTAACTGTTGCTTCTTGACCCTTATACAGGAGCAAGGGATGGGGTAGTAATAAGCCATGAGCATAACTAAAAACTTGAGTGCTCTGTGCTGGAAGCTTGACAGCTGATGTCTCCAACCCTTCTGCCATCTGTTATTCTGCAGCAGGGCTCCTGTCCATGGACAGAGAACCGTCACAATAACTGAAGCACTGGGGTAAATAACTTGACTTCTGCGATTTCAGCAGCATTGCCCACACATGTTCAAGAGTTAGCAACTGGAAGGGAGGGAGGAAGGGAGGGAGGGTGCGAAAAGGAAACTGAATTCTGTGCACAAGTCTGTGCTTTCTGTGCCATTATGCAGAAAGTGCATTGTACACCAAGCCTTGCCCATGGGTGGTTGGATTCCACCTGCACTGTGGATGCTGGTGGGCTCTTGCACCAGCCTTTTCCCTCCCTAATAAATGGGTCTGAGGAAGGACCTCTCTGGCAGGGAGCAGAACGAGATGGCTTTGCCTTCCCTGCCGGGAATTGGATGATGCAGCAAAGCTGCCAGGGTTCACGGAGGGTGAGCTCTTTGATGCCATTTCCTCCACCCTTCTTCCTACTTTCTGGCATGTCACCCTTTCAGTAAAAGCCCTAAAGGTACGGTTTGCATTAGCACTCTTCTCCTTCTTCGACAGCAGTTGCTGCAGAGATGCTGACAATCGGCAGGGAACGGAAGCACGGAGAAACAATTATGTTCGGTTCTTGATTGTTTTCTTGGGACCGCAGCCAGGGATGTTATGTCCAATCAGCTTCTGGGAAGCCAAGAAAGGAGATGGGAGAGTCTCCTCCTGTTACTGACAAAGAGATCACGATCGTCCTCTCCACAAAGGGAGAGCGGCACGTGCCACGGCTCCATCAGGCCTCTCCTTTTCACCCCAGGCTGCCTCAATACTTTGCAATGCAGCCTGGCTATTAACCCATTCAGAAAGAGAGACAAAAAGGGAGGGGGAACTTAATCCAAATTAATCAAGTACCTGAAAGGTTAGTTACATGCAAAGTAGAGGGCCAGTGACTAAAAACTATCATTATAACTTAATTATTATTAAAAAATACATGTATTTATTCTCAATGATTTGAAAGCAATTATGGGCCCGCTTGTAGCCTCAATGCAGAATAAAAGTGTACGATACACACAAGTGGGACCTATTGCGACCAGAAGCATTTTGGCCAAAGTGGCCTTCTTCAGTGGTCAAGCAATATTTGTACGTGTAGGCTCAATGCTACGATAATGAGACGATACATAAAGTAACATAGGACCAAAGGAGTTTCATAGTTACAATCAATTGATGTAAAGCCTAAGAATACTGGTGAGGCGTCATAGAGTATGTCCTTGTGTCATGGTCAGGTATATATGTCCTGAATAATATTACTATTATAAACCTTCCTATTTTGATTCAGAAGATACAATCAGATCAGAGCCAACGTACCAAAATGTTGTGACTCATTCATTAACTCGTTCGTTCATTCATTCATTTGTACCCCACCTTTCCACCCAGTGGTTGCAAAAGATAGCTTACGACACTGGAGAAAATATGAAATCAAAAACGCAGTACAAAACAAAAACAATTGTAGTGATATTTTTTAAAGGCCGCTTCTACATAGTGAGGGCTTTCTGTTCTGCATTCGTTGCCACTGAATGCCTGTAGGCATGCATACTGCCTGTGCACCAGCATGCACAGTGGCAACGGAGTTTTCTGCACATTTCCCCCTGCGTTGTGGTGTTCTCTTCTCATTCCAGGATACTATAAACTGTTAGGAACTCTGCCCCCGTCACGGCCAAAAGAGTCTCGTGGGGCCACGTATGCAATGAATTGGGATCCTAGGCAGCAACACACAGTAACCGGACTACAAACTCACAATGTATTAATTTAGATCAGGGGGTCCCCAGCATGGTGCCTAGGGGTGCCACGGTGCCTGCCGACACATTTTCTGGCACCCACCAAGTCTTTTTAGGAAGCAGGTGGGACCAGGCGGGGCTTCTGGCCAGCAAGGCTTCTGATTGACTATTGGAGATTTGATTGGCTGTGCATATTTTTTAAAATGTTGCTTTGGCTGCAGCTGCCACCACAACACAAAGATCTACACCGTGTTACTGAAGTCACGCTGTGGCAATCATTTCATGGCTGGCCCCGCCTCCTGTGGCAGCCATTTTGTTGTTGTGCCCAGCATGCCATATCAGAATTCCAGACGTGCCCTCAGGCTCAAAAAGGATGAGGACCCCTGATTTAGAAGATAGCCTGAAATGCTTAAAAGATTTGGAACTTTTCAGAAATGTACATTTTGAGGTCAGAGTGAACTGCAGCAAACTTGGCCGGTCTAACGGACCCTCCACCCTTCTTAACAATGTCTCATTCAACCATTTCCACTGCTTGGGTCATGGCTGAATGTGTTTTAAGTTTACACTGGAAAATGTTGAATGTGAGATTATATGGAAGTTGCAGCTAATGGCGCTCAATCTGCGATGAATTCTTTGCATGTGCATATCTTTGCTTGATGTGGCCAGTGAATGCTAAGCCGTTACAAGGGACTGTTTCCCAATGCAGCTGCAGGATAGAGAATCGAGCATCACTCTGCTGGTGGGAGCCAAATACGGAATCAGCCAGGTTGTGAATAACAAACTGAACATCGTAACCATGCTGGCCGAGTTTGCGAACATCAGCCGAGTAGAGCTCCTTGAAGAATCGGACAAAGTGAGCATGGTAAAAATCTACCTCCAGGATATAAAGGTAATTATGGCTTTCACGATTCCTATTCGTGGATGAAGGAGATATTTTTGTAATGTAGTTTTCTAAAATCCACAGTGCTCGATTTTGATAATAATGAGAATATAGGCACATGTTTAAACCAGGCAGGGTTGCTAAGTCTTACCGGGCTTCCAGCAGGGGGCTCCTGGGTCTGTCCCTGGGTCTTCTAGCACATGTGTGTGATGATATCACCCAGTAATGATATCATCACGTCAGGCACATTGTGCAGCAATTACTATAGAGTTTTGGCCAAAATGCTAGAGCGTTGCCGTGCAATGTGCCTGGCATGATGATGTCACTTCCAGGTGACATCATTATGCTGACAACATTGATGCAGAAGGGGGCTGTTAGGGGGTGGGGCTTTCCCCGCTTGCCACCTGGCCAGCCGTGGATTGGAGCCCCCGAAATTGGGGAAACCGCCACCCCAGGGTCTGGCAGCCTTAAAACCAGGTGAGACCCAATGCAACTAAACTCAAATGGAGAATTCAGGTTACATGATCAGGGTTCAGAAAGTGTTAATCTTGTTATCCTGAGAAACTAGGTCATTGCCTTTATGAATATAGAGTTCCAGCCATACTGCCCCTTGCTGATGGATCTCAAAGGTCTTGGGTACTTCTTTATGGGATTATGAAGTCTACCCATCTGACAGATTATAGCCTCAATACTGTTTTATTAACTTATATCTTAATGCACATTAGGTATGGTCATATCTAGGATGAGAGAAATCAAAAGCCTACGAATGATTTATGACTTTCAGACCCCTTTCAGACTCTCAGCTCTGGATTTTTTTCAAGCTCTGATTCAGTTACTGAACAATAAATAATAAATAAATAACAATAAATTTAATAAATAAACAAATAAACACATGAATGAATCAGAGGCTGAATCTAGTCCAAAGATATATTCTCACAGTAATTACCAGAAGTTCTGCTGTGCTAATGATATGGACGTCTTGTACTTTAATGACAGCAGTTCTATGACTTGGATCTTGCCTACAGTTTCCATGATTATGAAATCACCTTTGCCTAAGACTGAAGTGCCCTTAAGGGTTTGGAACTGTGTGACTGGATACAGGCCACCGTAGTTTCTAGTTCTGCTACATTATGTATTTTCAGTTGGGGATGATTCCTGAACCAGTTTGCTTTGTTGACATTCATCCTTTCTTTTTCATGGTCACAGTACCCATTTATTATTACGTTTTCCTTAGCCCATCTTTAGGTTGCGTTAAAACAGGGGTTCCCAATATTTTTCATCCTGTCATCACTTTTGGAATTCTGACACAGGGTGGTGGGCACAACCACAAAATGGCTGCCGCAGGAAGTAGAGCCAGACACAAAATGGTTGCTGCAGGAGGCAGAGCCACGCACACAGAGGAAGCCCACGTCTCAGGGAGAAGAGGGATAATTATTAAAATGCAGTGGGAAAGAGGAGTGAGAATAAAACCAACAAATGCCACTGAAACATT
The DNA here is from genome assembly GCA_029375565.1 of Gekko gecko. Taxonomy (NCBI): domain Eukaryota; kingdom Metazoa; phylum Chordata; class Lepidosauria; order Squamata; family Gekkonidae; genus Gekko; species Gekko gecko. Next base: position 152,262,254 of record JAPDNY010000007.1, read on the forward strand.
ATTTTAATCTGCACAGCTAGTTGGATCACCAGTGGCCAATTGGAAGCCTTACTGGCCAAGAGGCCCATCTGGCCCCACCCATCCACTTGGTGGGTGCCAGAAAATTTGTTGGTGGGTGCCATGGTGCCCAGAGTCACCACATTGGGGATCCCTGCATTAAAATATGCATTTGTATACACAGCAGCTGCCAGTACATGTTAAGGTTGCCAGGTGCTATCTGGCAGCCCGCAGGAGGCTCCTGGGTCCTTCCTGGGATCCTCTGCCATATGTGAGGTACGTGGGGCGCGATGACATTACTAGGAAGTGATATCATCGCATCACCAACATCGGGGGTGACGCTCTAGTTTTTGGGCAAAACTCTATGGTTTTTTTCCTTCAAAACCATAGAGTTTGCCCAAAAACTACAGTGTCACCCTCCCCCAGTGTCGGCGATGTGATGACATCACTTCTGGGTGATGTCATGGGGGTGGGGTTCCCCCACCAGCAAGGTGGCTGGTAGCGGACCAGAGCCCCCAAAAGCAGGGAAACCCCTGCTGGAACCTGAGGGCTGGAAATTCTAGTACATATACAGATAAAATGTATATGTACATTTTACCCGTTATGTGTAACAAAGAGTAAACAAAGGATCTGTTGTTACTTATTAGTGTGAGTCCCTGTTTGTGCAGATATCTGACATATTGTAGCTTATTTTATTGTTTCCCTCTCTTAAAGCTGCTGACTCTGATGCTAGAATCTAACAGTGCCAAAGACCTGACTTGTCTCATTGCTGGCTACTACAAGCTGCTCGTGGATCCAACCCGTTCGATATTTGTGTGGGGGGGTGGAAGGCCCCAAACACACCGCTACTCCACAGAGGAAGGTAAAAAGATGCTTTTAAGAGCAATGAAAGTTGGAAGAAATGTAATTAACGGAGTAAATTGTGGCTACGTCTCTGCCTCAGAGTCGTGAAAGAGAGAGCACTGTTTTCAGTCATGGTATCCTCAGCTTTGTTTTTCTCATAGCAGTGAATTACTGATGTTCACTTTTGTCTCCTCCTCTGTTGGTCTATACAAGGAGTCTATACATACTCAAACCTTCCTCTAAGGAACTTTTTTATTGTCACAACAACCCTACAAGGCAATTTGGGCTTAGACAGAGTGACTAGCTCAAGATCTCCCAGTTAGCTTCATGGCCAAATAAGGGGTTGAACCTGAGTCTCCTGGGTCCTCCTGGGAGGGCCTCACTACACATTACAAGGCCCTTGTGTTTGTTGGTGGACATCCCAAAGACTTTGTATCAGGTGTGTGAGGGGAGTGTACTGCCCAATGCATTGCAGTGGTTAAGAATGTCGGACTAGTATCTGGGAGACCCAAGTTCGAATCCCCACTTGTGCCATGGAGGCTTGCTGGGTGACCTTTGGTCAGTCACACACTCCCCGCCTAACCTACGTCAGGGGCTCCCATTGAGGAGAAAGGCAGAGTACAAATAAATTAAATAAATAGTTTTCACCATCCTGCCCCTCCACCATCTGCCATTTTCACATCCTCAGACTGCCTTGTGGGCCCACTATTGACCGTTATGCAAATCATGTTACTTATGAGGGTACGCTTGATTATTGCCACAAAATAATGAATAGTAGTTCTGTGGGGAGATCTGAGGACACAAAAACAATGTGGGAGCAGAGAGGGAAGCTACATCTCCCCACGTGCCATTGCCATAAATGTATCCTCAAGAGTGACAAACACCCCATCACATGTGCCCTTGCATCACCCTTACAAAAACAACAACTTTGTGACATAGACTTAACGCCCTGACATTCCAATCGCACCACCACATGGGAGAAAATCAAGAGTGCATTCAAGGACACCATTTGTGTAGTGATCTTCCCCACTTCACCCCTGGTGATTCCAGTTTCTTGGGGAGGGCCTGCTTTTGCACCTCCCCAACAGTTGCTGTTTACACCCAAAGACTTCCTCTAGAATTCATTCTAGAGTTCTAGAGAATTTCCTTTAGAGTATTCGTCATCATCATTATCATCACTTTATTCCAGTTCATAACCAGCACAAAACAGTCCAGATATATCAAAAAACTGGATATCAAAATACAACTATTATAATATGAAATTTAGATACTAATGTAGAGACAGAACAAAACTGAAGCATTTACAAATAATTAGAAGGAAATATCATACAATCTATTTCTATATCAGACCTTTACATACTGTTCATGAATTCTGTAGGCTGCTGCTAAAAATTCTGCACACGCCAACGTGGTCTCTGGGTTAGAATCTGATAGAAGCATATTGCTTATTGCAGCATTTGAAAAACCTGAAAATCTTTCCTGTATAGGCTGAATAAATCTAGCTCGTATTTGATTGTAATACCCACAACTAAGCAGGATCTGTGTGATCGTATCCACTTCTCCAATACTGCACAGGCAGACACGCTCAGCCCTCTAGAGTATTCCCTGCCCCTCACTGTATAGCCACAATCCTTCATCTAACTATCCCTACCCTCTGGAGCTATCTTTCTTGAGGTCTGTGTGGAGGCTTAACGGTCCTCTCTCCACACACCGTGGTCCCAATCTGAATTGGGTCCTCATGTTCCTGGGAAGCGTGGGACTTCAGAACGTGCTTCTTCACCTAACCTAGGGACATCCTTGGGAAAAATGTAATGTGTCATTAATCCCTCTGAGATGCCTGGCTCTGGTTCTTCAGAGATGATTAAATGTCACTGGACAGGTAAAATAGTCAAAAAGGGTTAAGTAAGCAAGCTGTATCGCTTTTCATTTGAACTTCTCTGTGGTGTTGTGGTTGTGTGCCTTCCCTATACCTCAAAATACATACGATTAAAGGGGGAAAAAACTTATAATGAGTTTTAATTATCCATAGAGTACAATAAAATAACCAATAGATCTCACACACCATCAAACATTGTTCTGCTATTCATATACAGTTGATCAAAGAATGTAATAAAACTACGAAACACCAAAACACATTTTGGCTGACTGTCTCCCTCAGTGGTGCAATAAAAATTATCAAGGCAAACAGCTTCTGATGAATGTAACAATCATCAGGTGATTGGCCACATACAAATGTATGCAAATATCTCGTATACCAGAAAGTTTTATCTTATTTTATAATTTTATTTTCTGCTGAAGACTATTGCTATATGAGCAGTACTAGATATATAGATATACCAGAAACTTTCCTCCTGTTTAGTATGTATTGTATAGACTTCTAATCCAGTTGAAAGTGAGGAGAATTCTTATGCTCCACTTGCATAACTAAGCATCTTTGAAGTCCTATCACTATGAGATGTAGGCTAGAGTTGCCAACCTTCAGGTGTGGGCTGGAGATCCTCTGGAATTACCATTGATCTCCAGACTACATCAATAGCTTATTTATTTATTTAAAGCATATATTCCATTTCTCCTGGAGAAAATGGCTTCTTTGGAAGGTTGACTGTATGGCCTTATGCCCTACTGAGGTCCCTCCCCTCCTGAAAGTCCACTGTCCCAGGCTCTACCTTCAAATCTCCACGTATTTCCAAACCTGGAGTTGGTGACCTAGTGTAGGCACATGACCCACTCAATGAATGGGTAGGACAATATCTGTATAAGTGTCCAACAGCATTCCAGACCAACTGTCAGAGACTCTCTTCTTTGAATGTTTCAGGACTGAGTTGCCTATTGACAGAGCTTTTTTTGTAGAAAAAGCCCAGCAGGAACTCATTAGCATAACAGGCCACACCCAACAGCAGAAAGCTATTAGCATATTAGGCCACACCCCCTGATAGCACAGCTCATTAGCATATTAGGTCACACCCCCATGTTACCAGAAGTGTGGTCATCCAACCACACCCACCTTTTGCTTCTTATTCTGTTTACTTTGTTTGTTATCAAAACGCAGGGCTTTTTTTGTAGCAGGAACTCCTTTGCATGTTAGGAGACACACCCCTAATGTAACCAATTCTAAAGAGTTTCTGCTGTTGGGTGTGGCCTGTTATGCTAATGAGTTCCTGTTAGGCGTGGCCAACTTGGGAGCCAGCCGGAACTCCGTTCCTGCCCCAAAATAGCCCTGCCTATTGATTGTTTCTAGATCTCCATTTAGGGCCTAGGCCAGATTGTAAGCATGACCAGCTTCAAACCACCCCCTTCCCTATTGAATTGCAGGGTACGAATCTCGAAATTGCAGCGACTCCGAAGAATCTTCCGAAGTGGATTCCTCCTTGGACCAGTTTTCAGACTCGCATTCCCCAAAATACAGCCACATCAGCCCCCTGCCAGAGGAAGAAGGAGAGCAAGAGGAGCTGGAGCAGGAGAGGCAGGGCCTGCAGGAACAAGAGGTGACCTTCTGCAACGGATGCGACAACACAAATGATAGCTTATCAGAGGCCTCCGACTCGGCCAACACGGAGAGTCGAGGGTTCAAGATCAGCGGTTCGAGTGACTCTCTAGATGCTCTGGAAGAGGATGATTTAGAGGCGTGCTCTTCAAGCCGGCCAGAGTTTTTCAGTTTTGGCACGCCCACCCTCCAGGACCTCACCAGCAGCGACAAGGCCTTCTTAGGGATGGATTATGAAAACAGAGCCACATCAGAGGATTTCTTTTCCTTCCCTCCACCGCCCCACTTATCCATTCCTGCGCTTGCACAGTCGGACGCAGAATTCAGAAGGGAAAGTGAAATAAACACCGTCGTTCTGGAGTCCAAGCTGGCCGAGAATGATGCCATGGATTACTACAGTATCTGTGCTAACATCTCCCCAGCCAGCAGTGGGGAGAAGAACACCCATAGCGATGGCACAGAGGGCGGCTCTTTGCAAGACCTGTCAGCTGAGCCCAGGGCGGATGAGGGAGTGGGCAGGCGAGGGTCACGTGGCTTCGTCTTGGCTCCTCCCCCTGGCTTTGGAGATACCAGTTCCGAGGATGAATTCTATGACGCAGCAGAACGGGTGACACCCACGGAGGCACAAATAGGTGAGTCAGACAGAGATCCTAGGGGGAAAGGTACAATAAGAGTGGTTATCCGAAATGCTGCTTTGACTAGTCAGGGGCTTAGTATAGCTATTCCAGGTGAATCTCAGCTTCAGAAACCTGCTTTAGTAATGTAAGGCAGCACAAGAACATAAGAGAAGCCAATGTTGAATCAGGCCAATGGCCCATCTAGTCCAACACTCTGTCACACAGTGGCCAAAAATACCAGGTGCCATCAGGAGGTCCAGCAGTGGGGCCAGGGCACCAGAAGCCCTCCCACTGCTGCCCCCCCCAGCACCAAGAATAGAGTGCATCACCTGCCCCAGATTGAGAGTTCCTATCTATACCTTGTGGTTAATAGCCACAGATGGACTTCTGCTCCATATGTTTATCTAATTCCCTCTTGAAACTGTCCATGCTTGCAGCTGCCACCACCTCCTGTGGCAGTGAATTCCACGTGTTAATCACTCTTTGGGTGAAGAAGTACTTCCTTTTATCTGTTCTAACCCGACTACTCAGCAATTTCATTGAGTGTCCACGAGTTCTTGTATTGTGAGAAAGGGAGAAAAGTACTTCTTTCTCAACCTGCTCAATCCCATTTATAATCTTATAAACCTCAATCATGTCACCCCTCAGCCGTCGTTTCTCCAAGCTAAAGAGCCCCAAGTGTTTTAACCTTTCTTCATAGGGAAAGTGTTCCAACCCTTTTATCATTCTAGTTGCCCTTCTCTGCACTTTTTCCAATGCTATAATATCTTTTTTGAGGTGTGGCGACCAGAACCGTACACAGTATTCCAAATGAGGTCACACCAATGATTTATACAGGGGCATGATGATACTGGCTGATTTATTTTCAATTCCCTTCCTAATAATCCCCAGCATAGCGTTGGCCTTCTTTATTGCAGTTATACACTGTCTAGACATTTTCATTGAGTTATCTACTACAACTCCAAGATCTCTCTCTTGGTCAGTCTCTGCCAGTTCAGACCCCATCAACATGTATTTATATTTAGGATTTTTGGCTCCAATGTGCATCACTTTGCACTTGGCCACAATGAACCCCATTTGCCACGTTGACACCCACTCACCCATCCTTGACAGATCCCTTTGGCTCCTACGGTAGGCTGGAAGAAGTTCCCTCAGGCTAAGTTTTGGATGTTCTTAGGAGAGTAAGCAAAGCAACATATGTTTGGTGTAGTGGTTAAGTGTGTGGACTCTAATCTGGGAGAACCAGGTTTGATTCCCCACTCCTCCCCATGCAGTTGCTGGGTGACCTTGGGTCAGTCACAGTTCTTTTAGCGCTGTTCTCTCAAGAGCAGTTCAATCAATCAATCAATCAATCAATCAATCAATCAATATTTATTTGTATGGTCATTGACCAATTACATAAAAGAACTGAAAAACATCAGCCAGTAAAACCTTAAAATGCATACAAACATTAAAATGTTAGAAGGAAGGATCAGAGCTCTCTCAGCCTCACCTACCTCACAGAGTATCTGTTGTGGGGAGGGGAAGGGAAAGGAGTTTGTAAGCTGCTCTGAGACTCCAAGTGAAGGGCGGGATATAAATCCAATCTTCTTCTATTTAGCTTTTAGAAATATTTACTAGAAAAATATAAGGGAGAGTTACATTGGAAGATAAAATAATAAGCATCCCATCTGTTTAAGTTACATCTTGTCCACTTGGTGGTTCAGCGTCATGTCAGAGACTGAGTGTGTGAGAACAAAGGCAAGAAAATTCACCTCAATTACCCTCACCTCCTTGAGTACGTGACCAACTGCAAGGAACATCCTTGATAAACTAATTAACCAATAGCAGTTCCCAAACTCAACTGATTATGAATAACAACTCCCTTTTCTCTGGTGAGAAATACACGCATGACAGCTCATTGGTTCTAAGCTAACTAACAAACATTAGCATGCATAAAGAAGCAGGTTTTCATGACTGAAGGAGTGACATTTGCAGCCCATCTCAAATGTCATGTACTGAAAGTCATGCAGGTCCAGTTTCTTGAGCAGGTGGTCAAACTTGCCTCTTGCGAGGGGCTTGGTGAGGGTGTCAGCAACCATCTCTTCTGAAGGACAGTACTTGACCTCAATCAGTCCTTGTTGCTGCATCTCTCTCACAGAAGGACGCTGGTGGGAAACGTGTGCAGGACAGCTCATTGGCTCTGAGCTAACTAACGAGTATTAACATGCATAAGCCAACAGCTTAACCCTTTCACGACTGAAGGAGTGACATTTGCAATATCCCCGCACTAAGGAAACGTCTTCCAGCCTAAGGAGATTTCCTCTACCTTCACTTCTGTTATTGGACAAGGAGCCACTTGCTTAGCAGAGCTATAGGACAGAGCCCAGCAGTTCTGAAGGATTTCATATTCCGTACCTCAGTGCATGACACTGTACTCTGTCAGCTCTTTTCTATGGGTCTGTTTTATTCCAAGACCTGACCTGGATGGCCCAGGTGAGCTGGATCTTGTCAGATCTCAAAAGCTAAGCTGCGTCGCTGCTGGCTAGTATTTGGGCAGGAGACTACTAAGGAAGTCCTGCGCAAAGACAGGCAATGGCAAACGACCTCTGTGTGCCTCTTGCCTTGAAAACCCTACAGGATCACTTTAAGCTAGTTGTGGCTTGACAGCACTTTTCATATTTCGTCTCTATATGATGCATTTGCATACATAATAATAAATAATTTTTTAAACTACCTGGCATTTTTAACTTGACTTTCCACCTAATAGCATGCGTGGTTTCCCCCTGCATATTTGAATCTCACAACACCCCAGTGAGTTTGTTGAGGCCGAGAGAGCATGAATGGCCCAGTGTCACTCTCAGCTGAGCAGGAAGCTGAAGCCGTGTCTCCCTAGTCATACGCTAACCTCTATATCACGTTGGCTTTTATATAGACTTTAGTATGTTAACATTCACTCCCTAGAGGTAGCCAAAAGTAAACGGAAACCTTGGGACACCTTAAAAAACTTAACAAGATCTTATTCCAACATATGCTTTCATGGACCGAAGCTCTCTTCTTCAGGTGCAATGTCTCATGTAACTCTCGTAAGCTTTTAAGGTGCCACGAAAACGCCTGCTTACATTCACGTTCATTATCTCAGTAGTTCTTCCAACAACCTTTTAAGGATAGTGTCTATATTACTCTCCCCACAATGGGGGCTGAGAGATGGGGTGCCCTATTGCTGCTTAGTAAGTCCAGTCCAGTTCTTACAAAAATGTTGCGTATGGGCTGTTTTCTGCACAGATAACCTCTGCTGGTTCTGGGGGATGATTCTCACACTCACAGCAGCTGAAAACTGGGATTCCACAAACCCAGGCACCATTGCCAAGAAACAGAGGCTATATTCTAGGAAATCCCAGTTCATACTCGACATTCTGTGCATGAATTCATGCCCTGGATGTTGAGACTAAACTCACCCTAACCACAGTCTCATGGGAGCTCTTTCTGCCTATTTTCGTCCCACACTGAACTGATAACATCTGTCAACAGGAACTCTGCAGGCAGGCTAGGTAGATGACATGGTTCCTTCCCACATTCGTGTGGGAGGTCCCCTCACCATCTGCCCATCCCAAGTGGGTCCTCCTGTTTATTACCCTTGCAATACTTCTATCTCCCCTCTCTTCTAGGGGCACAAGCAACAGGATTTCGGATGCATGCAGAGGGTCCCAGGTTCAACTCCTGGCATCTCTTCTTAAAAGGATCAGGTAGCAGAAGATGCAAAAGATCTCTGCTTGAACCTTGAGATGCTGGGGAGCTGCTGCCAAAAGAAGAAGAATATCTCTGTGAACAAAGATGCTAATGCTGAATTACAGAACCAAAGTAACAATCCAAATACAAGGTTACAATATATCTTCAAAAGATCAGTCATATGCACTCTTGTGAGTTGCAGCAAACAATATCTCATTAGTGGACAGATATTGACAACACATCTCTAGAAAGGCTTCTACCAAAGCTTTGCTTCACACTTTCTTTGGTTCTTTGATATATTGTTTCAGTCACTGAGGAAGTTCTTCGAAACGGAGTTCTCAATATCCGGATCCTTCATTTATTTTTCTTCATACCTCTTCACCTCAAGAGAGAACTTTTCTACTTTTTGACATTCTTTGGACACCTCAAAGATTGCTTTTCTTCTTTAAGACATTGTTTATATGTGATTGTAACTTTGTATTTGGATTATTACTTTGGTTCTGTAAATCAGCATTAGTGTCTTTTTTCACACAGATATTATTCTTCTTTTTGCATCCTTACACTGTGTGTTCCTCTTTTGTTGTATAGGGAAGCTGCTGCCAGTCAGAGAGGACAATATTGACCTTGATAGACCAAGGATCTGATTCAGAAGAAGGCAGCTGTGTGTGTCTGTGTGTGTCTACACCCAGAGAGGAGTCCTTCCAAATATGTGAATAATACTTAGTATTTGTATGTTATTTTCCCTTCAGTGTTAGGATCTCACTGTAGCGTTCTGAAAATGGAAACCTCTGTGGGGTATAAACTGGTTGTCACACACACTTTGAAAAGAGATGTTCAGCATGTGGCATGTGCCAGCAAGAAAGTCGGGGCGTTTGGTGGAGGGTGTGTGTGGATCTATGAAAAAAATAAATCGAAACAAGAGCTTGGGTTGTGAAACTTTGAGAACAGCTGCTCTCTAAATCTTAAACTGTTGCTTGCAAAAGCTCTCAACTTTTTATTTTATAATTAACCATTTTAGAATTAGTGTTGTGCTTTTTACTTTTAACTTCCTGTTTAAGGCAAGTGCCCGTTTATCATAACATAACATAAAAGCCATTTCTCCATGTTAATGGCCACCTCTTTATTTTCAGGCTCTGGAGGACCATTTCCACAGAATGCACAAGATTTTGGCATCTCGAAGGCATCGTCCTGTTGCAGCGTGGTTGAAAACATGCTCTCAAGACACAGCAAGAGGGTCACGCACAGGGCAGAACAGGAGCCAACGCGTATCAACAGTCTGAGGAAAAGGCGGTCCTTTTTACAGACTAATTATACCTCACAAGTCAGTTTCCCTCTTGATCCACTTCACACTCAGGGAAACATTGACTTTATGAGTTACGGTGGAGAAGTTGATTTTCCTGGTGCCTCATGTTCACCAGCTGGACTTTCCATTGAGGACACTGAGAGGGACCCAGATCCTCTCAAAGCCAGACAACTAGTCCAACTGGACTCTTACAGAGAAACCAAGAATTCATCTAGCTTAATGGAGATGGAACCGGATACACTGGAAACGAAATCAGTAACCAATTCAGTCGTTTCCTCAATCTCTGCTGTGCGGTTGCCAGGTGCTCAGGAAAGTGAAAAGAGTTCAGACTTCACAACTGGCACCTTCTCTAAAGAGGAGTACGAGAGTCCTGTTATCTCTTCCTGTACACCAAGTCAGAACAGCAATTCAAATACGTCAGAAATCCCCTTTCAGCTGGAAGATATTTGCACTGAAAAGAAAGAGGACCCTACAGAAACATCTTGTAGCCTTCAGGAATGTCGTGTAGCGACCACAGAACATGAGGAAATACCAGGTTGTACATCAGAAACACCACTTGACACTGGAGTCAGCTATTTATTGATTGAGGAAATAATTCACACAACCACCAAACCCTCTCAGTCTGTGGACAGCCATCAGAACAAGCAGTTAATTTGTGAACCAACTTTGGATCCAGGTATTCCTCCTACTGACGAGGTGGAAAATCATGAACAGGTTGTGCTAGACCCCTGTGAAAGAGTCAAAGATGACTCTGCCTTGTGTGAACCCATCCAGGCATTTGAAGGGGAATTACTCCAGGAAAATACAAGCATGAGCCTGAGTGAAAATTCCTTTCAAAAATCCGGAGATCAAAAGCAATTGGGTTTCTCAAGTGCGACTGAGCTACTTTCCGACTCTGATGGCACTTCGGGGATAGTGACTCGTCTCTCCTGGCTTTCTTTTATGTCGATGGTAGATAATGCAGAACAGTGTCAGCAAAATGATGATAAATATCAAAGCATTATTGCCCCAAGCTCCCCAGATGTTAGTCAGGTCTCATTAAAAGAGGATCACATGCTTTCAGATTGCTCGAGTCCATGCATACACCACATCCCGGCCGTAACTGTGTCTCATGACAGGTCTCTGTTTGCAGAACTTGATGGTAACCAGAAAACAGAAGAGGAACTCCTCACAGATAGTGCCATGGAGTATAAAAATGAACAGCCCAGTTCAGTAGCTGTTCCCATGGAGGAGAATGTGGAACAGAGAAAATATGACCATTCGAATGGACTGGGCTACTTGCCATTTGACATTTTGTGCAAATCTGCAGGGCCTAGTGAGGAAAGTAGTGTTTCGGGTCAGTCATTTTTGCCTTCTAGCCCAACAGAAGGTGCTGAGGGCCCTGCAGTTTGCAGCCATGAAGACTCTCCGACTTTAAACGCTAAGGAAACGTTCTCACCAACACATCAAGTAGACAAATGTAGTTGCCAGTTTTCTTATGCCAGCTGTTTCCAAGGGTTAGACAACGAGTCGGTATTAGAGGACACCAGCCCAGCTTTACAAGGTGCTTCTGAGGGGCCATTAACAACCCCACCAACGAGAAGCCCCCTGTTTGTAGACTTTGCCCCTGTGAGGTCCGGTCAGGAGTGTAACAGTGTTGATGCTGAACCTAAAGACTGTAGCAGTCACGTTTGGCTTCCAGACTCTCACATTAAAGCACTGAGCCACGTCAAAGACAGAGTCCATGCCTCACCGCTTGACTTCTGCCGTTTGTTAGACCATGTGGTAGAGCTTCAGGAAACTTTAAAGCTATTCTGGGGGAACCGAACAAAACACCCCCGGGATAAGTGCTTAGCCCATTTCTTGGAAAACAAGAACACCTTGTCTGTAGAATCTCAAAGGCTGATGTCCAGTTGCCAGAAAGTTATCAAAATATGTGGGCTTTCTACAGAGATACAGGGTGCCATTCAGGAGACCTTCCGGCACCTTCTTCAGCTGACAGAAGTATGCTTCCACTTCACAAACTGTGGCCTTTGTAGCGGGAGGCACAAAGATCTCGCCATCAATCTGAAGGATGTTGTATGTAGTTATCACCAGTTTGTTCAGGCAGCACAGCAGGCCGGTGAGAAGGGCTATCCTAGCTTGAGCGTAAAACTGCTTGTGTGCCAGTATACTGCCCTCACAGCGGCCTTGTTCTGCCTCGTGCAGCAGTTCAAGGCCCCACCCTCTATGTGAGATGGAGGATGTTGCCCCAGTGACTGCACCTAATCCATTGCTTTGTGGAGAAGAACTCAGTCAAGTGTCTGCTGTTAAAACAGTTATCTCAATAAAAAAAAGCTAATCTGTAAAAACTAAAGACAATGATTTCAGCTTTCTGGTCCCATTCTTTGATGGATGTTAATGCTCAGAGGTTACATGAACTGAGGTCAGCGGGGATAACTCATTCCTCCTATTTTTGGTGCATGCTCAACTTGTTGTTTTCTCTGTGCCATAGGGTAAAGCTCACACAAGTGATGAATGTTTTTGGTGTGGCTCAGGGTCCGTTCCAAAGTTAACCACTGCAGTTGTATGCATGCAGTCCTTGGGTGTCAAGTCGACACTATCCATAAATGCTTTAGGGGCTAGCTGAGATAAAATAGGTCGCCTGGATTGGTGGCCAGAAAGGTCAGTATTGGTGTGCCAATTTGTGCAAATAAGAACCAAGGTTGAAAGTCAGCTTGCTGCCAGAATCTGTATTTGGGAGAGCCTGGCTTCCGATGCTTTGGGGAGGCAAACTGGTGGATTTTCAAAGAATGCAAAATGACAGATCATTGTTGAAACTAGATGGCTATAAAGTTGTGGGATGAATGCACCTTTTCAGCGCACCTGATTCCATCTGCCTATGCTAGTGTCCTATCAATGCACATGGCTGTCACGTGCAGGGTGCTGGTTATGCAATAGATGTGGCTTGGATGAAGTGGTGGAAAGCACTTTCCTGCTCTTAGGTGCTGGATTGCCACAGAAAGCTTCTTCCTGAAAACCCCGTCTCCTCAGATTTAGGTACTTCCCTTGAAACAAGCACTCTTCAAGCTAGATAAGTAGAGTGCATTAATGGCCATTCCCTGAGAAGCAACATCATACTGCTTAACCATTGCCTTTCTGTAAGTAGCATTAAAGCCAGAGCCCCGAATGTATCCTGTTGGCTTGTCTTCCAGTGGACCTCATGTGTATGTATTCCTAGCACTTTCTCAGTTCACGTCCTGCATTTGATGGAACAAGCAGTTGCCTGCTAAAATTTGTGCCACAATAAAACAATTACTTTACCCGCCCCCCACAGAATCTCTTTGTCGTCTTAGTTTCCATGTATAACCCTCTATTTCACTGTCAACAGTGAAGGGATGCCCAGTATTTTCAGAAAACATGAATCCTGGGAAGTCTTTTATATGCCACTTTGTCTGCTAAACGGAGCCCACCGTCTACATATTTATTCAGGTTCTCTCCTGTATGAGATGAGGCATGCATGGCAGGGCCTGATCCAGCCTTGAAGCCTTTCCCACAGTCTGAACCCTCAGACACTAACACCTAGGGATGGGCACAAACTGGCTGACAAACTAAAGTTTGTCACAAATTTTGGCTGGTTTGTAGCTAGCGAACTGAAGAACTGCCACAAACTTTCATGGATTTTGGTGCAGTTCATGGCGGTCCGTGAAGAGCAGAGAACAAACCCTACAGCTTTCTGTGGGGAGCAGAAAACAGGCTTTAAATGGGTCGGAGCCATTTAAACCAAACAGATGAGTAGTGCTCCTGCTGCTCAAAGACACCTGCTTTTGCTCCCCGTGAAAAGCCATGGGGAGCAGTAAGCAGGGATTTAAACTTTAAGTGGCTCACAAATTGATATGAACCAGGTTGGTTTGCCAGTCAGCTTCCCTCTTTGTATGGGTTCATGGTCCAGTTCATGCCCATCCCTAGCAACACCCTTGTATGGATTTCCTCATGTTTATGACAGCCGTTTTTCCTGGAGTCTAAGCTTTGATTTCTGACAAAGTATGGTCAGTGGCTGAAGATTTTCCCGCAAGCTAAGCATGCCCTGTGGCTTTCTCTTTGGTGGATCCTCTTGTGTCAAATAAGGAATGGACTCTGATGGAAGACTTCCTCCTAAGTCGAGCAAGCACACAGTTTCTTTCCTACACAGATTCTTTCATGTGTGACAAAGAGTGCTTGCTAATTAAGTGCTTCCCACAATCAGAGCAGTTTATCTTGGGTTCTTTTATCCTGCTCACTCTTGTAAATCACCCTGTGAAAACTTACTTTCAGACAGATCCTTGCGGCCATCTCCAGAACGGATGAAGTACAGAATAAGCATTGCGAGGCTGAGTATCAATCTCATTGTTCTTGGGGGTAGCTGCACCTGAAGCCGTCGGTGTCTAATAGTACCCCTCATGAAGCCTTGGTTTCCTCCTCTTTACATTCAGTACAAGCTTGGTTTTCAATACAAGTACAAGTTGTTCCACTGGAGAGCTGTTATAGCATGGCTGCCGAGAGCTGAGAACCTGGTTCAAAACTCTCAGGTTGGCCATGGACTTGCAAGACGATCTTAGCAAACTGCCACTCCCTCAGCCTCTGCCTCCCTCCCCAGTAAAGACACAATAATTACAAACTTTACAGAATTGCTGTAAGGTCTGAATTAATATATGCGAACACTTAAAATGCAATATATAAAAGCCACAAATTATTACCATTATGAACTCGTTTTGCATTTGAGTGGTGTCCCCCCGCCCCTGCAACACAAAACCAATATGATCTCTGTGTAGGCCCTGAATGGCCACTAAGGGTTCTACTTGTGGTGGGGAATTCACTCCCACCCCATGTCACACTCACAACCTACACAGAGATCGCTCAAGATATTTTGATACCAGAGACAGAAAAAGGGTGCCCCTTGTGATGATACAAAAAAGTATGGTGGTGGACACTAAATAATGGGCAATGTTTGATAGTATTGTAAACCTGGTAGCTGGAGTGGCCTTGCTTCATGCTGGCCCTGAACATACACACCAGGGCTGTGTGTGAACCCTCACATACTGACATCATCCACCGTCAGACATGTCACGAGTATCTTCAGATGTAACAACTAGATGAGCACAGAAAGCAGGCTGGTCTGATCAAATCATGGTGCAACATAATCTCCTTCCATGACCAGGCCAGCCATGCTCCAACTATGCTCACTTCAGGAGGAGATGAGTTAGTGAGGGAGAGGGTCATAATCATTGCTTTGTCCCTGATCTTGAATCAGATGGGGTATGGAAACAGAGCTTCCACAACGCTTGTATCCAGCCAAAAACAGGCATATTCTGCTCCCCAAAGCACATACAACTTTTCCCTCGCAATACTAGGTGGTAGCAACTGTTTACAGCCCCGCCTCACGAGCCGTTGCGGTAACTCTTCTGGAACAGTGTAGGCCTAAGGACTGTACTCACGTGCGGCCCTTTCCCCATTAACTTTGACAGAGAGCGTCTGAACACATTCAGCTGTCTCTCACCCGGTGTTATTTTTTCAACAAAGATTCAGTACATCACTTTTCCAGAAGTACCTCTTTAAACCTGGTAAGACACAGCAATTGCTCTCTTTGCCACTCCTACTCCATTAGTTCTTTTCCTCAGTACTGTTAATATACCCATTAATTAGAGTTGGCCTACCATAAATGGGAGTGGGGGTGGGTTAAGGGCAGGATAGGAGCTCTGTACGTGCTGTATGAGGGAAGACCTTTTTTTTTAGTTTAATATTCAAGCCAGCATTAGTCTGCAGTGACAAAAGATAACTGGCGTCTGGTGGCACCTCAAAGACCTAACAAAATGCATCAGGTTTCTTGAGTCAAAGCTCACTTCATCAAATGCACAGCTATTATTTTAATGTGTTTTACTGTGCAGTTTGCTGGATATATATGTATGTGTAAGTGCCTCAGCAACGGGCTTTCAAGGCAAGTGAGAAGCAGAGGTGGTTTACCCTTGCCTGCCTTCACAGACTCTTCACAAGTCTAGCTCACCACTAGAACAGAGAGCCAGTCTGCTGTAGTGGTTAAGTGCGCGGACTCTAATCTGGGAGAACCGAGTTTGATTCCCCACTCCTCCACTTGCACCTGGCTGGATGACCTTGGGCAAGCCATAGTTCTGATAAGAGCTACTTCACAGGGTGTCTGCTGTGGGGAGGGGAAGGGAAAGGAGATTGTAAGCCGCTCTGAGACTCCTCTGGGTAGTGAAGGGCGGGGTATAAATCCAATCTCTTCTTCTTCTTCTTCCTTGGCAGTCCCCCGATCCAAGTACTGACCCTGCTTATCTTCCAAGATCAGGCTATAACATGCTGCTCTCCCTCACAGCCCACTCTTTACTGTTTAAATCCTTACACTAAATAAATCATGATCGTAGAGGAGGAGGAGGAGGAGACTGGATTTCTACCCCTCCCTTCACTTGGTGTCTTAGAACGGTTTACAATCTCCTTCCCTTCCTCTCCCCACAACAGACACCCTGTGTGAGGTAGGCAAGGCTGAGAGAGTGCTGAGAGAATTGTGACTGGCCCAAGGTCAACCGGCAGCTGCATGTGGAGGAGTGGGAAATCCAAGCCAGTTCTCCCAGATTACAGTCTGTGCTCCTAACCAAACTGGGGCCCCCCCCCGGGGGGGGGGCACTGGCTGACATGTTAGTCTAATACAGCATTAAAGTTGAGAGCCAGTTTTGTGTAGTGGATAAGAGCGGTGGACTCTAATCTGGAGAACCGGGTTCGATTCCCCACTCCTCCACATAAAGCCAGCTGGGTGACCTTAGGCTAGTCACAGTTATCTCAGAGCTCTCTAAGCCCCTAAAAAAACCCAAGTCTAGCTCACCACTAGCACAACACAGGAGCTAGAGCTTGCGGCTGCCAGACAATCCTAGGATCTCCTGGCTGTTCTACACACAATGCTATAAGATCATTATTTTGTCCTGACCTGGATAGCCCAGGCAAGCCTGATCTTGTCAGAAGCTAAGCAGGGCTGATCCAGGCAAGTGCTTGGCTGGGAGACCTCCTTGGAATACCAACAGTCAGGAGGCGGGGGCAGGCTTTATTCAGCCACCTCTCTGAACATCCTCCAGGCCCCCAGTAGGGGTCAGCCCCCAGAGGTTGCCATGAATTCCAGATGCACACACATACAAATGCACAAAAAATACAAAAAATATATAGTTATTTTTAGCATTCAAGTTTTTTAAACAAATGTTTATGTTGCTTTTCAATTTAAACAAGGTTCTGTATAGTATACCAAAGGGAGGGGGAGAGAAAATCTTGTCCTTGGAGGCCCACAATTAATGTTGATGTAAAAGAAATCAATAGAAGATTTTAATCCCTTCTCCTAAAACAAATTCACCAAAACAGGCAAATCGATTGGTCTGCATAGCTTCTAAGAAACGGAAGTGGAGATGAGTCCTCTAAACTGCTGAAGATAGAGTCCCCCGCAGACTCCTTTTGTCACCGAGTTGCTTCTCGAAGGACGTATCCTTTCCCAGGAGAAACTGCAGCTTTAAGAGCTTCTGCCCAACTCTTGGTCTCATAGTATGTTGATAAGGCATCAAACACTATGGAAAATAAATCAAGAAATACAAAGATCCTTTGGAACTCTTCCGAGGGTACAAAATATGGAAGATGAACATTAGTGTACTGATGTTATCCCAGCTACCAGCAGAAATGCCTTGCAGAGATCCAGAGAGGTGCCTGAACAAAGTTAGCAAATATCTGTTGTCTTAACATGAAGGACCCTTAAGGCAGACAAATCCTTTTCAGAGCCCTGTTATACTGTAGCCTTTCCCACAGCAGAGTTTCACGAATTTAATGCTCTCAGGACAGCTGCAATGCTGTAAGCCTGTGGTAGTCCTATCATTTTAGAGCAGTGAAGCTGCCTCAGGCCTGTAGCTATGGTGGGCTTTCTTAAGGGCACAGCCCCACAAGAATTTCTCCTGTAAATGCTTTTTTCAATCATTTTAAAACTTTTTTTAAAGGAGCATGTGCTCCTTTAAGCACACTGGGGTGCTGTAGTTGACTAATTCCTGCAGTGAGGAAGGGGGTTGGAGTAGGTGACCTCTAGGATCCCTTCTAACTCTGTGTCAAGAAACTGGTCTCCTTTAAGAGAGTTTTTCTACCTAAGTGTTAGCTTTCTTGACTATAGAAGTCATCACCCCCACCTGCAGCTTGTTCTTAGAATTGTTGCTTAGGCTGGCAGAAGTGATTAACTTGCAGCAGCTGAGAACTGTCATCTAAAGTGGTTGACAGCTTGCAATTTAGAAATCTAGCCTGGTAACAGCTTTCTATTGGCGAAATGGCTTTTCTTTCTGCACTGAGAACTTCAGCCCCACCAGAAAAAAAATTGCCCCATAAGCCACAAAATCCTGGCTATGGGCCTGAACTGCCTTCTACTGAATCAGACCCTTGGTCCAACCAAGTCAGTCAGTCTGGTCTGCTTAGACTGGCAGTGGCTCTCCAGGGCCTCAAGCAGAGGTCTCTCACATCACCTCCTCCCTGATCCCTTTAACTGGAGATGCTGGGGACTGAACCTGGGACCTTTGGCATGCTAAGCAAATGCTCTACCACTGAGCCATGATCCCTCCTCAGACAGGTTTGGTTTTAAAACAACAGGTATTTATTTCACCAAGGAAAACAAAACAAAACAAATGTGGACAATAACCAGCCAAATGTAAGCACTTTTAGAAGGCCCATTGAGTTCATTGTTTATCTTTGTCCCAGTGAAATCAACAGAACCTGATATTACTAAACTCATTTTTAAACTCCCAATGCAGATAGTATTTTGTTACTCAGAGTGGATCTAGACGACAAGCAATATTGGAGCTGTCAAGTACTTTTCTTTCTGCTGCACCAGACCCACGGAAGGGTTTTGTTTTGTTTTTTTAATTCTAACCCCAACGGTATACAGCCACTGTGTGTAGTGGTTACTGCAGTAGTGTCGGTGTGCTGGAGTGGTTAGAATGGGGGATCCCCAGCCTTTCTAAGCCTGTGGGCACATCTGGAATTCAGACACAAGGAAGTGGGCACAAATGCAATACGGTCGTCATGGGAGGTGGAACCAACTACCAAATGGCTGCCACGGAAGGCAGATCCACAGACAAAGGAAGTCCGAGCGCAAGGCACAGAAGGAGTAATTAAAATAACATTTCTGTGGCAGGTACCATAACAGTGTTGGCTTTATGCTGTTTCTCACTGCTCTTTCCCTGGGTTTTTTTTTCCAGTTTGCACAGCCAATCAGATCTCCAGTGGCCAAACAGAAACCCAGTGGGACAGGAGACGCACCTGGCCCCACCCACTTTCTAAAAGCACTTGTCAGGCATAAAGAAAGGTGTCGATGGGCACCATGGTGCCCATGGATCCTACACTGGGAACTGCTGGGTTAGAATGTTGAATTAGGAACGGGGAGATCCTCCACCTGGAGACTCTCCAAATCCACCCTCCACCTTCAAGCTGACCGGGTCACCCTGGAACAGGTACTCTCTTCTCAGCCTCACTGACCTCACAAGATTGTTGTGAGGATCAAATGGGGAAGGGACGAGAACGCGTGCTGCCCTGAGCTCCATAGAGGAAGGGTGGGGTCCAAATGTACAAGCCAGAGAGACGGCACTAGTCCATATGATCCCTCTCCATGTGAAACCAGCAGCAGGCTGTGCTACAAAGTTGGGCTGGTGGTCTCCAGCTTACAGAATATACTCCACTGAGTGTCCGTGAAAGAGCATAAGAGCCTCACCTTGGTTGATTGCCAAAGTCGTTGAGTGATAGTTTTTGGCATTGACTTTCTTTACCATGTACTCTTGGATCGGTAGGCGTGCCGTCTGTAGGTGTCGCTCCTGGGCATTCTGGAAGGTCAGTCTCTACAAATGAAAAGACTTTACGTGAAGTAAAGAATCATACAAACCAATCCCTTGCGGCCTGTTTGCGAGTCATGCCATGTGCCAAAGCTGCCAAAGGACTGTAGCTGTTCTGACAGCTACTACAGTCACTCGCACAGAGAGCTCTCGTTTGGTCCTCTTACTGCTACCTATTCATTATTTTGCCCTCCCCCCAGCATCTGGCTTCATACAGCAGCAAAAGTCACAGTGACTCTGAACAACTGCTGAATGGTGCGATCAAATGTACAAGAGAACAGAACATAATACAAGTCCTATTGGAGCAGGTCAAGGACCAGTCTTGTCCAGCATCCAGCCCATCCAGATGCCTACAAGTCGGATACTAAGTTAACAACAATCTCTTGTTGTTTGTGTACCACATCTGGTAGTCAGAAATACAGTGCCCCTGAACATGGACTTTCTATTTTGCTACCATGGCTAAATGCCATGGAAAAAGGAATTTGGGCAATCCTTGCTGAACTTGCACATTCTGCACAATTGTTAAAGGAATGGGGTATGTCTAGGGATTCCCAATCAACTGCTGGTTCGGCTCATGTCCTGTTCACCAGTTGCAAACAGGGAGCCAGTTTTTCAATGAACTGTGTGTTGGCCCATACACATTCTGCAATCAGCATGTCAGATAGGGCAATCAACTTTTCATGCATATGTGTTTTCACGCAGCACAATGGAGTTCTGCTTCCCTCCTCCTGTCGCATTCCTGCTCCACTTGACAGGTGATTGATTAAACAAATGGTTAAACCATTACAAATCTTATAAGGTGCTCACAAATAAAGGCTTTGTTCACACAAAATCCTACTGTTGGTCGTTCATCTTAGCAGTCCTTGGTAGTAATAATGGCTGCCGAGCTGTTTGGATTGGCAGCATTTTTCACAATTGCCCAGTTTTGAAAATACCTGGGCCAGTGCAAAAAAACATGCTGCCAATGCAAACAGCCCAGTAGGCATTATTGTTACTAAGGACTACTAAGATGAACCTGTTCTGCAGGCACTCCTATTGGTCAGTGCCAAACCAGACAGTCCTGGTGATGGTCTAATGTTCAACAGGCACAGTCAAACAAGGTAAGTTCAACTTGAAATTCACGGCATCCCTAGTTACATCTGGTCACCACGGGGGGGGGTTTAGCTACTAGGACCTCCACAAATAGTCCCAGTGGGATGATGGCACTGGAGCTACGCTGCCCAGCCTGGGGAAGGAGATGTACTTGACCCTGCCAAGTAAAATGCCATGCAGTGGCTCTCAGCCCAAGCCTTGTGTGGAAACGAGGCACCTGACCAAGCCCAGCATAGAGCTAAGTAGGCGAGCTCTTTCTCCCTCCCCACTTTTGGGGGTGAGATATGGTCAAGTCGCAGCTAACTTACAGCAACCCCATACGATTTTTAAGGCAAGAGACATTCAGAGGTGGTTTGCCACTGCCTGCCTCTGCATAGCAACCCTGGTATTCCTTAGTGATCTCCCATTCAAATACTGACCAGGGCTGACCCTGCTTCACTTCTGAGACCTGACAAGATTGGGTTAGCCTGGGCTATCCAGGTCAGGGTGGGGCAGGGCCATTTTGATCCAGTCCATCCCTATTGTAGATGTTGCAGTGCTGCCTTGCAGTCACAAGAAATTGAGTGGAGGGATAAGATGCTATACCTACTAAAAAGTGCTCTTCTGTACAATTTGAAGGCACAAGAACCCTCCCTCCTCCTCTGCATCCAGTCTCCCCTCTTACTGGATTTCTTGTCCATTCCTTCTGAAGCATCAACACCACCCAGGGTAAGAAAGCAGGATTTGGGGAGCTTTTGGTAAAGACTCCCAACACTGATTAATTTTAGGGGGTCTTCACATCTAGAGCCAGTCTGGTGTAGTGGTTAAGTGCGCAGACTCTAATTTTGGAGAACCGGGTTTGATTCCCCACTCCTCCACTTGCACCTGCTGATGTGACCTTGGGTCATTCACAAGTTCTGGCACAGCTGTTTTTGAAAAAGAGCAGTTTGTGTCAGAGCTCTCTCAGCCCCGCTTACCTCACAGGGTGTCTGTTGTGGGGAGGGGAAGGGAGAGGAGTTTGTAAGCCACTCTGAGACTCCAAGTGAAGGGCAGGGTATAAATCCAATCTCCTCCTCTTCTTCTTCTTCTTGCGATTTCTGCATGAACTTAGATAATTATACGTACAGCTCACCTTTTGAATGCTTTCATCTACCAGCCCACCAAGGATATACACTTTGTGTGGATCAATGTCCTCCAGACCTCGAAAAGAAAAGGACATGAGCATATATAAGCCAGTGATCCAATCACACCAGAATAGTAACAAAAACACACACAGATAGAGAAGTTTCATTACAAACATGAGAATGGTATACTTTCATTGCATGTACAGTATCATGCTCGGGAAGGTTTGGGTATATGGGTGCGCGCTTTGTTGCAGAAATGATATCCACTTACTGTACATTCCAGCTTTGCCTTTAGTGTTCTTAGAAATGTGTCTTAGGGCAGAATTCTTTATTAACAGAAACATAGGGTTGCCACTGAAAATGGCATCATAAGAACATAAGAGAAGTCAATGTTGGATCAGGCCAATGGCCCATCCAGTCCAACACTCTGTCACACAGTGGCCAAAAATACCAGGTGCCATCAGGCGGTCCAGCAGTGGGGCCAGGACACCAGAAGCCCTCCCACTGTTGCCCCCCCCCAAGCACCAAGAACACAGAGCATCACTTGGCCCAGCCTGAGAGTTCCTAACTGTACCTTGTGGCTAATAGCCACTGATGGGCCTCTGCTCCATATGTCTATTCAATTCCCTCTTGAAGCTGTCCATGCTTGTAGCCGCCGCCACCTCCTGTGGCAGTGAATTCCATGTGTTAATCACTCTTTGGGTGAAGAAGTATCCCTATATCAACTCCTTTGAAACACATTTATTTTTTATTTACTTCATTTGTACCTCGCCTTTCTGCCCAATGGGGACCCAAAGCAGCTTATGC
Organism: Gekko gecko; assembly: GCA_029375565.1. NCBI lineage: Eukaryota > Metazoa > Chordata > Lepidosauria > Squamata > Gekkonidae > Gekko > Gekko gecko. Next base: position 152,285,053 of record JAPDNY010000007.1, read on the forward strand.
CATTCTCTCCTCTGTTTTATCCTCACAACAACCCTGTGGAGTAGATCAGGCAGAAAGAGTGTGACTGGCTCAAAGTCTCCCAGTGAGCTCCCATGGCACAAGTGGGGATTTGAACCTGGGTCTCCCAGATGCTAGCCCAACACTCTTAACCAGTAATTTTCTCACATCCTGATGACATCAGAGGGCTCCCCACCCAACCCATCAGCACCAGCCAATGATATGGCATGTGAGTAGAGAAAAGCACTGGAATTGCCTATCAATCACAATGTCAGAAAATGTTTCATTATATTAACGGTCAAGGAAATGTTCCAGCTATGCCAAAGGCAGATGTGCCAGTGCATGTGTTTAAGGTCTGGGCATAACAAAGGCAAAAGTTGAAGACAACTCACTTTAAGAATAGGCAAAAAAATTCTAAAACCTATTCAAAATAATTAAAAAACTTAACAGGAGTCTTTAGCCTCAGAGGCACAACATACCTTCCTCAGCATCTGGAGTGAGGTAAACAATTGTTTCTAATGGAAATAGGTCAAGGTAACTTTCTGGTGTGACATCAATCTGAAAAATAATGTAACAGCCATGTAAGAGATTTTTAAAAAAGCTTTGGAGAGAGGCATCTGGCCAGGGCTGTGTACATTTTAGTGCATTGAAACCAATACGACTTCTTCACCATTTTTACCCAATCAGATATTTTCTGAATGGTGAAAAGAGATTGTTAAGCTCAAAAGTACGTATTTTAGAGTCACTAAAATGCTTTCCTAATCACACTGGAAAATACATATCCAGAGAATAAAATGAGTGTTTATTTTGTGCTCAAACGTCGGCAGCTCCCCAAAAATATGGGCATTTCCAGGATTAATTATCACAAAATCCAGTGATTCCCCCCCCTTTCCACCTCTTCACCTTTATTGTCATTATTCATTCCACCTTTGCCTCTCATATCTCCACCTTCAGAAAATTTTTGAAATGATACATGTTGAAGCACGGGATCTTAGCTTTAAATACACACTAACAGGGTCTGAATTGGCAAGAACAGACAAGGAAAGAAATCTTGGGATCACGGCTGACAGCACTATGAAAAGTACTTTACATGGTGTCCAACAGTAACAAAAGAGGCCAATTCAACACTTGCAACTGTTAAGAAAGGGGCTGAGGGTAAAACAGCTAATATTATAATCCCTGACCTGGGTGGCCCCGGCTAGCTCAATCTCATCAAATCTTGGAAGGAAAGCAGGGTTGACCCTGGTTAGTATTTGGATGGCAGACTACCAAAGGAATCCAGAGTCGCTATGCGGAGGCAGTCCGTGGCAAACCACCTCTGAACATCTCTGGCCTTGAAAGCCCTGTGGGGTCACCATAAGTCGCCTGCCACTTGACAGCAGTTTCCACCACCAATATTGTAATGCCTTTGTATGGCCTCATTCAGAATTTTGTGTACTGTTCTGGTAGCCATTCTTTTTTAAAAAAAGGGCACTGGAGTGCAGAAAAGGGCAACCAAAAATGACCAAGAGGTTGGAACACCTTCCCAGCGAGGGAAGGCGGAGACTCCTGGACTCTTGTTAGTTTAGAGAAAAGACAATTTGGTGGATTGATAAAATCATATGCCGGAAGAAGAAGATTAACAGAGATAATTGTTTCGCCCTCTCTCATAATACTAGAATTCAGGGGCCCCCACATGAAGCTGATGAGCAGCAGATTCGGGCCAGACCAAAGGAAGTCCACCTTCAAAGACCAATCAGCTTCCTCAGGGTGGCTCCTAGTGCAGTTGGCTTCAGTTGGGGACTAGACAGATTCATGGGGCAGAGGCCCATCAATGGCTCCTAGCCATGGGGACTGAAGGAAAGCCTCCTCATCCAGGGGAGTAACCCTCTGAACACCAGCGCTTGGAGGCAAGATGAGGGGATGAGGGGAGGCTTTGGGTTAGTTCATCGTTTTCACTTCAGACATTCACTTTTTAAAAATACTTACAAGGTAATTGCTAAACCCATCATTCATCCTTAGGCACTCTGCGGCGATTGGACTGTTTTGGACAAACCCAGTGAGGTGCAGCCAAAAGGGCTTCAGGGATTTTTTGTTAGCTCCATACAGCCTTCTTATCTGAGCAGCAAGGCGGCTTATTTCCTTCCAAAAAACAAAAAGAGAGCAAATTGGAATAATCTCAAAAAATGCCGGTTTTCTGCTTCTTTTCTGCCCATATACCTTTCAGATCTAAAGTTTTCGTTACATTCCTGGCTGCCACAGCCTCTGCATGGACCCTGCAGTATGAGGGATGCCGTGGATTTGGACAAAATACTCCAGACTTAACTAGGTACCTCCCCATACCATTCCTCTCTAATAAAACAGACAATGGGGGTCTAGCTTTTTCTATATTTTAGTAACCTACTTAGAACTCATAAGTGGAGAGATAGTATGAGGTAGGTAAGTAATAAAACAGATGTAGCGATATAAATTTGTTTCCCCGCTGTAACTCTCTTTCCTCAAGTTTCCCCCAACCACACATAACAGGGAAAACTCTGCCGCTTCCCCACGTAGTCCCGCAGAACAGATGCAGTCAACTCTTGAGTTGTGCATAACAACCGAATCTTTGGGTCCTTCCAGTGCAACAATGACTTTTCCAGTCTTTCACATTTTTAGAAAAGCGAGGTGTGTGTATAAATAAATAAAAGAGGGAAATGCTAGACAACGTTGATAGCCAGGACTTAGCTAGGTGAAGGAAATGAAGCTGGAAAGAGACCACATGGAGGCACCCAAGTCATAGACGAAAGTTCCAAAATAAGCCTTTGATTAGAGCTCCTGTCCTATCTAACAGAATGATCCGTAACCCCTTTGACCCCACACTTGGGGGGGGGGGGCAAAAAAATGTCTGAATGCTCCCAGCCTCCCAGATCTTTCCACCACTCAACTCTTTCCAGGGCTTCTAAACTTAGCAATGTCAAGAAGATTTCAGCTTGTCACACTAATTCTGAAAGAGCGGGCAGTTTGCGTTTTATTTTTCCGTAATATGGAAAGCCACCCAAATGTTTAGTCTCCTCCTCCCAGAATTCCTGAGCAGTACAGTTCGGCAACAGATACGTCACAAGGAATGGCTGGAGGAACCTCGTAGTTCTTCTAAGACTCTAATTATGTAGTTAGCAGGTGATGCCCAGCAGCAGAACCATAAGACCCAACTGAGAATAAAAGGGAAGGGGGGGAGAATCTACTTTCCTCTGCTTTTTCTACCTTTTTAGTCATGTGAGTGGTCATACTCAGGTCAACACACAACCGAGGGCCTGTCTTCTTGGCTCCCAGAAGGCGCTCTCTTGTGATCCCTTTTAAATCTCGCTTACTGAGTTGGGGGGCTGGATCTGAAACACAGAAGGTGAGGGAATGGGTAAGTTACGCGGGCAAGGCTGCCAGGCGGAGGGAACAGAAAAATGTAAGTGGATGGGAGCGATGGAAAGGCACTGCAGGCACATCAAGGGGGGGTGAGAGAAGACAAGTAAGAAAGAGAGGGGGAAGAGGGAAATCAGATACCCCTTCTAGCAGTTCCTCGCAGATTCCCCCATTCCTGTGTGCATAAAGCTTATCTGAATTTCTTGAATATTCAACTTATTCAAGTAACCACACGGCCAGTCACTCCCCCCCCATAATGTGGTTAATGTGTTATGTATGGCTGTACAAAACTCTGAGTCCAGTGGCACCTTTAAGACCAACAATGTTTTATTCAAGGTATAAGCTTTCATGTGCACGCACACTTCCTCAGATGCTTGCACACGAAAGCGTATGCCTTGAATAAAACTCTGTTGGTTCTAAAGCTGCCACTGGACTCAAACTTTGTCCTGTACAAAACTCTGTCCTGGATTGCATAAGCTATTGGTATACAGCAAATCTTAGAAGAAACTAATTGTTGAGAAAAGTAGGTGGGTTCTCTAGAAGACCAGCTGTGTAGTTTGCAGTCCAGTGCAATCGCACAGAGCGCAGCAACATCTGGGGTTTTCAAATTTCTAAACTCATTTTGGCATTGACCTGCCGGCCAAAGCTTATGGGCAATCTTCTAAGACATCCTCATATGACTCACAGCACTGACCAGGTCTGCTGGTCTTCAGGATCGCCCTGTGTGAACAGAGCATGCCCCCTAAAGCATTGCTGACAGTAGGAATTCTATGCCTGGAAGCACCCAACTACTTTTAATTTTAAAATGGCAGCTGCACAAGTCTATAGCTTGAGACCACAGTGTCAAGCTCAGGCCTTACTTTCGATTTCCTTCAGTCCTGTTTCTCCTCACATTCACTTGTCGTGTTAGATTCCTGGGGGGAGGGGGTGTTGTTGGAGTGCATGGGAGCAGAGGCTGTAACTTTCTTGAAGCTGCACCCCGAGGGATGGTTCCCTTGGGACTGACCTTGGAGATCTTTATGCCAGCCTAGGTTTAAATAGGGCACCGTATATCTGTCTGTGTTGCCATAGAAATGCAGAGGTTAGGTTTGACGTATGAGCGTGTGGAATCTTTATGCTTTACCTATATCTTGTAGTTTCCCGCGGTTTTCTTGAGTCTTAACAAAAGCTCTTGAACCCACAGCATCATATCTCTAATAAAGCATTACACTGCAAATAGTGTGTGTAGAGAGTGAATTGACTGGGGACCTGACACACAGTTGGGATACTTAACACTTTCCCACAACACCACTATCCCAAGCAGAAATGACTCCAAATGTTGCTTGTATGTTCCACAGGCTCGTTTCAGCTCAGAACAAAGGTGCAGGGAAGGGAGAGGGTTCCCTCACCCCACCCCTCTCCACTGTTATCCCAACATGAACTGGAGACCCATGGGTGCGAATTAAAAGAGAGGGGGAATTGCTGGAGAGTCCTGATCATGCATCTCCCAAGATCTCCCAAAGCTCAGCCTTTAGGATTTTACATTGTACCTCTTTCGTCAGCAAGTTTAGCTCTACGCCGTTCTCTCTCACGTTTCCGTTTCCTCTTCTTTGCCGAAATTATCTTCTCCCAGTTTCTCTGCTTCCTTAAAACATTTCTCTTAATGGAAAGAAGAGAAAATTCTAAAGGGACTCATACAGAGAACATAGGAGTGTCTTATCAAAACTGGAAATGTAGCATCTTTTTTAAAAAAACAAATCTCTAAATTTTTCACCTGTCTATTCAAACACAACAGACACTTAACAATTATGCACAGGTACTGGCTATTTACCTTCATTGCTCTTCTATCAAACCATAGCTAGAATTCATTATCTTTACGAAGGAAGAAAGGCATACCTACAAGGACATTTTTTTACCCACTGCCAGTGTGGTGTAGTGGTTAGAGGGCTGGACCAGGATTTGGGAAACCCAGGTTCAAATTCTTATTCATTCAGTCACACATTCTCAACCTAACCTACCCCACAGGGTTGTTGTGAGAATAAACTGAAGGAGGGGAGAATGCTGTTAGCCACTTTGGGTTCCCATTGGGATGAAAAGCAGGGCAAAAATGCAGTATATAAATATGATCCCAGTTCAAAATGTAATGGCTAACCAGCCAAGAACAGAAAGAATGGAAACCACTTGGCTGGGCAAGCAGGCAGTGACAACAGCTGTTCATGCAGCATTATTATGGCTGCACAGCACCATCCATTCATTTTCAAATGTAGCACATCTTTCTCACGCAGTACGTACCGAACACCCAGTCTCATTTCCTGGGAAGTGACTCCTGACGCTTTCACAGCTTGTATCAATCTGCAGGAGCCCAAAAGCATCCCAGAGGTCTTCTCCATTTCCCTGGCAAGCAACTCCATATTCTGGCTGGCGATTACACAGGTCTCTGCAGGCACTTTCCTCTGCTTCACATTCAGGGTAGGTCATCATTTCTCTGTGCCCTTGTAGGCTGGTTTGGGGAGGAGGGAAGGAGGAAAATGAACAAAGAACAAAAACCAGTGTTAACCTGACAGAGTCATATTGCCCCTCTTAGCAACATTTGCTGCCAGCTAGAAGAAGATGCCTTTTCCCAAGCCAGACAATTGCTCCTTCTACTTCACGAGGATCTTCTCCAGTTGGCAGGAGTTCTCCAGAATCTCAGACTTCCAGCTTGCTCACTGTATGGGGTGGGACTGTGGCTCAGGGGTAGACCTGCTACTCTCCATGAAGAAGGTCCCAGATTCAATCTCCAGTTAGAAAGGTCAGGTAGTGGGTGACATGAAAGAGCTCCACGTGAGACCTCAAAGAGCTGCTGCCAGTCAGGGTAGGCAACACTTGACCTTAGGTCTGACAAGGCCCGTAGCCACGGTGGTGGGAAAGTGGGTGGTGCCCCATCCAACATTTGTCATGCTCCTCCAATCAGCATTAGGGATTGGTGTGAAATCTGTCATACATATTTCAGGTACAAATTTTGTATGTTAAAAAAGGAAGGAGTTGAGGTAAAAAGTTTGAATCCTGTCATAAATCTTCCAGTTGCTGATCTTTCCCATTTGTTGGGTGGCATGTTAGAAGCCTTGAGTTAGTGACTTACAGAGAAAAGAAGGTTGTATTTCAGGTTTCAGTAACTGGAAGAAGTCTCTCATACTTCTTTAATTCTGCAAACTATGTAAACAGTTGCTTGGGAGGGCATTTTTATAAAGCTTCTACGGAACAGGACTGTACTCTATGTCCCAGTGTATGCTAGATATTATTGCCCAATTCCTCAGGGATCTTGTGCAATTCCACAGGGCCTGTAAGGCAGGGATGTTCCACCAGACATTTGGTTGAGGACAACTTACATCATGGCTGGCACCCTTCCCGGACCTCTGTCCCCTGAAGGATTTAGTTCCTTCCCACCCCATACCCATGAGGCACGCAAAGGCTGGAAATGGGACGGAACCTTAAAAAAAATTCACCACTTGATTTTCATTAATGAATTATATGTGCTGCAAATGGTTTTTATTGTTTTAATTCTGCACATCACCTAGAGCCCCACAGTTGTGGAGATTAGGCGATCCAAAAATGTAATCAAATACATAAATAAATAAATAGATTTGTTGTATGTTCTGTCATGCGTTCACTATAGCACTGAATTAGAGGATGCCTCACAATAGTGCTGCAGTCATTGTAATAGGTGGAGCTGCCCTACAGAGAGGTTCGTGTAGAGAGAGGAAGGGAGCCACACAGACAGGCTGGGCCCCAGGAATCCTCCCAGTCTACTTGGAATTCTCACAGGCTATGGAAAGTTCCAGTGGCATTGTATAAACTCCTGCACACTACTGTGTGGAGCATAATACATGCAAATTACAGCATTTGATAGATGTAAGCATGGAACACACTTGAAGAAGGCAAGGAGAGTATTCAAATAGTAAATCAGCTCATGGATCTTTATGAAACACAAACATAGAAAGCTGATTCACAGAGTCAGACAACAGGTCTGTTCAGTCCTCTATTGCATGCTCTGGTTAGACTCAAGCAAAGGTTTCATACAGTCCAGAGATTCTTTTGAGCAGAGACGGAACTTGGAACCTTGTGAAAGAAAGGCTTGCCTTTGATCACTGAATTAAGGCCCCTTCCCGTATTTATTTATTATACAATTTATGTTTGTATATTTGACAGACACATTCCAATAAAGTACATTTGATCTACCGGTAATTTAAAAACAAAACAAAAAGGCTGCATTCACCAATTGTTCTGAGAAATTTGTTTTCCTGAAGGATAAAACAGGCAGTTAGTTCTGAAACAAACCCATCAGGGACTGCCCCAATCCTAAATACATTTCCTTGCAAGTAAAACCCCATTGACTTCATAGGTCTAGTCTCTGAAAATAGATCCAGGGCTGGTTCACACATATACAATTTAGTTAATTGTTTTATTTATTTATTTGATTTATATCCCACTTTCCCCGCCAAAGCGGGCTCAGGGCAGCTTACAAACATTTCATAAAGTACAATTAAATACAATTAAAAACCTATCATAGGCATATAAATTACTCAAGGATTGCAGCACCAAGTGGCAATCTGTATACTGAAATGTACCACAATGGATCAGGCCATAGCCCACAGAGACAGACGTCTGATATCACCTCTGATATATTGCTTTTTCTGCAGTGGCACCCATTCATGCATTCATTCAGTATTAAGCAAATAAACTCTAAGAAAAAAAAATGATACCCAGGGCAAAGTGAACCAACGCAGAACACACGCATGAAATCGTGCACTCAAAAGAAATGGGCCCCATTCAACATGGAATAACATAATACATTATAACATGGATATATGGATATAATGCCATGCGGTGGAAAATGCTGTGAAGTCACAGCTGATTTACCGCGATCTCCTGAGGTTTTCAAAGCAAGAGAGGTTCAGAGGCGGTTTGCCATTGCCCGCCTCCCCGTCACAAATCTAATATTCCTTGGAGGTCTCCCATCCAAATAATAGCCAGAGCCAACCGTGCTGAGCTTCCGAGATCTGCCGAGATCGGGCTAGCCTGTGTTGTACAGGTCGGAGCTAAACTCCCATAGCAGGTCCCTAAAAATACATTAAAACCGGCTTCGACCCACGTGCATTCAACATTCACATCGCTAAGGCAGTTACTAACATTAAAGATCAGCGTTTGTAACTTACGTCTCCAGAAAGCTAAATAAAGGCAGGAGAATATACTACAGTCGGCTCTTCCATCAGCAGAAACTGAACGCGATTTCAGAAACAAGAATTGTCACTTTCGCACATTTCTTAAACTGAAGGTTCTCCCTGCGGAACTTCCCCAAACGTCACCACCGCAAAGGCGCCCGCTGCATTCTGGGAATCGTAGTTTATCACATCGACAACCCCGCCTGTTCAAAAAAGCACACAGACTAGATTGCGAGTCCATGGACATTTTGGTCCATACGTCATTTCACATATGTTTTTAATCATTATTTCTGAGGAAGTATTATGGGATGAGATTGTTCGGAAAGGTGGAGGATTGCATAACAAGTTTGTACCAAGCCCATATATTCTTGGGCTCAGGTCTAACGCTCCCTCTAAGCTGTGGAGTCTTGTGAGCAACAATTCTACTTTGTGAGCGACTGGCATCTAAGTTGTGAGCGAGCGATTTGGCTGCTGCATGAATTAGTTTGCTCTGGAGCCCTCCTTCCTGAGCTAAGACAAAAATGTGTGAGCTGGGGACTAAGAGACTGTGAGCTAGCTCACACTAACTCAGCTTAGAGGGAACACTGCAAGTCAGGTCCCGTTTGGGAGAGGGAACCGCGCCTCCCTCCCTCCTCCTCCTCCTCCTCCAATTAGCTCTTCTGGCTTCGGGGGAAGACGGTCAAGGCGTCGAAATGGGGGCGGGCCGGCTGGCCCTGATTGCGCATGCGCGCCTGGTGTCGCCGGGTGGGCCTCGGATCCGAAAGCGCCGAGCTTTGCTGCGTTCGCGCCGCGTCGTAGTTGGCGAGTCATGCTGAGCCGTCTCCTGAGCCGTCTGCTGCAGTTGCGCCGGCCGGGCTGCCTGTCCGTGAGTACCATCGCTGCGTGTCCTGAACGAAGGCAGCGGCGCTTGACAGTGGCCTGGGCTGTCGCTGCGGCGATGCCATGCTGCCGTGTGGTGGGGCAGAGGGTGGCCATGTGCTACGGTAGCTGGGAGAAGGGGTGTGGGTGTCGCGCCTTGGGACTGGCCGGCTAGACTGAGGTGATGCTTTACCCCCGTAACTTGGACGACTTCTTTACCCCGCATCTCCAGTCCGCAGACGTGAGGAACTGCCTTTTGCTGCTGTAGGGCAGTAGAGTCTAATGGCTAAAGCATTGGATCTCCCTTGAAGGGGGCATAAGAGCGAGGGGGACAAAGTTCGAGAAAGAGAGAAGATTCCGCTGTAAGACAGAGCTCAAAGCACTTCTTCCTCCCAACGATGGCTTTATCTTGCAGCTTTCCCCCCTCCTTTGTTAAAAACAAGAGGCATTGAAAATAATAATAATAAGAGATTGGATTTATACCCCGCCCTTCACTTGGAGCCTCAGAGCGGCTTACAAACTCCTTTCCCTTCCCCTCCCCACAACAGACACCCTGTGAGGTAGGTGGAGCTGAGAGAGCTCTAACACAAACTGCTCTTTCAGGAACAGCTGTGCCAGAGCTTGTGACTGACCCAAAGTCACATCAGCAGGTGCAAGTGGGGGGGTCAAGTGGGGAATCAAACCCAGTTCTCCCAGATTAGAGTCCGCACACTTAACCACTACACCAAACTGGCTCAATATTGGACCTTCATTCTAGCCTGTTCTAGCTCCTGCCTTCTTACTTTAGTGGATGGCTTCAGACTGAAATCTGAAGCACCCTGCTTATTTTGATTGATGCATTGATCTACCAATTTCCTGTCACTGAGTGCAAGGTGATTTACAGTTCAGGTAATGGCAATGATATGATATGCTCAATGAAGAAGGGGATTATGTAAGGGGAAATGTGCAGCTCCAGGTGCTCTCAGATCACTTACATAATTGTTTGCTTTTATTTATTTATAGCCTGCCTTACTTGACACTCAAAGAAGGATTAGGAATAGAAGGGAGGCAGTAAGATCAGCATAATAATAAAGTACAACCAATATCGCACAAAAAAGACTGCAATACAGACCATAGTGCAGGAATTACAAGATTGGGAAGCAGTGCAGTGAACTGTTAGATCGTGTACAATTAAAAAGTGGATTACAAAATTAGAAAACAGTGCAAAAAATAACCCAGCATATAATGCATAGCGAAGGCTGCCTTAAACTAAAGATTAAATCCAAGCATTAAGGCTGATCTTTTGAAAAGCCTAAATTCTTATTAAATGAGTTATTAGAAATAAAGTTTTATTAGAAATAAAGATTATCTTCCAGATAGTTGTTGTTGTAACCCTCTCATTATGTCACTGTTAGGTTATCGTACCAGTCTGCAGGTACTCCAGTTCGTAGACACAAGCTGCACAGGTATAAGGCTTCTGTGTGCTTCACTGACTGCTGGTTGTTTGGGGGATTTGAAGAGTAAGGGCTTGGAGGTTTCTCTGAAGCACTATGCCTCTTGCTGCGCTAAATGCAGGCCTTCCTGCATTGGAGAGGGAGTCCAGCCCCTTTTTGAAATAAACCGTACAAAATTATTATTCAACTGAGTTGTATTCTTGGAGATTGTAGGGTTAACACCGCTTTCACTGGGTGCTTCTTTTCCCATTGCTTCATCTCTTGCCAAATCCCCCCCCCCCAGCCACTTTTCAAAACTCAGCATACATACGTGAAAATAAGTCCCACTGCGTCTGGTGAGATTTGCAGCTTTTGGGGTTGAGCTGGTCCTTATAGAAGTATAAGAGCGGGGAGTGAGGAGCGGCTGTCTGCTTCTTCCTTAACAGCCACTCAGTTGGAGTGCTTTGGGGGGGGAGGGCGGGGGAAGCAACATGAAAGGGAGAAGGAATCTAAATTGCCCTTTTCCAACAACTGCTTTAAAGACTGTCTGAAAATCTGGTCACAGGATGTGGAAGTATGCAAATGTATGTGTATATTTATTACAGTCATTAAACCATCTGTATATGTGAAAATTATAAAACATTCATATATGTGTGTGTGTGTATATATAAACTAGATACATAATATAAACAGAATTCAGATTTGAGCCTAGTTGTAATACAATTTCTGTATCTTCATGATCCACACACAAAATCTAGCAACTGGTAAGTAATTTTAGGATTCGTGTGAAATAGAAAATAATCCAAGCCTGGCTTTATTTGTGTGACCAACAATATTGTCCAGTAGAGGTGTATTAATCCTCAAACAGGCTGCATATAGTATGTACAACTAAAAAACATATGCTCTAAGGCACTGAACCTCCTTTAAGGAGCATGTACATAGTCTTTCTATATAGGGAGTTTTCTTACCTTCAAGTATTGGAGAGGGAAGAATAAAACACCTTGCCAGGGTAAATGCCCTGCTAAAGTTATTTACTTCCAGAGAGGCCAGGTAACCTGCTGGCTCAACAGATATGGAAGTTAACCTTAACTAACTGTGTTTGGTATAACGCTAACTTCTTGGGCTATGCAGTGGTTTTCATTGCAGGCTGTAATTGGCGTTGCTTGCCTGTGTTTTATTCTCTCTCGGCCCTGGTTAGTACTTTGGATGGGAGACCACCAAGGAAGTCCAGGGTTGCTGTGCAGAGGCAGGCAACGGCTGCAAAGTCACCTCTGTTCGTCTACTTCCTTGAAAACCCTGCAGGGTCACCACAAGTCAGCTGCAACTTGTCCCTTTCTTTCTCCGAGCATAAATGATTACAACAGGATGGAAAGTTTGGCACTCCCTAACCTCACTGTGCAATCCTAAACAGAGTTACACCCTCCCACGTAGACTGCAGCTGAAGGACTTTGAAGGGTGGAGCTCTGTTTAGGATGACAAAGTATGTCTGATTGCACAAACCTCAGTGCGTTGCTTGGACTTCTGAGACATTTGCTTTGTCTGCCTGCTTTTATTGGGTTTGCTCAGTAGCTCTGCCCATCTGGTCTATGTGAAACATATCAGCAACTTATTCTTAGCCCTTTCATAAACCATTCACGAGGGTTCCCCCCCCCTTCTGGTTCTGCGCTGCATCTTTTTAGCTGCAATTCTTGTTGAAAACAATTAGATCAACGCTGGACTCCATCTCCTTGTGTGTTCAAATTGTCCCCCAGTGCAACAGATGCTTGTTCCTAGATAACATCAAAGCAGAGGATAATTGTGGCTATAAAAAGCCTAAAATAGAAATGTGTTTTTGATGTTCACAAAACAAAAGGGATGTTGCTCCTTATTCAGGCTGCCCTGTAGTAATGAATCTTCTGTCCCTCCCTCCTTTCTTTTAAAATAAAATCTCCAAGGCAGGAAGGTATTCTTTTCGGTATGGTGACCTACCCAGGGCGGGCCCAAGGTTTTTTGGCACCCTAGGCAAACGATGACCTCGGCATCCCTCCAGTTCAGCATTCCATTTTCTACAGAGGTCAGCCAGATGTTTTCAAGAAGCCAATGAACCTTGCAGGAAGGGCACAGCTGCCCCCCACTATGAGCCACAAGCAAGTCGCATTCCAACATATGCAGCCTTTCGCCTGGAAGTTACATTCCAGTCTTTGACCGCCATCTCCTTCTCCACTACTCCCTCTAATCCCCCACTAAGAGTCTCACTCCACCGTCCATCAGGACACTTTTTTACTTGAGCAATACATATATGCATATGCAGTGAATAAAAAATATCAACTAATATGTGACGTGGAAGATACTGGTTCCAGGGTCAGATCTTGGTTTCCCAAATACAAAAGAAAGCAATAGAAAGGGCAGGGGCAGCCGTTAGGGATGCTTGGCCTGTGACCCACTTTCAGAGGCTTTGCAACCCACTTTTGGATCCCGACCCACAGGTTAGGAAACAGTCCTTTGAGTACAGTTTATCCTGCAGTGGGGGTCCGGCTACCTGTCTGCTTCCCCTCCTGTGGTTGTGAGCCAGACTTCCTCTATAACTAGAGGAGAGGGCCATAATCCTGGGCTGTTGTGCCACAAAGCTGAGAACAGCCAGCGAGAACCCAGGTTAAAAGGTGACAACAGCCTTTAGGGGGACTGAACATTCCCCAGAGCCCAGCAAGTGCTGGCGTGTTGAATGGCTGAAGAGTCTTAAATCTGTCACCACTTCAGAGATCTACTTGAGGTGGCTAACAAAATTAAAAACAATTTAGTAACAGAAATCCTAGGAACAATGCAAAATATAAAATCGACCAGCAATAGAACTAATAATAATCCTACAAGGAACATAAAGCAGCAGTAGAACAGTCTCAGTACAAAATAATACTTCGGGACAGGGTGAACGTAAAAACAACTGTAGAGCTGGGATGACCTTCAGCTCAAAGCCTAGGTAAAAAAGAGTGGGTTTTTGCTTGGTGCTTAAGGTACAATTTTTTTTGGAGCTGCGGTGGCTCAAGTGGTTAAGACGCTGAACTGCAGGCTCTGGAAGGTCAGTAGTTCAGCAGTTCGAGACCCGGGTGCCGCATGACAGGGTGAGCTCCTGTCTCTAGTTCCAACTCCTGCCAACCTAGCAGTTCGAAAGCAAGAAATTGCAAGTAGATAAATAGGTACCACTTCGGTGGGAAGGTAACAGCGTTCCGTGCGCCTTGGTGTTTAGTCATGCCGGCCACATGACCACGGAAACGTCTTCGGACAGCGCTGGCTCTTCGGCTTTGAAACGGAGATGAGCACCGCAACCCTAGAGTCGGATTCGACTGGCTGTCGAGCAAGGGAACCTTTAAGGTACAATTTACGTTATAGCCTACCTTCTCACTGAGGCTCAGGGTGGATTACTGAATCTAAAATAGTGCAATCAGACTACGTAAAATAGGGTATGGCCGGGCAGATGTCCAGGAGGACCACATTCCAAAGGTGAGGTGCCCCCTCTAAGAACGCCTTGTCTCTAAATACCTCCTGCCTCACTTCTGCAGCTAGGGGCACTGACAACGGGGTTTAGGATGGAAGGTCTCATACTGGTGGGTTGGCTAGTACATGAGATGGTTTAGTTTCGTAAACTACAGAAAACCATATAATAATAACAATAACAATAATATACTTTGTTGTCATTGTACATAGTATGACAAGCTGGTGATGCAGATGATGCCCAGTATACAAAACGGCTCTACTGTGTCATAGAGAACATATCCTGTCCATCTTTTCTTTTAGCTTCTGCCTCCCAGAGTGTCGAGGAGCTTTTGGGGAGGACCCCAAACGGTAGCCTCAAACCATGCCTACAGCACAGACAGCGGCAACCCCGACAAGTCCATTGGGCGATACCCAATACCAAATAAGAAAGATTTGCCCTATGATATAGTGGAGCTCATGGAGGAAATGGAAGTAAAGGTAAGAATGTTGTTTGTGTCCGGGGGGGGGGGGGGATGAGGTGCGCCATCCAGGCGCCTTCAAAGCAGATTGTTCAACCTTAGTTTTTAACCCTGCATTTAAAAAAAGAAATAGCCCTGGCCCAGCCTGATTGTCCAGAGTTGGCATGCTGTGTGTTAAGGTCTTACCACATGAAGTTCCAGTTGGGACCTATACTACGTTCCTTGGACCACACCCCCACAAACACGTGAACATACATTCAGATTAATAAGGGGGATTAGCTTGCATGTTTGTGTAGGGTGCGGAAAACAAAGATCTGTTACCTATAGAGGTGGCCAGGGGGTTTTTTTATAGAAAAAACCTAGCAGGAACTCATTAGCATAATAGGCCACACCCCATGTTTCCAGAAGTGTGGTCATTCAGCTACACCTACCTTTTGCTTCTTATTCTGTTTACCTTGTTTGTTGTCAAAACCCCAGGACTTTTTTTGTAGCAGGAACTCCTTTGCATGTTAGGCCACACACCCCAAATGTAGCCAGTCCTAATGAGTTTCTGCTGTTGGGTGTGGCCTATTATGCTAATGAGTTCCTGCTGGGCGTGGCCAACTCGGGAGCCAGCCGAAACTCCATTCCTGTGCGTTCCTGCCCCAAAATAGCCCTGGAGGTGGCTATGACAGTGTTACCTCTAAGCTGAGTTAGTGTGAGCTAGCTCACAGTTTTGTAGCCTCCAGCTCACATTTTCGTCTTTGCTCAGGAAGGATGGCTCCAGAGCAAACTTATTTATGCAGCAGCCAAATCGCTCGCTCACAACTTTAATGCCAGGAGCTCACAAGATTCCACAGCTTAGAGGGAGCATTGGCTGTGAGCAGCAAGTTTTCGGCATGAAAAGGATGACAGAGACCTGATTTAAAAGGAATACAGAGTTTATTGAGAGGTTTGGCACAGTAGTTGGGGAGGGGCTTATCCTAAGCAAATACTGTCAGTACTAAATCAAAGAACACACACACATTCTTCATCCTAACTTAATATAGCAGCAACAACCAAACATTCACCAGAGCTACTCCAGATTCGAGCAAGAGTTACTCTTTGAGCTAAAGCTGTATATGTGGTTTGGAAAATGGGGGGGGGGTAGATCAAGAGGGAGAGCAAAGACTACTTGTCTTATTCTGCAAAGAAATCAGAGGGAAGAAGGAGGGATCCGGCGTGTGTGTGTGTTATTGCAGTCCCATTGGTATCTCGGTAGATTCCAGTTACTGGCACTAATGCCAGGGCAATTATACTGTTTTTGGCCCATAGCGTAAAAGAGGTTCTTTTCAAGAAAAAAAAGATTACAACAGAAGATAAAGGAATACTTGACAGTTGGGCAGCTTATCAGGAATTAATAATTACTGTATGGCATTGTGTGTAGAATAGCCAGGAGATCCTCAGATTGTGTGGCAGCTGCAAGTTCTAGCCATTTCAGTGTTATGCAGCACTAGGTGGTGAGCTAGACTTGTTTTTAAGGTAAGAGATGTTTTAGGGGTGGTTTGCCATTGGTTACCTCTGCATCACAACCCTGGTATTCCTTGGAGGTCCCCCTTCCAAATACTGGCCAAGGCCGAGCCTGCTTAGCTTCCGAGATCTGATGAGATCTGGCTAGCCTGGGCTATCCAGGTCAGGGGCTTATCAGGAGAAAACAACAGAACTGACTAAACAGCACCAGGGAAGGGCATCAGGAAGGGAAGCTCTTGATTGAATTAGAATTCAGGATTACAAAACTGGAGACACGAAGCTGAGTCATATATTCAGCAGGATCTGTGGGGAGAATGAGAAGATTTGAATCAGAGGCTCCAGACTGTCACGGGGCACTTAACATTCAAATTGTATTAATGGTCAGTGATTGCACATCACGTAAAAGACAGTTCAGGAGGAGGTGTCAATGTCTTTTAGCCTGGCATGGTTTAATTGCTGTCACCCTGTTGGCACTCCCTGATTTTTCCCAGAAAGGCTTCCTTGGGGGCATTGGCTGTGGTTATTGTCCCAAGAGCCTCTGCTTTGTTCACCGCTGCAAGGTTCTCTGTGAGATACCAAACAAGGCAGTTGCTCACTATGTTCTTTGTGTGCCTTTTAGGACTTGCTCATGGTGTTACACGCGCAGGACATACAGTCAGGCTGGAAGGGAGGGGTGTGCAGATGAAAGGGGGGCGCCTGGCAACAGTAGTGGCAGCGATTAGCAGAAGGCGGTGCGTGTAGGGGCTGCAGGGCTGTGGCATGTGCCGTGGCATTCAGCTGCTCAGCTAGCTAAAGTTGCTACTTGCTGTGGGCGTCTTCATTTAAGGTGTCTTCATTTTCCCCCCTCTTAAAACAGACGGGTTTTTTGCCAAATGTATTTAAGGCAATGGCTCATCGACCAGCAGAATTTAGAGCGTTCTTTGCTTACTACAACGCCATTATGAACAAGGAGACAGGTAAGAACTACCGCTCTGCTCAGATTGTAACCAGTTGGAAGCTTCTGTCCTGATATGACTATCGTAAAGCATTATTGGGTCGGGGAACCACAAGCTCAACCTGTTACCCCAGTTCTCTCTTTTTCCACGTATACCCCCCCAGTATAGCAGATCGCCGCCTGCTTCCCTCAGCCACTGCTCTTGAAGACTGCACTCCCAGATCTCCCCAAATGTTACCCCCCCCCAAAGTTATCTTCTCTGCCAGCTGTTGGGAATTTGACTGTTTGCTGTTCTGTTCTTGGAACAAAAATCAAATTTAAAAAATAACACTCTGCAGTTACTGACCTGTGATTAAGAGGGACCTTTGCATTGCCACATGACCTGTGTAGTTCCTGATTGCAGCATGCTGGTGACTACTTAAGCTCTTGATCAGAGACTGCCAATGGCTGCTGGTGTATTTTCAAAGATCCCCAAGGCCGCGCTGAAAGTATGAGGTGAAATGCCAAACAGCTTGACAGTTCTTTGATGTTTCTAGCATATGCTGAAGAGGTGAGGCTTTTTTAAAAAGTTATAATTTAGGCTGAAAGTGGCTTGCCTCCTCAGCAGACCCTGTAGGACCTTCAAGGAACTCCTTGGCTGTGTTTGCTGTTCTTCCCCATGTTCCGGGTGTAAGCATATTAAGCCCAACTAACCTTGCAGTGCAATCCTGTGCAGAGCTGTTCCACTCTAAGCCCACTGAAATCAATGGATTTAGACTGGAGTAACAATGCATAGGATTGCACTGGCAGTGTCTAGGTTTGTGTAGAGAGCCTTGCAGCTTCTGGAAGCGAAGCACAGCCACAAGTCTTGTTCTCTCTGATTGTAGTTTAAGAACTACTGCAGTGTAGAATAGTGGTAAATGCACTCCAGATGATTAATGATTAACAAAGGAACATTGCAGGATTTAGGACAATAGGATGCTGTTGCTAAGTGTGCCTTGACTTTCACATTCTCTTTTATTTCCTGTCTTTACTATGGAACTTCAGGTCAGTGGCAACTATAAACCTGAGTATACCATTATAAGTAGTTTACATGTCTTAAGGTGAGTGCAGTGCTATACAGAGTTAGCCCACTCTGAACTTGTTTATTTCAGTGGGCTTAGACTGCAGCAGCCCCGCATTGGAGTGGGGTGCAAATATCCTCTGCTTTAAGGAATGTGCAGTTGATTTTACTGCAGAGCAGCATCACAGTTCCTTAGGATATAACTGTAATGCTAAAACTTTATGCATGTGTGTGGGGGGGACATCAATTTCAGTACTGTGACAATTTCAGTATTGTGAGAAAGCAACTGCAGAGTACAACAGCAGAAGCCTTGTGAATCGGTCACAAAATGACTCCTGAAACATGAACTAGTCTTATGTTACTGTAATCCGCAGGAAACCTAACCAAGGCGGACAAAGAGCTCATTATTGTGGCCACAAGTATGGTTAACAGGTGTCCATACTGTGTGATTGCGCATGGTGCTTTGCATCGGATATACTCTAAGAAACCGACGGTGGCAGATCAGGTCAGTCCCTGCCTGGTTCCCCTCTCTGACTCCTGTGCTTTTTTGGAGAGAGGTTGGTGGTTTCCTATAGCAAACATGTGTAAGGCTGGCCTTTTTGCCGCCCCCCCCCCCCCCAAACTGGACGTTTGGCTCACCAAGGAAGCAATCGTCATGTAGATGTTTAGGATGCGCTTGCCAAATAGAAACCTGAATCTTCTGTGTTAGATTTGTATAGTTTTGAGTGATGGTGGTTTTGATGTGTAAACCAGTCTTGCGAAATGTGCACAACACTTTTGAGTAAAAAACAGAAAGATTCCTACAACTTCACCAAAAATTATGGAATGTTGATGCTGTGTATTCAGTAGCATATGGTTAGTTGAAGCTGCATTGTAAGATGTGGGATATCACACTTGATTAGATGGGAATGCATCGAAAGGGCTTTTTAACAAGAAGGGGGAGGGCTCTTACCTGAAAGTTCCTTAGTCTTAGAATTGTAGAGAGGAGATGGGCTCAAAATGTGGAGCATGACATAGATTTGGAACAGTGGGAACAAATGTGGAAGAAAAATATAAAGATTACAAATGCTGTACCTTATAAAGAAAATCTGTATAAGATGTTTTATAGATGGTATGTAACACCGGAATGGTTGGCGAAATGTGATAGTAAATGTTCAAATAAGTGTTGGAACTGTGAAAAAAAGTGGGTTCGTTTTTTCATGTGTGGTGGGGGTGTGAGATAAGCAAAGAATATTGAATATGGATTCATTGGGTGATTCAAAAGGTATTAGGTGCAGCGATACCGTTCATGCCTGAGGTAATGTTATTGAGTATTTTGCCGGGAGATTTTAATAGGGATGATCGATATTTGGTGGTGTATTTAACTACTGCGGCTAGAATTGTATATGCTAAATACTGGAAGACTACACAGACTCCAACGAAGCAAGAATATATCTATAAAGTTTTAGAAGCAGCGGAGAAGGATAAGCTGACATTGGTGATGAAAGGACTTGCTGACTCCACCTTTCAGAACACTTCGGCGCGATTTTATAACTGGTACAGTAACATGGAATAGGTTGATATTGAGAGGAACAAATATAAGTGTAACTTTGTACCCAGCAAGAGAGAGGGAAAGAGCAAGAGATGAGCTTATAGCCGAGAAGAAGGGTAATAAATTTTGTTCTAGTGCAGCATGGTTCAGTGGAAACATAAAAGCATGTATCACCCCCGTTGGTGTTTTATGTTTAGTGCTAGTTGTGTTTGTCTTGTATTTGAAATAACCTGATAAAATTCTGCCCTTTGGGGCAGTAAAAAAAAAAAAAGAATTGTAGAGAAGAGAGCATTTTGGAAGTTTCACCTTGTTGGCATCGTGCTATAAAGTTGAGAGGTTACACCTTCCAAAAATGCCCTGTTAAAGATGCAAGAGTTCTATCATCCTCTACATCTGACCTATCCTGTTCTAAAAAGCAAAACATTCTGATTGGAGTTCAAGGTCATCTGCCTCTTATTGGTTAAGATTCTGCTTTTATTTGATGCCTGGCCCCGGCTGATCTGCCTGGCCACAACTGAATCCGAGTGTTGTGTCCTTTCCTACGCCCAGAGTTCATGATTGCTTATAACTTTGCTTTTTTCTGCAGGTCACAGTGAACTGGAAACTGGCCGACCTAACTGCCCGGGAGATGGCTATGCTGGAGTTCGCACTTGCTGTCTGCCGTGTGGAGAACATCACCGAAGAGCACTTTCAGAAGCTAGAGGCACATGGGTTTGACCGGGAAGATGGTTGGGACATTGGCGCCATTTCAGCCTTTTTTGCCATGTCCAACCGCATGGCTCACATCATGGATCTGCACCCCAACCAGGAATTCTACACCATGGGAAGGATACCAAGAGAAAAAGGGGAGACTGCGTCCTCTTAATGAGGTTTGCTGGCTCCACCCAGCCTTTGCAGGGAAGAACCTTTTTCTGACTCTTGCCTGCAGGGTGCGAGGTCAGAGTGGCAGACAGAAAGGAAGTGGGACTTCCTGTTGCGCAAAGCCTCGAGGGTATCTTTCAGTCAGACCTTCTTGAAATGAGGCCCTTCAAAGAGGTGGCAAGATCAGGTGTTTTCTGCTCAGCTTCTTTGGATCGTGATGCAAGAGCTGAGTGATATATTACAGTTTGGAAAGAAGTTGCAGGATTCTCGCTTTCGTCTTATCTATAATTTGGTTTAACAGGGATGGCTTAGGGTTTTGCATCTGCAATGGCCACGGGCCATGGGAATTGGTCACACTGCCCTTGTGAGAGAGAGATCCGAGCAGAGGAGTTTCCCCCCTCCGTTCTCTCAGCCCAGTCTCATTCCTTTCAGTAACAGAACTGTTATTCTGATAGAGGGGGTTGAGACATGGGGAAACTTTCGATCGTTGAAGGCGTCTTCACACCATTTTTGACATGGAGACTAATAACTGTCAAAAATGTGTGCTTTATAATGCAGGGATGGTGACATCCACATCTCTTTTTCATCTGGGAAGCAGATAACATATACAGCAGTTTCTGAGCCACATATCTGTCAAAGATTGTATCCACCATGGAAAAACAGAAGTGGCTTCTGGATCTGAACCGGAGCCCTCAGAGAGTCTTTCCAGTTCCTCCTTTCTCCAAAAGAATATTTCTGCCTTTTTTGCTTCAACAGTTGTGGGCCCAGCCCCTGCATTGCAGAGCTGGAAGAGTCCCCTCTTCCCTTGATAGAGTCCATGATAGCCTCGGTTGGGGTGGGGAGTGTTGTGTCTCTTAATTTTTAATGTATGGAGAATGCACTTGATAAAAGCAGATGCCCTGAGTTGGGGTGGAGGGGGATTGATGTCACTAGGCGTCTTCTGTGAGCAGAACATCTTGCTTTCGTGGCCTCCTTGCCTACCAAAAAAAAAAAA
Organism: Gekko gecko; assembly: GCA_029375565.1. Lineage (NCBI taxonomy): Eukaryota > Metazoa > Chordata > Lepidosauria > Squamata > Gekkonidae > Gekko > Gekko gecko. The sequence continues at coordinate 152,306,648 of JAPDNY010000007.1, forward strand.
TTGTTCAATAATCTGATTCCTGGCAATTGCAATGATTCCTTCATTGTAGCAATTTTCACTGTGCTCTTGTCCCTCATGCAAACCCCAAACAGCTTACAACGCTGTTCTCTCCGCTTCCATTATTATCCTCCCAACAAGAATCCAGTGAAGATAGGTTAGGCTGAGAGAGACTGACTAGTCCAAGATCACTCAGTGAGCTTTCAGGGCAGAGTATGGGTTTGGACTTGGGTGCCTCTGATCCTGGTATGAGACTCTAATCACTATGCAATGCCAGCTAGTCTGATCACTGATCAGTCTGCTACCAAATGGGAACAAGAGGGATTTTGGGGGTTATGCATCCTGGAAGAAGGAGAGTGAGGAAATGCTGGGGGAAAATGAGAATTTTTATTTATACATTTAGCATTGAGGCGAAGCAGAAAATGGAGGAGGGAGTCATGCCAAAGTACTTCCTTATTAACAGCAAACTATAAGTAAAGTGATTGTTCTCAAATGGCAAAAGGTTTTTTTTTTTTGGCTGTCCTGTTCTTTACCATTTGGCCTGTCCAAAATTACTGTAAACATCTGCAAATCAGTAATTGGTAAGTAGTCTGCATTGCTTTAAAAATAATTAGTCCTCATTCGTGCCTCCTTTCACAGTCAACAGTATATGCTATACAAATTCAGACATAGCTTTAGCAGCAGCATTACTGAGTCTACCACTAAACCATTAAAATGTATGCATTTTACACAGGTTAGTATAAACTTTGTCAAACAACCTCTGTGACTACATGTTTTGTTGATACGATCAAGCAGACAGCCAGGGTGGTGTAGTGGTTCACATGTCAGACAAGGATCTGGGAGACCCGGGTTTGAATCCCCACTCTGTCATGGAAGCTGGCTGGGTGACCTTTTGTCAGTCATGCACTCTCAGCCTAGCCTACCTCACAGGGTTGTTGTGGGGATAAAACGGAGGACAGAAGAAAAATGTAAGCTGCTTTGGGTCCCCATTGGGGAGAATGGCAGGATATAAATTTTTAAAAGTGTGATTTTTAAGCATAATTGAAATATTGGTACAGTTTGAGGCATAAAAATATGGATGTTGCAAATCCTTTAACGGCTCTTTTCTGAATGTGGTCATGAATTAGATACTGGAAAAGTTGAGAAAGAAGACCTTTTATCTCATTTCTTCCAGCATACAAAATCTGCTAGTCCTCCTCTCTTCCAGGAGTGTTACTGAGTCTAAAATGTGCACGTTTTCCAAAGGTTAGTATAGGCTTTGTCAAATAACCCCCACAGCTAAAGGTTTTCTTGGTACTCTCAAGGAAAAAAGAACAAGTAACCATTTTTTCTAAAGGACTGTGACCTTTGTTGTGTTTGTTGGTTGCCATTTGTGGAAATTCTAATTATACTTGTAAATCTGTTTCTAAAATGAGTATGTTTTCTGAACTTTTTGCCTCCTCCTTGGTCTCAGACTGGATTTACCAATTAAGTTAACTGGATTGTATGCTCTTAAAGCTGTCTCCACCTAGACCTGAGAGGTACCTTCATGCAGGCTGCTACCAGAACAACACCAAAAACTCATTTATTAATAATTTATTCACCACCTTAAACTTGTTGCTGCATTTTCCCCATCTAATAATATCTCTGAAGGAAGTGCAACCCTCGTTTAATCCTGTTCCATCCTGGGGTAGTCTAGAATAATCCCTAATTTTAGCAGGAGACAGTTTGGGGTGCACTGTATGTCTGTTTAGGCAAGTCAGTAAGTAGCCCAAGGGTGAAATTAATTGAGCTGTCTCTACAGGATTTGGTAAAATGTGTCGGATATGAAGTGTGTGTATACTATTGCCTTTGAGATCAGAAGTCATATTTTTTTCCTATTACATGACAACCAATTCCACACTAGACAGGAAAAACAAAAAAGGATTCTCATGGCATGTTAAAAACTTGGAGGAGATAGACAAATGACAGAAGTGGTATCAAGTCTATGAAAGCTTATGCCACAGTAAACCAAGTACCTTTTATGATGCCCCAGGGTTTTGTTGCAGTGGGCTGTGGAAATTACTACATGTGCCCCCATGATAGCTAGATAAGGGTTCGGGTTGACCTGATAACTGGTGAAAGGTAGTGAATCCTAATATTATTGAACTCAATTTGGCATGTGTGGGTACAGGTGCATAGGGCTCCGAAGGGGATGGAACGTTATGTGTGCTCACACATCCTGCTATAGCATGGGACACTTCTGCCTCACATCCCTCTTTGAATTTGGTGTCTGTCTTGGCAGGGTTCTTCTGATCTGCTAGGTGAGGGATTTGAGAGGAGGGCAAAATCATTGTCTTTGTGCCACACTTATCTCATAAACTCCACGGTCCCTCTCTCTGGAGGAGGGCTTCTGGCTTAGAGGTAGGCTTTGCATACAGTATAACTCAGGTTCAGTCTTTGATATCTCTGGTTCTAAAATCTCGGGCTTAATTTAAACATGACGCTAGGAGGACTGAAGAGCTTATCTGTTAAACTTTGCATACACTTAACATCTCCAAACCATGCAAGGCAAATATGTCTGCATGCTAGCCACACACACCCAATGGATGTCCCTTGAATATGCTAACAGTGCACTTGTAGCTACTTTGTGTGGGCAATGGACTGGTTTGGACAAGATGCTATGTCAGAAGTAACATGTGACCTGATGAAGAGTTCTGGGGAACTCTAAAGCTTGCACGCTGTTGTGCGTCATTGAGTTGGTCCTAATAAAAAGTGTTATCAAGGACTGTGTTCATGGTTTTCCAGTTCTGCTCTATGGGGCCTCATTCAGCATAGTGCTGTTACATTCCTGTTCCTTACTGGGCCTAGGTTGTTTTCCAGTGCTTGAATGTGAAGATTCCAAGAGGGCTTGTTTTCTTCCCTGTGCTGAAAACAACAGTCCCAGGGGTAAAGTGCCTCAGGGTACGTGCAATGTCTCTCTTGTTTTTGAAGTAAGTTTTATTTTTTTAATGACCAAAGGAATGCAGTTCCTCTGGGTATATACGATCATGTTTTTTCCACTCCTCTCACCCTTAAGGGAGCTGTGTGATCCGTTTGTTGCTAGAGAGAAATTTGATTAAACTGCTGTTTGGGTGTTTTGTTTTGTTTTGTTGCCACTTCTTTCCCAGAAGGACAAGGGCGCAACATGACACCAGCACCACTTTAAATTTGTACACCTGCTCAGCAGCACACCATATAGGATGCTGACAAGACACGAAGACCGTAACTTTAGTCCTTCTTCCCCCCCCGTTAGCATCCAGTCTGAAGAAGAGGGAGAAAAGCTTGCACCCTGTGTTGTATCATTTAGGTTGGTTCTGAAAAGGTATGGCATGGCTATATGCAACCTGTAGGGATACCTGTGTACGCACGCCTTCTTTGGGTAAAATTGCGCTTAACGGCTCACAGAATTCTAACATAAGCTTTTATGAACTAGCCTCCAAGTCTTCAGATGCCTAAATAAGTTCACGAAAGTGGGGTCTAGTCCCCTAAATCTTTTGCTGGAATAACTTTTGTTAGTCCTTAAGGGTACCAGTGCCCAGGCTAGTCCAATCTTGTCAAATCTGGGAAGCTAAGCAGGGTCAGCCCTGGTTAGTATTTGGATGGAGGTAAAAAGAGGGCCAAAGCTGATGGTGCAAAACCAGATAAAACTATACTTTATTACTCAATTATATTTCCAAAAACTTTTACTCTTTTTGAAGAACTACTGCATGAATGAACAAATTCCCCTGACGAAGCCTGTTGGCAAAACGTGAAGGGAATTTTTAGAAGTTTGAGTAATAAAGTATATTTTTACCTGATTTTGTGACATTGGCCTTGGCCCTATTTTTATCTTCTGTGACTGGTGCAGTTTTTTATTTTCTTGTTAGTATTTGGATGGGAGACCTCCAAGGAATATGCTGGAGTTGTGACGTAGAGGCAGTCAATAGCAAACCACCTCTGAAGGTCTCTTGCCTTGAAAACCCTTCTGGGTTGCCATATTTCAGCTGTGACTTGAGGGCACTTTCTTCCACCAAGGGTGTACAGCAGTGGTCTCCTGTTTGCTGCAACAGTGTGAGAGTCTGACCCATTTGTGGGTCAGACTCTCATGGCTGTTGGCTTTTTACTTGTTTTGTGATTAGGTTGTGTTTGTCCAGATTTATCTTGTTGCAACAGCGTGACATAGTTACCCCTCTGGTGTTACTGCTGGGACTTGAATATTTTTTCCCTTCACACTCAATAAGGAAAATTCCCCTGATTTTGGTATCCTTTTTGTTCTGGCAAAGTCGAACTAGTAAAATGCGTGGTAACCTCAGTTGTAGCTACGGGTGCTTGCTCGGGACTAAGTTCTACAGCCACAAATATAGAAAAGAGCAAGAGTGCAGCAGCACCTTAAAGACTAACAAAATATGTTGCAGCAGGGTATGAGCTTTCATGAAGAAGTGAGAGTGTCTCACAAAAGCTCATCCCCTGCCACAAATGCTGTTAGCCTTTAAGGCGCTACTGGACTCTCGCTCTTTTCTACTGCTACAGCCAGACTAACACGGCTGCCCATCAACCTCGTGAAATGTATCTGAAGAAGTGAGTGGTGACTCCCGAAAGCTCATCCCCAGCCACAAATTTTTGTGAGTCTTTTAAGATGCTCAAGTAAACAGCTCCCTTTTCTAAGGCAGTTGGGGGTCCCCGAGGTCCCGTCGCTTCCCCCCCCCGGGCATTCCCGAGCGCCGCGCATTGGCTGCGCCTCACCGGAGGGGGCGTGGCTTCTGGCGCCGCAGGGCCTATCGAGGCCGAGGCTCGTGCGCTCCTCAGCGGCTTCGTCGGCGGCGCTGTTTGGCAGATGCACTCCGCACCGGAAGTTGGGGAGGGGGCGGGAAGCGGCGGCCTCTGAAGGGTGTGTGTGAGAGGAGGAGGAGGGGGGGGGGGATGCTGCCGCTGCTGCCGCTGCTGCCGCCCTCGCCAGTCTCGGGATGAGCTGGAAGGGGCGCTGGGTCGCCGCCCCGGAGCGGTCGCCGCCGCCGCGCGACACGTACCGAGTGACGCCGCCGCCGTCCCCGCCGTCCCCCTCGCCCAAGTCGCCCCCGGCCTCCGCCGCCGCCGCTTCCTCCTCCTCCGTGCCGGTCTCGGTGCCCGGGGGCGGCTTGTTTTCCTGGCTGCGCGGACGGCGGCTGGGCCGGGGCGGCTGCTTCGTGGAGCCGGCCAGGGACACCTTCCGGGCCATGACCGGGCTCTACGGCGCCATCCAGCCCGTCGACTCGGTGTCGCCCATCACCCGCACGCACGGGGCCGTCTTCAACCTGGAGTACTCGCCCGGCGGGTAAGGACGAGGGAAGGGGCGGGCGGGCGTAGGGATGCCAGCCTCCCGGTGGGACCTGAGGATCCCCTGGAATTGCAGCTTATCTCCAGACTACAGCGATCAGCTCCCCTGGAGAAAATGGATGTTTTGGAGGGTGGTGGACTCTATGGCATTGGACCGCACTGAGATCCTTGTCCTCTTCAGGCTCCGTCCCCAACATCTCCAGGAATTTCCCACCCTGGATCTGGCAACCCTAGCCGGGCGGGAGTGAAACAGAGGCGCGTTTCTCCTGGAAGCCCCTGCTGTCTTCTCTCCCTCTCCCGTTAGAAGGCTGTTGTTGCACCTAACAAAACAAATCAGCTGCGCAAATAAGTGTTGCTTCTAAATATATTAATTAATTAAAGTGGCATCCTTTTTTCTCCCAGAGAAGGTCTGAGGTTCAGTTCCAAGAAATGTTTTGTTGTTGTTTTTTTTGTTGCCCCGCTCACGCCTAATTAAAAAGCAGGCAGGCAGGGTCGGAAAAGACTACTGTGTGGGACCCTGGAGAGCTGCTATGATTCAGAGTAGACAATAAAGGCTTGGATGGATTGATGATCTGATCAATAAGGCAGCTTCATGAGTTCAGGATTTGCATGTGAAAGGTCCTGGTTTCCATTCCTGGCATCTCCAGGTAAAAGGATGAAGTAGCAGGTGATGGGAAAGACCTCCCCTTCAGACCCTGGAGAGCGATTGCCAGTCAGAGTAGGTGGAAACTTATTACTTAGTTGTCTCTTTCCCTCCACTTGTCCAAGCACTTTAAAGATTGTTTTCACTTTGTTGAAGAGACTGTAGGTCTGTGTCAGAGCAGGAGCGCATTGCTGGCAGGGCGCTATAGAGGTCATTGCACTATGGAATGCTTGCCCAGTTTACAGGGCAAAATGGTTCTCTGGTGCTTGGGGCAAGTAATGCAGGAATATGGGGTTATGCACTATATCCTGCAATTGCATCCGTCTAGGAGCAGAACCGACATTCAGGTTAAGTAATGCTTTCTCCTGCATCAGACAGAGGGAAGTCTGATGACATTTCAGCCGGGGAAAAGCATAAAGTGAATGCCGGCAAAGATTTCCAAGCCATTAAGTGCTTTAAATGTTCGTGTGGTTTTGACTGTTGTTGGTGTGGGACTTCCAGTAGTTAGGAGTGGAAGTGACAGGAGCATACTGCAGTGCTAACGTTGCTCAGCATCATGACCCGGGTCATGCCCTTCCTTGGTCTGAGTCCATGAGTTCATAAGGACCACCATGGTGTAGTGGTTTAAGAGCAGCAGACTCTGGTCTGGAGAACCGGGTTTGATTCCCTACTTCGCCACATACAGCCAACTGGGTGACCTTGGGCCAGTCACAGTTCTCTCAGAGCTCTCTCAGTCCCACCTACCTCCCAAGGTGCACATTGTGGGGAGAGGAAGGGAAGAAGACTGTAAGCTGCTTTGAGACTCCTTAAGATAGAGAAATGCAGGGTATAAAAACCTACTCTTCTTCATGGCCCCTGGTGACAAAATTCTGAAGCTCTGCAAACTTCCAAATGTGTAAAAGACATGTCTTCCTTCACAACCTGGGTGATGGAATGGTGAGCAGGTCAGGAAGGCCTCCATATTGCCAGTATTTCGGTGGCAGTGGAAAACCAAATTAAATAGATGGGCCTTTCAGTAGTGGGTGAAGCTGTTTTAATGTGTATTCTATATGTAAATTTTAATTGCTTGTCTGATTTTATCACGTATTTTTAAACACACCTTGAATCCTTTTGGAAGTGGGCTAAAATATCTTAAAGTTTAAGAAATGTACAAGAACACCTGCTGTGAGGGTGAGAGCTCTGTCATGTTTGGGTTTTTTACAGTGTGATATAACACAAAATATTGCCTGTATCTCTCCTGTTTATGCATCAGAAGCATCTGAGTATTGTCAGGCTGGCAAGTTGATACTAGCTGGGACTCAAGTTTGGTTACAAATACAGTAAGAATGATTCAGTCAATCAGCAGGCAAATTACAAGTATGATAAAACATTTGGATTGAATAGCAAAGGTAAAACAGAATAACACAGTGAAGTTTATTATTCTATACTTTTGTACTCTGTATCACTTTTTTAAAAAACCCATGAAAGACGCGAGAGTATTTCACATAGCAACATGTAAAATTGTCCCCATCATCAACAGTTCTGCGGGTGGGATTTTCATGTGCCTCTCTAATAAATCTTTGCAACATCCTCTACTAGTGACCATATTGGATTCCCCAGTGAAGAGCTGCTGGTGTTCAAAATGTGTTGGGATGATTGTATTTTACCATTACATGAGAGGAACACACTTGCAATTCTTGTGGATTTCCACAAGGTATTTTGCAGGTTTTAAATCTGAATCAGGTAAAATTTTATGTGGCAGATAATCTCCTGCTTATCTCTAATTTGTAGAATTATTTTTCTAGCCCTGATGGACAGAGTGTGTGTGTGTGTGTGTGTGTGTGTGAAGTGCCGTCAAGTCACTTCCGGCTTATGATGACCCTATGGATTAATTGCCCCCAGAATGTCTTGTCACTAACAGCCTTAATCAGGTCTTGCAAAGTGAGGGTCTTTGTGGCTTCATTGATTGAGTCAATCCATCTCATGTTAGGTCTTCCTCTTTTTCTGTTGCCTTCAACTTTTCCCACCATAATTGTCTTTTCCAGTGAATCTTGTCTTCTAACAATGGGACCGGAATACAATGGCCTCAGTTTAGTCATTTTACCTTCTAGGTAAATTATGTTGATCTTGGTTGCCAGTGACACATCTTTACATTTATATTTGAGTCCAGTAGCACCTAAGAGACTATCAAGATTTGTGGGATATGAGCTTTTGAGAGTCAAAGTTTCCTTCATCAGATACCTTACTATCCTTAAGGATCTTTTCTTGTTCTTTCCTAGCTGTGCTTCCCACTCTCAATCTTCTTTTGATTTCTTGGTTGCAGTCTCCCTTTTGGTTGATTATTGAGCCAAGGAATAGAAAATCTTTAACAATTTAAATTTCTTCATTGTCAGCCTTAAGGTTTTCTAGTTTCTCATTAATGTTTAGCTGTAATCTTGCTTTGGTACTTTCTGCTTCACCCTTTATCACTAGTCATTTCAAGCCTTCACAATATTCAGCTAGTAATGTGACAGCTGCATATCTCAAATTGTTAATGTTCCTTCCACCAACTTTCACTCCACCTTCATCTAAATCTGTATATAGATTGAAAAGACAGGGAGACAAAATATATTTTTATCTGATCCCTTTGCTAATTGGAAACCATTATGTTTCTCCATATTCTATCCTCATAGTAGCTGTTGTCTAGAGCAGAGGCGTAACTAATTTGTTACAAGGGCCAGATCTGACATAAATGTCACTTTGTTGGGCCAGGCCATGCATGCTATAAAATGTAACACGAGGTACCAGAGATATAAATTTTATAAAGATGATTTCAGATGCTGCATGACAATAGCAGGCATAATTGAATTAGGTGTGATACGCAGAGGGGAAGTAGGCATTGGTAATGAGACAGGAAACCTTAGGTCTCAATTCCATCCAGGAGTATTCAGTCCAGGAAGATGCAGAGAATAAATGGACATAAGTCTGACATTAGAAACTACAATATTCAGTTGCTGACCTAAGAGTTGTAATGCTCTTACAAAGGAATTTCAAAAGGAGAGTAGAAAGAGAGACTGCTGAATTGCAACTGATAATGAAGCTCAAGACAGTGCATCCTCCTGGACTGAATTGAGAGCTAGTTTTCCTGTCTCATTACCAATGTGTGCTATTATCATTTGGCATCTGAAATCACTCCACTCTCCAAGATATAAGGACCAATCCAAGTGTTCTAATTCCTAATCAGGGTCTTTTAAAAAAGAAAATAAATCCAGATAGGAACAGAGAAAGCCAATCTTTTTTAAAAAAAAGACTTTTCAGAATAAGCCAAAATGATTTTCTCAATGTAAGAAGAATCCATCCACCCACCCACTCCTCTCCAAAGAAGTGTGCTTGCATACAAAAGCTTATACCTGGAATAAAATACTGTTGGTCTTTAAGCTGGAACTCCAATTTTGTTTTTCTCTCTCTTTCTCCTTCCTCCCTTCCCCCCTCCAAAAAAAGAGGAGCAGGAGCCCTGGAGAAGAAAGCAGAGGCTGGGGGGGCGGGGGCGGGCAGGCTTGTCTTTGTATCTCTCTGGCACAAAGCAGCCATGAGTCTCTCTCTGTCACTCTGTGTGTGTGAGAGAGAGAGAGGGAAAGAGAGAGAGAGCAAGGAAGGCAGGAGTCAGGAAGCAAAAAGCCACTGAAAGAGCTGGGAAGAAAGCAAGCTAAGGTGCAGCTGCAAGAGCAGCCCTGGGAAAGGAAGCTGGAGAAGGAAGTTGCTTAGAGGGGATGGTTCTGAACCCTGTGTGGGCCAGATGCAGCCTGTGGGCCACACGTCTGATGCCCCTGGTCTAGAGTATAAGTTGTGCATCCAAAGAGTCAGATGTTGTGGTGTTACCCAAAGTGAGGGGATCTCCAAATTTAATTGGGGGAAATGAGCATAATTGGAGACAAACTTGCGAGAGAGGGTAACAACTGAGATCTCCACCTGCGTTTACAGGGATTTTTCCCTCTGAGAGCTCTCAAAATAAACCAGTCCAAATTAAATAGAAAGGTTTTTATTTAAAAAGAATAAAAGAGCAAAACATACACAAGAGCACAGGGGGAAACATACCTACAAGGCTAACAAAGATAAAAGAGAGTAGCAGGAATAAAGATTGGGGTGATCGATATTTACCTATCTAGACAAACAAAGTCTGCAGAAGAGCAAGGACGAAGCGACCTGCATTTCGGCCATGAGGTCCAGATCCAGGAGAACACACACAACGGGGGCTCTGGGGAGCCCAGCTATAGCAAAAATTCTCCCTGAGGCAGAGTGACGTGTTCACCCCAACACAGTAACTTAATGTGTCTCCCACGAGCTGGGCAAAGATGTGAGAGAGGTCTGAAAAGGTTTTCCTGAGGTGAAACAATTATTTGGGCGAAGCTATGATTGCTTCATGGGGCTTACTATGGTGGCTAACGGAAAACTGTTCAAAAATGCAAAGTGCTGCTTGACGGCCCGTTCATTGTATTGGGTGGGAAAGCTGCCAGGATTAGGTGTGGCTACGGAAAGGTAAATGTGGGAAGGGGTGATGAGGTTATGACGTTGATGGGATTAAGTCCAGGTGGATGAGGGTAGCCTGGCTTTGGAAGCCTGTTGTTGTGCACTTATGCATACTTTAGGGTGGGGAGGAGGTCGCAGCAGGGTCAGGCATCTTGACATTAATACCTGCCAGAACCGCTGCCCAGACATGTCTGTGAGGCCTGGCATCCATTTTGTGTGCATTTTGGTCAATCTGCCTGGCATGCGAGATGTTGGGGGGCTATCAAATGAAGGGTGCTTCCCATGCAAACTATTCCTCAGTGAAAGGAGGGGGTCTGCCTGCTTACAATGGCACATCCATTTCTTTTAAGACCAACCATAACCTTTCGTGAGCTACACAGTCAGAACTTTTGCTGTAATCTATGAAACACAAACTGCTTCCCCCCGCCCATTCTCTGATATGCTCCAGTAACCGCCATTGATTTGCAATAGGATTTCTAATGCCTCTTCGTTTTCTGAATGCAGCTTAAACATTCTCGTTCCATATGATGTAAGTCTTTGTTGTAAAGATTTTGAGCATCACTTTACTCGCATGAGAAATAAATGTGACATTCGGATAGTTGCTACTGTCTTCCACTCCTTTTGTCAGAATTGCAATGCAGGTTTAAGCATTTTCCGAATGTGGGCCATTGCTTTGTTTCCCATATTTGTTAGCTTATTCTTGTTAAGCTTTTGTTAGGCTCTGTTTCTGTGGCTTGGAATAGTTCTATTGATATCCTGTCTACTCCTGGTGATTTGTTTCTCCCAAATGCTCTTGGTGCAGCTTTACTTCACTTTCTAAAACTGTAGATTCTTCAAAAGATTCTTCTTGGAAGGAATCTGGCCTTCTTTCCTCTGTTCTGTGTAGTTCTTCAGTGTATTGTTCCTGTCTTTTCTTTATTTAGTTAATGTACTTCTGTGTTGACCTTTCAGCATGCCTAGCCATGCTTTAAATTTCCCCTTGATTTCTTTGATCCTCTGGAACAGATCTCTTGTTGTTCCTTTTTTTGTTTTTCTCTTCTGTTTCTTTACCCTGATTATTATAATAGTTCTCTTTGTCTCTGCACGCACGTCACTGGAACACTCCATTTAGAACTGTCTCTATTTCTGTCACCTTTTGTTTTTACTTCTTGTCTTTCTTTAGCAATTTTAAGGGTTAGATCATCCATCAAGGCTTTTCATTTCTTTTGTCTTTGGATAGGCTTTGTGCATTCTTCTTTGATAATTTCTCTGATTTCAACTCATAGTTCATGTTCATTTGAGCTTAATAATGCACATCTGTTCTTTACATGGTCTTAAACTCTTCAAGAAGGTTGTTTAGAGTGTATTTTGGCACTATTAAAGTTTTAGTGTTTTTTTTTTCAGATCTATTCTAATTTTCGATATTAACTCCTGGTCTTGTTTTAGCAGAGAGAATAGACCTTCTTTGTCTTCTGTTTCAATTATGTAATCTGTTTGATTTGGCCATCTGGTGAGGTCCATATATACAGTCATCTGTTTGGTTGCCTGAATCAGTTGGGAAAAGTTTCTTAGCCCAAAGGCTATTGGCTGTGCAGATATTTAGTCTCTTGGAATGTTCTTGTCCTCCTTCGTGTGGACCTGTTTGCAGCTATGCATATAGTTTAGATTAGGGGTGTCAAACATGCGTCCCGGGGGCCGGATCAGGCCCACAGTAGAACTGGCTGTCTTCTGCTTCTTCTTCCAGTTCTGCTGCTGCTGCATCATCGTAGGTTTGCAGCTTACAGATACACACCTGAACAGCAGAGTCAAGATTGCAACAGCAGAGACATTTTGATGCAATAGTTCAGAGCAAGAGGTGTCAGTTATCAGACACTGTTAAATAAACAAAATATCGCAAGAGTGCCACTGTTTTAAGCATGTTTTTATTTTAAGTTAAAAAAAACCTCTTTGTGTTTGTGTCCTTTATAAAGTTTATATATCTCCGCTACCTGGCGTTGCATTTTATGACATACATGGCCCCGCTCAACAAGGTCTTATTTATGTCAGATCCAGTCCTCATAACAAATGAGTTTGACACCACTGGTTTAGATAGTCACCCGGCTGACAGAGTCAAGTGCTGGGACTGATAGGTTGACAAAAAGATCAGGGCTCACCTGAATCATAGTTGGGAGCACGCGTGTGTGCAGCATCTGAATTCCTTCTGCCTGATCACGTAAACATGTGCCTTTCTGAACAGACAAAGCCTTCAGGAGCTACACATTTAAAGCTTGAGGGCTGACCACCGCTCTCACGTGGGAATTGGTAGGTTATGCAAGCCTGACATTCACTAATTGAAAATGCCGCAACTGAAGCCTCTGCTTAATGTACAGCCCAGTTTCAGGATTGTTGGCCAGTGTGAGAACTTAACAGCTAAGCTGCAGTACAAAAAACTAATTGTTGTGCAGCTGTTTTCAAACTGATTGCCTTCGTAGAGCACTTTCCACGCTGGCTCATGTGCCATGGAACCTGAGATGGTCCTCAGGAGCTTATTAAGGACTTATAAAGAATGCAGCAACAGTGGAGCAGCACCCTTGAGATATGGCTTGTCTGCAGTGCTCCCTCTAAGCCGTGGAGTCTTGTGAGCAAAAACTCTACTTTGTGAGCTACTGGCATTAAAGTTGTGAATGAGCAATTTGGCTATGGCATAAATTAGTTTGCTCTGGAGCCACCCTTCCTGAGCTAGGACAAAAATGTGTGAGCCGGAAGCTAAAAAACCTGTGAGCTAGATCACACTAATGCAGCATAGAGGGAATACTGCTTGTCTGCCATTATTAACCTTTAAGGTATAACTAGAATGTTCCATATGTTCTTGGACTTATTCACGTTTCAAGCCATTGGGTGTCCCTTGTGAACAGAGTTTGTCCCGCAGAATATCCCCGCCAAATCTACTCCAATGTACTGGCAAGGAAATGTTCCTCGGCCAGAGCACTTGATACGGAAAGTGTTTAAAGTCTGAAAGGCATTAGCCCAACAGATTGACTTTTGGCCAGTAAAATAACTTATTGATAGGAGTTTGTATATGCGTCAGCAGACCAGTGACTTTGTGCTGGGCTGTTACAGCCCAGTAGCTAGGGAAATGAGGCTTTGTTTCTCCATTCTGTTTTCTCCCCAATCTTTGAAAACACTGCAGAGGTCACTGGTACAGGTAAGACTTGGATCCAAGGAGAAGGTTTTTCTTTTGACTTCATAGTCATCTCTAACTTTGCTAACTATATTTTGTTGACACTATCCCTGTATTTGTTGAATGGCTCTGTGTATTAATAAAGTATGGAGGTGGGGGGGGGTTGCCAGTAAAGGCTATGGGCAGCCAAATCCTTATTCAGTATTCCACCAGAAAACATTTTTGGCTGGGTTCAGCCAGCTTTCTCATTTATCCTTGCCCAGTTCCCCTTCTTATTGCGGCTCCCATCCCGTATGGTTATTGTACATGCAGTTCCTGTAATCTGCAGCATAGCTTGGCAGGGGTGTGTGTGTGTGTGTGTTAAAGGGGAACCCCCACTTCCATTTTCATCAGCAGAAAAGCTAGTCGGATCCGACCCTTTTGTCACATGTATCCTAGTTTCCAGTCAAAAGCAGGTAGTTGATCAATTCTGCAATGCAAGTTTCCCTGATTTGGATAGCCCAGGCTAGCCCGATTTTGGAAGCTAAGCAGGGGCAACCCTGTTTAATACTTGAATGGGAGACCACCAAGGAAGTCCACGGTTGCTATGCTGAGGCAGGCAGTGGCAAATCACCTCTGATCGTCTCTTGCCTTGAAACTCTGTGGGGTTGCCATAAGTCAGCTGAGACTTGATGGTATTTTCCACCAGCACCACAATACGAGTAAGCTAAAGAACACGCTATCTGCATATGTTATCAAAAATCTTATTTTAATATCAGTAAGCTGATCATTCTGGAATTAAATATGTGCTCTTGCCATCAGTCTGGAGTGGTCTTTTAAACCGTTGTTGCTCCAGCACCATGAGGGAGTTCTCTGGGATGCAAGAGAAAACCTGCCACAGCCAGTAGATGCTCTGTGGTCTTTGTCCAGGATGTTGGTCTTCCAAACATCCTAAGGAACACATTTGTACTACCCTACATGCACAGCTAACAAAGCTGGTGCATCATGGCTGTTGCTCTCAATTAGTTATAGTCTGTGGATCGTGGCGGCTTTGAGGCCATTTGAATCATAGGCAGATAACAGCTTGGGTACTTCTTGGAGGACGTAGCTGGACCATCTTTTCTTAGTATGGACCCTTGTCCCAGTTTGTTTTCCACTTTTGGTGAGATGTAAACGTATGTGTCCATAATGATTTCTTGTTTTAGTGTGTGTGTTTCTTTAAATGTCAACTGCAGTAATGTAAGGAGAGTGATAGAGGGAGACAAGTGTGATTGGCTGATGACTGAGAGTGTGGGAGGAGGGGTGTCTATGAGTTGATTCTGGGTGTGAAGTTTGAAGAGAGAGCATAATCTGTGTGACTATGGGAGTTTGAGTCTATTCTGTGTGAATAAGACAAACAATTTAGGGATGATAATTGAGGAGAGGAGGAGTAGCATGTGAACAATTGCAGGGCCCACCGAAACGCTTACTGAACTTCTAACAAATGAAACGTGCAGCGTGCATCAAAGACATAACAGTATTGGCTGATAGCTTGAAGACATCCTTAGTGTACAATATCAGGAGGTTCTTGGCTCTCCTCTCTGGAATAGTTTTGTTCCTCAATAATAGCAATGGAATCAGACTCAGTCTCCCTAATTCAGCCCTTTGTTGAGGATATGGCCAGGAACTCTGCTTCTTGGCTCCTCGTGCCTCAAGAAGAGCTTGTCAAGACAAGGGGAAGGAGAGATGCTAACAAAAAATGGACGGTTGATCGTAATAATGGCCAAATAGTATGCAGTCAGTTCGGCTGACTATATGTGGTAGATTTAAACCTGTGAAGAGTAACATTAATTGCTGTGCAATCATTGGACATACAAGCACACAGGATTAACTCCTTCCCTTAACCAGAGAATTGCTAAACTCTGGAGATCACTTGAGTGGGATACATGCCTTCCCATTCGGTGTTCCTCAGACTACAGTGAATATGTGTTTATTTATGTCATTCATGTGCCATCTTTCTTCCCAGTGGGGACACAAAGTGGCTTCCAACACTTTCCCCTTCTCCATTTTATCCTCACAACAGCCCTGTGAGGTAGGTTAGGCTGACAGTCAGTATGTGACTGGCCCAAGATCACCTAGCAAGCTTGCATGGAAGAGTGGGAATTCTAACCTGGCTCTCCCAGATCTATCTCCTGTCTCATCTCATTGAAACAAATAAGAGATAGTAACTTTAACTTGTGATAGCAAATCCATTATTCTGTTATGGAGCAATTTGGCTCTTGAAACTATTTTCATTGTTCGTTCTATTGGTTTAATCCACAAAAAACTTTCACGTATGAAGTATATAATATCATGTGTATATATATGAAGTATATAAATGCTCAGGAATTTTTCCTTCTCTTTCTCTCTCCTTCCCTGTTTAGGTCAGTGCTGACTGTTGCTTGTGAGCAAACAGAAGTCCTGCTTTTTGATCCCATATCTTCAAAGCACATTAAAACACTCTCAGATGCTCATGAGGATTGTGTAAATAATATCAGGTAAGTCTGCTGGCACATGAAAAGCTCCCTCTAAGCTGTGGAGTCCTGTGAGCAAAAGTTCTACTTTGTGAGCTACTGGCACTAAAGTTGTGAGCGAGCAATTTGGCTACTGCATAAATCAGTTTGCTCTGGAGCCATCCTACCTGAGCTAAGACAAAAATGTGTGAGCCGGAGGCTAAAAAGCTGTGAGCTAGCTCACACTAACTCAGCTTAGAGGGAACACAGGGGCCTGAAATACCACTTATATGTATTGACTCCTAGCTTTGATGTGTGAACATGCTGTGAGAGGACATCTATATCAATTCCCCTTTTTAAAAAAAACTTTTATTTTGCTCCTCCTGTCAATATTTAATGGTATTTGTTGTACTGATTTCTTTTCTTGGCTGTGTACCACATCATGTATTTAATGACCTCATCATGCGAATAAGATTCCCTGCATGGTGTTGCCACCAAATACTAGGGGAATTGTTTCCAAAAATTAAATGGGGTGGTTGAAGGACAACAACTTCCAAAACATCGCCAACCAAGATCTTGCAAGACCATGTTGTGAGATTTTGGCTGCCATTTTGGGATTTCTAAGCTACTTCTTACCAATGGAAAGTCTGTGGGGGAGGCAGTGTCCTGGGAGAAAAATTAAAAAGAAAAATAAGCCCTCATCTAGTTACAGGAAGTTCTTTAGAGTTCCTGGTAATTCCTAGAGCTACCTGGAAGTGACAAGGGTAGCTCTAGGAATCTCCAGAAACTGTACGGTAGTCTTATCATAGAATTCCTGGCCATTCCTAGAGCTGTTCTGATGAATTTACAGCCATGTTATACATTCCTTCAGTGAGTTGGAGAAGGGGCCGTAAGCCCATCAACAAAAGTCTCATAACAATGTATTTCTGAAAGGAGACCTTGATCATACTGTATTGTTGCCTAGCAATCCCAAAATGTCTGTCAAGATTTGGAGATATAGTCTTGAGAGGTGGGGGATTTCCCCTTCCCTTGTAGATCTCCACTTCTGTAGCCATAAAACTCAGCAGGAGCCAAGATAAAGTAAAAACAACGACAAGTCTTACCTTATGGTAATTATGTTTTGTTCACATAATGATTATTTTATGTATTATTTTAATATGTTTGGCTGTTTTATTATCTTCAGGATGTGTTTGTTTTTAAAAGGGAATCTTTTTTGCCTTAAATTTTGTACAATAATGGAAACATTGTCCTATCTTCATAATAATATCTTTTTCAATAAAAAGATATGTGATGGCTGGCTTGTTGGGATGGTGGAGGCCAAATAATAATAATTTTTAAATGAAGTTCCATTTTTAAAACACTGATTTATTGACAGGCTGAAATTAAATTGTTCAGTAATTTGTCAGGTTTTTGTCAGTATTTGGCTAGGGGTTTTTTGAGTTTTGTTCAGTAAAATCAGTGATTTTGACCCTTTGACTAGTTTCCACCTCTGAATACTGAACCCACCCATCAAATGCATTGTCCTGCATTCCAGTTCTTTGTGTGATTTTGGTATTTTTACAAAACCTGATAGTTTTGTCCCATACGGTCTGGGTGCAGTCACACATCATGAAAAAAACAACAAAAAACTTGTCCTCAAGATGGTTGAATGTTTGGAGGGAGTCATGCTGTGTGCAGGAAGCTGGGAGTGTGCACGTCTCTTCTTACGAGCTCTCTTGTATCAAGTGACACCTTTCTAAACAAATTCTTAGAGGTAATAATACTCCAGTCTTTGTCTTTGAAGCTACTGACGTTCCCTGGGTTTTTGTTTTTGTTTCTTGTTTGGCTTGGAATCTAGAGATTGTCAGAGTGAACTGCTCTCATTTAGGGGGAGTAAATTTCTGGTTTTAATATGGAACAAAGGAGAAAGAGGTTGTCGGAAGTCTGAAGCAAGAATTCAGGGGTCATACACAGAACTAAAACTGTACAAAATTAGCCATGGAGCAAAATGCTCTTGGGGTCGTCTTACCTAACATAAGTTTTTTTTCATTTGTGTTTTTAAAAAGCAGGACTGAATACTTACACTGGTAAAAAATGCTTTTGTGAGTGTTTGAAGCCACCTGGATTCTTTTTCTCAACAATCCTGTAGTTAAGTTGATACTCTTATCTCCATACTGCAGTTGGGGTGGCAGAGGCCGAGAGGTTGCCTCAGCTGCTCGTGAGTTCTGCCACTGGGTCATCTGAAGGACATTTGTTATTCAATAGTAGCAGGGGTCTCAAGTCAGGCAGGGGCTTGCTCATCTTATGGTGTGTTGGCATAGAAAGGTGTTGATTTCTTTGAAGCTTGGAGACCAGACTGCATTAAAAGGATTCTGAAGCCAGTCTGAACGTGGAAGTGTGTGTGTGTGAGCAATCTAGGAGGCTCTGCTTCATGTTTCCTAACTCACTGCTCTCAAATGCGCACCTCCAGGCCAACAATCTAAAGGACCTGTACATTCACTAAGGTTTATCTCTGGGGATTTCTCTCTGGGGATCTCTGCTAGTGGAAGTTAGGCAGAGGGTGACTGGAGGCAGGGACTTTTCAGCTGTGGAGCTGAATCTTTGGAACAGCCCCTGCCTCTCCCCCCCCCCGCCCCAGGTTTGCTTGGTGCCCCCTTTGTAGGCGCTTAGGCACCAGGCGATTGTTTTCCACTTTGTATGGCCTTTGGTTGTTTATCATTTTGTATGGCCTCTGGTTGTTTTGTTTTTCCTGTTGAACGTACCTGATTCAAATCCACCCTTTTAACACCCACCAACTTGCCAACGGTTAAAGTGACTTTGACCAACTGTTTGCCTCTGATGCATTCTAATTTGCTAGCAAGTTATTGGACCTTTTTTTTTTTTTTTTGGCCGATGTTTTGTTAATTTATTGTATCATGTTATTGCGGTGAACCATTTTCAAAAACAGTATTTTCCCAAAAGTAGGATATAACTAAGCAATGGCACTCTTTGTTTTTGCTCTCTCTCCCTGTCTCTTATTTTAAAAATGCTTTGAAAGTACTTTCTTGCCCTTTCCTAGTTGCATTTGTTACTGTTGCCCGGGGGTTCATCTTGCCAACGATCTGTGTGAACTCTGCAAGATTAAAGTGTTTCTCTCCCCGTCCCTTGTTGGTTTGCAGGTTTCTCGATAACAGACTGTTTGCCACTTGCTCCGATGACACAACAATCGCACTTTGGGATCTGAGGAAGCTAGATGCCAAAGTGTGCACTTTGCATGGTCACACCAGCTGGGTCAAGAACATCGAATATGACACGAACACAAGGTTGCTCGTAACTTCGGGGTTCGATGGAAACGTTATCATTTGGGAAACAGATAGGTAAGTGAATGTGGCACTGGAACATCAGGTGCCGTTCCTTGAAACAGAATGTGGAAGTAGTCTAAATTGTGTCTGTTCTAGGTGCATCTTAAGTTTATGTAAGGTAGGGGGTGTGGGAGCTGCTTCCTGGTAAAGCTGCTCTTGCATTCATGTCACCTGCCCTTAGTGATCTACCACCAATGCCAGAATTTGAGCACGCAGGTATACCTAGTAGGCCAGTTGTTGGTGAAGAGGTAGCACCTTCTTGAACACAGAGCAAAGAGAAGGGATGAGAAGAGTGCTTTCAAGGTAGAGGGTACCCCAAATATAAGATTGAAGACCGAAATTCTGAAATCTACCAAGGTGATGCGGGAGGCAGTCTGACCCTCCTTCTCTTTTCCCCAGGTGCACTGAAGACGGCTGTCCTCACAAGAAGTTCTTTCACACCCGATTTCTCATGCGTATGAGACTGACACCCGACTGTTCCAAAATGCTGATCTCGACCTCTTCCGGCTATCTTCTGATTTTGCATGACCTTGACCTAACCAAATCTTTAGAGGTGGTCAGCTATCCCATTTTGAGAGCCAGGAGAACTACATCCAGTTCAGGTGAGTCTTTGTGTTTGTCTCTCCTGCTTGTCTTGGCCAGAAGCGGCTAAGATTGAAGAGCAGTGCTGCATATCATGGGGTTGAATAACTCCATGCCTCCCAAAGTGGCCAGTAACCCACAAAATCTGAGCTATGCAAAAATTGTGTTGTTGGGGTTTTTTTTTGGAGTTTCAAGTAGCTTGTTCTTACATTCATGAAATTTCCTTTCAGGTGTTGGATTAATGTCTGTGTGAACAGTTGCTGGGAACCTGCAAACATATTAAAACATACCCCCTTCCCATAGCTTCTTCTCTTCTCTAATGACTGCATGGAATCTGTTGGTAGGCCTGGCTTTGAGGGTCTGATTTGCTTTTATTACCCATTTATTTCATGGCTGCTGGTGATCTGTTTTGCTTTAGTCTGTGTTTGGAGTAGAAGTAAAACCACGTTGTCATTATGATCAGGAGAATCTGGCTGTGTGCCGCGGGACATGAACGTGCCTTGTAAACCAGTTGGTTGCATCCACTACTCTATTCTTCGAGTAGAGAGCGCTGATTTCCCTCTTCCCGCTCGTCCTATCCTGGCCAATGTACGAGTGCCAACATCATCCTGAGGGATGTTCTTGGACCAGCTTGGAGAGCACAACTCCATCCCTCGTCTCCAACAGGACATAAAAGAGGATTAGACTTGAGAAGGTATTAGGAAGTGGGCACTAGTGCTATTGTAAGGAGAATGCCCTCCGACTGTTTCAAAAGTTGATTGGGAAAATATTTTCTCAGTGTTAGGCGTGAAAGGTACCTCCGATTTTAATTGGGATTTGGATTTGGGAAATTTGGGATTTGGTCTAGTGTGGGTTGTTCTCTGGACTTCTGGGATGCCTCTGCACATTCTCCTCTCTGAGGAATTCTGCCATGTTGCAGAGGACTCTGGAGCATGTTCTAGGATATGCGCTTGCTTGCTTGGGGAGGGGCCGTAGCTCTTTGGTAGAGCATCTGCTTGACAAGGATTCCTGGTCCTTTCAAATGGATATGCTGGGGACTGAACTTGGGACCTTCTGAGTCCCCAGCATATCCATTTGAAAGGACCAGGAAGCAGGGGATATGAAAGAAGCTTTACTTGTGACCCTGGAGAGCAGCTGCCAGTCTGAGTTGACAGTACTGACCATGATAAACCAATGGTCTGCGTTGGTATAAGCTTCATATGTCAATGTACTGCAGAAAGCACTGGCCTCTTAGCTCTCTCCATTGCCCCGTGTAAACACAATACACTTTACACTTACATATCCCATCCATAGAACAATCTTTGAGTCCAGTGGCACCTTTAAGACCCATCTATATATGTGTGTGTATGCATGCATAATACTGTTTGTAATGCATTATTCTCTTAACTTTGGAATTCTGTTTTTATTTACAGTAGGTGGTATGTTCTCTCCTGTTCTTACTGCATTGCTCTAAATTGTATAATCTGCATTGAATTGTAGCAAGAAAGCCTGTCTGTACATGAAGGAAATAAATATGCGGTGGTTCCTTGCAACTGCACGTTCGGACTAGCCATTGAACTTGCAAGGAAATTTCCCAGCAGGCCATTGCTTCCGAGGGCCACTGGTAGTGAGGAGCAGACACAGCCATCTAAATTATAACTGGCCTGTTTTATATATATATGCCTGAATAACAACGCAAAAAGAAAGTCTTTTGTTCCTTCCTGCAGATGCTTTGGAAGCTGCAGAATTAATTGGCTAGAAAGGATGAGTGATGGTTGTTTCCACTCATTTGGTTTCACGTGGTACTCCTTTCCCCCTTCCCAGATCTGGCATCTTCCACCTCTTCCGGGCCAAGAAGTGCTGGATCTCCCTGTCAACAGAGTGACTTAAGCCCACTGTCGGAGAAACACATGGTCCGAGCCACCCAGCGAGAAGGTGCGTTAACCCATTGGAAATACATTGGTTTTTTGAGGGATGTGTGTAAAGGCTGGTGACCCAGTAACTGCAGGAGTGCTCACTTCTGATTTAGGAGTAGAGAAGGGTCATCCTGGTCTTGCCTCTTGAAGTCTCATTACAAGTCAGTTCATATGAGCAGGCTCCTCACTCGATAACTGCAGAATGAGGGGTGATGTGCATGTGTGAATAAGACGCACACAGGTCTTCTTCTTTTTTTTTAAAGCAATTTATTATAGGATATGTTTCACATAGTTAAAATTTTATCTTATAGATATCACGTACCTTTTTTCTTTCCTCCCCACTTCCCCCAGTACAAGTCTTCCCGCAATGCTCTTACCCCCTTATCTAATCACCGTTCACAAAATATGTCATTTCCATTATCAAATTAGGTAACATTTTGGCAATCATATCATTCTTTTTCTTATTTTCTCCTTAATAACTATCAAAGCAAATCAATCTATTTTTAACATCCCAATTTTTCTCAAGATAGTCTTTAAAATCTTTCCATTCTTCAAAAAAAGCTTCGTCTTCTTCGTTATTAAGCACACAGATCTTCAACATGGTAGTCCCCTGCTTGTTTGGTGTAGTGGTTAGGAGCGCGGACTCTAATCTGGGGGAATGGGTTTGATTTCCCCCTCCTCCACACATGAAGCTGCTGGTGTGTGACCTTGGGTCAGTCATAAGTTATTTCAGAGCTGTTCTCTCAGAGCTCTCTCAGCCCCACCTCCCTCACAGGGGAGGGGAAGGGAAAGGAGATTGTAAGCTACTCTAAGACTCCAAGCGAAGGGCGGGGTATAAATCCAATCTCCTCCTCGTCCTCCTCTTCTTCTCTTGGTACTCTGATCTTCACTCTTAATCCATGTATGGTTAGTTTCTGTTGCTGTGACTATATCATATGTACATGATTTTTTCTTAACTAACAGTTTTCTGGAGTTAGGGATTGGTACAGAAAACGTGTTATACCTTTGAAGAAGGCTGGATGCAGCTTCTGTAAACTGGAGTGAAGTAGGCTGTGACTCACAAAAACTCATGTTAGTCCTTAAGGTGCTGCAAGGCTTTCCTTTTATAATTAATTAAATACTTCCTCTGCTTGGCTTTTATATTGGAGTGCTCAGCATCAGAGTCGGTGACAAGATTTTATTTTAAATGGAATTAAAATGGGAATAAAACTGAGTAATTGCCACTGTTTAAAAAGCCAAATTTGGGGGTGCCTGCAATTACAGCAGGTGGCCAGCAGGAGGCATGCAGTGCTGCCGGATTTGCCTCTGACTTCTGTCGGGTTAAGGGACAAACAGCCCTCTCTTCTGATCTTGGAAACCAACACCAGACTGAAATTCAACACAAGATAAGCTGCCACCTCCCATGACGTTGATGGTTCTTTGGAACATGTGACCATATGTAATTGCAGTCAAATAATATGCAGTGAATGGACAAGATTTGCCCAGTTAACTGAGTGGCAGTGCCAGCTCCGTGTTGCATTAGCTTTTTCGTTGGAGGGAAGTTGGCATGATGGGATAGTTTTTTCCATTATGCAAGAGTGGGAAGAAAATGTTAGGCCATGAAACATCAAGTGGCTTTGCAACACTGATCTTTTTTTTTTTTTTTTTTATCAAAACCCTCCTAAAAAGGAGAGGAATTTATTCTTTTTATAAATAGAAAAAGGTAGGGTATATAGAGGGATAAAGAAAAGAGCGGAGTGAGTATTCTGTTAATAAAGGTTAGTTTAAATCAATATAGATACAGTTTTTGGCAATCTCGTGATTTGAGAGTCTTCTTTTCATCTAACAAAAATTCAAAATAACTCTGTTAATGAGGTTAGTAATGTCCTTTGGGGTTAATTATTAGTCATCTCCTTTTTGACGTTTCCCGAACAGTTATTTCTTAGGTTGTCTTCCTTTGGTATCCCTCAAGTTATAGGATGGGCCACCTTTGGTTTTCACTTCTCCCGCTCCGGCACCTCCCTCCTCTGGGCCGCTGTCATCTTCACTACTTAAATCTGTCCACGTTGCGAGTGCTGCCTCTTCCTCTGGACTGGCGTGTCTCTTCAGAAATTCCTGCGCCTTGAAGATGGAGTCAATCTTCTCTCTTTTATCCTTGTACTTGAACAAAAGGCCTTCAGGATAGGTCCATCTGTATATGACCTGTCTTCTTTGTAGAAAAGTGGTCAATCCTTTATAAGCTTTCCTTTTCATCCGGATTTCATAAGGCACATCTTTCAATATTCTGATGGTCTGCTCCCCAATTTTCAAGGGCACCGCTGCAACTGCACGCAAGATTTGATCTCTGGTACTTTGCTTGATAAACTTGACAACCACTTCTGCTGGCAGATTATTTTTTTTGTAAATGTGGAGTAGGCCCTATAGACCGTATCCATTTCTTCTTTTAACTCACGCTGATCTCTGCCAGTTACGGGTGCCAAGGCATTCGCAAGTATAGATTTGAGATCTTCCTTCTCTTCTTCTTTAATGCCCTGAAATCGAAGAGTCAGATTCGATTTTTCCATTTGCAACATCAAAATTCTTTTTTCTTGCACATCCTGATGCTTTTCTAACTTGTTGACCCTTTTCTTCACTTTTCTGATGTCTTCCGATGAGACCAAACATTTCTGTGCGATCTCCTCCATCTTCTTTGACGTCTCTGTTAGTTGCCTCTGTTGACTGTTGAGAACACCTTCCATATTAGTTAAGGTTTCGCTGATTTTCTGTATTTGGACCAGCAGAGGGTGCAGTAGCTCGCTTGTCTGTTGACTGACAGTCGGCTCTGGAGGGGGATTACCCGGACCGGAAGTCCCGCCTCCCTTCTTCTCAGTTTTCAAAGGGACCTTCTTCATGGCAGACATTTCTTGTATTTGTTTACTTTATAAAAGTTCGTGACGCATCGCTCAGGAGTCCCGCTAACTCATTTGCTTCAATGGCACCCCAAAGGTAATTTCACCAACCCTTCTTCCCTTTCATCCCCCTTAGCTTTCTTATTCAAGTCCCGCTTCTCAGTGGGGGGGGATTCCCCCTCCTCCCAGCCGCTTATTCGCTTACGGGGGAAGGGCTCGGGTTTCGCTTCAGATTCAGACCTCCAACTCACGGTTCCTGCCGTTTCTTCTTTTGCTTTAATTCATCGCTGTTCCTCACTCCTGTTGGAAATCGGTGGCGTTGCTAAGTCCCATTACGGGCACACCGCAGCGGGGCCGATTAGGGCGGGGAGAAAGCCTCAATTTCCCGGCTGTCTGCCGGCAAAGAGGCTACTCCCCAAGCGCCCCCGGTTTGGAGCCTTTGCCTAAGGCTCACTAGGGTCTTGCAAACCTGCAAAGACCCCCCAAACTGCGTGTGGGCTAACCACCTCCGGGGGCTTCCCGAAAGGTGGCCGCCATTCGCAACGCCGGAAACCGAACACTTTGCAACACTGATCTTTAACCGGGTTTGATTCCCCACTCCTCCACTTGTACCTGGCTGGATGACCTTGGGCAAGCCATAGCTCTGGCACAGCGGTTCTTGAAAAAAAGAGCAGTTTGTGTTAGAGTTCTCTCAGCCCCACCTACCTCACAGGGTGTCTGTTGTGGGGAGGGGGAGGGAAAGGAGTTTGTAAGCCGCTCTGAGACACCTTTGGGTAGTGAAGGGCGGGGTATAAATCCAATCTCCTCCTCCTCCTCCTCCTCCTCCTCCTCCTCCTCCTCCTCTTCTTCTTCTTCTTCTTCCTCTTCCTCTTCCTCTTCCTCTTCCTCTTCCTCCTCTTCCTCCTCTTCCTCCTCTTCCTCTTCTTCCTCTTCTTCTTCTTCCTTTAACTGCCCCCTTTAAAATTTAAACACACACCTCCCCCCCCCCCGAACCAAAAATCCTGGCTACAGGCCTGGGTCACACTCTTAGAGGGGGCTCAGGCAGGTTCAGAGCAGTGTTCCCTCTAAGCTGAGTTAGTGTGAGCTAGCTCACAGTTTTTTAGCCTCCGGCTCACACATTTTTGTCTCAGCTCTGGAAGGATGGCTCCAGAGCAAACTAATTTATGCAGTAGCCAAATCGCTTGCTCACAACTTTAATGCCAGCAGCTCACAAAGCAGCATTTTTGCTCACAACACAGCTTAGAGGGAGCGTTGGTTCAGAGATGCTCGCCCTTGCCTTTTTCCTCTCCCCCTGTCCTGTTTCCCATTACTTAACTACTTTCCGCCTTTCAGCAGGAAGCCCCCATGCCAGCAATGAGGTCACAACTCTGGCTCTTCCTGTCACGTGACTTCCTGTAAAGTGCTTTCAGCTCAGTGGGGGTCCCATTCTGCTTGCCTGGAAATTAAAAGTGGGTCATGACTCTTGAACGGCAGAAGAGCACAGCTACAGGGAGCAGGAGCCTTGGTTTTGGGGAGGGAGTGATTGGGTTCCGGGCCTCTTGAAACCCTGACCTTTCTTTTGTCCCTCACTTCCTAGACCTTCCATGTGACTCTTAGGTAGCTAGCAGAAACTGTGTGAATATTTCCTGATGCCTCAACAAACCCTTAAGTACTCACAATTGTGCCATATGCACACTCCCCATGATATCAGAAATTTGCTTTTGGGGATGAAGGGTACTGAGTTACTCTCAAAAATGCTGGGCGGCTTTATCCACAATTGTTACATATGTATCACACACAGAGAGAACATAGTGTTTTTTCAGGGTAGTAATGCCCCCCAAAGGCAGGTTCCTGCCCCAGGGAGCTTATATCCAAGGCTGTCCACCTCTGAGATATTTATGGTTCTGGAGACAGGTTGACTGCCGGAAGCCCTGTCTGAGCAAGCAGTAAAGCCATTAATTGCCACCGTGCTTATGGTCTGTGTTTTCCTTTCCTGGGCAGAAAAGCTGCTTGAGGAATGAATGGAGGGGGAATAGCTTTCAAAATGCTTTCTGTCCCCTGACAGGTGGATCGCCACGCAATAGCCTTGAGGTTTTAACCCCAGAAGTTCCTGGTGAGAGGGATCGGGGGAACTGCATTACATCCCTGCAGCTCCATCCCAAAGGATGGGCAACGCTTCTTCGGTGCTCAAGCAACACAGATGACCAGGAGGTAAAGTTGGGGGGGGGGGGTTCTTATATATGAGTTGGCAGGAGGGACGTGTGCATAACTGAAGAGAACTTAAGAAAAGCCTAAGTTCTTTTGTGTGCTTCAAGTCTAGCTGGGAGAAAAGTATACTGCCATCTCATTGGTAAGTCAATAGAAATGTGGGCGTGGAAGTGATTCCCTCCACACAAACCCTGAAGTTACAATAGCCATTTGTAACTCTGACTTTGGACTGTGACTTTGGCATATGTCAGTGGTATGTTCCTGGCACTGTACCTGCATACAGCTCACTTCTGGATACTTATGATTATCTCATTCACTGGCCCTTTGCAGAACTCAAGGTTGCCCGTTACATCCTGCTCTGTGATGGTACGTGAGGGATGGGGCCATTCCCATTCCGCTTTGGTGGTGCGTCGATGTCACAGAACATTAAAGAAGCGTACCCATGTGGAGTTGAGTCCAGCCCATATTGCACTGGAATTGCGTTGCTGGCCCCTCTGCAATCCATTGCACTGACTTAACCCTTTGCATCTGGAGGCATTTGGATAAGGGCAGTTTGGCAGTGCTGCTGTTGTTAGACCTGTCGGCAGCACTCAACACAGTTGGCCATGAGCTACTGATCCACCACCTTGCTGACACTTGGGTCCAGGGGTCTGCCTTACAATGGCTTTCCTCCTTCCTTCAGGATCAGTGACAAAGGGCGGCACTGGGGGAACAGCAGTCCTGAAGGCACCTGCTGGTTTGCGAAGTGCCCCAAGGGGCAGTACTCTCCTTGATGTTATTTAACATCTTAGCAGCCACTGCTAAGTCAGTCTTTTACCCTCTTTGGGTGATTAGGCAGTTGGTTCCCTTCCTCGAACACAGCGACTTGGCAACAGTGATCCATGCAATGGTCACCTCGAGACTAGAGTACTGTAATGCTCTCTACATGGGGCTGCCCTTGACCCAAATCCGGAAGCTTCAACTGGTGCAGAATGCTGCAGCCAAGCTGCTCTTGGGCCTCCCCGTGCGGGAGCACATCCAGCCTGTGCTAAAAGCACTGCACTGCCTGCCTATAGCATACCAAATTCACTTCAAGGTGCTGGTCCTTATTTTTAAAGCTCTTTATGGTCAGGGGCCTACATACCTGAGGGACCTCCTTTCCCCATATGTTCCCCAGAGAGCACTGCACTCAGGGTCTCAAAACCATCTGGCCTTCCCAGGTCCCAAAAATGCTGGCTTTTCGGTGGTGGCTCTGTGCTGGTGGAATGAGCTTCCAGATGATATCGGGGCCCTGCGGGACTTTTTACAGTTCTGTAGGGCCTGCAAGACAGCGCTCTTCTGCCAGGCATTCGATTAAGGAGCCGTCCAGTGGGACCCCTGTGCCCTGGCATTACCATCGCAGCCTGTGCATCGCTGGTGTGAAGGGACCGAGACAGTTCTACATCCGTGCTGATTGTACCCCATTAGGATCTGCTATTAAGATGGTTTCTTATTATACCTTGCCATCAGTTTATAACTTGGCACGCTAGCACTTTATTATTGGTTTTTAGAAATGTATTGTTTTAACTAGCCACCGTGAGCCTGCCTTGGTGGGGAGGGCAGGGTATAAATTGAATGAATAAATAAACGAACAAACAAGAAGCTGTGCTCATCTATGCGACAAAAAGGAGCTGAGTGCTGGCCTTGGATTTGCTTTTATGTGCTACTTTTGTTGTGTTTCTCAGGAGACGGAGGACAGGCACAAAGAATTAGTTCTTTACATGGTGAATAGCTGATGGAATTCGGAACATGGGCGTGGCCAGGAGCTTTGATAGGTTTGAAAAGGGGTCAGAGAAGATGAGTTTTGTAGGGGGACATGGTAGCCAAGGGAAACTGCCACATTCACTGGCAGCATACCTCAGAGAGCTAGGCTCTGGGCTTGGGTAGCAGCAGAGAGCGTTTGGCTTCTGGGACGGATTGCGTGGAAAAGCAGGTTTTAAAATGCTGCTTGGGACAGAGTCAGGGGGTTATGACTTAATTTCCCCCAGAGAGAAAAGCTTATGTGATTGGCTGCTCTACTCACTCTCTGATTGGCCATCATCAGTTTAGAGAGAGGATAAAACAGCTGATCTGGACAGAAAAGATTCAGTCGCCTTTTGGTCTTTGAAATCTAATGTCTGGATCAGTAGCCAGAGGGTTTGGTATCTGAGGGAAGAGACTTTGGGACTCATTGTTTTCTGCCAGGGAGAAGAAGAGGGACTTCATTGTCTAAGATACATTAGAACTACTCTGAGGGAGAATTCATATTCTTAGTCAAGAAAGCTATAACACTACTTTAGACTAACATACAGTACTGAAAGAGGAATTTGGCAGGAGGTTTCAGGAGTTAGAGGGGACTCCCAGACAAACCAAATAGGAAAAGGAGTTATTGCTTCTTAGGGACAAGAATAATAATTTCTAGCCAGTAGGAAGGGGTTGGGAAGAGAACCCTGGTCTGTGATAAAGGGGAAGAGCTTATTTATTTATTTATATTTATATCCCGCCCTCCCCGAAGGCTCAGGGCAGCTAACAACGAAGCACGAGTGCCAGAGTTAAAACAGATAAAAACACCATAAAACAGAATAAAACCATATAATACAAGCAACAAAGTATCAGTGCTCCATTTATCACAAGGTGGGGTAGGTCTTAATCCAATGGCAACGTTCCAGTAGCCTGTCATCCCTTCTCCTTTCAGGGTCACCTCGCACCCCAATGCTTAGATGCCTCAAGAGTTACTGGAAAGCTATAATATCTAAAGCGAAAAACTTAGATCTCTGAAGGGAGAACCCTAGAAGCACCAAGACAAGCTCTCCTCTAAGAAACTGTATTTAAGATTCTGTGTAACAGGTGAAATTAATAATAAGCAAAAACCTCTCACTGAAAAGAATTTGCAACTGAGAAATTAAGCTACAACAACACCCTCTTGCTTGTTCAAAAAGCTCAGATCTGCCTATATATTTGAAAGTTTTACCTCAGCAACATCTATATACTGAATCCTCATATTTATATATTCCCTGCCTGTTTATTAAAATCTTTATTCTATTTTGATCGTTAATTTTGCCTCATGTGCCATTTTATGACAGTATTTTAAAGTAAGACAGCTCCTGTATACCTTTTAGTCCCAATGCTGGGTCATAAGCCTAAACTAATATCTTTGACAGGAAGCTTATAAAATAAAGAAGAAATACATGCCACTGAAGAGCGGCTCAGTCACTGAGGGGAACTAAATATTTTTGGCAGGAAAATCTGCCTGGGGGAAGGGGAAGTGTCAGGGGTCTGTCATAGCTTCTCCCCTTGTAAGCTTCTCCAAAATCCTCCTCAGATTGTGTGCACATTGAAATCAACAATGTCTGTGCACGGACAAAGTGTATGCAGGTAGACTGTCTATCCACAATCAGGAGCGTTGCTTTTTCAAACATTCCCAATCATTTGTGCGCATATGCCTTGTTCACATATTGGTGCCCTGTTCACAGTCCAGCAATCATGTGGGGTTCAGCACACTTGTTCCTGCTCCCCCTCTAAACGTATTAGTTTCAATATGCATGGCATACTATCTAAAAAGAGCTCAAGGGACTTATCTAGCCATTTCTGGGAACGAGACGTTGGGCCAGATGTGTCCTTACTGTGATCCAGCAAATTAATTCTTCTAGCTGTTGGTGCGGTATAGTAGTTAGAATGTTAGACTAGGATCTGTGGTTCAAATCTCCAATCTGCCATGGAGGCTTTTTGGGTGACCTTGGACTTGCTACGCACTCCTGAACCTAACGTAACTTGCAAGGGTGTTTAGATAAAATGGAGGAGAGGACATAAAGTAAGCCATTTTCAGTTCCCGTTGGGAAGAAAGTGGGGTAATAATGACGTCGTCTTGATTTGTGTGTGGGGGGGGGATGAAACTTGGCCATAGATTAATTCGGAATCATTTTCCCCCTCGCTATAGTGGACATGCGTCTATGAATTCCAAGAAGGCACACCTGTGCGGCCAGTCTCTCCTCGCTGTTCCCTCCGATTGACTCATTGCATCGAGGAAGCCAACGTCGGCCGGGGTTACATCAAAGAACTCTGTTTCAGTCCCGATGGCCGCATGATCTCCTCCCCTCACGGTTACGGGATCCGCTTGCTGGGCTTCGACACCCAGTGCAGCGAACTGGTTGACTGCTTGCCCAAAGAAGCGGCCCCCTTGCAAGAGATCCGCTCGCTCTACTCTCACAAAGACGTGGTCCTGACCACCAAGTTCTCTCCGACGCACTGTCAGATCGCCTCTGGGTGCCTTAGTGGTCTCGTTTCTCTATATCAGCCAAAGTTCTAGGCGCCTCTCGCCTCGAAAGGAACATCCAATGTTTTGGGTTTTTTAAAATTAACTTCAGTTTAGTTGGAGTGTTATTTTTTAAAAAAAAATTAAAATCCTGTAAATTTTGGACACATTAAGAGTTCCTCTGATCTCTGGACTGAACGGCGACACAAGCTTGGTCCCGCCCTGGGAGCGTGTGCCTGTCTGTCGATTCTGTAGTCAGGCATCAGAGTTCCTGCGCTTTCTTCATCTCTGCCCTTTCTGGTCCCCTTGTTTGGATATGGCACAGCAGCACTTGCAAGTCTTGTCTTTCCCATGTGACTGTCAGGTGGGCTCGAACAGAGGAGGGAAATGCTCAGCTTAAAACTAGATTTGCTTCCTCGCCACAAAGGAATTGGACTTCAGTCCCCTGGCCTCTTCGGTTTTTCTGGATTTTACAGTGGTTTTATTTTTTTTCCTACTCTTTCTAGGTAAAGGAGAACTTTTTCTCTTACACGCTAGACTAGGCACCGCCAGCAAGCGCCTGACTTCCTTTGTGAACACTGACACTACCTTTTCTGTATCGTTTTGCTGTAGTTCAGTCTGTTGGCTGGTGTGTTTTTAAGAATTACACAGGATTTATTGCTCTCGCTCACTCTCTCCCCCCTCCCTTGTCTAAAGCCCAGGTGGGAAGCACGGCTGCTTTTTCTGGGTTCATTAGAAGAAGAAGAAAGTTTATCAAGGTGAATAGCTTAATATTTTGTCTTCACGAGTCCTGTAAAATAGCACCTTCTAGAGCATAGAAGGAAGTATTTTGTTGCTCACTCTTTGTACCCAAAATTCTGAGGATGCAAATCCGTTGCACCAACCTCATTTAAATCAAGGCAAGGAGGGGAGCAAGAATTCTTGGCACACCTCACATTGATATAAATGACGTTTGCATGGTAGAACTTCCTGCCAGATCATGCCCAAAGTCTTTTGATGGGTCTCGACGTTGTGAAAGGTTGAGGTTGAATAAAACCTTTGCAAACCTCCAGTGAATATTTACTCGGTTCTCTTTCCTTGCGCAGTGTTCCTAAGGTTAGCTGGCTGTCCTCGGTGTGTCTTGCAAAACCACATGGTTATATCCCCCTCTTCTGACAAGAGGGCCCAACTTACTGGGGACGTCTCTCACAGGGGTGGGTTGGCAAGTTGTGTCGAAGAGAGCTTGTATTCTGGCAGGTGCCCCCAATTTTAGGAACACGTTTGGCCTGTCGGCAAAGTTTCAGTAACTTCTACTTTTTTCCCATTGCAAACACCTATCGGAAGTAAACTGAAAGGGGCATTTTTTTAAAATGGATAAAAGTGAATACTGAGCAGTCATAAACATTTTTGGCAAAAAGCCAAACAGGCATTCACCAATTCATGCGGAAGTTTTATGCTGGGCCTGATCTGTCATGTCACACTGTCAGGTATGGTGCAGCTAAATTTAAATGTGGCAGGGAGCATCCTGGACACAATTAAAAAAACCCAGAAGGCACTCAGTTATCTACATGAAGAGATGGTGGGCCAATAGGATCCCCTTTACCATGTCACGGGGGATTGCTGCACTTCCGTGAATTGTACAGTCCTCAGGCTTTGCACTAGTTCTGGATGAGCCATTCCCATTTTACATGACCAGCTGCACACAAGTAACCATTAGTTCCCCAAGTGCTCATCCCAATGCAACATGGGGGTTTTTTTTGTTTCGTTTTGGGGTTTTGGGGATATTTTTGTTTGTTCGTGTGTCTGCACCTGGAAGTCACGTTGGCCTCTGGTGACTGACTCCTACTGGGGGCCTGGAGGATATTCAGGGAGGTGGCTGAATAAAGTCCTCCCGACTTGGTATTCCAAGGAAGTCTCCCATCGAAGTACTAACCACAGTTGACCCTGCTTAGCTTCCAAGATCTGATGAGAGTGGGCTTGTGTGGGCTACCCAGGTCAGGCTATCCCCAATGTGACATTTGAGGCCTGGAAAATTTCATAATTTCCTCCACGAAGTCATGATTATGGATAAGATCTGGATCCATCAAAATGATCATGAGAGGGAAAAAAGACCCAGTACGGGATGGAAGCATGTTGCCTTTCCCCCACTAGCTGTAGATTATGCTTTCTGGGGCAGATTTTGCATATAAGTTAAAGAACCTTCCGTTCTAGAAGAACATTAATCGAAGGGTGTCTTTGTTTTGGAAAAGTTATAAGGTAAACATTAGAGGGAATGCTCCTCTGTCATGCTATTTTGTTCCCCAGCAACGCATCAGCGCCCATATTTTGCTCTGCTCCATATTTCTCCAGCCCTCCCCCAAGTTGGGGAAGGATGGGAGCAGGCTATCTCACACACCAAGGCTCAATGCATCAGTGCACATGCATCCTGCCCCATGGTAGTGCATCAGTGTGCACATGCGCATTGGCAATTCAGACAGCAACCATTCCGAGAGAGGATCTTGCCAGGCCCACTTGACCGGCACCATCTGATTACTGCCTGTTTGGAACATGAAAGATCAGCTGTGTGCATTTTATTTTTCTGATGATGAAACTCTGAAAACTGAAGTGACACCGTAGATTGAAGGCCAAAACGAGGAAGGGGTTTTGAAGGAAGGGATTTTTGAAGTTCAAGCACGGGGTAATTTGGCAGGGAGACGGTACTGGGAAATGGGTGAAATCTAGTTAACAAGATGCGTGCAAAGGGTTTTGGCAAAACATTTTGCCTCAGAAAGCAGCAGCGATGTGTAACATGCTCCTTTTGTCATCCTCTTTCTGGTTTTCAGAAGTGGTGCCTTCAGGCGGCTGGGAGCCTGGCTGAGGGTCCCTGCATGCTCCTCCGTGGCGGCTGTGTGAAGGCCACTGGAAACACAAGCTGGTTCTTAGCTGCTCTGCTTCTCTGGAACAGGGCTGAAACGGGAGAGAGACTGAAGTGGCTGATGGTATTTCCTGTACTGGAGGGAAGGTGGCCTGGGATAGCCCCATCTCAGAAGCTAAGCAGGGCTGGTACTTGGAAGGGAAACCATCAAGGGAGGCTCTGCAGGGGAAGGCAATGACAAACCACCTCTGCTGCTCATTTGTCTTGAAAGCCCCTTGCTGGGGCCACCATAAGTCAGTCATGACTTGATGGTGCTTCACACACACACACTCTCCCATCCTGTATTGTAAAGGCTGTATTGTACAGGCTCCTCAACAGACTTTGTTGTCCCCCTAGATTCTTGTGTGTGTGTGTTATGTGCCTTTTAAGTTGCTTCCGATGTAAGGGTGACCGTATGAACTAATGACCTCCAAAATGTCCCATCGTTAACAGCGTTGCAAACTGAAGGCCATGGCTTTCTTTACGGAGTCAATCCATCTCATGTTGGGTCTTCCTCTTTTCCTACTGCCTTCAGCTTCTCCTAGCATTATTTCTGGTGAGGTCTTGTCTCCTCTAGATTCTAGACAGCCATTTGATTGTGAAACTCAAGATAGACTGAACAGTTCACAGACCTCAAAGCTTATTGCCGGCGTTCATAGACCTCAAAATTTATGTACCTGTACAGGGGGTGCCATGGTGAGAGATCATTTGTGTGTGATGGAAAGTACAGAGCACACGGGTGGCGGAGACAAGTTTGGAGGCAAGTTCCTTGTCTTCAGTCTCTGTTAGTCCTGCTGCAGGAGGCAAGACTAGCCTGGCCTTGTTGACCATCCAGTCAAAGGGAACCTGTCTCTGCTCTTTGCATTTGGAAAGCTGCACCAATTTGGGAGAATGTTGCATTAGTTGCACTAATTTGGAGGTCCTCGAAATGTTTAGGCTGCACGTGTCTATATCTGGGACTTTATTTTGTCAAAGCTGTTGCAGAAAAAAATGAAGGTCACAGTTCAGAAAACCACGCACAACTGTTTTAAGAGCCACGATGTTTACAGGTCTTGCACCCTTCACTGTTGTGCAACCCCCTTCCCCATTTCACCTGAGGAAAGGTGGGGTTGGGGAGCTCACAGTGGAATCCACCCCAGTTTCCTCTACAGTGGAATGGGATGTGGGAGGGTGGAGAGAAGAGGATGGCAGGATACATGTTATCCCCACGATAGAAGATCAGACCAAGGATGTAAAGGTCTCCTGAATAAATCCCACAATACGCATCTGATTTGGGAAGGGTGGGGAAATGGGCATGCAGCAAGTACCCAAGGGAAAATCCTTTAACTTGCCAACAGCACTCTGTTGCCACCCATACTGAGCAAGTGTGAGTGGACAGGGTGGGTCTCGGTTGTCTAGTTTCAAGTGGCTTCTCTGGGAGGCTTCCCCCAAGGAGATAAATGGGCAGCACTGTCCCTATAGCATCTTTGCAAAGGGGATAAAAAATAAGGCCAAGGCCGATGGTACAAAATCAGGTAAGATTATATTTTATTACTCAGTTTAAATTCCCTACGTGTTTTACCACCAGGCTTCATCAGGGGAAATCTATTCATCTTGCAGTAGTTCTTCCAAAAAGAGTATAATTTTACCTGATTTTGCACCATCGACCTTGGCCTTATTTTTTATCTCCTGTGTGACTGATGCAGCCCTTTTATTTTCATCTTTGCAAAGGGGCCATAGCTGCAAAAGTAGCATAGCTCAGGGGAAGAGCACATAGAAGGCCCCAAGTTCAATCTTTGTCAGTTCTAAGTAAAAGCTTTTAGGTACTGAACATGAAAGACAGTTACAGTCCTGGCCTGCTTGATAAACAGTTCCCAATCCACAACTCCAAATTTACTTGCTATGGGGACCCACCCAAGGCTGGCCAAAGAGTTTTTGGTGTCCTAGGCAAACTATGACCTTGGCTCCCATCTAGTTCAGCGTTCCATTTTCATAACCAGATGTTCTTGAGAAACCAATAAATACCGCACAAAGGGCACAGCTGCCAACACTATGAACCCCAAGCAAGCAGCATT
The DNA here is from genome assembly GCA_029375565.1 of Gekko gecko. Lineage (NCBI taxonomy): Eukaryota > Metazoa > Chordata > Lepidosauria > Squamata > Gekkonidae > Gekko > Gekko gecko. The sequence continues at coordinate 152,342,680 of JAPDNY010000007.1, forward strand.
CTGACATCCACAGCCTTTGCTTATGGAGGTTACGTCCCATGGAGGTTACGTTACCTTGTCCTTCTCCATTACTTCCTCTAATCCCCCCTAAGACTCTAAGAAGCTCACTCTAGTAACCACCAGGGCATGTTTTACTTGGTCAACATGTACATGCAGTGAATTAAAAAATACCAACTGATGTGTGACATGGAGGATACTGTTTCCAGGATCAGATCTTGGTTTCCAAAATACGAAAGAAAGCAATAGAGAAAGGATGGGCAGCCATCATGAAGGGCTGGCCTATGACCCACTTTCAGAGGCTTCGTGACCCACTTTTGGGTCCAGATTGTGAAACGCTGAGCTAGATGACTCTTAGCTTGTTGCAAAACAGCTTCATATGGTTTTGCTGGTCCTGGGAGAGAGGCAAGAGTGCTGAAACATTCAACCACCGATTTCATGCAGCGCTAGCTCTCCTTCACTTTTAAGCAGGTGCGTGCCATTCAAGAGCTAGACGCTTGATCTCTTTGATAGCTAAGATTCCCAAGATGATGAATTCTGACCATGGAGCAGCATTCTGTACTTTTCGTTTCTCATGCAGAATTGCATCATAAAAGCCCTGATTTGTGGGTTGGCGTTTCGACCCATAAAGATATTTTTAAAACAAACTTTAAAAGTCTTCAGTTAGAAATACACATGAGAATTAACTCTTGCCTAGATGCTAGCAACCATCTCTGCTTGCAGAAGACAGTTGTACCTTGTATTTCAGTGCTTATCAGCTTAAATGGGATAGTCCCTTCAGAATTCTATCTTGGGACGTGTCTTGCTTTGGTATATTGTCACAGATTCCTCTGTATAGAGAGTGTTCCAAATGAAGTAAGATGTACATCTCCTTTTGAAAATGTTCGGTGCTGGCGCTGATTAATTTAAACAGGATGATTTCTGATAGCTTTGGGGAAAGGGAAACATACCTGTAAAGCTAACCCTAGTTAATGCACTGCAGTTGTGGTGCTTTGCAGTGTTGGTATGGAAATGTGACTTAGAACCTGCCCTTCTATTAAAAGTATGTTGTTTACGGAAGCAGAAAAAGAAGACCTAACTTGAGATGAAGTAATTCAGTAAAAGAAGCCGTGGCCCTCCGTTTGCAAGACCTGAGCAAGGCCATTAACGATGGGTTGTTTTGGAGTATACATTTTCATAGGGTCGCCCTAAGTTGGAAGTGACTTGATGGCCCTGAACACACACACACACACAGATGCTATGTGGTGGTTCCTTAACTTCTCTTATGACATTTCGAAGTAAACTCTTAACGATCTTCAGCTTTTAAAAACTGGTTCTAGTAGTAGTCCAGCAGAGGTAATACAGTACATGGTTGTGTAATAGCAGAATTGTTCAGGGACATGGTGTGACATATATCTGCCTTAGTAATGCACTCTTAGGAAAGCTGATATTTTTTTCCACATTAAGCACAACGTGAAATATCACCCCTATTCTTGCCCTTTCAAACTGAGAGGCAAAGTCATCATGACGATAGTTGGGGCTAATTTTCAGGTAGAAGATGTACAGCAAAATATCTGAAGTTCTCCTAGATTTGAAGCCCAACCCTGAGGTCCACAGCATGAGCTTTAGTATGTTTACTCAAAGTCACCCCTTTATTAATGTGAGTAAATGTGCATCATCTCAGGCTGAAAACTATACTAGTGGCTTGTATCATTTTTTCCCCTTCTTGGACTGACATTCTTGCAGTTTGACAGCAGACACTTGAACGCACAGCTAAAAAAATTGCAAGAACTTTCCACTTCTCTGTGACCTTTGCTGGACAGTGAAGTGAGCCCATATCTGCTTTTAGTACAAGGTTTGGTTCCCTTGTTTTCTGTAGTAAAACATAAGCTTCAAAAAAAAATGTCTGATCAGCAGATCCTGACAAACTACATTGAAAGCCATTTTTGAAAATCACTACTTACATTAGCTTGTTACATTTGCCAAGTGACCATACTGTTGAAGTGACTGTGCACTTTTCAGAAACCACACTAGGGGTCAGGCTTATGACTGAAGCACTTAATTAGGGAAATAGATTAAGAAATTAGGCTCTCTTTATAAACAACACATATTATGACTCCAATTCCAGAGAAAGAGAGTTACAATCAAGTACTGCTGAAATCAATGCAACAAGCTATACTAATCTGTCCCTCTAACCTAACTGGGAAGAGCAACTAGATTGGTGAATATCTGAGATTTGCTAAACATTCCTCTCCCCACCCCGTTATCAAATCAAGATTATAAAGTCTTTATACAGTAGCTGGACAAACACTTGTCAGGGATGCTCTAGGCTGATCCTGCATTGAGCAGGGATTCTATGATTCTAAGATCAATAAAACTGGTTTAAAACACTTGCTTTGCAATACTGCTTAGCATGTAGAAGGCCCCAGGTTCAGTCCCTGAGAACTCCACTTTAAAGGGTGGTGGTGTTTTAAGGCCTCTGCCCAGGACCCTGGAGAGCTGCTGCCAGTCAGAGTACACAATACCGTGTTGACAATCCAGAGCAGACAATCCAGCACCTTGATGCATCTAATAGTTTTGTGTGTTCTAAACCCGTGACCTTTCCAGACCTCGTGGCCATTTTTAATGCCCAAATAGCAACACAGGAGGACTCCTTCAGCTGCAACCGCATGACCTGGAGTCGTGTGCTGTCAGAGTCACATGATAAGGAGGAGCTACAACGATGGCCCTGGTGATTGTGAAGGGATGAGTCTGCCCTGCAAATGGAGTATTGGAGGACCAACTAGTAGTAAAGGAAGAACTCTTGCCAGGGCCATGGTTTCTTTAAAGCTATATAAGTGGAGAAGGAATCCTCTCTACCCCAGAATGACCTCATTATCCTGCTGCTCCTGGTAGTGTATGTGCAAAGAGGGCAGAGGTATGATGCCTTCACTTTCCATGCAGGCGCCCTATCAGCAGGTCCTCACAAAAAATAATAGCTCTAGAGGGGTTCTCAACCTCCCTGAGAATCCCAGTCCATAGGCTGAAGACCACAGTCCTAGAACACACTTCTTGATCGCAGTGGACAATAGTGCATCATGTGAATGAAGTATGTGCTCATGTGCTAGATTCCTTCTGTGGCACATATATGGAGCTTTTCTTGGCAGATGTGTTGGTTTGAAAAATACAGTGATGGCCCACTGAGTATGTACCATCTTCTCTAATTCCTATTGCATATCAGCTATCAAATATTGTCAGGAATTGTAGAATATCAGATATTAAAATGGAATGTCACTGGGTGCCAAATACAGATATTCTTGGAGTTCTCCAATATTTGCTATCCAGGTCATATTAAACATCCAAACTCTCCTTTTTTATATTTCAAGGAACATTTTCCAGCAGCAAATCCATTTTGGCTCTAAGAAGGGTTTCGTTTTTTCCGGACGGGGTCTAGTCTAGATGGTATAGCCATCAGTGCTGAGTTCTGAGAACGTGACCTGCCTTGATGACACTGCTCCTGCAGGCTCATATTGGAAACTGATCCATCATCATCTATGATCAGCTATCAATTTAACTAACACTGGGGTGCCCTGACCCGGCAGGCCCAGGCTAGTCCAATCGCACCTGATCTTGGAAGCTCAGCTGCGTAGCCCTGGTTAATTACTTGGATGGGAGACCTCCAAGGAAGTCCAGAGTGGCTACACAGAGTCAGACAATGGCAAATCACCTCTGAACGTCTCTTGCCTTGAAAACCCTTTGGGCTTCCCATGAGTCGGCTGTGACCTGATGGCACTTTCCACCACCAAAACTGGGGTGGATTTTCCACATGCGGAGGGAAAGTCAAACACTGTAAAATGTTAGCAATCTTTTGTAGAATTGCTTGGGAACAAATCTTGTTGAACTCAGTGGTGGGACATCAACCAAAAGATGGAAAGAACCAGTCCAAAAGACCTGCCTTGGTCTTCAGAATGGTCACAGAAAGATCGTGGGTGAAACTTGCAGGTTAGCATAGTGGCAAATTATTCTCTGAAGGTTTCCTTTGCTTGAAAGCTAGTCGAATCCAACTCTAGGGGGTGGTGCTCCTCTCTGTTTCCAAGTCAAAAAGCCAGCGATGTCCGAAGATGTTTCCATCGTCATGTGGCCAGCATGACTAAACACGGAGGTGCATGGAACGCTGTTCCCTTCCCACCAAAGCAGTACTTATTTATCTGCTTGCAATTTCTTGCTTTCGAACTGCTAGGTTGGCAGGAGCTGGGGCCAGAGACGGGAGCTCACTCCATCATATGGCACTAGGGTCTCGAACTGCTGACCTACAGACCTTCCGGTCTGTAGCTCAGCGTCTTAACCTCTGAGCCACCACGGCCCCTTAAAATTATTCTCCACTTACCACAAAATGTATGGGGCTGGAAAGCAGAAACGCACATGACTGAGGCAGTCTTACTGCTTCTGGGACGCTGGGCAAAACCAGAAAACAGGACCCCAGAGTCACTAGGGAGTCAGGGTATGGCCCCCCCATGCCCCTGACACACAGCTGATTTCCCTGAGTGAAGCCGCTGTCGCCATAACCCCAGAGCCTCTGGAGTCCTGGTGACAGCTTCAAGGCATTGGTCAATAATCAGCTGTAGGGCGGAAGGCCCACCCTAAATAGATGACGGTGGTGCTTGAGTGTCAAACAACCCAATCAGCTCTGGAGGGGTGGGCCCCCCAGGATTTCAGTGGCCGTGACTTCAGGAGGGCAGCAGCTGAGGCAGAGGGTTGCAGGGTGATCAGACCCCCCAATGTGAGGGGGCCGGGGCAGCTGCCCTCTGTAGCTGAGTCCACCCCTGCCTATGACTCAAGCATCTCGCAGGCCAGCTTGTATATTTGATTTGCGCCGATATCAGTAATTAGTTTGTCACAATATCCTGCTTACATACTCTCTCTTCCCATTCAAAAGTTTTTTTAACTGTTTTTTAATACAGAGGTACCAGTTTCTGCACGTAGAGTGTTTTGACAGTCGTTAAGTTTTCATAATCAAGGCCGTAAATTTTAAATGCAGTACACTTTATCAGAACTGCCTGGAAAACTGTTTACTTTAAGAGTGATTTTATTGTCGGAGAGTTTCTCCCGCTTGCACAATAAACATGTTTCAACTGTGCTCTGAATGTTGTTGTGATCGCCTGCATATGTAAGTCTCCAAAACGTGTTTTTTTTTGTTTTTTTTTAAGAAACCTGCAAGGCTTGAAGATCTACTCAGATCCACTGTGTTGGAGAGCCAGTGTACCAGGCAAGCTAGGTTCAACAGCACCTTAGACACCAACAAGATTTTGGGGGTATAAACTTTCAAGAGTCAAAGCTTCCTAATCTGATGAAGGGAGCTTTGACTCTCAAACGCTTCTACCCCAAAAATCTTGTGGTGCTCTAAGGTCCTACTGGGCTTGAATCTAGCTCTTCAACTGCAGACCAACATGGCTAGCCTCCCAAAACTATCCTCAGTGTGGTAGACAGTTGGCAAGACTTTGGAAGAACTGGTTTCAAATCCACACTTCTCATGAAACTCACTGGGTGATCATGGACTAGTAAGTCTTTTTCTGCCTAACCGACTTCTGTTAGACTAATAGGAGGGAAGAATCACTGTTAGGCTGAAAAGGGGGGGTCCCTGTGAGCTTCTTGCAGGAAGGGCAGAATTAAAATCTACTAAATATGAGGTCTAGAACCCAGTAGCATTGGATATCCAAAACTCTGGCATTTTTCAAACTAATTAATTAATTATTGTACGGCATTGTGCTTGGAATAGCCAGGAGATCCTAATATTGCCTGGCAGCCAGAAGTTCTCTCTCTGTTAGTGTTATACACCACTAGGTGGTGGGCTAGACTTGTTTTTAAGGCAACAGGTGGTTTGCCATTGCCTGCCTCTGCATCACAAACCTGGTATTCCTTGGAGGTCGCCCTTCCAAATACTAGCTAGGGCCGGCCCTGCTTAGCTTCCAAGATGAGATCAGGCTAGCCTGGGCTATCCAGGTTAGGGCTGTTTCTCAAACTAACAGTCCCTAACAGCCAGTCACTCTGTTCTCAGGATGACTAGTTCACACAGTTAAATGGTGACTTTTCCCTGGCATTTACTACTTCAGGCTGCAGGGGGCAGCGTTGAACGTTACAACAACTCCCTGTCTTAAAACACTCCCTCTGCATCCAAACCCAGCCAGTCCGGAGGGTTCAACCTAGATCTTTTTACAGCAAGTGTAACCAGATCTGTTGGGAGTTTAAAAACCAAACATTTCATTAAAACTTAATTTATTTTTTTAAAAAAACATGGATTTAGCTTGGGTCAAGTCGGTGGTCCTACAGGAGGCCAGTTGCTATAGGTGGTCTGCAGTGTAAAGGGGATGTCATCCAAGATCCTTGTTTCTAGGTGAGTTCAATTTTCATGCCAAAACTGAATTAAAAGAGATTTTAGTCTTGCCTTTATAAGCATAGGTCCGCCCCCAATGTATATTGGTTGTGGACCCCTTTTGCCTTTCATTCTGAACTGTGGATGGGGGAGACCCAATTTGCATCCCTTTGTAATGGAGGGCTACCTAGCTATGGCTGGGCTTCTAGTTATATAGGGAGGGAAGGAGGTGTGGTCTAGCCTGAACTCAGAAGCTAAGCAGGGTCGGTGCTTGGTTGGGAGACCTCTAAGGAAGACTCCGCAGAGGAAGGCAATAGCAAACCACCTCTGCTTCTCTCTTACCTTGAAAGCCCCTTGCTGGAGTTGCCATAAGCCGGCTGTGACTTGAAAGCACTTACATACGTATGGTGTGTATTTCCATCTGCAGGCGGAATCCTTGTGATGATAAGGGCCTCCCCTGATCTCCATGAGTTGGGGATTCATAGCTTAGTATCCAACCTCCCTTTTCTACTCAACATGGTTGACTGGACTACAGTCAAACAGCTCAAAATACAGAGTATGTAGACACATTTCAATCAAGTTGTTGGCTGGGTTGGAAGAGGCTGACTTGGTCACCATGCTAATCTATGCCGGGGGGGGGAGTGTAACTCTGCTCAGACTTCACAGCAACTGTGAATACCATTAACCAAAGACATCTGATTTGATGGTACTGGCTGGATGCGAGGAATTCTGCTTTGCAACGATTCCACTTCTACCTCACTGAGAAATGCAAGAAGGTAGTGGTGGAGAATTATTACTGTAGCCAGAGGGAGCACAAATTGTGGGATCCTGCAGGGCCTGTCTTATCTTCCAAGCTTTTTTGAACATACTGGGAATGTGTTCTCCTTTCTGTTTCCATCTTAACAGGAGGAGGAGGAAAAGGGGGAGAGTTGGTTTTTATACACTGCCTTTCACTACCCGGAGTCTCAAAATGGCTTACAAATTGCCTTCCCTTCCTCTCCCCACAACAGGCATCCTGTGAGGTAGGTGGGGCTGAGAGAGCTCTAAGAGAACTGTGACTGACCCAAGGTCACCCAGCTGGCATTATGTGGAGGAGTGTGGAATCAAACCCAGTTCTCCAGATTAGAGTCTACTGCTCTTAACCACTACACCAAACTGGCTCATACATGGAGAATATGTCCTTGATGAACTGTCTCCAGGTGGTTATACGTTGGAGCAAAATGAATAAGTTTAAGCTCGAGGCAGAATTGACTGCCGTAGATGGGCCTAAGAAAGTGACAGAATCATTGGCTCTATATGGCTAGACTGTGCTTCCAGTTGCTGGTCACTAACATACCTGGTTCCAGGACTGCTCCTGAAACCTGTTTCTTGGCCTGTGCCTGGGTCAGAGTGTACAAAAAAAGGGGGAGGGGGAAATAAGGGCTTTTCTGCATTCTTATTTTTCTTACTTTTAAATTGCTGTTGCTTCTGTGGGGGGTTTCTGTTCTGCACATTTTGCTCCCTCTAGTGGTCAATTAGATATTACATCGGTTTATTTCTGCAGTTTACATCTGCAGGGAAATATGCCAGACATAAACCAATGTCATATTGAATCAACCACTAGAGAGAACAAAATACATGTTGAACAGAAGATAGCCCCCCAAGAACCAGGAATTTACAAGCGAGGAAAATGAGAATGCAGAAAAACTCTAATACATAATGGGAAAATGAGTTACCAATGAAAAATGGGGGGGAGAGGATCATAAAATTTAACAAAGTGAGTAAAGTTTAAATATTAGCTTTTTTGCAATCTGGAATGTGATGAGAAAATGTACTGAAACAGTGAAAAAACCACTTTTGTATAGTAAAGAAAAGGCCAATAGTGCCTGGCGATTTCTTCCCAGTAGAACTCAAATCCTGCATAAATTCAAGTCCCTTGCAATTGTACACTGCAATTTTAATTCTCACTGGGGAAAAATTGATACAGAGGTGGTCTCCTTTTTTCAGTTAAAGCTGAGCCTATAGCAAGAACTATTGACTCCAGATTTGGCTCTGCATCAACAGAGTCACTTTCAAGAACTGGGAAACGGCTTCAAGGTTGTTCCTCTTCTTGCAGTGGTTGTCGTGTGACCAAGTTGCCTCCATGCAAAAAAAAATCTTCCTTCACATAGAAAGCTGGTTTTTCAGAGAGGAGAGTTCTAATCTAGTTTTCTCCTGGCTGTACTAATGTTCTCTTTGTACAAATTCTCCCTTTGGGTGAGCAATCTCTCATGTAAGCTTGAACCTGTAGTATCTAGTGGGACAACTTAGACATGGGTGCAGCATCTGCATAAAATGATTGTAGAAATCTGTGAGTGTATATCTTACACCCATAACCAGGATTTTAAAACCAGAATTCCAATTAATAAGACAGGCTGATCATCCATAATGCTTTATTTTTAAATTGGGTATAACTTAGCTGGCTCTGCAATGCTTTCTGGTAGCTGGTGGATATTTGTTTGGATGTCAGAGTTAAGTCAGACAGGTAGCTTATAATGGGGCCTCACTGCCTTCTGCCCTGACCTGCAAAACAGGTTGTGTGGTTCTTCGACCATGATATCAAATGACCAGTTAAATGGGTTTTTGTATGACCAGGAATTAACTCCTGAGGCTGCAATTCCCCCCCCAAAGCTCTGCGTTTAACTGCAGGACTGACTTTGTTGCATGACCCTGATCACTGCAGACTCATCTAGGTTTTCGGCAGACTTTCATTTTGCTGTTTAGCGTCATTAATTTTTACAACAGAGGGGAAAGTACAGGAGCTGGCATTTATGGCCTCTGTTTCAAATGAACCTCCAGCTTTACTTTCAGTCTGATTTATCACAGTGGCGAAGAGGGGGGTTGAGGGGACAGACACCCACTGCTTATCAGCACACAAAAAAGCAACCTTGCAAGATTCTCTTGCTCTTCAGTCTTGCCAAGAAATGGAAACTAAGGTGCGGCTCTGCAGGCAGATGACCAGAGCCAGCGCAGCAGCACTACTGAGAAGGCCCTGTCTGTGGAATGCTCTCCACCTTGAAGTTTGCCGGACACCTACTCTTATCAGCAGGTAGCTACTAGACAAACAGTGCAATCCTGAGCAGAGTTCCGCCCTTCTAAGTCCACTGAAGTAATTAGTCTTAGAAGAGTATAGCCCTGTTCAGGATTGCACTATAAATCATTTCTGTTAATCCAGGCTTTTATCATTTATCTCACAGAAACATAGAGCTGGAAGGGACTCCAAGGTTCATCTAGTAGTCCAACCCTCTGCACAGTGCAGGAAATTCACAGCTACCTGCCCCCCCCCACAGTGACCCCTGCTCTTTGCCCAGAGGAAGGCAACCCCCCCCCCCAAACCCTCATGTTTTCTTGTTTTAGGGATCCTCGATAAGTTTTCCTTAGCTTTTTTAAGGGCCAGCTTTTATATTCAAGTCTAGTTTATGCTGCTGGTATAAAAGATGGGATTATTTTACTGTGGTAAACCTAATTTTGTTGGATTGTCTTGTGTCTTTTTGTTGTTGTTGTTAGCCACTGCATAAATGTGCTAAATACTGTGCCTCCAGTGCACCCCTGAACTTTCTCCCATGTAACTGAGAGACTCCTACGGGGGATGACACACAGAACATGGCACTGAATGATCACCTTCCAGTGGAGGCAAATCCATACCCCAGTGCCTCATACCGGAGGGCTAGGCCATGCATCTTACCCAAAATACCTCTGAGCCAGTTTGGTGTAGTGGCTGTGTGTGAACTCTAATCTGGGAGAACCAGGTTTGATTCCCCACTCCTCCACTTGCAGCTGCTGGATGACCTTGGGCAAGCCATAGTTCTGTCAGAGCTGTTCTCTCAAGGACAGTTCTCGAAAGAGCTCTCTCAGCCCCACCTACCTCACAGGGTGACTGTTGTGGGGAGGGGAAGGGAAAGGAGTTTGTAAGCCACTCTGAGTGAAGGGCGCAATCTCCTCTCCTCCTCCTGATATGGGATTCCCTCCCCATAACAGCTAGTGGATGTTTTGCTAGTTATTGTCAGTATATTTCTTTCTCCCGCTTCCCTTCACCCAATATTTTTCACAGGAATATCACCAATCTAGCCAAGCCACAAGAAGAGAGAGGGTGGTCTTCAGCACCGGACTTCCAGAGGTTTCCCAAATTCCAAGTTAAGCAGCCAAAGGATACCTTGCTCTTAACATGTATCTAATGGCATGTGCCCCCAACCTAACACCCTTTATCAAGACCAATGGAAATGACACACATTGGGCAAGCTTTTGAACCTGCACCCTATTTTACATCATTTGGTTTGGTCTAAACAAAAGGGAGCTGCGGTGGCTCAAGTGGTTAAGACGCTGAACTGCAGGCTGCGGAAGGTCAGTAGTTCAGCAGTTCAAGACCTGAGAGTGCCGCATGATGGAGTGAGCTCCTGTCTCTAGTTCCAGCTCTTGCCAACCTAGCAGTTCGAAAGCAAGACATTGCAAGTAGATAAATAGGGACCACTTCAGTGGGAAGGTAACAGCATTCCGTGCGCCTTGGTGTTTAGTCATGCCGGCCACATGACCACAGAAACGTCTTTGGACAACGCTGGCTCTTTGGCTTTGAAACGGAGATGAGCACTGCAACCCTAGAGTCGGATTTGACTGGCTTTCGAGCAAGGGAACCTTTACCTTTAAACAAAAGGTATTAAAATAGTTTTAGGATTCATATTTTTTGTTGGACCTCCTAAATTCACTGAGGGCTTGGACATTTTTCAGAGAGGTGGCTTGATAGCCTGCTTCTGCGTCCTAGCCCTGGTATTCCTTGGAGGTCTCCCTTCCAATTACTTACCAGGATCAGCCCTGCTTCACTTCTGAGATCTGATGAGATCGGGCTCGCCTGGGCTATCCAGGTCAGGGCTGATCTGTTTCACCTTCGAGACTTCAGACTAAAACTTCAAGAATTGGCGGGACACACACACACACACACACACACACACACTACTGTACTTTACTACAGGAAACCAAGATTTACTTTTGTTTTATTCCATCGAGGAAAAGTTACAAAACAAAATGCCCTGGTAAAATCTGATTTTACCAGTAACAAATGTCCAACAGGACATATTTAAATGCACGTAATCACAACATTCAATATATCAAACATTCTTCCTTTTTGTGCTTGGCGATCTGACTGTGAAGCTAAGCAAGATACACTGGTACAGTACAAGAATCAAGAAATGGGATATATTCAGTCAGGATTAATTGGCTGCTCGATGGCAATTTATCATGTGGGTGGTAGGTGAGGTAAAAATTGTACTGTCTGGATGCTGAGAAGTTATCACATTTAAAAAAAAAACACAACCCAACACTTAAGAGGACAATCAGTTCAGTCTGGGAAAGCTTTCCTGTACACTACAAATAGGAAAATATTAATGCTTACTCATACTGGTAAAAAAAAAAAACCTATACAAAAATCCCCAGTCACATAATAAGACAAGTGTTATTTTGGACGCTGCTTCCCTTCCCGACACTTGCCTCGAGACCTCTTGCATTGCATCTCTCTATGCTTAATTCCCCCCCTCCCCAATTTGAATTCTGGAATTTACACACAGATGACATTTTGTCAGCATGATTGAATGAACACAGGAAAAAAATCGGCTCCAACGAATGCCTGGGAGAGATACTTTCAATGTTGTGATTTTTCTTTTTACACATCTGCACAGTCTTTCTTTGGGGCCACTTCACACATTGCCCATGAGCAGAGGTTAGACACACAAGGCAGGGCTCCCAGAGATATAATCTGCTCACTGCAAAAGAGAAGATGGGCAGAGTCTGTGGGCAGGCAGGCCTCCTCCTGTAGGCTGCAGTTCACATTACAGATCTGGGGGGGCGCTGTCCACTACACAGTAGAGCAGTGCTGGAAACAGCTCTAATGATTCCTTTTCTCCCCCACCAAAATATCCACCAGAGGGCAGACGTTCACATCTTGATATATTGCCTCCACTGAATACTGATTAGCTAAGCCAGAATTTTAGTGGGGGGAGGGGGAATTAATATGGAGCACAATCTCCAGCAGAAGTTAAAAGATTTTATGTCCCATTATGGGATTTAAAAACACTTTATTTTGATTTCGATGCTGCCGTTTGTGATTTGCACCCTATTTCCCAAAACAAAAGGTTACAAGGAAGCATACTCGCTTGCAACCAATTGGAAGTATAAAAGACAAAACAAAAAATCTATATTGACAAAGTTAGGTGACAGTCTATAGCAGGAAGGCGACTGTAAAGCTCTTCAGATAATAAAGCTTTTCTCAACTTCACTTCAGCAGTCATTCGCCACCTAGTATATGAATAGTTACACCTGCCACTGGAGTTATACTGAACTCAGTTTCTGAAATTAAATATTCAGTCTCGACAAAATGCCATTCATCTCCACTGTGTAGCAAAAGCGATTTGACAAGTTTCTGTAGAACTCGTAAGGTTTAGATTTCTTTCCCCATTTTGGCTGTCTCTTTTCGAAGAGTAACAAAAGGGGGGGGGGGATGAAGCATCATGGGAGCTTGAAGTCCCCTTATCACAGCAGGCCGCCATGTGTTACAAACAGGAATTAAATAGCCTTTTATAAATCTTCTGTCCCGTTAGCGTATCTTCAAAGTGCATTCTTTGGATCACCAGGAGTGTTGCGAGAAGCGGAAGGTGATCTGGAGCAAGCTGTGCACAGGCCAACACAAGAAATCGGTTTATTACATGACGGGGTGAATCCTCCCTCCAGCCACCTTCTCACACACAAAGGCAAACTGTGCAGCCAAACGTTCCAGCCATCCCACTCGCCACTCGCACCCACAGTCTTATAGTCCATCAATAAGACTAAATGCAATAATATTTTTAACCAAGTAGGCACTGAACCAAACCACCGCCATCCTTACCTAGTATTATTTTGCAAATAAACTTCCCCAAATGTTCCAGAGCTCACTGTTAACTGCAAGTTTGCTTATGATTAATTTGCTCCCTGGAAATGGACGACACAGTGTTGGCTGATTGCCCCGAGTGAAAACAAAAATGAACTTTGCAAGAAGAGTACCATTTTTCATAGTAACTTGAGCAAGAACTCGTAGGTTGCATTGATGATGCCCCAGGAGATCAGGGACCGGTGATAATTGAGGTGGGCTCCCCGGAAGAGCTGCGTCACTTTCCGGTCACGTTCCGCCCAAATTTTCATGAAGACCTTGGAGAAAGGCTGGAACTCCCCGCCGATCTGAGACTGCATGCGGGCTTTCACAACATTCAGTGGGAAAAAGAGGAATCCCAGCATAGCCCCCAAGAGCCCCCCGCAGATAAAGTCGTTGATCAGATGAGTCCTGTACGTGGTTGCTTCGGGCAAACACTGCTTGATAGGTCCTCTAAGGCCAAAGAACAGCGCGTTACTGGGACCGTTCCGGAGCAGGATCGGCACCAGCCCTCGATAATACTCCCTGATCCCATGTTCTCGGAGAACCCTGAACGCTTGGAAAGTGTTTGTAAATTTATCGTGGTGTTTGTAGTCCTGAAGAAGCACCTGGACACGCTCAAAGGGGGTCATGATAGCTTCTGTCGTCCCGGCGAGCACGGCTGCCGCGCTCCGGGTCAAAAGCTCGGGGGCACTCACGCGGCTGAGGAGAAGGGAGGAGAGGTCTTCGTACAGCCCGAACATCAACGCCAGGGTGGTGCTCTTCTGCATCAGTGGAGGAAGGATTCCGCGGTACAGGTTCCTCAGGCCGTCCTTCTGCAGCTGACGTATGGCATCTCTGGTTCGCACGCCGTACAGCTGCTGGCGAAAGAGGACCTTCTGGAGGGGGAAAGTGACGGCGACGTTTGTGATGGCCGCACAGTAACCACAGATGTAATGCTTGCCTGAGCTCACATTTACAATGCGGTGACCAATCTGGTCTGTCTTTGACTTCTGAAGGACAAGGTCTTCTGAATCCATCATGCTGCGCCCTCTGTCCTCACAGGAGTGCTCTCCTCTCCTCCTAGAAGGAGGGAAAAGAATAAACAAAGCTACACACGGCTCACCCGAACTTACCGTAAAAACAAACTAAAACAAAGTGCGTAATTCGAGACTGGTGTGTTGTGTTGTGTTGTAAAAGCCTTGTGACACCTTAAAAACTAAAAATAAAATGAAGGAAGTGTTTTGGAGTCTGAGGCCACTACATCAGATGTATAAAGTTGGCAGGCATGCAGATATAATGGTATCTGTACTAGCCAAGGGCTGGCTCCAGGTTAGCAGCCAGATCTGCAGAACAGGCCTAGCCCTAGCTGCTACCATTTAGGGTTCTGCAAACCTCAGGGGTGGGGAGGACCCCATGTTTACAGACAAACCTTTATTGTTGTTGTTTTTTTAAAGCTAATTTGTGTGTTTTAAAAAAAACAAAGTTAAAAGCAATGTCTGCTTGAAAGCAGAGGTTGCAAAATTATACTTGTGGACCTCAGGCGGGATAACTGGGATCCCATGGCACACAAACACTGGTGGCGTCCAGGACCAAGAGAGGGGGCAGCAGTCAAGCAGAGAAGGGGATGGAGGGGAGGCAAGCCAGAGAGAGGAAGAACCTGGAGCTGCCCAGGGTCAGGGGAGAGGCGAGCCAGTGGTGAAGTGGGAAAAGTGGAGCTGCATGTGTGTGTGTGTGTGGGGGGGAATGGTGTGAATGGTGCAAAAATGGAAGGAAGAAGGAGTTTATTACAAGGGCAATTGTAATAACTCCCCCTCCTTCCTATTGTTAAACAGCCTTGTTCAGGTCTTGCAAAGGGGACATGCAGCTTAAAAAGCACTGACAGGATGTTGTCATCTGTTCTTTCTCCAGTAGCAGGCAGCTGAGCATACTACAATCAGGCGGTGCAATCTGTACCATCTCCTCTGACCTGCCCCACGTCACGGGTTTTAGTGTGGCGGTGAGAACTTTACTGAAGAAGTCGAACCTTCACACAATATCCCATTGTTTTAGCCGAAATAGTATCTTACTATGAGCACTTTCACACACGCTGAATAATGCAGGTTCAATCCCCTTTCAGTGCACTTTGCAACTGGGTTGTACTATGGGAAATGGCAAAACCCACTTGCAAACAATTGCTAAAGTGCATTGAAAATGGACTGGAAGTGTGTTATTCAATGTGTGTGTGAAAGGTATTCTTCACCCCAGCAATTATTCCGTTTCTCTTCTGCTACCGGATTTTTCCTTACAACAGCTGCTGAATATGTGAATTTCCCTCTCTATGCAAGTAAGCAATACTTTTTTCAAGCACTGCACAGCTCTAAGTATCCCACAGAAAAGGGTGGTTCCCCCCTGCCAAACAGGCATACTTACATATATTCACACATATCCTTTTCAAAATGGCCCAATCTTAAGAACTAACAACGTTCCCAAGAAAAAGATTATATCACTAAGAAACGAAAATCAGCACAAGAATCCCACTCTTGCAGAGATACACTGAACTGTGCGGGTGGGGCTGAAAACTTGTTTTTCCTTTTTCTTGTTCAAGACCCAATTTTATCTTCCAGGAACAGCAAAGTTCATATATCAAGGCGGCAAACAAACCCCAAACCCCTCTGGTAAACTCTGCTCTGTGATTATCTTAGGTTGAACCCATTGAAGGGTACACTGACTACTGGCTAAATATTATCAAGTGGAATCTGTAAAAGTTATCAGGCGTGCATGCACATCTACTCATGGTTGGAAGACCACCTGAACTAAGACTGTACTGTCAAACAAGCAGACAAACAACCTTGCGAGCCTTGTGCCCTTTACTTCCCACAATAAGAAAAGATACCTTTACACACTTATCTGCTATTCAGACAAATTTATTGCTTTACAACTATTGACCTTATAACCTTACCTTGTTATTTAGTTTTGCCTTTGCACGTCTTCATCACGTTACACATTCATTTACTGTTCTGCCTCATCTATAAATTTGAACTTTACTTTCCATTCCAATGTATTTGAAAAAGTGTGTGTGCACACGAAAGCTCATACCTTGAATAAAACTTTTGTGGGTCTTAAAGGTGCCCCACTGGATTCTAAATCTGTTCTACGGCTTCAGACCAACACGGCTGACCACCTAACCCTTTTTATTGTTTGCTATCTTCTCCTACTTCCCTGGCCTAAACAAACAGATTGCCTCAACTTTCACCCCTTGTTCTTAAGCAGTTTTACTTTCTGACTTTCTTTTTCCAGAGCTCTAAGTAAGCAAGTAGCTTCTTCGAAGGATGACTGTCAGAAAGGGGCTGATGGGCCACGGCTTCAGCTCCCATGTCTGAAAGACCCCTGCAAAGTCCCTTTCTTACAGGTACAGATATAATGTCTCCAGAAATTCTGAAGCCATGGGAAGACGACGTTTTTTACAAAACGATTTTAGAGGAAAAGTGAAATACATCTAAGTGCTTTCCTATCAACCCTAGCCTTACTTCTTTACAGCATAAAATCATCATTTATAACTTAGTTATCATATAAAATTGTACCATTTGGCATACTTCTGAAGCGCTTTAGTTATTTAGTCAAAGCAGGAAATACTTCATAGCAATTGTTTTCAGTGACTTCCATTTCAATGTGTCTGAGGAAGTGCATGCAAAGAAAAACTTGAATCTCAAATAAAACTCTGTGGGTCGTAAAGGTGCCACTGGACCCAAACTTTTGTTCTACTGCTTCAGACCAACATGGCTACCCACCTGAAGACCAAAATGATTTCCAGGGTATATGCTTTCAAGAGTCAAAGTTCCCTCTGATGAAGAGAGCTCTGACTCTTGAAAGCGTATATCCTGGAAATCTGGCTGGCCTTTAAGGTGCTATAAGACCTGAACACTACTTGTGATAGACCTCTATATAGCCTAGGCTAGCCTGAATTCGTCACATCTCGGAAGCTAAGTAGGGTCAGACTTGGCTAGCATTTGGATGGGCAACCTTCGAGGAATGCCAGGGGTGAGATGCAGAGGCAGGCAATGGCAAACCACCTCTGAAATGTCTCTTGCCTCAAAAACAAGTCTAGCTCACCACCTAGTGGTGCATAAAAGAGCTAGAACTTCTGGCTGCCAGACAGACAATCTTAAGATCTCCTGGCTATAGTACACACACTGCCATGCGATAATTATTAATCAATTATTACATAAGGTGAGCAATTTGATGCCAGTGTGGCTACAGGACAGCCAATGCGTTACAATGGTGAGACTGTCACCCTAGGACTAGGGAGAGTGAGCCAGTCTTCGGGAAAGCGGGCTATAAATTAATTAAATAAATAATAAAATAAGTGCCTGGATGACCTCAGGCCAGTCATCCTCTCTTTCAGACTAACCTGCTTTGTAGGGCCATTATGAGGAGAAAGTAGAGAAACAGACTACCCTGCACTCCTTGGAGGAACGGTGGGATAAAAACTTAACATAATAAGCAGCAAAACTAGACCTGTTGTGATAATGGGCCACTCATTCCTCATGAAAGGATGAGCAGCATGCAAGCTGTCCATACATGACAGAGACACAGTGACTTTACAGCCATCTTTATAATGGCAGAAACACAAAAAATCCTGCGATTGACTATCCACAGTTTACTCCGTGCTGCAACTAATAACCGTTTATGTGAAATCTGCACCTATTTCTCTTCCCCTTGCATCATCAAGCTTCCAAAAGACATTTGGGATGGGAAGGGGGCTGTATTTGGTTTAGTGGACAAGATGATGGCCACCCTCAGATTGTTCCTCCTCAAGGGCCTGTTGTTGTTGTTGTTAGCCTTTCAGTCATGTCCAACTCTCCACATTTTCAAATCTTGTACTGCCAGCTCTCTCCACATTTTCCAATCTTGTACCGTTTCTTTGAGTCAGTCTATGCTCAGGCTGTTGTCACCCTCAAGGGCCTAGCCCTATTTATGTCTATTATCTCCAGAGGTTAATTCTAATTTTTTTAAATTATTCAAATTAATCTCCTCAAGTATTAGCACATGTGCTTCCCATAGTTTTAAAGCTCCCTTCATTACATTTTACAAATGAAGAGAATGTGGACCACAGGCAGCAGATCCAGAGCGCCTAAAGCAGGAGACACAACCTGAGCAAGAAAAAGGGTGCCTCCATAGGGAACTAGCTATAAAGGAATCCTGCCCACTCACCGAGTAGCCTCATCTACTGCACCTTTCAGAACATATGCAAGAAAGACACAGAAGGCACAGTGCCCTTATTCTCCACACATGTGCGCCAGTGGCAGGTTCTTCCAAAACACAACAAAGAATAGTGGCTCAACAGAGGTTTAATCAAGACTACAGGTCTAGGTTGCCTATAAGGCCCTTTCCAACTCTAAATTCCATCATTCCACGACACAGAGGAAAGAACAACTGTAGATCAGCCTCCCCTGAACATTTTGTCTGGCGAACACATGAAGCTGCCTCGTACTGAATCAGACCCTTGGTCCATCAAAGCCAGTATTGTCTACTCAGACTGGCAGCGGCTCTCCAAGGTCCCAAGCAGAGGCCTTTCACATCACCTACTGCCAGATCTTTTAACTGGAGATACTAGGTTCAAATCTATGACCTTCTACATGCCAAGCAGATGCTCTACCATTGAGCTACAGCCTCCCCAGAAAGGTGCTGTTCTTTCTTTTGGTTCACCACCAGTCAAAGAAGTTTCTGCTTCAGTTAATAACAAGTTAAGCAGACACTACTCTCTGTGCAGCTGTTGCCTTTATTTGGAATATTTTGGTTCTTCTTGGCTTTCGATCTTGCACGTGCTTTTTTATTTATCAGCTTTTGAGAGAAACAATTTCTACTGTTACCATGACATCTCGATGTTCTATTTTTTACACAGAACTATTTATTTTATGCCCCCATTAATACATTTTTAAATCCACTATTTTAATCTGACCTTTCTATATTGCATTTTACTTTTTTATTGTATTGCACTGTATTTTGTTGTTCACCGTCTTGGGAGAGTGGGGAGTGGGGTTTTAATTATGACTGGAGTGGGGAGTGGAACATTTTAATTATGACCAGTGGGAGAAAAAATGATGCCAGAGGTTCACTGATCTACCCATTTGCCAAGAGAGGGGAAAGAAGGGCAGTCCAGCAAACATGCAGCCAGCGAGGCATCTTATCAGACTACTTATAGCTCCATTCCACGGGACTAGGAATGCATTCACACGAATATGCATGAAGACCACTGGGTGCATCTTCAGGATTTACTCTAGAAGAAGAAGAAGAGAAGAAGTGATGGGATTTATACCCTGCCCTTCACTACCCAAGGGAGTCTCAGAGCGGCTTACAAATTCCCCTCCCCACAACACACCCTGGGAGGTAGGTGAGGCTGAGAGAGCTCTGACAGAAACTGCTCTTTTTCAAGAACAGCTTTTACCAGAACTACGGCTTGCCCAAGGTCATCCAGCCAGGTGCAAGTGGAGGAGTGGGGAATCAAGCCTGGTTTTCCCAGATTAGAGTCTGTGCACTTAACCACTACACCAAACTGGCTAGATGTAGCACAACCTAATTTTTTTACTTCTCAATACCCTTTACTAATGGATTGGGGTACATAAACACTGAAGCCTTTCACAAGAAAGGTATGCTTTTAAGGACCACTCTGTGTATCACCTTATCCAGGCCCCAGTTGCTTTTTCATAGTGATCTCCCAGCTCCTGCATTCCAGAGCCCAGTCTGGGTTACCATGCCGCTCTTCTCGCTAGTTTAGAGAATTTCCTTGCCGGCAGAAATAGCCTTTGATGGTAACCACGGAGAGGCATTACACGAAGGGGAAGAACACACCCTGTGAGGAAGCAGCTGGGGAGTAAACACAGTTGCATCTGGAAAGGGGCGGGAGAGTTTGCTTGTGACTCTGCTTCCTGCCGTGGACAAAGCAATACTCTCAGTTGCAGGAACATGGCATTCTGGACAGTACCCCTAGTCCTTTAAGGCAGGGCTTGATAAATCCCAGGTCCCAAGTGGCCTAGACACTTCACTGTGGCACATAACAGTTTCCAGCAATAATTTTATTGCAGCAGAAAGGTTGGATCCAATCTTTTTTTTTTTTCTACTGACAAAAAAAGGAAGAAGCTTTCAAGTACTAGAAAGGCTATGTGTGGCATCTTGGGACCTGCATGCGCAAAAGACATGTGGAACAAGGGCTGCCATGAGGAGAATTGGCCCAGAATGAGTGAAAAAACTGGCTGGATCCAATTCAAAGCTCATGTTATCATTTCGCATCAGAATATTTTATTCTACAACAGAAAAGGGGTGCATGAAATGTTTGTCGTTGCTTGTTTAAATGCAAACCTAACTACACTATTCAATGCTGCTGAAGGAATTCAGTTCTGAACCATCCAATACTCAATTAAGTTGTGCTTTTTAAAGCAACAATGAAATTATGAAAAACTGGAGGAAAGTCCGGCTAGAAGTTAGCTTTTTGTTGCAGTGATAACAACCAGGGTCACCTCCTTTGTCATAGGCTTTAACAAAATTACAGGACACTGTCAAGAGGTTAGGATCAGGTTTTGTCGTTGCAGTAATCAGAACACTGTGTGTCATTAAAATTCAAAACCTTGAAGGCTGAAAAATTAGCCTGGCTGCTAAATTTTTGGGCTGGCCCTTAGAGCCAAAGAAAATTGGTCAAGGCCCACTGTAAGCACTTTGGACAAACAGTGCAAGAGTTAAGCTAGTACTCCATCTAGTTTCTACCACTGTTTCTTCCTCAGTATGGTTCATTGCGGTAAACTGAACAGTTTTGTGCACCTTATACATTATATGCATTATCTGCATTATACATGAGAAAGGATGCATAGGCTGGCTTTAACCTGTAATGTTCATGCCCAATTTCAGTTGAAAGCCCTGCCCACTGTGATGCTATGACTTCATGAAACACAGGCCAAGTTTGATGCTGGGCAGAACTACAGTGGAAGTCTCGGCTGCAGGTTTGTCAGGCTTTCGCAATAGCTCCCACACCCTTGTGACCCTACATTCTTTCTCTGCTTTGTCAAATCCTTTATTATGATACAGGATTTAGGAAAAATCATCAGCTCTGTGCTTCTAATGTCAGACACAAGCTTTTTTTCATCCCCCACCCAGGAAGCAACGGCAAAAAACCAACCAACAGAACCACATGATTTTGCATGAGTCATGCTATTAAAAGGAGAGTGTGGGTTTTGGCTTATCACTGAAGCTCCCCTATTCACAATTCATATTCATAAGCTGGGCATCTCCACCCACACCCTGCAAACAAACATTCCTTGCGGAAATTCTCTGTAACTGGCTAAGAATGAAGAGGCTTTATTTTTGGTGTTCTTCACTGACACGCCACGCCTTGATAACGTGGGCCCAACTTAACTAATGCTCATATTGGCACAATCCTGTACACAGTCCCCAACTATAAACCCTTACAATTATTGCTATGGGACACCACAACAAGTGAGAGACACGCACATGTTTAAGGCAAACCAGCACTTTGTGTCTTGATCTATGATCCACAGCATCCCTTTGGTCCTTCCTTTTCCTAGCTAACTCCTCACACCTTTCTAAAGACACAAACAGATAACCACGCTGACATTTCCAAACTCCCCCTCTTGCAGCTCACTCAAAGCTACTGCAGCTATACACAACAAGTGCAGTAGCTCACCCAGCATTTATACAAGCACGCTGTGAGTGTTCAAAACATCTTACAAGCAGTTAGCCTTAAAACAGTCCTGTAAGGGGTTGAGGTCTGGCTGAGGTGATTGGAAGCAGTTCACAGCTCACATTCTTAATTATTACACTATGCCACCTCTTGTCTCTACCTTCCGTGTGTCTGGTCAGGTATCACAGAGGGCAAGAGACAGCACCTGAAGTTCATGGGCACTGAGGCTGGTTCACCACCTGCCAGCAAGGCCAGTGGGAACAACCCACAGCCAAATCTCAGATGTGAAAACTGCATAGGTGAACAGGGAATGTTCCAAGAGCTGTGCCTATGTGTGAGCACTGCTATTTCTCGGCCTCTTTTCTACATGTTCATTACAATGCTCTCTACATGGGGCTGCTCTTGTCCCAAATCCGGAAGCTGCAGCTAGTGTAGAATGCGGCAGCCAGGCTGTTGATGGGTCTCCAGGGCCGGAGACCTAGGGCGCCAACCCTGCAGGGGCGCCAAAATGCCCCCCCCGTGAAAAGCCCCCCTTCCCGCCCAGCGCCGCTGGGAGGGAAGGGGCGGGCGTTCTAAGCCCACCCCTTCCCTGGCTCTCCTGGGCGCCTCGCAGCTGCTGGGAGGGAAGGGGCTAGGGCCTTCTCAGTGGCGGGTCCATACTGGTGGAATGAGCTCCTGGAAGATCTCAGGGTGCTGAGGGACCTTCTACAGTTCCGCAGGGCCTGTAAAACGGAGCTCTTCCACCAAGCCTTCGATTAGGGGCCGCCACTGATGAAAGAGGTGCTGAATATGGAACATCTTATGGACCTGGTTACAAGGTTGGATTTGCTGTTTGTATGATGCTGGGAATATAGCATAGGAATTGCCTTCTGTTCACACTACCACTTTATGTAACCTGTTGTTTAATGAATTTTATTGTATGTATTGTATTTATTGTTTTATGGTATTTTAACCACTGTACGCCGCCTTGAGCCAGTTTCCTGGCTAGGCAGGATATAAATCGAAAGTAATAAATAAATAAATAAATAAATAAATAAAAAACAGTCTGGCATGAATGTCTACAAAAATTATGAGCTATTTCTCTGCCTCTTTTCTATATGTTCCTTACAACAGTCTTGCATTAAAATCTACAAACATTATGAACCCAAAATATGTTTCTTTTTTTTACTATATCCACCAATGCACACCTATGTCAGTTATGACATGCTGACAACTGACAAAAAAAATTCTGCCATGCCACCACAGGCACAAGAGACAATTTACATACCTATATTATGCCAGTTTTCACCTGCCAACCTAAGTTTTTGTATGCAAGGCTTGACAAGCATTTCACAACTTGCACCAAGTTAAAGAATCAATATTCCTTTGATGTTTGCTTGTCCCCTTGTTCTCCTGCACAGCCCAATGGCGAGGAACGTTATTCCCTTTTGTGAGCTCTTCAGAGAAGTCTCACCTTTTAAGCATTTGCCAAGCATAAAGCAAATGTTAAAGGAGGCCCCGAAAGGAGGCGTTTAGGTCTTCCCATTAATTAACGTTAACTAATGCCGTCTGTGCACAGCTGGGGTGACGAAAGCAATGCTTCTGCCTTGGCAGAACTTCATGTGCTTGTGTTCTGTCCAGCAGGATCACATAGCTTATGGATTCCAGTGCAGTCTAAACACATGGATACATCTTTGGAGCACTCACAGGACTTTGTGTGCGCGCGTGTGTATATCTGAGTCGTGTACAGCTATGTCTATGTGGTCTTGGGTAATCCAGTTCATTCAGTCCAACTTATTTGTTGAGGATGCACGTGCAGAACAAATTCTATACCCACTTGCATGGGCACCCTTAGCTCTCTCTGAGGCTCTCCCCTCCAACTCTTAACAGGAGTTTGCTCAACTTTTAAGGTGCTTGGGGCAGCTTATTTCCCAGGATACTATGCAACAGGGTGGGGCCGAAAGAAAACCATGCCTTGTCCTGCTATAGAAATAACCTAAAGTGCAACGTGTGTGCATTTTGAGATGCACCTCTCATGCTCTGGACCAGGCACTGCCACCTCCTTACCAGCCCTGCTGCTCCTGCACTTTTAAAGGTGGCCTGACCCAATCCCCCCCCAAAGCCTGTGCTAGATTCTTATGTGTCAGACTGCTCTCAAACACGAAATGAAGAAGCCAGGCCAGTCAAATGCAAAGGGAAGCAACACTATTGGGGAGGAACAAACTGGGGGCTCCATCAAACACAGTTTTGGGAGGGGAAGAGATTAGTGCAAAATCCCAGGTCCCCATTGGGGAGCGGGTGTCCCATGGAGCCAACCAAATCATTTGAGGTATATTATTTGGGTTGGAGCTAGACGATGCGAGGAAAGAGGCCGTAGCCAGCTTTGTCTGCAGGCGCAGACTGCCATCCACCCCCTGAGGAAACGGGGGGAGGCTCTTGGGAAGGGAAGCCCCCCCCTTCCTTCAACACCCCTGTTGCCCTTGCCCGGGGTCAGCCGCGGGCCCCCCTGCACGAAGACCGGGCCTGCTTCTCCGCCCCCTCCTCTCTTTTTGTCGCCTGCCCTGCGCGCGCCCCTCTCCTGGCCAATCCCAGCTGACTCACTCACCCGCCCGGGCTCCATGGCGGCGGAAGACCACTTGCCGGTTCCCTCAACCCGCGCATGCGCGTTCTGTCGTCGGGCGCGGGGGGAGCGCCCTGGTGCGGAAAGAAGGGGGGGGGTCTGACAAGGGAACAGTCTCGCAGCTCCCGCCCGCCCACCTCCTCCACCGGCAGGAACACAGCCCTCGCCACGCGCCCCCTCCCCTCGGTGCCGCCCTGCCCCTCGCGCCGGAGAGGCCCGCGCCCGACGTCGGGAGGTGACCAACCTCCCCAGGCGGTCACGTGCCCTCGTGACGGCTTTCATTTCCACTTTCCCGCCCCCTTCGACGGTTGAGGCCGCGCGCCCAGGAGTTCATTGGGTCCTCTGCAGTCTTATCCTGATTTTAGACCAGAAGTCCTTCGTAAATTCCTCCTAGAAGACGTTCACAGTGACTTATGCTGTGGCAATTTTTTTTTGTTTCTTAGCTGTTAGGAAACATAAACTTAATTTAGCTGAAAAAATGGTATGATTCTCTTATTATTTTTTTACTAATTTTACTGATTTTCTCTTTTGAATGTTTTTATACTATTGCTATGTTATTACTGTTTTAATCTCTGTTATATCAGAATTGTACTGTTTTACTGGCTCTTGCTGTAATCAATTAGATCATTGGGTCAGGAGGGGAGCAAGGGCAGGGTTGCTTAGGTCAGACTGAGTGGTCTTCTCTCGCTTAAGGTACTCTTCAGCGTCCCACAATGAAGGAGACTCAGACAGTCTCCAACTTGACATATTTATTTCCTTCGCTATGTTTCCTTTCACGTAGATAGATCCAGGTGGGGTAGCCCTGTTGGTTGAAGCAGCAGAACAAGGTTTGAATCCAGTGGCGCCTTCAAGACCAACAAAGTTGTTCTTCAAATACAGTGAAACAGAATTTCAGAAAAAGAAAATGAAACTTTATTTCCGTTATTTCTATTTATTTATTTATTTTAGGAAACTTCTATACCGCCTTTTCAAAGTCTTGTTCAGGTAGAGCTAAAATAATGAATTCACAATATAAAAACAAGCACTCCATTAAAAACTATATCTCTATATATGTATATTTTGTGAAGAAGTGAATACTTTTATCATCTCCTAGAACCAATAGGGATTGTAGGAAGACCATTTGACCTGGGCCTGAAGTTCAAAGGGTGTCTTGGGTTTTTTTAGGGGGGGATGGGCTTGATAAATTTTGCAGGCTTTTAATGTACATCATGCATTGTCATTTATTTTTTTTTTTTATTATGGCCCTGGCCCTCAAAGGTTAGAAGTGGGCAAGGATCACTCTGAACCTCTGTGAGAGACTGCCACCTCCTCCTCTATGTATAAAGAGAGGTGGTTTGGATATGGATGACTGGCTGAAAATATGGAAATCTGTTAAACTATTAAGATCTACATCATATAAAGAAAATATACTCAAAATGTTTTACAGGTGGCATTAGTCGCCTGACAAAATGGCCAAATGTTATAAAGATGCATCAAGAAACTGTTGGAGATGTAAGAATAATATAGGCACTTTTTTCCATATGTGGTGGCGGTGTAAGAAGATTCATAAATTTTGGAAAGATATTAAACAGTGTATAACAGAGATTATGGGCATAGACTTAGAATTGTTACCAGAAATTTACTTGCTTAACATAATACCAGATGGGTTCAGACGTGATGATGTATGTATTTTATCATATATCCTCACTGCATCTAGAATACTTGTTGCTAAATGTTGGAAAACCGATAGCTAACCTACTAGAGAAAAGTTGATCATAAAAATTTGTGATGTGGCAGAAATGAATAAATTGAATATGATACTTTTAGAAAGAAATGAAAAAGCTTTCCAAAAAAGATGGCATAAAGTTAACAAATGGTTTAGAAATAATGTTTAATGTGTACTCCAAAATTTGATTTATATACTGCAATTGTGTTTTTCTCTTTTATAATGTAAAAATTATAAATAAATCTTAAAAACAACAACAACATATATGTATATATTTTAGGAGGAGATGGGAAAGAAGTGCTCTCTCATTTCCTAAAGGGGAGCAGAAAAATAGGTACCCTGGACACTTAGGAGTATAAATGAAGGTCAAGAAGCTGAGACCTGAACAAAAGTTATTTATTTGCTTTTGTAATACTTATAATTATTTACACTGTTATGTATAACATTTATCAGTCACCCAGTGCCTGCCAAACAGGCACTCAAAGTGAGAATGTGGTACTGATTTTTGTTTTTGAAGCTGCTTTGTAGATTCTCGTAAGGAAAAGCTGTGCAGCAGAACTTTAATACAGTACTGAAAACTTCCTTTTTCTGTTCTAAATTCTCAACTTTGTAAAACTTGAATCAAAAAAATTCCTACAAACTAATTTAACACAAGCACAGCAAACCTAAGAATCAGAAAAACAGCTTGGTAGTCCTTGAGGGGCCATGGTTCATGGTTAGAGCAAATGCTGTGCATGCAGAAGATCCCATGTTCAATCCCCAGCATCTCCAGTTAAAAGGATCAGGCAGTAGGTGAAAGACCTCTGCTCAAGATCCTGGAGAGCTGCTGCCACTCTGAGTAGACAGTGCTGACCTTGATGGACTAATGGTTTGCTTCAGTACAAGGCAGCTTCTTGTGTTCCTTCTGCTGCTCTCCAGCAAGCGTGTTCTGACAGCAGAAAAGCTTTTCTCGACAAGCTTGTTAAACTGGTGGAACCAGAATGTACCTCCACCCACAAAGGGCAGCTCGGTGACAAAAATGCAAGTACGGAGTCTTGCTGACAGTATGATTAATTTCATCATGTGAGTTATCTTTGTTAAGTGCAGAAATTAGATACAGTTTGGCAAGTAACCAGTAGCTGCATGATTAATCTTGGAGACAGAAACCCTTACCGACAAATCCCCCCCTCCCATCAGCTAAAACCATTTGTCCACACTGATTTGCGTTCTGCATGATGGCAGAGTGTAGATATGAAGTAAAGCAGAGCACAAGCTGTTTAAAGAATAATGTTGGTTTATTAAGAAGAGAACAAACTTTGTAAAAAAGAGGAGAGAGAAAGAGAAGTCTGTCTAACAAGCTAGAGAGTCAGTAACTAACTGATCTTAGAAGGGCGGGAAAAACCCCAACTGAACCAATCCAGAGACAGGAAGGAGACTATTTGAAAACAGGAGGAAGTCCCTAATCTCACTATGCTAACTAGTTGTCCCCTCTGCTGACCCCTGCAGGATGATCTTGTCATTTTCCTTATCTATGCAGGATAGACCTTGCATATTGGAACACTGCAGAACTCTAGCACCTCAGTCAAACCCCTGTAGGCCACTGACGATTCTGGGGTGTGCTGTCCGTTTGCATGAGACAACAGCAGGGCCCACTGGGATTATTTGGAACAGAGAATGTGTCTTGCATTGTAAGAACGTGCACAGGCACACAAGTCTTACACAGTTGTATAAAAAGCTTTCTTACACAGTTGATGAAAAGCTTTCTTTCAGTCTGAAAGTTGCCATTAACAAAGCTGAGTTCCTGATACCCTTCTGTGGGGAACTCTTTTATCTGGTGTAAAAGAGTCTGAAAAACAGTCTGAGGTCTGATCTATATTCATGCAGGCAAATGAGATTGTTGAATTGTTAAGTGGCAATACGGGTTGTACCAGTTCAGGTTGAAGGTATGTGGGGGGGAGCAGAAGATGTTAATGTGAAACTCCTTGCAAATAAAAAAAAATTACCATTTCAGGGAACAGGTTCCAGACTAGCCTTTTGCATGGAATTATTAACATAGGAGCACTTTGAAAAATGCAGTCCCTCATCTGCAGCCTGTTCTGCCACCTCAGCACTCTGTTGCTGTATGACTTCCTCATTATGGCTCTATGTATAGACCAAGCGTGAGAAATGCATCATCATTAAATTTACTACTCAAATACTGCTTTTACATCTGGCCATGTAGGTACACTTTGAAAAAAAACCTAGCAAATGATCCAGAAAGATATGAGTTGCAGTGAGACTCTACTGCCATCTGGTGGCTGTAACTCTGAAACACTCAACGTTTGCCTTGGAACTCACATTTCATTGGAGAGTAGCGTTAATTCATTACTCAAAAAAAAAGAAACTGATGTAACATGGCTTCCTCTAACAAAGGGGTGTACAAAATGGCATGTATCCTACTACTCCACTGAGCAAAGTCTGAAGCCTTCCTCTGGCTTATGAGGAAGAGCTACTTCAGCTGAAGAAAGGCCTTTCAGACTGGAGGAACTTCAGTCACAGTTCTCTCAGAACTCTCACATCCCATTTGCACTGGAAATCCTTTTTCTCAATATTTGGCATGACCTCTCCATTCCACCCCTTCTGCGTGACTTAATATTGAGCCTAACTGTTGCAGCAAGAACGTGTAGAGCTTCACTGTGGAAGTCACATCTGGCTCTCACAACTGATAATTGGTTCTCGAAAGACTGGGATGTTTTCATCATGGAAAAGATCACAGATTATTTAAGACAAGTCAACTTCTTCCCCCAACAATCCGGTCTCCTCCTGAAATGGTCCCCTTTCCTAGAATTTATGACTGCATCTGACATCCAACCACATAACCTGATATACCTCAAACTAATTCACAATATTAGGACTGTTTTAGTGTTACCCCTCATTACTAAATATGTAGTATATTGAAGCTCACTTTGACTCTAGTTTGTAAAACTTTGTATCTTCTACTTGTATTTCTGTATTATTCTTGAAATATCAATAAAATGAATTAAGAAAAGAACTCTCCCTGTCTCCCACCTACCTCACAGGGTGTCTGTTGGATGGAGAGGAAGTGAAGGCAATTGTTAGCTGCACTACCTTTGGGTAGTGAAGGGTGGGGTATAAAACCAACTTCTCCTCCTCCTCCTTGCCAATTGGTCTCGCACCTCCAATAAAAGGATCTCACATTTCAGGGCTTTGAAATACCCTTGCCTGAGACCTTTGAGTGTAGCAACCAGGCTGAATGTAGTACAGGACTAAGAATCTAAGAAAGTCTTGCTTGATCATACCAAGGATCTATCTAGTTCACATCCCATTTCTCTCAGGGGCCAGTTGGATGCCTTTCAAGAAGAAGCCTGCAAGCAGGGCACCACAGCAACAAACTTCCCATTGCTGCCCTTCAGTACCTGATAGTCAGAGGCACACTGCCTCTGAGCATGGAGGCTTGATTTACCTATCATGCCTCTGACAGACACATCCTCACAAATTTGTCTAGTCCTCCTTTCAGCCAGACAAAGTTCTTTCTATCCCCTTTTTCCACATCGTCAGTAACAATAACCATGCCCACCCCAGGGGTCATTTCATCTCTAAACTAAAAGGCCCCATGCTCCTTCATCTTTTCCTTGTATGGAAGGTTGGAGGCAGCGCAAAGCAACTTCATATGTAGGGTCCAAGGGGCAGAGAACTATTTTTTTTTCTTGCTGTCCAGACAGCATGTACATTAATGTGTGTGTAAAGTGCCATCAAGGTGCACACAACTTATGGCAAGATAAGAGATGAACAGAGGTGGTTTGCCATTGCCTGCCTCTGTGTAGCTACCCTGGTATTCCTTGGAATTCTCCCATCCAAGTACTAACCAGGACCAACCCTGCTTAGCTTCCAAGATTTGATGAGATTGGGCTAGCATGGAACACCCAGGTCAGGGCATGTACATTTATGGCACTGTATAAATTGGGGGAAGCTCTTTGCCTGTCTCAGCTACTCTGTGTTTGAATCCTAGTTTTTATGGATTCTCATGTGAAGTATGTCTAGTCCAAGGGTGGCCAAACTGCAGCTCGGGAGCCGCATGCGGCTCTTTCACACAGTCTAGTTTAATGTTAATAAGCAAATTTGCATATTTTTTCAATAAAAACATGCGTGTGATATTTGTTCAAGTCTTACAGCTCTCAAACATCTGATGGTTATTCTGTGTGGCTGTTATGTTAAGCAGGTTTGGCCACCCCTGGCCTAGTCTTACACCGGCGGGTCATATATAACAAACGTATATGTTAGCATGAAGGGTGGCCTTGCGCTGTGTCCCCTGATCTCTAAGAGACTGCACAGGTTGCCCCTCATACATAATAGCATGTATCTTACCAGTCCACTCAGCAATTTGAAACCTTCCTCCAACTTAAGTAGCTCATCCATTGGCAGGAGAACAAGTTCCAGGCAGCTTCCTTAGGCCAGAGGAAGGGCTGAAAAGACTCATGGTAAAGACTACAACGTCATCTTAGTTCTATTTCTTTTATTTAGATATTTGCACCCCACTTTTCACCCCAATGCAGACCCAAGTGGCTTAACATGGTTTTTCCCTCTTCCATTTTATCCTCAAAACCACCACCCTGTGAGACAGGCTAGGCGGAGACAGGGTCTAGCCCAAGGTCATCCAGCAAGTCTGGTGTACTGGTTAGGAGTGCAGGCTCTAGTCCGGGAGAACTGGGTTTGATTCCCCATTCCTCCACTCACAGCTGCTGGATGACCTTGGGCAAGCCATATGTTCTATCAAAGTCTGTTGTGGGGAGAGGAAGTGAAGGAGATTGTAAGCCACACTGAGACTCCGAGTGAAGGGCAGGGTATAAATCCAATCTCTCCTCCTTCTCCATCTTCTTTGTCTCCTCCTTCTGGTAGAGTGGGGATTCATCTCCCAGATCCGAGCCCAACACTAACCACATAACCTTTGTACGCCTGACTCCATCCAGCACATATGGGTGTCTTGATAACATACATCAGAAGAGGTGTGCCTTTCCCTTTCCCCTTGTCCCAGGAAAGTCCAGTTGACATTTCCAGACTGAAAGATATGGCTGGGGCTATGTTCAGGGATCTGGGAATTAAAATCTCACAGAAACTGAAATGTGCATCCTTCTCTAATTTTGCCTCTTTATTGAATAAGGAATATAAACAAACAAGAGACAAAGTTGCATTTATTCTGGAATGCAGAGCTTTAAAAGCAGAGAGATCCTTGAGATACCTGAAGGATGTGCTCCTAACATGCAAGTTGTTTGTAAGACCTGGTCACTGATCTCACTGAAGCCTCCTTGAATCTGTTGCAGAAGACGCAGCAAAGAAGCCTTAACATCCTAGGGTTAACATCTTAAAAAAAAAAAAACCAAAACTTTAAAATGTATTATACCTCATTGTTGTTCCTGTTTAAATGGTATATATAACTTTATTTATACATCTATATATTTTAAATTTATATTTTTCTTTTTATATTTGTATTGTTCCCAAAGTGGACAATGCGCTGGAACGATCCAGGTTGGCGGTAGGAGCCTTTGGGTGCAAATTTGTCCCTGCATCTTTTGCCCACTTTTTGAAGGTAGATTTCCAGGGGGGCGCTCAGAAATTTTTTTCCTGAAAAGGGGGCGGTAGGCCAAATAAGTTTGGGAACCTCTAAGTAAGTAATTGTATTGAATACTGTTTATTACTAATGTAAATGTATTTCATAGAGATTTTTTTTAAAAATGTGGAAAAGAGTCCCCGAGAACTGGAAAGCTTGCCCTCTGCTTCTTGCGCCTCCGTTCCTGCGCGCATAGGAACCGCTGGTACTAGCCGTGACCGAGTGGGGACACAATCCCAGCGCAACGCCTTGCGAAGAGGCTTAGCCGCGACTTTCCCTCACATCCCCGGGACCCCCGCTGGATCTAAGATCCGGCTCTCCTGCGGGATTCCGGGCATCACGTGATCGCGATGATAGAGATTCCCGAGGAAACGCGCCCTCCCCTCCTCCTCCTCCTCCCTTTCCCGGGGAAAGATCTCTATGATCTGAGCGCCTGTGCGCGCTGGAGCGGTGGGAGTGGCTGGAGTCCCCGCGGTGTTTTCCCTTCGGCTGGCTTCGCGGGGCTCGGCGAGTCGTCTGGATGGTGTGAAAACTCGCTGGCGGGCTGCTCGGAGGACGGTCCGGGGCGAGGCGAGGGTGAGTCCTGGGAAGAGGGGGGGGAATTTTCAGGCGGGATCCCCCCACCCGCCCTTCGCAAATTGCAGATGGTCGGGAAGGGGGCGGTATTTCTCTAGATCTGCAGCGGATAGTTTTGACCAGGGTCCGCTGCTCGCGGCTGAAGTTCCGTCGTGCACAAGCGAGTAAACAGGCACGCAGGGATGCCTTGCTTGCTTACTGACCGGTTTGGGCTTTTGTTCCGGCAACTCGGCTGTTGTCCGGGCGAGAGTCTGACTTCAGGGATGGGTTTTTAAAAAAAAAAATCCAGTGCTTGGCTCTTTGTTTTCAGAGCATCCGCACCGATGCTGTTGAAGACACAGTGAACATCCCATAGTGTAGCCTGACGTTTATTATCTCCCCTGTTCCCCCACACGCTGTTCAGCAGTTTTAATGGCCAGGAATGCTTTAGGGATGTATATAAGGAGTGCTGTAAGCGTGTTAAGAGAGCCTGAAAATATTAGTGATTTACCAATCCTGTACCTAGATAGCCCAGGCTAGCCTGTTCTCCGGTCGGCCCTGGCTGGTATTTGGATGGGAGACCACCGAGGAATACCAGGGTCATGACACAGAGGCAGGAAATGGCAGACCACCTCTGAAATGTCCCTTGCCTTGAAAATACTATTGGATCGCCATAAGTGAGCTGTGACTTGATGGCAAATACACACACATGCACACAACACACACCAGTCCTGCAAGGTGCTTAGCCTCCTGCTTCATAAGCATCGGCATGTCCTTGGGGACTGCAGGCAGGCCAGGGGAAGCCCCCAGGCGGAAGAGTTGTGGGATAATACGGGAGATGGAAATCTCAAGGAAGCTTGGATGGTCCAGAGACAAAATCTGGAAGCAGCAGGCAGACAGTACCTTCCAGAGGACCCACAAAACTGGTTTAGCTGGTTCTCAGGAAGGCATTTACTGTTTTGCACCTTTGTAGAAAAGGGGAGAGGTGTAAAAAGATCCAGATGCGAAAACACTTCTTCAAAAGGGGTCCTCAGATCCGGTGGGCTTCGTTGAGGGTGTGACCAGCTCTAGTGAGTAGGAAGGTGCCAGGAAAGCTTTCAAGTGTGAAGCTGAACACCACACAGGGCAGAGTCATACCCAAGAATCACTCCAGCGAACAACAACCTCTGATGACCTCTAAGTATGCACTGAACTCACATCCGAAATAAAACCCACCCGTTTACTCACCCTGATTGGGAGTACAACACAGTGATTAGTAATAAGCCAAGTTCAGACTCAGACTGTTGTTTCAACTGAAGATGGGCAGCCGCGTTAGTCTGTAGCAGTAGAGCGCCGTAAAGACTAACAACATTTGTGGCAGGATATGAGCTTCAGATACCTGAAGAAGTCAGCAGTGACTCAGGAAAGCTCATCCCCTACCACAAATTTGTGTTAGTCTTTAAGGTGCTACAGGACTCTTGCTCTTTGTTTTAACTATGTGAGTTGCTGCCCCGGGCATGCCTCATAACTGGAAGGAATCAAACCTAGACAAGTGATTTGTGCAAGCACACAAAGGTTAGGCTGTTCTTCATTCTGCCGTGTTTCTGGAGGGGTGAGCCGTGTTAGGCTGCTGCAGTCAAAATAACCAAGAGCTTTAAAGGCTAACGCACTCATCAATGTGATAGGTTTTCCTGAGCCAGATCTCCGTGTGAGTTGCATCATGCACCTGAGGAAATGAGCTCTGACTCACAGAAGTTCTTCCCACAAGAAATGCCTTGCTCTTTAAGGTGTTCAAAGGTTCCTGGCTCTTTTGCCTGCGTTTCTGTAGTCATGGAATGGTATCCAACACAGAGTGATGGATGCTGACTGAAAGGAGGTGAGCCCAGGGCAGTAAATCATGCAGAGATGCAGCAGGCAGCCTCTTCTGTGGGTGGATGTTTTGGACTTGTGCTGCTTCTTGTTGTCTTGCATGAAGTAAAACAAGACTTCTGCCTTCCACCAAGTTTTTCTGAGTGTGGTAGAAGACTGCAGAGGGCTATGATTTGTCTCATTATATTTTCAGTGTGGCTTCTGGACAAGGCAGAAGCAGTCCAAGTTTCTCTTCTGTAAATCCAGCTTGAAGAGCTCTTCTCCCCTGTGTTTACTGTAATTCATGGAGGCTTCCTCGGGATGTGGGGGGCTCTCCTTCTTTGGGGGCTTTCAGACAGAGGCCAGATGGCCATCTGACAGCAATGCTGATTCTGTGAATTGAGGCAGATCGTGAGAGGGAGGGCAGGAAGTGCTTAGTTCTTGTGGCTGTTTCTTACACACCCAGGGAAATGCCAGTCGCTACTCTGGGGTCAGGAAGCAATTTTTCTCCAGGCCAGTTTGGCTGGAGATCCAGGAGGGTTTTTTGCCATCTTCTGGGCATGAAGCGGAGGGGGGGAGGTATTTGTGAATTTCCTGCATTGTGCAGGGGGTTGGACCAGGTGACCCTGTAGATCCCGTCCAACTCTATGATTCTAAGTTGGGAAAGGGGGAAGCTCTTGTCCCTGGTGAGAAATTTGTGGACCCCTGATCTAGTTTGTGGTGTAATACAGTCTGGGGAGGGCTGTGCTTTCAAACTTCTATGCTTACCTACGTATCATGTATCTCCTTTTTATATTGCTGTTCCTCCAAATGACTCAGAGAGTTCTTGCATCTTCTCTTTTATCCTCACAACAACCCTGCGAGGGAGTGAGGCTGAGAGAGACTGACAGGCCCAAAGGCATCCAGTGTTCTTCACGGCAGGAAGGGGTTAGACCTCCCAGATTCAGAGTCCAGGGGTTCCGGCACCTTTCCTGGCATCTGCCTGGCATTTTTAGGAAGTGAGCGCGGCCAGCAGGGGCTTTTGCCTGGCAAGCTTCTGATTAGCCTTGGGCGATTTGATTGGCTGTGCTGGTTTTTTAAAATGTTGCCTTGGCAGCAGCTGCCACCACAACACAAGGATCTTTGCCGTGTGCCTGAAGGTAAGCTATGGTGGCCATTTTGTGGCTGGTTTTGCCTCCTGCAACAGCTACTTTGTGGCTCCACCCACCACACGGTGTCCGAATGCCAAAGGCGCTTGCTGGCTCAGAAAGGTTGGGAAGCCCTGTCCTATTCCAGCAAACCACCACACCACACTGGCTTTCTGTCTGTGTGCGGGACTCAGTTGAGGAGTTCCAGATCCAGTGCAATCCTGGAGAGTTGTCCTTTTGCATCCCTGATTTTTTGCCATCAAGTGTTGGGCTGCACAAAGACCTAGATAAGCCAGAAGGCCATTTTGCATGACAGAATAGCAAGACTGTGACACTGTGCCGTGCTGCAACACTGAATCTGTGCTGCAGGAATCAGAAGTGTCCCTTTCTGAATGTGTTGTCCACGTGCTCTGTTAAGCTAATTCTTTCTAAACAGCATTCCTGATCTTCTCAACATCAAACGATGGGCATTAATGATAGGCATTATTTGGATAATCCCTGCACTGTTTGGATTAATGAAGTTCCGTTGTGCTAATCTGATGGAGGTTGCGATGGAGAAAGCAGTTCTTGAACCAGCTGCTTTTGGTGTAGCATTCTTCCTTTGGTTCTGCTCAGGAGTTCTGTGTCACTGAAAAGACTGCCTATTCATGTCGAAAAAGAGTGCCCCAGTAAAAATACAGTATATAAATTTTACAGTGGCACCGAACTTGTTATTGTGTGTTGGCAAAAAAGAGAGAGAGTTTTGAGTTCCACAAAGCTGGTCTGGAGAAACATGCATCTTTTTTATAGTCTTTGCTCTTTCGGATGGGCTTTTAAATTGATGCTTGCACCAGATACGATTCTTGCCTCTGGAGTATTCTCCTGTTCTGTGTATTCAGCCCCTGGTGGTGGAAAGTGCTGTTAAGTCACGGGCGATTGATGGTGACCCCTTTGGATTTTCAAGGCAAGAGATGAACGGGGGGGGGGGGGGCTTGCCATTGCCTGCTGCTGCACAGCGACCCTGGATCTCCCATCCAAGTACTAACCTGGGCCGCCCTTGCATCGTTTCTGAGATCGGATGAGATCATTCAATCTCTTAATTAGCTGGAAGTCTCAAAACATTTCTGCATGTGTTCTGAAATCGGGGGTCACCCGCACAGCACCATCTCTGTGCCGTGTCCCGTTCAGTGACTATTTATAATCTGCCCGTTGTGAGGAACAAATTGCCTTGAAAAATACTTGCTGAATTGTTATTTGAGCCGAGAGATCCCATAGGAAGTCTCCTTATGACGTGGGGGAGATTAAAATGGTTCTCCACTCTTTTTCCACCTCTCAAATCCAGCTCCCCTGAGGTCGGTAAGGCGGAGGAGGCTTTGTTTAATTGCATCTTGCAGGATATGGGAGAGATTATGATTTGGTTCTGTTGACCTCCAGGGGTGCCGTCGATTTATGATATTCTTTTAATCACCTCCTAATATTTCCTGTCTACAAACAAACCATAGGAAATAAGGCATGATGCCCTCTATGGAGGGGGGGTGGGAATTCAAGGCGATCACTCTTGCTAATGAACAACGAACGATCCATAAGGAACGATAACTAGAATTTAATGCACAGATGATAGCAGAACATGATCATAAATATATACATTATATGAGATCCAGTTCAGTAGAAGAAGAAGAAATTGGACTTATACCCTGGCTTTCACTACCCCAAGGGAGTCTCAGAGAGGTTTATAATCTCCTTCCCCTCCCCACAACAGACACCCTGTGAGGTAGGTGGGGCTGAGAGAGCTCTCTTGAGGACTGCTCTTGAGAGAACAGCTCTGAAAGAACTTGTGACTGGTCCAAGGTCACACCAGCAGCTGCAAGTGGAGGGGTGGGGAATCAATCCCAGTTCTCAGATTAGAGCCCATGCTCTTAACCACTACACCAAACTGAGTAGTTATCGCACACGTCAGCTGTGAAGCACAGATATTGTCTGATAATAATATGTCACAAGAAGCTCAAAATCCATTCAGAGCAGTTTAATGTCGCAATTGCTGTACAAAGTAACTGCTCAGTGGGAGGCTGCCAATTCCACAGGGTCTTAATTGCAAGCGGGGGGACGGGGGACGGGACACCTTCAATGGAATCCCGGTGCATGTACTTTGATATACGGAGGGACGGCTTTTTCCACCTGTCGCTTAGTCACCTCAACAGACATTGGTGCAAAATGTGAACAATTCCATGTCTGGAATGTAATTAGTGAAAAAAATCTTGACTGCCATTCAGCTGGCACTGAAAAGTAATGGCCCTGTGGGTTTCTAGAATCCTTCTCTTGTTGAGCTAAATCACTAGATTTTTATTGCTGTGGTTACAGATAAAGAAGGCACAAGTCAAAAACCTGTTTTTAAAAGGTTGCTGTTGAAGCAGTCCCTGTGGCACGATAGGAACGGCAGCTCCTTTTCGGAACGCTCCGTTTTTTGTTTTGTTGAGGATCACTTTGTGCATTCTCTCTCTGTATCGCTCTCTCACACACTCTGAATGTGCGGCTGATGGTCCTTGGGTTTACCCTCAAAATAACATGGGAGATGAATTTGCCACCTTGGTTGTTTCCTTTTTGGGGTTTTTCCCCCAGAATGCAAAAAGATGTCTCTCAAACTTCTTCTTCTTAGGATATTGTCACTTGTACAATAGTAAACAGTGTTCCCAAAGTACAGACACTTAACACAAAACACAAACAGCAACAACAAAACACCTAGGATAGAAAGCAACCTCAAAATCCATACATTTGTTCTTTGAGGTAGGGTTTTTAAAATCCCTTTTGGGTATACAGCAGTTTGAAGAAATCCCCCACAGTACAAAAACGATAGAAATTATTAAGTTTAGATGCTTTTATATAAAATTCATGAAAGTGGGTTGGTTGTCTAATATCTTAGGTTTCTAACATAGTTTTTATTTCAAATGTTTGTTTTCAATTTAAACAATATGCAAAAGGGGAGGAATGAATCTAGACAAAAGGAAACATTCTGCATCATGCTAAAATGTGTTCTGAGCTCCGGGTGTTTTTAGTATTGTGAAACACAATGATATCTCCCACCACAAATGTTTTTATTCTTGGGGGAATGCTTCAAACACAAGATGCATTTGAATCAGGCTTGGAGTATACCCTAAATGCAGTATGTGTAAGTTTTTCAGAGGTTATTTTGATGGTTTTGAGGCCTAGAACAGGTATAGAATCGTGCTCGTGATGTGGGTGTAATAAAAGCAAGTCCACATATTTATTAACACACCACCTGTGATGCAAGGATATTGTGTGCTAATAATAAAAATGTGCCAGTGTAGAGGCTCAAACATCTTGCAGTTTGCACTGGGGAAACTTGTGTGTATGGATGAACTACCCCACAAGCTTCCCCACAGAGGTTATTAGGGGCTCATTGGGGCTGTTTTGGGTTGGGGAAATGTTGAATGGGGAAGGCTGAAGCCCCCCCCCTCCCTGCTAGGGTTGCCAGCCTCCAGGTAGCGGCTGGAGATCTCCCACTATTACAACGGATAACCAGGTGACAGAGATCCATTCACCTGGAGAAAGTGGCCACTTTGGAAGGTGGACTGTATGGCATTATGCCCCACTGAAGTCCCTCCCCTCTCTAAACCCCTCCCTCCTCAGGCTCCACCCCTAAATCTCCAGGTGTTCCCAGGCCAGAGCTGGCAACGCTACTCCCCGCGTGCCGTGGTCTCAATCTGAATTGGGCCTGTGCAGGGCTTTTTTTGTAGAAAAAGCCCAGCAGGAACTCATTAGCATATTAGGCCACACCGAACAGCAGAAATCCATTAGCATATTAGGCCACGCCCTGACAGCACCACTCATTAGCGTAATAGGCCACACCCCCATGTTACCAGAAGTGTGGTCATCCAGCCACACCCACCTTTTGCTTCTTATTCTGCTTACCTTGTTTGTTGTCAAAACCCAGGGCTTTTTTTTGTACCAGGAACTCCTTTGCATGTTAGGCCACACAGCCCTAATGTAGCCAGTCCTAATGAGTTTCTGCTGTTGGGTGTGGCCTGTTATGCTAATAAGATCCTGCTGGGTGTGGCCAACTCAGGAGCCAGCTGGAACTCCGTTCCTGTGCGTTCCTGCCCAAAAATAACCCTGGGCCTGTGTGCACCTAGAAATTAAGTTCTAAGCATGTTAGTTGATGGGAGCCGTGGAAGATGTGGGAGGGGGGCATGAAGACTTTGTAATGTGTGAATTGGCCTTCATGGTGGTGATCATCAGTAGGATTGTTAGAGATTGCTTTCTGCCTGCATGGCCTTTCCTCAGTTACTGTACCTAGACTGAGCAGGCTTTGGGTCCAGTAGCACTTCAAGGACCAACAAGATTTGCTAATGGAAGTAGGAATGGAGATCCCTGAGTCTTTATATCCCAGTCTGAAGGTGGGAGGGGTGTTGCAAAGAAGGGAGTCAGGATGCAAAAGTACAATGCAAAATATAATCCACTTGGTTAGAGTGTAGGGGTGACAAATGTAGAAAATTAGCATCTGTAGTGAGGTGAGAATCCTGTGTTCCTATTCAGGCCCAGGGCGCTCCATTGTTCTGAATTTGTGAATGAACTCAAATTCAGCAGTCTCACGTTGTAATCTCCCCTTGAAGCTTCTCTGTTTGAGGACCGCCACTCTTAGGTCAGCAATGGAGTTCCAGGTTAAAATGTTCTCCCCCGGGTTTTTGAGTTGTTGTGATTTTTTAATGGCAGATTTATTTAATTCTTTTGCGTAGGGACTGAACTGTTTTATATGCTACCACATCCTTTATAATTAGATTTTTTTTAAAAAAAACCTTTTTGGATGAGGAGCTAATAAATACTAGCCCACACACACAAAAATTGACTTACCTTTTCTATACCTCTATTAGCCATTTCCTGGCCTTTAGGGCCAGTTTTATACACTGGCACTGTCCTCTGGTTCTTTTTGCATGGGGAGGAAAAGGTGTGCATGTCCCCTTTCAGCATGTGCATAAGGCAGGGCTTTGCAAAGAAGCTTGGATCACACCTCCCCTCTTTTGAGAAGGAAGAGCTGCAATGTGTGAAACAGATCAGTGGAGGTGGGGTAAATATATGGAAAACAGAAAACAGCTTGGAAAAAGAAGAAGAGAAAGGCCGTTCTCTCCTAGTTTTTTTCTTTTGGTTGGAGTTCGTTTGTTAGTAAGAATTTAGAGATTAAGGTTGACAGTTCAAATCACATTGGCATTCGTTTAATTAAAAAGACCTTCTGCAGTTTTACAGGGAAGACAAATACAGTTACAATTTCCTGTCTGTCTATCTGCTTTTCCCATAAACTTTCTCTGAGCCCTTTTTCTCTCTCCTCTTCCTTGGTTTCTTGCTGCCAAGCTGAAATGTAAAAGAAAATAAAGAGGAAAGGGAGAAAGAAACTCTCTGTTTAATTTCTATACTGCTGCTACGATCCATACACAGCAGATTTTTCAAATCTCTATTGAAAATGACTTCATTAGCTATATTTTCTTCCAGGAACTTTCTTCCAGTTTGTAAAAGCTTCTTTGCTTGGTCACTTGAAGGTGATTTATAGTTGCTGTAGGTGATAAGGAGATAGGCCATTGACAAGTCTGAGACTCTATTGCTGCATAGAGGGCCACTGTGAAATAGTGGTTTGAGCGCTGGGCTAGGGGTGGCGGAGTTTTTTGTGTGTAAGTCCAGTCAAATTGCTTCCAACTTATGGTGATAGAGTTGTCAGGTGCTAACTGTCCACTGGTGGGGGGCTCCATGCCACTCCTTCTGTCATTGTGTCAGGTATGTCATGCAGGGGACGCTCTAGCATTTGGCCAAAAACTCTATGGTTACCATAGAGTTTTTAGCCAAAGGCTAAAGCGTCCCTCACGTGTCGTGCCCAGTGTGATGACCATTGCCAGCTGGCTGGTGGTGGATTGGGTCCCCCAAAATCGGGGGGAAACCCACCCCCATTGGGGGGATAGCAACCCTATATGGTGACCACCGTGACCCTATGAATTAATGTCCTCCAAATTGCCCTATAGTTAACAGCCATTCTCAGGTTTATCCCTTGCCTTTCCCAGTAGATAAAGGTGCCACAGAAATCCCAATTTAAAACATTAAAAAAAGAATAATGCCCCCTCAAATGCCTATAGCCCTCATCCCATTAGTAAATCTCTCCTCTGTCACGAAACTCACTGGGTGATCCTAGGCCAGACATTCTGTCACCTCCCTCACAAGGTTGTAGTGAAGGCAAAATGGAAGGAAGGAGAGAAGCGTGTATATTGCCCTGAATTTTTATGGAGGAAGGGTGGGATACAAAAACGTGTCACTACAAAATCTGTATGTAGAGATACCAAAATATTGTTAAAAGCCGATACTATTTCCAGCCCTTCCCTTTGTGTCCCCATGTTACTAGGTGACCATGGAGATCAGTGGCCTCCCTCTGGAGTTGTGGCGTTTGATCTTGTCCTACATGCGCCTCCCCGACCTCGGCCGCTGCAGCTTGGTTTGCCGCGCTTGGTACGAACTCATCCTCAGCCTGGATAACACCCGGTGGAGGCAGCTGTGCCTTGGCTGTGTGGAGTGCCGGCATCCAAACTGGCCCAACCAGCCTGACGTGGAGCCTTGGTCGTGGCGGGAAGCCTTCAAGCAGCATTACCTCGCCTCAAAAACCTGGACAAAAAACAGCCAGGACCTCGAATCCTCCAACTGCTTCTACTTGTTCCGGAGGAAAAAGGACAGGCGTGTGCTTTGCGTCGGGCCCGGCTGCGAGTTTGACAACCTCAGGAGGGCCTTGCTTTCGGCCGGTGTGTATGACAGGATCGTGCTGTTGCCAGGGGTGTATGAAGAACAGAGCGAGATCTTCCTCAAGGCCCCGGTGGAGATCATGGGGAGAGGGAAGCTCGGTGACGTGGCTCTCCTGGCCAGCTTTGACCAGCACTGTCCGACCATGAGGCTATGCAATTTGGTATTCATGCCTGCCTGGTTCACACCAGTCATCTATAAGGTGAGCGGGAAATCTATTTGAGAACCTGTTCAGGCCACCATCAGGCCTACTAAAAAGCAAATGGGAGGGAAATTGTAAAGAGCTGTTATTGGCCCACGCAGAACCCAGAACAAAACCCTGAATCCATGTCATACCATTTATTAGAACCCATCAAAAGCACACGAAATAGTGTGCAAACTTTCAAGGTCATCAGGACCCTTCCAAATGGTATAAAAATTAAAAAATGAAGGTGGAAGGAAGCATACTTACTTAGTTTCCTTTTCAGAGCTCCTGTGATCAGATGATCTTGAGCAATGACTAAAAGAATAATACTTACTAAAGTAAATTATGCTAGACAGAAATTTGGTGATCAAGTAGGTTGTGTTCGGGTCACTGTACAGCATCAGATAGGGAATATTTATCCCCTTGAAGTTTATTAAATGAAGAGTGTGTTAAAAGCAGAGAGATCCAACAGTTCCTAAAAGCAGGTAAAAACCGACATTCCAATATTTTGTGAGACAAAGTGTAAATTTTACCCTGACCGCAAGAGCAGAAATGATCTGAATGTGGAATACGGTGAAATCTTCCCTGTAATACTTTGGAGGGGATGGCATTAAGGCAAACTAAACTGAATGCCCTAATAAGGTGGGGGGCCATTAGGTGACTCATGTATAATGGCAGAGTCCAAGGAGGTAAAATACCAAAAAAATGACTCAAGCAGACTCTGCAAGAGCAAATCACTGTACTGTTGTAATCCAGCTCTGTAAGGCAATGCTGGACAAGGGAAAGGATCTTTGCCTTACGTAGCAAGAAGATATCTTCAGTTATAAGCCCTAGCCGCCTTAATCTGGTGTCTACTGCCATCATCCATTGAGAACGGTAAGAGTCTTGTTTATGAAAGAACAGCAGTCCTTCAGCTTCTGAAGCAAAAATAATGCTTAGCTTGAAAGTGCTGAGCCATGCTCTGGTTCCAATGACTTTTGGCTGAGTTCAGCGCTGAGAGATACATCTGAGACTCGACAAGGGTCTCCCATTATCCTATGTATAAACTGACATAGGGGATGGTCAAAAGATTCTGAGATCACCGAAATCCAGATAGCGACACCATATAGTAACTGGGGTATTATTTTAGAATTGAACGTCTGAATTGCACCAGGGAAATAACTTACCTCCCCCTGTAAAGAAAAAGCGAGATATTGGTTCAGAAGCAGGTTTAATCTTATTCAGAGAAAACTTATACTGGTGAGACCAGGGGAAGTCTGAAGAAAAAACAATCCCCAGGTAGCAGAAATTCCTGACTTGTTCAATATTTGAGTTTGCTGTAGCCCATTTGGAAAGACCCAGGTTGCCATTT
Source organism: Gekko gecko (assembly GCA_029375565.1). Taxonomy (NCBI): domain Eukaryota; kingdom Metazoa; phylum Chordata; class Lepidosauria; order Squamata; family Gekkonidae; genus Gekko; species Gekko gecko. The sequence goes on from JAPDNY010000007.1 coordinate 152,386,256, forward strand.
TTAGAAAGAAAAACAAGATTTTAGATCTGTTATGGTTTATTTGCAACTCCTCGTTTAGGCAATTGTTTAAGAAACATCTCAGGAGTCCCTTCAGGCTGATCTTGGTGCAGGAGATAATGAACTGAATCATCGGCATACAGGAGCAAAGGTATTTCTTTAGAAGCTAATCTGAGGCCATGAAACTGGAGAAGAAAGACTCGTCATCAGGTCATTTAGGTATAAATCAAAAAGAAGGGGGGCAAGCAGACAACCTTGCCTCACACACAAACACCCATCGATGGTGAAACCCTCTGAAAGTTGTCCCTTGCCACCACCACAATGGACCTGGGTAGTAGTATTGGTGTAGGGGGTCTTAATTAGCCATAGTAGTCTTTTTTCAGTGGATAAGCCCATCAATTTTTCCCACAGCTTGCTTCAGCTGACTGAATCTAACGTGTAGTGGTTAAGTGCGTGGATTCTAATCTGGGAGAACAGGGTTTGATTCCCCACTCCTCCACTTGCACCTGCTGGGTGACCTTGGGCAAGCCATAGTTCTGGCACAGCTGTTCTTGAAAAAGAGCAGTTCTCAGTCAGAGCTCTCTCAGCCCCACCTACCTCACAGGGTGTCTGTTGTGGAGAGGGGAAAGGAAAGGAGATTGTAAGCCGCTCTGAGACTCCCTTGGCTAGTGAAGGGCGGGGTATAAATCCAATCTCCTCCTCCTCTTCTTCTTCTTCTTCCCTTAAGATCCATAAAGGCGACATTAAGCTTCCCACCAGGACTAGCTGTATATTTTTCTGCTAGATGAAAGAGAGTTAAAAAGTGATCAATAGCGAAAAAGCCTCTCCTAAAGCCAATTTGTTCCCAGCCCAGGATTTTATTGTCTTGATCCAGTCCACTAATCTTTGGTGCAAAAGGGAAGAATATGATTTCTCAACAGATGATAGGAGGCTAATTGGCCGATAGATGTCCAGATCAAGCCTATTGCCCTTTTTAAAAACTGGAACGATTATAGAATGCCCCTAAACTGGGATGATTTCTCCCATCTGGTTTTCTGGTTTATCTGAAAGAAAACAGGTGCTAGGATTTCCCCCAGTACAACAGATTTAGTTTGAGACGCTCAATGGGGACTTTATCTGGGCCAGGGGCTGGATCTCATTCGATGGATCTCATTGCATACATCTTTCTCCAGTACAGGGGCCCAATTAGAGGGTCATCCAGCATTCTGTCCTCCACCTGAGTATTGTTGGAAGAACTAGCCCTGACCTGGGTAGCCCAGGCAAGCCCGATCTTTTCAGATCTCGGAAGCTAAGCAGGGCCGACTCTGGCAAGTTCTTGGATAGGAGACCTCCTTGAAATACCAGAGGCAGGAGGCGGGGGCAGGCTTCATTTAGCCATCCAAGCCCTCAATAGAGATCAGTCACCAGAGGTAATCATGACTTCCAGGTGCACACACACTGACACACACATACATGTGCACATACAAATAAACAAAAAGGAAGAACTAGAGCAAAAGGGCTCCTTAAAATATATTGTCCACCTAGAAGCAGGGATACATGACGGTAAGTTGGATCTCAGTTTCATGGTCATAAAAACAGCTTTTCAAAAGCTTGATAAACCCTTGTTGTTAAGTGATGTAATAAGGAGACGCTGGCCCTTATACTTGTCTTCTCTCTTTTTATCCTAATTTTTTTTTAAAAAAGAATTGTGAACCAATAATTCAGTTAGAATGTATGAAGTATTATCTCTTTTGAATTCCCTAAGCAATTGTCAAATCCTTCTTTTCATAGTTTTGCATGCAGAATCAAACCACTTGTTTCTTCTCTGGGGTTTGGACGTGTTCGTTGGCTTAAATGGGCATAGGTAGAAAGGCTCAAATAAGGTAAAAAGATCATGTAGTAGCTCTAATGAGGACTTAACTGAGTAAGAGCTAAAAATTTCATCCTTGATAGAGATGACTTCAGTTGACTGCATTATACTACGAATGCTCCCTTCAGCTGCTGGGGCCAGGAGACTCGATATATTTCATTACGCTGCTGCAGCAATTGTTCTTGTCCGTTTATAAGAAGGTGACCCTCAATTTGATCTCCATCCATAAAGTCCTGTACAGAAAGGCTCTTTATCAAGTATAGAAAGTCAAAACCAACCAGGACGTAATCAATAACACTTGCCCCCTGGTATTAAAAAACATAAAATCTCCCCTATGATCAATTTCCGTACATCCATTTAATATGGTGAGTCCCTTTGATAAAGAAAATTCAAAGAGTCTTATGCCTGCTTTATTAATACAACTATCCTTTAATGACTTTGAGGTCATCAGAGACAAAAGCTATCCTCAGGGCTAAACCCCAGCCAAGTAGCTAGCAAGGCTTCATTATTGCTACCAATTCCGGCATTGAGATCACCTGCCATTTATCATGTTCCACTTTCATTCATGGTTCCGCAACTAGCAGCAGAAGGGAAATGGATTGAGACAAAAATCAAAGGGTAGTTACCCAAAGTAACCAAAACAGCCAATACCAAATCATGAGAGATCAGAACTTTGGTCAAGGTGCTGTTCAAGGTAATGGAAGTCAAACAAGCTAGACCGGCCCTAGCTCTCCCTCCCCTTATCCCAAGTAAGGCTTTCCTTATCAATGGGATGTACCCAGGAAATATAACGTCGTTTAAGGCCCAAGTTTCTTGGAGTAGAATAATGTCATCCTGCGATAAAAACGTGGTGACATGTGGCAATTGAATTTTGCTACTCCATCCTGTGATGTTCCTGCTGAGTATTTTGAGTTGATTTGTCTCAACTGGTCATCACATTGTTCAATGCCAGGAGCATAATGTAAAGAGCACCCATTTTTAGACCAAGCGGTACAGTCAGCCCCATAGTTAGGGGTTTTGGGGGGAGGGGGCATGGGGGGCTCAGCTAATTAAATCAATAATATGAGACTGCTCTAAGACTTCGAGGACTCCAAATGGATCTAGAAAGCAGTCATCAACTGCATTTAAATCTTTATCCTTCATTGACCTAGGGACTTGAAACTGTTGCTTAGGTGCCAGGTCACTATTTCCCCTCTCCATGAACTGGGGCTGCTTATGTTTGTCAGGACTCAGGAGGTGAAAGGTCAGTCAGCAGGTTCTCTTTCCTATTCCCCTTGATTGGGGGGGGCAACTCTTCTGGCCTATGTGACTTCAGTTCGTGTAATTGGTATCAGAGGGGTAACAGGTGATACTTTAAAAGACCTCTGAGAAACGATGCCATGTAAACGCAGCCAGTCAGACTTAGCCAAAAACAGAGATGGAATTCTGGGTGGAAAAAAGAGAAACATCAGTCTGTCAGGACAGACAGAGCCTGTCAGTCTTTCATAATAATTTATGTTTTCAGTCCTTTTATTTAATAGCGCAGCTAGATACTGTCTAACCTGCCGCTTGTTCCCCCAGTTTATGATATGGTCTCTGAAAGGGTAAATATTCAAGACGTGGGTTGAGAACAGACCTTTGCCTTGTGTTGCTCCTAGGCGGCAGTCCAAGCTCAACAGAACCCCTCCCGTCTCTCCCATTGTTGGTGGAGAATTCGGAGTTCTGGCTTATTGCCCTAGTAGTTAAGCGGTCAGGGTATCTCATTGCTCATAAATCTTCTGTGGTGTCCCAGCAGTCAAGTACGTCTGAGATGCTAATATATTTAAAATAGAAGTATCCCCACCAACATCCTGGAAAAGTTGGCCAGGTTTGTGCGGTCCTTCTAGGGAGGGTGCGGTAGCCTTTACAAAAGAGCAAGATGCCAAAGAACTGTGATCTTCTGGTACATTGCCCTCGAGTCCCATAAAAGGAGTGTCCTCTGTACTCTCGATACCTTCTTAGGTAAAGGTAAAGGTTCCCTTGCTCAAAAGCCAGTCGAATCCGTTTCAAAGCTGAAGAGCCAGCGCTGTCTGAAGACGTTTCCATGGTCATGTGGCCAGCATGACTAAACACCAAGGTTCATGGAACGCTGTTACCTTCCCACCGAAGTGGTACCTATTTATCTACTTGCAATTTCTTGCTTTCGAACTGCTAGGTTGGCAGGAGCTGGAACTAGAGACGGGCGCTCACTCTGTCATGCGGCACCTGGGTCTCGAACTGCTGAACTACCGACCTTCCACAGCCTGCAGTTCAGTGTCTTAACCACTTGAGCCACCGCAGCTCCTCCTTCTTAGAGAGCTTTAAAATCATTGTTAGTCCTAGCATTTAGCTTTAAGACGTCATCAAGCTTGCTCTGTTTAGAAGATGGCTGGGGGTGGTCATCAAAAGGACAGCTTCTTTTCCTAGTCATAATAAGTTAACAAACAGAGTGACTAATACACAGGATAATGAATTCAATAAGGCAGTTAATGAGAATAGATAGGTTAGTAGCTATAACTGAACAGTGGAACAGAGGCAGAGGAAACAAACCGGGAACAAACCAAGCCAAAACCAAAACAACAGGTAAACTGAACTTTCTCCTTTTCCTGATAAATCCCCCCACCAAAAAAGGGGGAAGGTAGGATGATGTAAAATAGATTAAACATGGAATAGAAATAGGGATTAAAAGAGGTAAACCATTGTCTTTGTGTGACTTCCGCCCCCTGCCTACTTTGCAAGGGGGGACAAGCAGAAGGGGCTATTGCCCCTGGCAGGCTAGCAAAGCTAGTGAAGTCTAAAAAGACGCAGATAAGATAAAAACCTCAAATGGAGAACGGCAGAGAAGCAAAGCAAAGGAAGAAAATATACCCCCCCTTCCCGAATAGGAGCTTAAAAGAGAAAATGATAAAAGTAAAACAATATCTTCAAGAGCAGAACACAGCCTTAGAGTCTGCTACCTCACACCAGAAGCCAGAACTCTCCCCCTGAATTGGACTAGGAACATAAGAAGAGCTCATCTAGTCCAGCATCCTGTTCCACACGGTGACCAACCAGTTCCTCTGGATGGCCAACAACAGGGCATAGGGGCCGAGGCCTTCCCTGGCCTCTTGGCTCTGGGATTCAGAGGATGTGGAGGTTCTCCTCAGTCACCATGGCTAGTAGCCATTGACAGGCATCCTCCATGAATGTATATAATCCCCTTTTAAAGCTGTTTGAATGGTAGCTAAAATCCTTTTAAGATTCACTGTAATCAATTAAATGGGTGAAACAGAATAAAAATGGAATGAAAATAGGAATTAGAAGAGGTAAACGGGTGTCTTTTTGCAAAGAACAAAACAAAACCCTATCTACTTAGTGAGGGAGGGAAGCAAGAAGAAGGAGCTGTATCGCCCGGCAGGCTGAAAAAACACAGATAAGAAAAACAACAACTTCAAAACCTCAGTCAATGAGAAACAAAGCAAAGAAAGAAAGGATAAAAATAAAATAGAACAGAAGCGCTGAAAGTGGAGCAGAACCCTGAGCATCTACTATCTCACACCAGAAACCAGAAAACAAGGAGGCTGAAGATCTTAAAAAGACCCTGTTTTGTCCACCTTTGATGTTAGATGCTGATGGGTTTACAGTTTCTTAAAAAGCAGGTGGCCATTTGAGGCAGCAGATTTTGGTGGCTCTTAAGTACCATGAGAGATGAGGCCAAGTGAGACAGTTTGTAGGAAAGTCCTCCCGTGCAAGCTTTAGCACAATGAATGGGAGTTTCTCAAGAGCCGACTGGTCTCCTGGTCAGGCACTGAAATGTCTTTGGCTAGCCCTGGTTCAGAGCTAGGGTTGCCAGGTTCCTGCCTGGCATCCAGCAGGGGGAGTCTAGTGCACACGGCGTGATGACGTCGCCCAGAAGTGATGTAATCGCGCTGGGCACGTCATCGAGGGATGCTCTAGCATTCGGTCTTAAAACTTTATGGTGCCATAGAGTTTTAAGGTTGAACGCTAGAGCATCCCCCGACAACATGCCCAGCACGATGATGTCACCTCTGGGTGATGTCATTGCACTGAGCACTTTGACCTGATTCAGAGACTTCAGGGGTGGATCCAGGACGGCAGGTTGGGGGACCCTAGAACAGGCAACCTCCCCCCCGGGGACCTGGCATCCCTGTTCAGAGCAGATTTTGGTCCCTAGAATCTGATTCAGAGGCACTTTCCACCCAGCAAAGAGTCCCTTTGGTTTTCTGCTTATTAAACGACAGTGGCAATGGGGCTTGCACATGGTGGGCTTCCCCACACGTTCCCTGCTCCACCGACTGTAGCTCCACCACCTGTAGCCCCCCTTCCTCTTGTGTGTTCCACTAGAGGGTGTTTTAAATTTTGTCCCTATAATATGAAATTGACTATAGATTTATAATGTGATGGTGATGTGTCAGTTACCAGGATAGTTACCTGGATAGCCCAGGACAGCCCGATCTAATCGGATCTTGGAAGTAAGCAGGGTTGGCCTTGGCTAGTATTTAGAAGGGTGACCTCCAAGGAATACTAGGGTTGTGACACAGGGGTAGGCAATGGCAAACCACCTCTGAAACATCTCTTGCCTAAAAAAAAACAAGTCTAGCTCGCCACCTAATGGAGTATAATGCTAAAAGAGCTAGAACTTCTGGCTGCCAGACAAGCTTAGGATCTCCTGGCTATACTACACACAAGTCCATACAATGATAATAATAATAACAACAATAATAACAATAACAACAACAACAATAACAATAACAACAACAACAATAATAATAACAACAACAACAATTTGTTACCAGTTAAAGGGGTGGGGAAAGGTCAATTACCAGTTAAGGGGGGGAAGCCTTTCACTGGTACAGGGAGGGGGAATGATGGCTGTGGGGGACTAAGTGATGTCATATGGCAATGCTCTAGCAATCCCCCAAATAATTGTGTGTGGGGGACTGCTAGAGAGTTGTGGGGACACACAACATCATTTCCATGATGCGAAGTTACGTTGTGCAGCACTATGCCTGCCCCACCCTCAGACTCCAATGCCAGTACAACAGTGTGTTCTTTCGGGTCAAGGGGTCATCTTTGTTTCTTTCTCAGTGTTCCTTACCACAAAATGAGTTGAGTTGTTTCTTTACTCTTTGCCCCACAGACAACCTCGGGCCATGTTCAGTTTGACAACTGCAACTTTGAGAGTGGGCAGCTGCAGATACACGCCCCCGGAACATGCCAGGTTAAATTCTGCACTTTCAACCAGTCCAGCATCAATTTCCACAGTGTAGCCATCTCCCTCCTTGAAAACTGTGAGTTCGTTGGGAGTGAGAACGCTTCAGTGACAGTAGAAGGTTGCCCTTCTTTGGACAAGAACTGGGCCTGCAAGCACTTGACCATGTGGGCCAAGTCCCGCTCTGTTTTATTACAGGCACCAGAGCCACCGCTCCATAATACAACAAAGCTTGAAACCCAAGGACATCTCCCAGTGGGGAGCATGAGGACCTGTGAAATTGTGGTTGGTGAGGAACCGGGTCACTTATTTTCTGCCTCACAGACTGAAGCGATGCTCAAGAGAGCTTGCGAGAAGGAGAACGACCTCTCTGGGAACCTTACTGTGGTGCCCAAAGAAGAGGCCATGACCATGGATACGGATACTAGTGACAGTGAACTGAGCGTGAGCAGCGAGAATGAGGAGGAGTCGGAGTCGTCGTACCGACTACCTTACCAGGCCCACAGCCTGAGCCACCTGCTGGCCAAAGTGATTCACAGCAGGCCACAGGCCAACGGGTTGACGGCCCTCCAGAATGACTACGAGCTAAAAAGCCTGCCTCAGGAGATGCAAAAGGACAAGGAGGTCCAAGCGCTGGCCAACTTGGTGCAAGGGTGCCTTGTTCGGAAGTGCCTTTTCAGGGACGGGAAGGGCGGAATCTTTGTCTGCTCTCAGGGGCAAGCCCGGGCAGAAGGCGGCATCTTCAGAGACTTGACTTACGCCGTGCGATGCATACAAAACAGTAAGGTGCAGTAAAAGCCGGGGAACGAATCTGGTGTGCCAGAGCTGAGCCTGCAGCAGTGTATTCAGCTGAGCACCTTTAAAAGCCGATGGTTTGACAGCTATGTGCATGGGGATGTCACCCTCTCAGTGTCTTATCTAACCCGGCTCTTTAAAAACAAGATTGATAGTGCCTATAATTCGTGCCTGAGTCTTAAAGCCCGTGTGTATCTTTTCAGAAGTCTAGTGCAGAGGTCCCCACCCTTTTTGAGCCTTCGGGCACCTCTTTGTATTTCTGGCACTGTGATGGGCACAGCCACAAAACAGCTGCCCCAGGGGGCAGAACCAGCCACAAAATGGCTGCTGCCATTTACCTCCAGTCACACAATGAAGATTATCAAGGCCGGGCTGCCTGAGGTGTTCAGCCGGCGGGTGGGACAGCTCCAGGGTTTGATTTCTCAGGGGAAATTGGAAAGCGTGGCCTCAGAATTGGGAGGAGAGGGGGTTAGAAATTCACCTGTATTCCTCTTCCTCCCTCTCGAGCTCTATTATGGGGTCCTCGTCGGGTCTCTCTCGGTCCTTACCCTCCTGCATAGAACTGTGAGTTATTCCTCCCCGGCCTGCATCCTCTTCCCTGCTGAAATCACCCCGCCCCAGCCCACCCCTGCCCCTCCCTCCAAATTGAGAGCCTCATCCTCACCAGAGGAGGGTGGCCACTGGGCTGTCCAGTTTGGTGTAGTGGTTAAGTGCGCGGACTCTTATCTGGGAGAACCGGGTTTGTTTCCCCACTCCTCCACTTGCACCTGCTGATGTGACCTTGGGTCAGTCACAAGCTCTGGCACAGCTGTTCTCTCAAGGACAGTTTCTGTCAGAAGTTCTCTCAGCCCCGCCTACCTCACAGGGTATCTGTTGTGGGGAGGGGAAGGGAAAGGAGTTTGTATGCCGCTCTGAGACGTCTTTGGGCAGTGAAGGGCGGGGTATAAATCCAAACTCTTCTTCTTCTTCTCTCTGATTCCTCCATCCGTGGTCTACACCAGGGGTCCTCAAACTACGGCCCGCGGGCCACATGCGGCCCGCCGAGGACATTTATGCGGCCCGCCGAGTGTTTATACCCACCCACCCCCCCGCCCGGAGCCGCCTCCTCCTCGAGGAGCGCAGCAGCAGCGCCCCAGGGCCTCTTTCTTCCTCCAGCAGCCCTGGGCGGCAAGAGCGCCCAGGAGCTGAGGAGGAGGAAGGGGCGAGCAGGCTGGTCGTGGGGGAGGGGCAAACGCGGCGGCGGGGCAAGCAGGCTGGTGGGGGGAGGGAGCCAACGCGGCGGCGGGGCGAGCAGGCTGGTGGGGGAGGGGGCGAACGCGGCGGCCCTCCAACGGTCTGAGGGACAGTGAACTGGCCCCCTGTTTAAAAAGTTTGAGGACCCCTGGTCTACACCATCTCCCTCCCGGTCTCCTTGGCGTCTTGCAGGGTGGGTGGTCCAGCCTCCCTGGCCTCCTTTTGTCGCTCTGATTCCTCTGGGTGGGATTCGAGGAATGGACTTAGGCTCCCCTCCTCTCTCTCCCTTCCTTCTGCTGCTCGTGTGTTGGCCGACCCTGGGAGCATCTCTGTGTATCACGGGGAATTCCTTTCCCTTTCTCATATTTGTCCGCTCGTTCTTGGCGGCTGGTCCTTGGTGGCGCCCTTTCTTGTTGGTTTGGTGCCCCTGCCAAGGGAGCGTCTCTCCTTCCAGGGTGTATACTCATGAGCAGTCTTCCCTCTAAGCTGAGTTAGTGTGAGCTAAACTCACAGTTATTTAGCTTCCGGCTCACACATTTTTGTCTTAGCTCAGGAAGGATGGCTCCAGAGCCAACTAATTGATGCAGTAGCTCGCTCACAACTTTAATGCCAGTAGCTCACAAAGTAGATTTTTTTGCTCACAAGACTCCGCAGCTGAGAGGGAGCATTGCTCATGAGAATCCTTCTGGTTCGAGGGTGGGGTCGCTGGCACCGGGTCGACCTCCCGACAAAGATCTTTGTGCTGTGGTGGCAGCTGCTGCCAAAGTAACCTTTTTTTTTTAATAATCTGCAGAGCCCATCAGATCTCCAGTGGTCAGTCAGAAGCATTGCTGGGCAAAAGCCTCATGCAGCCTCACCCACTTTCTTGAAACGCTTGGTCAGTACCAGGAAAGGTGTCAGTGGGTACCATGATGCCCCTGGGTGCCACGTTGGAGACCCCTGGCCTAGTGCTGCTGTCCTTTGCTTAGCAAGCTTCCCCGGGCCCTTGAAAAAAAAATGGAACCTTTTGTTTCTGAGTCTTTGCCTAAAGAATCTGGGGCGGTTCTGATTATTTCAAGTATAATGTGGGCTCGAAGCAAGATGGTCAAGCTCTTGGGGTTCTTCGGCCCTGTAGAAAAGCATATCCATGCTCGCATGAACAGCTTATGATAACGTGGCAGATGGGGGTCTCGATACAGCAAGTGCTTTGCTCCATGTGTGCCCCTGGGCAAGAGGGCAGGCTGCAGGCATTGCCCAGCCTCTCCGAACTCCTGTTTGTTCCTTAGCGATGAGAGCGCGGAGAAGGCATTCTTCCACGGGAAAAAGCTGCTGCGTTCAGTGCTGGCTCGGCTTTTGAATGAAATGCTAAGTGGGAGTTTGTGTACCATTCATTGCACGGCTATTGTTCCCCGAGTGAAATGCTTTGCAATTACACCGGCATTTTTCTGAAGCGCACTCAACCTTGACTTCCAAGTCGGTAATTTGCTGCCACCGCCGCTTCTTTTGCTTGGAAAGGAGGGGGGGAAAGGAGCCAGAGGTGGGTGTGAGGGTCTTGCTCCTTGGCTTCTGAAGAGGTGTTTTGACCTGCGACTGTGTCTTTGTTTACCTGTGTACAGACTCCAGGCTTTGGGTTCCCGGTTGTGTGGGCTTGATTTATAACTCACTGCATTTGCCAGGCTTGGAAGGGAGGGGAGTGAAGACCGATGTTCCCCTGCCTCCTCTTGTTTTGTAACAACACATGTAGGGTTGGTGATCCTAACAATGCTCAGCATCTGCACAGAAATGCCACAGAGTGTTCAAAATTCATCATATACTTTATCTGCTTGTAGTCTTTGTAACCGACCCTGCAGCGTAGATGTCCTCGTGTTGCAGATGGCAGAGGTGAGACGTTTCAGCCTGTTTAATGGCTTTTGTGGCAGAAGCGAGATTCCAGTGGGAGGGATTCCTGATTCATTGCCGTTTCCTCACGGGGACAGTTATCTGTCTGGCTCTCCTAGCAGCTGCAAATGTGAGGCATTCACAGTGGCAATAGAGAATCCTCTTGTCAGGTTTCCCTGCACTTTCCCCATCACAGTCCCCCTCACAATGGCTGCCAGTTCCCCCAGGTCACTGGAAGACTGTTTGAAGAGACTATCTATCTATCTATCTATCTATCTATCTATCTATCTATCTATCTATCTATCTAGTACTGCTCATATAGCAATAGCTCTGAGTAGAAAATGAAATGAAGAACAACCTTGAAAATCGCTGCACTGAAGGGTAGGGGGAAGGAACTGCTGTCGATGTGGATGGGAGCGGGGAAAATCTGGACTTTCCTTTCCGTATGGTGCCCACCTCATTTGGACTGCGATCTTTAAAAAAACAAAAACATGCCAAAGCAGGTTTTAGGAAAGATCATAGCAAAGCAGAGGGAAAGCTGGAAGTTGAACAAATGTATCATGATGCTGTGTTCTGGACTATGACATCGTATGGAATCCATGTCAGTCTCTTTGCCACCATGTTACATCACCTCCAACGGGATGCTGTTATTCCTAGTTTTCAAGCCAGGGATACTGAGGTCAAGAGGAAGGTGTTTGAGTGGATTCCAAGGGGTGGTCCAGCTGTGGCCACCATAACATCTAGTTTGGTTCGAAGGGGTGAAGCCGGGAGTGTATTTTTAAACAAAGGTAGAGCTTGCATATGAGGACAGTTAAATCCTGTGCCTTCTTATACCTAGCTTTACTGCCTTCCAGTCTTTTTTGAAGAGTTCCCCCCCCCACTCCCAGTTTGGCTGAATCTTAGAATTGGAGACGGATCAAGACGGGCAGCCGTGTTAGTCTGTCTGTAGCAGTAGAAAAGAGCAAGAGTCCAGCAGGCACCTTAAAGAGTCACAAAGTATGTGGCAGGGGAGGAGCTTTGGTGAGCCACTGCTCACTTCTTCCTTTATTTGATTCGATCTGTATCCCACCCTCCCTGCTGAGGCAAGCTCAGGGCGGCTTGCATTAAAAGTTAAAATACTAAAACACAGATGCATTGAGACAATGCAATATCATAAAAACTCATAAACATAACCAGGGCTATTTTGGGGCAGGAACGCACAGGAACGGAGTTCCGGCTGGCTCCCGAGTTGGCCACACCCAGCAGGAACTCTTTAGCATAACAGACCATACCCAACAGCAGGAACTCATTAGGATTGCCTACATTAGGGGTGTGTGGCCTAACATGCAAAGGAGTTCCTGCTACAAAAAAACCCCTGAGTTTTGACAACAAACAAGGTAAGCAGAATAAGAAGCAAAAGGTGGGTGTGGCTGGATGACCACACTTCTGGCAACATGGGCGTGTGGCCTAATAGGCTAATGAGTTTCTGCTGTTGGGTGCAGCCTTTTATGCTAATGAGTTCTTGCTGGGCTTTTTCTACAAAAAAAGCCCTGATAATGACACAAAGCCCACCATTTTCTCCAGGGGAACAGAACCAAGCTTGGTTGCCTAGCAACAGGCACTGAGGGGGAAGTAGGGTTCCCAGCAGTGAGTAGGGAAATACCTGGAGATTTCGGGGGGTGGATCCTGTGGAGGGCAGCATTTGGGGGGGGGGTGGAAGGACTCAGCAGGAATTTCCCAACCTGAAGCTGGCAACCCTAGTCAGGACTGGCCCCAATGAGCCCCTCAGAAAAGCATGGAAAGGGTTTTGTTTCTTTGTCTTTTTATTGACAGAAACAAGCTTGATTGCCTACCAACAGCCACTGAGGGAAAAGTTAGTCCCACAGAGGAGCCAAGCAGGTGAAGTGTCTTCCTCAGGAGAGAGAGCATATTCTGATAGGGAACAGTGGGTGGAGTGAGTGGGGAAGAGGAGCAGACCCAGCACCCAGCTAATGGTACGCGAGTACTCTTGAGTGGCAGCTGACGGGCCACTGAACATAACAGATCAGAAGTCCAGGTAAAGTGCCGATGGCGGTAACATCCCAATAGGCCATATCCAGATGGTAACAAAAGTATGACCAAAACCAGCGTCCAGAATATCCCTCGCTGTTGATGTTATTGTTGACGTAGAGGGCCTGAAGACATGAGCAGTGACTCACGAAAGCTCAGACCCTGCCGCAGATTTTGTTAGTCTTCAAAGCGCTACTGGGCTCTTACATCTTCCTAGTACTGGAGTCAGGCTGGGAGAGTCTGTTTAGTTTAAGAACGTCTGCCTCGTGATTTTCTGCTGGGCAAGGTCAGCCTTCGGGGTAATTATCAAGAAAATAATAAAATGTCCAGCAGGACAAAACGGAACAGCGAGAGCAGCAACCAGCCAGTTTGTACCAGCAGAGTCCACGGATAAATGTCACGGATGCCCCCAATAAAGCAGACAAGAAGGACAATAAAATAGTAAAGCACACAGTCAAGTCAAATAAGGTTAAAATTGGTGGTGGTGGTGGTGGTGGGGGATAAATGTATTTCGGGACAAGACAGATTTCAGCAGTTTCTAGGAGATGTGAGAAAGATGCTCCAGGCACTAGAGTACAACATGGGGGGCGATGGGGTTTAGCTTCCACCTCCTTTGTGGTCTGTTTTTCTTTCCCCCTCCAGCTCTCACCTTTTCTTTACACATGAAATGGAAGTTTCTTTATATATTTGTTTCCGGCTGTAGCTAATAGCTGTGTGTTTGGATGCTACAGAGCTGCACGGTCCAACCCAGTGTATTTTTGGACTAGCGTTGCCAGCACATGGCACGTGGCTAGCAACCTGCGGGAGACTTACCAGGTTGTTGGAGGCTGACCAGTGACCTACAGATGTTGCCCCCGACATACTGCTATCACTCCTGGTGCATCCAGAAGTAATATTGGCACATCCCCGGGGGACACTCTTAAGTGCTTACATCACGTCCAGGTGCATGGAGTGACATCAGCACATCAGGGGTGACGGGTGACATCCCTGTTTCCTGCTTATTTTTTCCCTACCACCCAGCTGAGTGGCAGTGAGAAATGCCCGCCGGCAGTGAGGGATACATTGCCACCAAAGCCAGTTTGGTGTAGTGGTTAAGTGCGCAGAATCTAATATGGGAGAACCAGGTTTGATTCCCCACTCTTCCACTTGCTCCTGCTCGATGACTTTGAGCAAGCCATAGTTCTGTCAGGGCTGTTCTTGAAAAAGAACAGTTTCTGTCAAGAGCTCTCTCAGCCCCACTTACCTCACAGGGTGTCTGTTGTGGGGAGGGGAAGGGAAAGGAGTCTGTAAGCTGCTCTGAGACTCCTTTGGGTAGTGAAGGGCGGGGTATAAATCCAATCTCCTCCTCCTCCTCCACCACCAGGAGGAACCTAGCAAGTCTGTTTTGACCTTAGTTGTGTGAGGCAGTCATGGAAACTGGCCTTCGGAAGTCCTAAGTTTGATCCCTCATGGTCAGAGTTAAGACAGCTTTAAACAGTGGCAATCCACTCCCATTTATTGGGATAATGGCAGTGTTTTTCTGTGGAAACTCTGGGTAGCCCAGTTTGCTGTGCAGCCCTAGACAGTGGGTGTCCAGCATCATGCCGGTGATATTCAGACCAGAGGCTGACCCCTCTACCAAGTTATTGGTGAATGACTAATAGGGGAAGAAGCTGGGGCTGCCTTCACCTCTGCGTTTTAATTAACTGATTAGAAGTGGGGGGGCCTGCAGCACCTTTTCAAATGAGCAAATAAAGGCGTTTTGTAATTTAATTATCTGAAGCATGGTGCTCATTAAAGCGGAACTATTGCAAAGGCAATTTGTAGATTTCTTTCTTTACGCTCATCAGACATGGGTTTAAAAGGGCTTATTTGACTGGAACAGAATTAAACGGTGCGGCAGCGCATGAATATTGAAACGACTTGTTTGCTCAAATAAAACAAAGCCGGGGTTTAAAATGTTGAACCATTCCCCCCTCCTTAATTTTGTCGGCCTGCGTAGCGGACATTTCCAAGCGGTGAGGGTTCTCTTTCAGGGTCCTTTTGAGGCTGAAGACCTCTCGCTTCCAAGTGGCATACGACTAGGTGGCCAGCTCTGTACTGGGAAATTCCTGGAGTCGCAGGAATGGAGCCTGAGGAGGGGAGAGTTGCCATCGTCCAGGTGGCAGCTGAAGATCTCCCCCCTAATATGACTGATCTTCAGGTGACAGAGATCAGGTCACCTGGAGAAAATGGCTGCCTTGGAAGGTGGACTCTGTGGCATTACGCCCCTTTGAAGCCCCCTCCCCAAACCCCACCCTTCTCAGACTACACCCCCAAAATCTCAAGGTACTTATCACTTTTTCCTTTGCTTTGCCCACCTGGAGGATGGCAGCCCTACATACCACAGGACACCTGGCTAAAAGAAACAAATAATGTAAAGGTTGCTGTGAGCCCAGTGCTCCCATACATAGAGGAGGCTACCCGGTGCCTCTCTGAATTGCAAGCTGCCTCGTTTTTGCGGGCTGTGTGGGAAGGCCATTCTGCAATGGGCTTGTTGAATCCCTCCCAGTTCCGCCTCAGCTGAATTACCAGACCTCTTTTGTGCTTCTGTAGAGGTTGCTATTAGGGGCTTGATTTGTGATGGGTTGGAGGAGGTCACTTTGCGGGGGCGTTGACAAGATCGGTGTGGGCGGTAGTGGTGGGGGGTCTCCCTGCTGCCTCAGACCTAGGGAGGGAGGGTCACCCTGGCAGCCTCATGGAGAGGGAGGAGGGAGGGTTGTGGGCAGCTGTAGCCCCTCCTTATCTGGCTTCTCTCCTGCACAGCCCAGAGCAGGTAGCTCAGTATCTCCTCACCCACCTCTTCCCCAGCCCCTTTAAAGACAGTGCAGAAATTTGTGCGTGCTTCCTGGCCCGCCCCGGCAACCCTGTGAAGAAGGTTAGTCTAAGGGTGTTGCCCAGGAAGCATCCATGGCAGAGCAGGGATTTGAACCTGGATCTTCCAGATGCTTAGGGTTGCCAGCTCTGGTTTGGGAAATTCCTGGAGATTCTGAGGGGGGAGTCTGGGGAGGATGGGGTTGGAGAAGGGGGGGACTTCAGCAGGGTATATTGCCATAGAGTCCACCTTCCAAAGCAGCCATTTTCTCCAGGGGAACTGATCTCTATCTCCTGGAGATTGGTTGTAATCCCAGGAGATCTCCAGTCACTACCTGGAGGTTGGCAACCCTACACACTTTAACCACTGCGCCACACTGGCTTTCACCCTGTTTGTGTATGGATTGATCTTGCCTGATGGTGCCAGTCCAATTTCGTCGAACCTGTGTCCGCTTCAGGAATCTTTGAAAACATGTAGTGGACACCACCACAAAATTGCTGCCATGGAGGGGGCATGGCAGCCCACAAAATGGCTGCTGGGGGGTGGGCTAGGACCAATCACAGAATATTGGGATATGACAAACCAGGCATTGCCCTATGATGGAAGCAGCTGTTTCTGAATGGGTGCACCCCACAGATGGCAAAGTAGATGGCTCTGAAGCTCTTCCCAAGCATACTTTGCTCCAGTGAGGTGGAAGAAAGGCAGGAGTGACTTTTTGGCTTGGGAAAGAAGGAAGGTGGGCACCAGGAAGCACATTAGTGGACACTATGGCATCCATAGGAATAGGATGAGGATCACTGCTGTAGAGGAATCCTGGGTATCCCGGAAAACGTTGTCCTCTGCTAACAGTAGTTATGCTTGTACAGTTGGGTTTTCTATGACAACTACATGTGAATTTGTTGTCGTTGTTATTGTTCTCTCTTCAGATCATCATGCTGAAGAATGACATCCACCACTGCAAGACCTCAGGGATATTTCTCCGTCTTGGTGCCGGAGGCTTGATAGCAGACAATGACATTCATTCCAACTGTGAAGCGGGCATTGATATTCGGAAAGGAGCCAACCCTCTGATTCTGGTATTGATTCTCATGTTGGCTGCAGGATTAGATTCTGCAAAACGAGTTGTGGGACTCCCAACCACTGGATGGCCCCCCTGACATGAATGGGGAGGTACGGGCATTAGTCTTAAAAACGGGCTAACAGTGTAATTCTATACCGAAGTTATTCCAGTCGTAAGAACATTGGACGTAGTGGGCTTTGACTGGCATAACTCTGCATAAAATTGAGTCTCTTCCATTATTTTCAGCCAATTAGTGTAAAATCATACAACATAAAATATAAATTCCACCAAACTTCAAATTCTGGGGCTACAGTTGATGACCAGCATGTTTGGGGGGGACGACGACGATGACTTACCAGTAGAAAGAAGGCGGCCTAGGCCATGTCACTGGCATCACACAGGAAGTGACATCATCATGCCAGCAACTTCCAGGTGATGCACTGGTATTTGGGCAAAAAAATCTATGGTAAAACCGGCTTCTACCATAGAGTTCTAGCCCAAATACCAGAGCACTGCCTGAGAGTTGCTGATGTATCATAGAATCATAGAATGTTAGAGTTGGAAGGGACCTTGCAGGTCATCTAGGCCAACCTCCTGCACCCTGCAGGAGCATAGCCAAAAGATAGCCCTACATACTGACAACATACCCAAAAGATGGTCGTCCAGCCTCCGCTTGAAAACGTCCAGGGAAGGAGCATCCACCACCTCCCGAGGCAGACTGTTCCACTGCTCAACCACTCTTACAGTTAGGAAGTTTCTCCTGATATCTAGCCAGTAATGACTCCCTCATAATTTCCACACATTAGATCTAGTCTTGCAATCCGGAGAAAGAGAGAATAGATCTGCTTCATCTTTTACATGACAGCCCTTCAAATATTGGAAGACTGCAATCATGTCCCCTCTAAGCCTTCTCTTTCCCAGGCTAATCATACCCAACTCTTTCAGCCTTTCCTCGTAAGACTTGGATTCCAACCCTCTCACTATCCTGGTTGCCCTCTTCTGGACACACTCGAGCTTATCAACATCCTTCCTACAGTGTGGTGCCCAAAACTGGACACAGTACTCCAGGTGAGGCCTGACCATAGCAGAATAGAGCAGGACTACCACCTCCCATGATCTGGACACAATGCTTCTGTTAACGCATCCTAAGATTGCATTAGCTTTCTTCACAGCCTCATGTGACTATGTCACTTCCTATGCAATGCCTGCAATGTGGCCTAGGCCGCCTTTTTTCTACTGGTAAGTTACCCCACCGGCTAGGTGATTGGTGGATGGGGGGCAGGGTGTGGCAGCAGGGGACCAGGGAGTCTGGCAACCCTACACATAGAGCATGTTGGGGGGTGGGGAGGTTGGGGTTGCTGAACCCTTCCCCTAACTGTTGCTGTCTTCCTCCCCTTACCTCACAAGTTCTACCCTCAGGTCACTTTCCTCCCCAGCCAGGATCTGAGACCAGAAAGAAGCCCACCTGGGAAAGGCTGCAGCAGGGGCAGGGGAAGGAGGACTCCCGCACCCTTTCCCTGCCGCATCTCCCTTGCATGTGCTGTCCCTACATAACATCGAGATGAACCTGAACCTACTTCTGTCATCCCCTAAACGTTCTTTCGGTGCCGGATGTGAAATGCACACTTTTCTTAATGTGCCACATTGGCTCACCCTCCCGTGCTGTGGTGAGAGATTCAGGATCTGAGGATAACCAAGCAGTTTTCGTTGCCTATTGGAAGGGACCGCTAAAATTATTGGTTCCTTCTAAGGCCCCTGTCTCGTCAACAACCCTACAATGATTTGAATGGATATTCTGCGTGGTGGTGCAGGAGTGGGAGGGGAACTAGCTCAAGGCTTTGAGAAGGACATCTGGCATACCACTGCAGGCAGGGAGATGACATCACAATGGCTCTGAAGCACCAGAACTTGTGGCAGATTTTGTCTCCTTGATTATGCCTCAGTGGAGGAGAGGCGGGCTTCTTCTCTCCCCATCTGAACATTCCAGATGGTGAGGTTCACCCACTGCGAAGCTGCAGGCTTTCCTAACTGCAGTGTAAGGATTAGCTGCCTGTAACAGACTCATCAGAGATTCAGGAAAAGTCTCTAGTAAGCCTGTTTCAGGCATGGGTGTGTGTGTGTGGGGGGGATTAGTAGCATTCAACTATTTCACAGTGGATTTTTAAAAAAAGTAAACTGGATTCAGAATCCAGGTTGCTGAGTTTTGTGCTCCGTAATTTGCCAGTGACAAGTTGATCTCTTAGCATCTAATGCTTACAAAATGGGACAAGCTTTTGTTTTTGCACAAGATTGCTTTCCAAATGCAGCTTCATTTTCTTGCAAATCAATTTCCATGTGGATTTTTAATGGAAATGGCCAGCATTCACCTTCTCACAGAAATGGTTAACATTCTCTTCCTGTTCCCTACAGTACAATGACTAGGGTTATCAGAACTTCATATAAATTTGTTTGCTTCCATTTACCACTCTTTGTGCATTATGATCACCATAACTGAGCAAAGTAGGGGCACTCTTTCCACAGCAGAAATAAAATTTACCAGCAGAAATCCTTATGGAATTCAGAACTGGAAACTTTGTCATCGAGTGATCAAGCAAGATACTCACTCTTCATCCCAACCACACTTTAGAGTAGTTAACTACAACTGGAAAAGATAAGAGGTGGAACTGTGAGCATCATAAAAGCTTTCACAGCAGTGAGATGATGGGCATTTTCATACGATCCCTGACCTTGGGTAGATGTGGACACCTCCTGTGGATTGCACAACGTGGTTCTAGGTATTAATGACCTATCAGGCAGGTCAGCAATTCATGGAAACAATGTGCTAACAAACCAAAAACTTGTTCCTCTGTATTTTTCCGGATCTTCTGCAGTTTGCATGAATCTTATTTACAGAATGTTACCAATGAAAGACCATGGCTAAAAATAATAATAATAATAATCCAGGATTCTCAGCTCAATGCTTGAGATGTGAGCAAAGCCCAGCTAATTGGTTGGGTTCAACCATGCAGTTAAGAAAACTCATTAGCCTTAAGATTTCCGGAGAAGGAGAAGAAGAATTGGATTTATACCCCGCCCTCTACTCAGAGTCTCATAGAATGTTAGAGTCTCATAGAATGTTAGAGCGCAGCTTATAATCTCCTTTCCCTTCACTTCCCCACCACAGACACCCTGTGAGGCAAGTGGGACTGAGAGAGCTCTGAGAGAATTGCTCTTGAGAGAACAGCTTTGAGAGAACTGTGGTTTGCCCAAGGTCATCCAGCAGCTGTGTGTGTAGGAGTGGGGAACCAAACTCAGTTCTCCAGATTAGAGTCCACCACTCTTATTCACTACACCAAACTACACCAAAATAAGGGGGAGTGGCAAATTTTGCTGATGCTTCCTCCCACTGCAGCCCATGTGGGCCCCTGAAATTTTGTTTTCATAGGCAGATGGTGGGTTATGAACAGGACAAAAACAAAGTGTGGAAAGATGTCTTTAATGGCAGATGTTGCTTGCCCTGAAAAAGTTGATTTAACAAGGGAGCATCTCTGATAATCAATGGAGAAGCTGTGGTGGTTTCCACTGCAGTTTTTCTGGGTGTAAAGACATTTAAAGTTCTTTCATAGTCGTTTATTGTATCAGTTCTAAAGAATGGGCCTGCATATAGAAGAACTGGTGAGGTGGCCTGTATCTTAGCACTCCACTACGCAGCGTCTGAAACTTTCTTCCAACTTCGAGTGGCTCTACCTTTAATGAATACACCCAATATTGGATGGCTCAGCTGTATTTTCATAAATAGTTGAACCAGAGAGCATTGAACAAAAGATATCAGACTCATTTGGTGGATAGGTCAGGGAGACGGAAGAACTTTTTGGCATTATTAGCCAACAAAGCAGAGCTGGAATTTGCAAAGGGTGGGAGGAATTAATTGCCATAGCACTGTTTGATAAGGATATTCTCATACCAGGAGTATTTGCTAAGCCGGTGCGAAAATTGGTGTTCGATGTTACCCCTCTGCACATGAGAGTATCACATGCAAACAGTGTTCCTTGTGGCCCAGTTGTGATTGCCTGCAGGGACACTGATCTCCTGATGCCTTTTGTTTGCACATCTTGAGCACACTGAAGCGGAGAGACTGCTGGATCAAATCCGAAGCCCATGTGAAAAGAATGTGTGGGAGATCTGCAAATGATTGTGAGGCCACACAGTTGCCTTTCAGTGCTCAGGCGGGCAGTGATTGTACTCCCTACTTCAGCAAGGTTTTGGAGTGGAAAGTATTTACTGCTTGCCGCCATCTGTGTGATCGGCTTAGGTGATGGCGAACAGATGCTAGACGAATTGTTCAACAATGAGAAGCGGTGCAGTCGTGACGACATGGCGTTTGTCAATCAGATTCACAGTATGGTGTTTGCTGCAGCAGCGAGAAAAGCAGAATCAAAGCCCGCCCACACAGGGTCTCTTGCATCAGCACCTTAAAAGGGTCAATTATCAGACCATAGTGCACAAACAGGCAAATATAAGCTGTTCCTGTCACTGGAAGCCCTGAAAACATGAGATGGATACTCAGAAACGGTCACCGAAGCCTGGAGGATGGAAGGCAGCATGGTATAGCCCAATTGCGTCAAATCTCGGAAGCTAAGCAGGGTCAGTACTTGGAAGCGAGACCACCAAAGAAGACTGTGCAGAGGAAGGCCATGGCAAACCACCTCTGCTTCTCACTGGCCTTGGAAGCCCTTTGCTGAGGTTGTCATAAGTCGGCTGCAATTTGACGGCACGACACAAATGTTCAGGATTATTGATGCAGTTCTCAATCCCTGCAGAGAAATACTTTGTGGATGCAAAGAGAGAGAGAGAGAGAGAGAGAGAGATGTGGGATACATTAGTTTGAGTGTCAAAAGAGCAGAATTGTGTGTATTGCAAGCAATCACCTGTGCAAGCAGAACCGTGGGCTGAATTTGCAGAACGGAAGAGGCAAGCATATTGTGACAGATAGGCCCGTCACCCTGAATATTTAGCATCTGATAGCCTTCTCCGCCTTGTGGAAGGAGATGGATTTCCTGAGCTCAAATATGTTTTCAGTTTTTTCAGCAAGGTGAAAAACAAGTTTATATTATATATTAGATGTTACCCTTCTGCACATGAGAGAGTCACACATAACATTGTATGCAACCAATGTTCCTTGTGACCCAGTTATTATTTCCTGAAGAGACACCAATTTCCTTGTCAAGAGTCTAGGTGCAAGCAGAGTCAGAGTCAAGATTCAGTCCAGAAGATCAGTTACCAGAGAGCAGAGTCCAGTTCAGAGCATGGTCCAAAAAGCAAGGTCTAGCAGACCAAGGTCATATACAGCAAGCAGGTCCAATATTGCCGTGGGTAGTGGCTAGGAAGGTTCATTACTGGCTGCCACCACTCTGGTATGGGTCTCCTTGAGAGGGCCCAGAGCACCCACCCTACCCCTCATTACAGGACTTTTACAACAGGTTTTCCCTTGTACATGACCAAATGAGGTGTGAGGACCCCGGCAAAGTAACAACTAGTTTTATTAAGAGATTTAACAACTTTAGATTAATAACAAGTAGGAAAAATGAGCAAAGTAAAGCCAGGTAAATCAGTAAAATAATAAATCCTAGTGCGTCTGTCTTCACAGTCCTAGCCTTCCCTAGGTACCTGTTCACAGTCTAACTCACCCCTTTTTGGATGAGGGATCCCTCTGTCTGCAGCAGCTTCCACCAGCCCTGCTCCCTGAGAGAGAACACCCTCCCACTCTGGGCAAGGCGTTTTATCTCCTCTTCCCAGGCACCACCATCTGTTCCCCTGATGGTGTAGTTTTCCCTCCAAAATCTTCTGTTACCCAATCACAGGGTCCAGAGGCAACCTGGGAAATGTAGGCCTGGATAACTACTCCAATACAGGTTTCCCTAGAGCCACTAGGCCTTCCCAGAGCCTGTAGGCCACACCACCATAGGCCCATGATCATGAGAGATATCCAAGTCCAAAGCCAGTCCAAAGGTCACTGGACTGGAACAGAATCACAGAGCTGTGGTCACAGAGTCCACCAGGTGTTTACTTGTTGCTTTCACATCAAGCAGTCTCCCTCCACTGGCTTGTATAGGCATCTGCCGGAAGGTCTTACTTGCAGCCCACTGCTTGGGAGTAAACCTGTAGCTACTCATCTTCAGCCAGCAGCTGGCATCAGGCCAGGAGATGTGCGCCTTGTCTTCTCTCTTGGAGCTCCGTTCTAAGTCTTCGTCTCCGGTGCTCAAAGGGTGCGGGTGAAACTGGAGGGCTGGTAATGACTACCTGGGTTTCATCTGTTGGAATGGGGTGGGAAGGTGTGAACTCTGACAAGCCTACAGTTCATCTTCTTGCTTGCCGGCTTCTGCTGCTTCAGAGCTGGCTCCACAGGACTCCTCTTCTCCTGAGGAGTCCGTCTGTCTTGACTGACCCACAACATTCCTGATAACCTTTTGTTTGCACATCTGAGCACACTGAAGTAGAGAGACCGCTAGCTCAAATGAGGAGCCCATGAGAAAAGAATACGTGGGAGGTCAGCAAATGGTTGTGAGGACACACAGTCACCTTTCAATGCTCTGACGGGCAATGATTGTACTCCCTACTTCAGCAAGGTTTTGGAGTGGAAAGTATTTGCTACCCACCGCCATCTGTTTGATCGGCTTAGGTGAAGGTGAACAGATGTTAGATGAATTGTTCAACAATGAGAAATGGTACAATCGTGACGACATGGTGTTTGTCAATCAGATTCACAGTATGGTGTTTGCAGCGGTGAGAAAACCAGAATCAATGTCCACCCACACAGGGTCTCTTGCCTCAGCATCTTAAAAGGGTTCATTATCATATTGCGGTTTGGAAATGGGCAAATATAAGCTGTTCCTGCGACTGGAAGTCCTGAAAACATGAGATGGATATTAAATCACAAGTTACTGACGTTGGGAGTATTGATGCAGTTTCAAAGCCCTGAAGAGAAATACCTCGTGGTTGCAAAAAGAAATGTGGAATACATTTGGTGCGAGTGTCAGAATGGCAGAATTATCTGTACTGAAAATAATCATCTGAGCAAACAGAACAGTGGGCTGAATTTGCAGAACAAAAGAGGCAAGCATAGTGAGACGGGTAGTCCTGCCATCCCGGATATCTGCCGTCTGCTGGCATTGTGGAAGAAGCTGGAGTTTCTGAGCTCAAGCATGTTTTGAATTCTTTCAGCAAAGTGAAATACAAGTTTGGAATGTAGCTAATTGCTCTGGGCTGCAGTGCTGAGATTCAGAGCTGTAATTCACGGGGAGGGATCTTGGAAAAGTGAGACAAGTGAAAAGTGACACAAAGGAAGCAGAAGAGGGAGTTCTATGGGGGAAAAGGCTTGACCATACCTGAATTATATGCTGCCATTCTAATATAAGCCAGGTTGTGTTTTGTTTTGGGTTTTTTTAGCCCAGTTAATTATATTGGAGAACATACTCCTCGAAGAGTGTCTCCCCTTCTGACTGGACAGGCAGTATGTTCAGGTAGCCAACTTTCCGCTGTGGCCAGGCTCTTTGTCCTGACTGCTGCATCCTTATGGAAGGGCAACATGTTCAGTAAGTGTTCATAGCAAAACTCCAGTGTCCTCTGTAATAAAACAGCGCTTGTGTTTTATGGACTTTTGTGTTTCACTCATGTTTCATTTATAATAGCTGTGCTTAAGTATATTCCATAAGGGGCAGACAAAGCGCCAGGTATAAAATTTGCAGCCTAGACTTTTGAATTCACCTGATCTTCAAGAAGGAAGGAAGGAAGGAAGGAAGGAAGGAAGGAAGGAAGGAAGGAAGGAAGGAAGGAAGGAAGGAAGGAAGGAAGGAAGGAAGGAAAGAATCTAGTTGCTACTAATTCCCCCAAAATGCCTTTACCTTCCACATTTTCAGAAATCCAACTAGTCCATAATGAGATACTGTGCCTCCACTGAAAAGTAGATGAGACACACCCCTCTTGAAAGCATAATAATCAATTTTTAAAAACCTGACAATTGTACAAGAAGTTTTGTATGGAGGCAGTTAAGATGTTCCCTACAAAGATATCACAGATTTCTCAAAATGGGTTCGAGTCCAGTAGCTCCTGCCATACGATAATTATTATTCTCATTCCATACGTATTAAGAGGAGCAGCAGAAAGACGAGATTCAGCAGTGGAGAGCATTCTGCTTTATCACAGGCAAGTTCAGAGGCAACCCCGCCCACATACTCCTGGCTCCTCCTCTTCCTGTCGTATCATTCAGACGTCCCGCAACTTCCAGTCTCATATTCCCAGCCCAGTGGGTCCTATGCTGCCACCTGGCCATAAAAGATGTGTCTGGGATCTGGAGAAGTTGAAGACTGCTGTGTGGGAGTATGTATGCTGAAATAGCAAAAGATGCCCTTTTTGTCATTTGGCTTGGTTGGCATCTGTTTTCATGCCGTGTTTGAGGGTGAAATTTGTCACAGCCGCCGCCACTGTTGTGGTTTCCATCTCCCATTAAGATCAGTTCAGAGGGCAGCCTGGTTGGTCTGCAGCAGAAGAACTAGATTCGGGTCCAGTAGAACCTTAGAGACCAATAAGATTTTCGGGGTATGAGCTTGTGAGAACCAAAGCTCCCTTTGTCGGATACCATCTGACATAGATAGCTTTGACTCTTGAAAGCTTATACCCAGGAAAATCCAGTTAAGACTTTCTTGATGAACATTTCAGGTCCCCATGAGCCTCCTCTGTCATTAAGACTCCAGTGGAAAGGGTGAAAGGAGATGTTTATCTACTGGGGTGCAGTCTGGAATTTTAGCCGAAGTCACAACTAAGAACATAAGAGAAGCCAATGTTGGATCAGGTCAATGGCCCATCCAGTCCCACACTCTGTCACACACTGGTCAAAAATACCAGGTGCCAGGTGCCATTAGGAGGTCCATCAGTGGGGCCAGGACACTAGAGGCCCTCCCACTGTTGGCCCCCTTCAAGCACCAAGAATACAGATTCTTGTATTTTCTGCTCTGATTCCTAAGCCAAGACCCAGAAGTAGGGACTCTACTTTGCTCCCTTGTGCTGTCTTGTTCTCTGTGCCTCTAGGAGGTGGGGTTGCCAACACACCAAGAGAAAAATGCCTTGTGCTTTAAGGATATCTAGCGTTCCTTATTAAATCAAAAGTTTTGGGCTAAACATTAGGAAGAACTTCCTGACAGAGCGGTTCCTCAGTGCAACAGGCTTCCTTGGGAGGTGGCGGGCTCTCCTTCTTTGGAGGTTTTTCAAGCAGAGGCTGGATGACCATCTCTCAGCCATGCTGGTTCTGTGAATTTAGGCAGATCATGAGGGGGGTGGCAGGAAGGGTTGCACCAATGCTTAGTTCTTGTGGCTCTTTCTTACATGCCCAGGGAAATGCTGATTGCCACTGTGGGGTCAGGAAGCAATTGTTCTCCAGGCCAGTTTGGCCGGGGATCTTGGAGGTTTCCCCCCCTCTCTTCCGGGCATAGAACAGGGGTCACTGGGGGTGTAGGGAGGAGGTATTTGTGAATTTCCTGCACTGTGCAGGGGGTTGGACTAGATGGCCCTGGAGGTCCCTTCCAATCCAATGATTTACCACCTGATGATTAAAACATTATCAACCTCTCAAACTGCTCTTCAAAGCATAGCTACGGCAGCTGGCTTTAAAAGAACTGCCACCCTTGGGTTTTGCTGCCTATCAGCTATTTTGTTTCTTCCGTCCCCCCATGTTTAAATTTCTGGACTGGGTGATCCGTATTTCTGAGCTATGGGCCAAGGTGCAACAGACCAAGCACAATGGAGAAGCCTTCACCCACTTGCCACTGTAAAGGTACGAGATTCAATTGCATCAAGAAATGCCAGACTTTGTCCAAGGAGACACAAAATTAGGTGTTCCTTTATTAAAGTACTGCTTGGTCTTAAAGAATCTGGGTGCCTTTGTGCAGAAGCTTTGCTGACCTTTCTGCTATTGTTCTGAGGCATTGACTTGTATGAGTGATCTCTCTCTCTCTCTCTCTCTCTGCCCCCCCCCTTTTCTCCTTTGGTTCTTTTCACATGTGCATAAATAAACCGGCACAGTGTAATAGGATCCACAGTGGCCTTCGCTCTGGCATCGTTGTCCTTGGCAACGGAAAAGGCATCATCCGTAGCAATCAAATATATGGAAATAAGGAGGCTGGCATTTACATTCTGTATAACGGCAACCCTCTGGTGAGGTACGTACATCTTTCAGCAGAGGCATTTTCCTCACCATTTGTTATCCTCCCCCTGCCGTTAACTGTGGGTGTCATTTCAACTGTGAAACTCCCTCCCATCCCCAGTTACCATCCAGTTAACGATCAGGGATGGAGTTTTAAAACAGACTAGCAGAACGGAAAAGATTTTAATTTCTGTGCACCTGTATCTCTATGCTGTGTGATGCATTGGGGAAGTGGTTATCAAACTGTGTCCTGGAGCTGTGGCATTCAACTCATGGGGTGGGAAACTACCTCGTTGGCCTTGAGCCTCTCTACAACCAACATTGCTCTACTGGCCTTTTGGAGAGGCCTGTTGAACACTTGCCTAGTAAGCAAGAGTCCTGCCGTTCAGACTTCTCTTTGTGTGCCCCCCCTGAGATGAGGTCACTCAGTGGTGGAGAGGATTTCTCCAAAGCTCTGACTGTGGCTTGTTCCTTACTACGGCACATATATTTTCTGCCCCATTTTGGTTTACTGCTTGAGGTCCTGGCCTTGGCATCCATGAGGCCATAAGTCTGGCTCCGCCTCTTCCTGTCACATGTTTCTGACATCAACCACTTACAGCTCAGTAGGTCCCAGTTCTTTAATGGCTGAACATCAGTTTTCTCGGGAACAGTGGTATTCCTTGGAAGCTTCTTGTTGTTTCCTCAGTGAGAAGAGCAGCAATGGTGGACATGCTTCCCTGATGTACAGCTTGCTTGTGCCACTGCTGATGCTTCCCTGAAGCATGTGGCTGAGGAGCACATGCAAGTTCCTATATAGCGATGAGGCTGGCTGGTGCCTTATGTGAGCAATGTGTGTGTAACCCTAGAACAGGTCCCAGAGTCCTCTGAGATGCATAAGAGTTTTATGGCAGACAAGTTAATACGGAAAGGGTTTCACTGAGGGAGAACATTTTGGAAAACAAAATGTTAGGGTAGCAAAAGTGGAATGAGTTCATGTGTCTCTTAATTGGTTTGTAGGGCCGTGGTCAGACGTGCCTTTAAATCCAACTCGGCTACGAATGTCTGATGGATCTAAAGGGCACAATCAGACAGCAGCATCCTGTCCTGCAGCTGTCAGCACCCCATGCTGCCGAGGAAAGTCTAGTCCTAATGCTCGCTACGGAGGGACTTTCCCATCTGATCGTTCAAGCACGTTCTCATGCTGTTGGGATGGTCTGCTCATTCCATCCCGACTTGGTGCCCCTTTTTTTCTCGCTTAGTAGTAAGTGCATAACTGCATGCTCCATGGGGAACCCTCAGTGCAGAGGTGCGATTCCTCATTTATGCGCATGAGAAACAAAAGGCAAAAAAACCCCACTCGGCCGAACTTGCCATGTGATTGGGCAGTTACAGGCTGAGCCTGCAGCTACAAAGGATGTGTGATCGTGCGAGGCTGTGTGAGTTTCCACCCCGCACCAAATGGCACATCTGACCACGGCCCAAGTAAGGAATATTCAACAAGTGATGCTTGTCATCTTTCTGGGGGCAGGAAGGATGCTGCGTGTGCTGAAATTCCTTCTTCTAGACTGTCATTAAAGGTTCTGTTTTCCTTTACATCTGATTGCCCCCATTATGACACTGTTTATCAAAATGTGGTTGATATTGGGGGGGAGTTGGACCTGATCAATGTTACAGGCTTAGTGGGACGTATTGTGGATTTTAGTAATTCAAGAGTTGCTTTTGCTTTGCCTTGTATGTCAAGAGTCACTTCCGGAGACCCACTTCCCCTCCGTTTTCATGCGCAAATCCTCTTTTGTTTTTAATTTTTCTGCTCTGTATTCTGGTGCTGCTGAAGAATTCCTTCTAGGCAAAAGTTTCCCAAGATTCCGATACTTAAGCATGGGAGTCCTTTAATTTTTTTTTTAATTTGAAGGCCCAGGTCAATTAATGATATAAATGTTTTTGCCATCATCTCCCAGAACATCAGTCTTGCAGTTTAGAGGTAGCTCAGTTAATATTTGCCTCCTGCCCTGTGTTTTGTAGGGTTGTCATCTACGTCAGTGATTACTGATATCGTCTTGCTTTTATTGCATTGTCTTCTACCTTTCTTCATTGCTTATAGCACGGCCAGTTTGTTTCTCACATTATTTTGTAATCCTGTAATCCTGTCGCTTTCTTTTTTGTGTCTGTGAGTATTGTGTGTGTGTGCACGCACGTGTGTGCTTGGAAGTCATGGTTGACTTCTGGTGACCCCTAATGGGGCTTGGATGTTTCAGAGAGGTGGCTTGCTGTTTGGTCGCCTCCGCCTCCCGGCCCTGGTATTCCTTGGAGGTCTCCTATCCAAGCACTTGCCAGGGTTGACCCTGCTTAGCTTCCGAGGTCTGACAAGATCGGGCTTGCCTGGCCTATCCAGGTGAGGGCCAGTCGCTTTCTTCGTGGATGGTCTCATGGTTGCCTGAGTGTATCGTTTTATATTTCCTAATTCATTTCAAGTCTTAGTCTGAATGGTGGGCTCTAAATAAAGTAAATAAAATAAAATGACAAATCAATAATTTTTGGCCAGCCAGGGTTGGAGGATGGGAGAGATGCCTCTTAGGCAAGGATGATGCTTTCAGGTTTCACTTATGCTTGTCAGCCACATCTGGGGACCCAGGTACATCTTCACTCCTACCCCAGGAACAATATCTCTTCCCTTGTGTGGGTGGAAAGAGTGGGGTATCAGTGTAGCACAGGGACCTCTCCTCTCTAAGGGGCACAGAGGAGTGTGTGTTTCCAGTATGGTGGCTTAATTTCTCAAGGCACCCTTCCACCCTCCTCACAATCCACTTGTCCCTGGTTTAAGGTGACTGCAGCAGAGTAACTTTAGTTAAAGGCAGGAACTAAAAATTATCACCATGTGCTAACTGTGGGTGGGTGACACATTTTTGCTCATGAGCTGCAGGCAGTCTCCAAGGTACCTCCCCCCACAGCTTATGCTTCCTGTTTTTAACTAGGTTCCTGGCATGCTTGTTTTGAGATGAGTATTCAAGTGAATGCAATTGTATGCATTACTGGCCAAAAAAACCCACTCCAGACATCCCAAACACTAGCCCAGTCTAAGTATCCATTAGAGGCCGGCTTGTTCTAGCATAATTGCTCTGACAATAGCAAATTTTATTAATCTGCCAACCACCGGGGTCAAGAAAGAGCTCTTTTCCCAAAGCGGTAGGGAAGGAGGCCTGTCAGACAAGTGGCAATTTCTGAATTGGCGGCTGTCTCGGTCGGTGATTACGAAACCGCTAATAAGTCTAGGGGAAATGTACGCTCAAAAGAGCAAGTGACTCGGTTTGAAATTTTAATTTCTCTTCCTAGCACAATGACAACAGCAGCCCAGTCAAAACACCCTCGTAAACCTATCATCAGCGAGATTGTTTGTCACCGGTTAAAACAAGAGGCAACTGTCTTGATGATTTAGTCTAGCATTTGGGGCTTTGGGGAGAGACTTGTTATGCCTGGAGAGATGCTGTTAGCACTACACCAGATATTCCCCAAGCGGCCCCTCTGTGTCACCTGGTTCTGTCAACAAGTTGGCACGGTGGCTTCTCCGGCATTCTGAAGCTCTTGGTTCGAAACACGCATTCACAGAAATGTAAGGAAATGGCTTTAGCCGTTTGTGTTGAGGTTGCCCAGAACAACGCAGCTCTCCTTTCTGTTTAAGAGGATCATTTGCAGTGAAGGCGTGGGCGGTGGATATCTCAAGAGTTCCTTTTGGCTGTGCTTCTGTCAGTGACTCGGCTAGAGTTTCTTTGCAATGCACCGGAGCCTACTTGGAAAAGGTTGCGCCCTCTCCTGTTGCTCCAATGCTCACAAAGGCAGAGAGAGCAGGAATTAGGGTGTCGCCAGGGCTATTTTTGGGCAGGAACGCACAGGAACGGAGTTCCATCTGGCTTCCAAGTTGGCCACGCCCAGCAGAAACTCATTAGCATAATAGTGCACACCCAACATCAGAAACTCATTAGGATTGGCTACATTAGGGGTGTGTGGCCTAACATGCAAAGGAGTTCCTGCTACAAAAAAAGCCCTGGGTTTTTACAACAGACAAGGTAAACAGAATAAGAAGCAAAAGGTGGGTGTGGCTGGATGACCACACTTCTAATAACATGGGGGTGTGGCCTAATATGCTAATGAGTTGTACTGTCAGGGTGTGGCCTAATATGCTAATTAGTTTCTGCTGTTGTTGGGTGTAGCCTATTATGCTAATGAGTTCCTGCTGGGATTTTTCTACAAAAAAA
Organism: Gekko gecko; assembly: GCA_029375565.1. Taxonomy (NCBI): domain Eukaryota; kingdom Metazoa; phylum Chordata; class Lepidosauria; order Squamata; family Gekkonidae; genus Gekko; species Gekko gecko. Next base: position 152,417,523 of record JAPDNY010000007.1, read on the forward strand.
GCCCTGGGTGTCGCTCATTTTCTTTAAAGCCGAAACCGAATTCTTCTCTCTGTGGATAGTCTGTGAGTTAAAGCAGTGTTTTTCAACCTTTTTGTGCAAAGGCACACTTTTTTCATGAAAAAAATCACGAGGCACACCACCATTAGAAAATGTTAAAAAAAATTAACTCTGTGTCTATATTGACTATATATAAAGTAATTCTCTTGAATAGGAATCAAATAAACACAAAGAAATTATTTTATAATTACTTTATTATAAAATAATAATACTTTATTTTATAATTGTTCATATGTTACGGATGAAATTGGAATTTTTCCCACGGCACACCAGACAATATCTCACGGCACACTAGTGTGCCATGGCACAGTGGTTGAAAAACACTGAGTTAAAGAATTACAGGACTTGGATGTGCGTTTATGGCTTAAAGAATGTTAAGGCCAGCCCAGCCGTATCACAAGGCAAAGTGAGAGGACTCCCCCAAACAGTGGCTTCTGAGTATGGCCAAACAGCAGTAAACAATCAGTTCAGGTTATTTCTCCCCCCCCACACCCCATTAGAGTTTCTAGCCCAGAGGGACAAAATATCTTGGTCTAGCCCTGGGAATGTGCTGTGAATATAATCTAAAAATTGATTTGGCTTGCTTACAAAGTGGCGGTGGGAGGGAAGCCACAGGATGAGCACTGCCCGTGTCTTGATTTCTCAGTTTGTGCGGCAGCATCTGTGGAGAGTTTGTACACTGTTGTGCATGTGTATGATGTGTTAGTTCCGGACATTCACGTACCGCACAATGGAGTGGCAGAATTCTAAGGTAGCTGAATGGGGCTGTACCATTTTAGACTCGTAGATGGGGGAGGGGTGGTATCTAGAGTTGCCAACTGTGGGTTGGAAAATTCCTGGAGAGGGGAGGTGGAGCCTGGGGAGAAAGGGTTTTAGGAAGGGGAGGGGGAGACCTTAATGGGATATAATGTCATGGAGTTCATCCTCCAAAGCAGGTATTTTTTAATGGGGGTGGTATTTTGTGTGTATTGTGCGCCTGGAAGTCATGGCTGACTTCTGGAGAATCCTAGTGGTGCTTGGACATTTCAGAGAGGTGGCTTGCTTTTGCCTGCCTCTTTGTCAGGTTCAACAGCAAGTAAGTCCAGGCACTCTTCATAAAAGATATGCTTTATTGGAATACAAGTATGTTGCCCATGTTAGCAGAGTTATTGTCAGGAATACCCCACCAAGTGAAAAGGCCTACAGATATAGTGTGATGCATAAGCTTGACTAGCAAATGAAAACTTAGTGCGTGCGTGGGAATTCTCCTGGCGGGAGGTTAAATAATAAATGGGAGAAGGCCCCCCCCCCTTCCACCATCATAAGGCAGGAATATTTCCACCGGCTGGGAAGACATACATGTGCCTCTTGTTCAAGGACACTAAGATAGCAGTCGATGGCAAAGCTTTCTCCCACAGGTTTCAGCAAAGCAATTTACGTGCATGTGTGCAAGCTAATTAAAACAAACAATGAAGACAGTGTCTGGAGCAAGACAAGAGAAATATGGCAGTTCATCTGACACTCTGCCTCCCAGCCCTGGTATTCCTTGGAGGTCTCCCATCCAGGTACTTGCCAGGGTTGGCCCTGCTTAGCTTCCGAGATCTGACGCGATTGGGCTTGCCGGGGCTATCCAGGTCAGGGCCAAAGCAGCCATTTTCTTGAGAGGAACTTATATTGGTCGACTAGAGATCAGTTGTAATTCTGGGAGATCTCCAGGTACCGCTGGGTTATTGGCAACCCCAGAGATACCCCATCCAAAAACTCCCAGCGCATTAAGAACCATCAATATATCACTGAGTGTGGTTCAAAGCTGAGCCCTTTGCATGCTGTGCTGGTTTTCCATTTATAGGGAATTATTCATGGGTCTTTTTGAAACGGCATCCCTCATGTGAGATAAGTCAGTCCCTTTTGCCACCTCAGCACTTTGCTGCCCCATTCCTGCCTCACCTCCTTTGTATCCTACCCTTCTGCTGCACGGGGTGATATATTCCCATGTTATGAGTAGCATATATAGGGTTATTCCCATTTTACGCTCACGGCAACCATAGGAAGGAGGCTAGGCTAAGCCACAGCAACTGGCCTGAAGTCACCCAGCTAACTTCCTAGCTGAGCAGCAATTTGAACTGTGGTCTCCCCGGTCCAAGTCTGAAACGCTATCTGCTATAATGTAGTATCAAGTCCACCGTTATGGAGTGGTGCCAACGTTGCTGCATCTATGTGTTTCGGTGGGTTTGTGTTACAGCAGATTTCTCTCTGTTTGAAATGAACACTTCATGCTCTTGAACAGCTGAGAAGTTACACCCGCATCCCCCAAATGTCCTCTCTGCTTAGCATACGTTTCTTTCAGTGTCTGTTTCTCTGTTGTTATATTTTGCTCTTTTCTTGTCACCACACTGAGCGATTTGTTCCCATGATACCTTTCGGCTGTTTTTCTCTCAACAATGGTAATTGCTTGGAACAGTACGAGGTCTTTAAAACGTTCCCTCTGTCAAGGAACATTTTCTGAATTGCACTCACCTGCTAGAGAATCCCCAAGTGTCTGTCATCGAACCAAGAGTATTCTGGGATATGTTATAGGATGCCATTTTGAGTTCCCTGCTTCCTGGTGTGAAAAAAATGTGCATCCCACAGCTCATCTTACAACTACATCGACAAGATTGGTAGTCTGTGGAAAGTCTGTGAGAAGCTTATCTGCCAACACTGATCTTTTTCATTATAGAACCCCTAAGCTTCCAAAAAACAAAACAAACCAACAAACCCCACCCATTGGAATACCAGGTTGAACCAATGATCCCCCAGTATGGCACCCACTGACCGATGTGTTTCCTGGTGCCCATTGGCTTTTTCCTCAAAGCCAAGAGCCAATCTTGACTTTCTTCTGATTGTTGGAGCAGGAAGTACTTCAGGCGATCCCAGGAAACATCATCTTTGTGTCTGCTGGGAAATAGCTGTTCCCATCACAGGCAGATGCTTGGCTTGGGACTTGTGGTAGCTGCCTCATGGAGCAGCCATTTTGTGGTGGTGCCCAGTTAGGTACACAAGAGAGCAGCTGGTATAACAGTTTATTGAACCAAGAGTTGTTCTAGAGTTTAGTGTTTTTTTGGGGGGGGCATTGTTCCCCTTTCCTCTAGTGCTGTCAGCAGGCCCTGCTTCCTGTCTCTGGGCAGGGGCAGCCCCAGCAACTGTCGGCACTAGTAGAATGAGGATACCCCTGTTGATGCAGTAGCTTTTTTGGTGGGCCAGGAAAAGAAGGGGAGATGGGGGAGAATCAGTCCACATCACCTAGGATCACATTTTTGGGGGGTTGCGAGACCAGTCTGAATAAGGGGATCCAAATGGGTTCCCCCAACAGTCAAATTTCTTTAGATATGGATCCTGCACTTCTTTCGGTGACCCCAGGGTTGGGGATATCCTCGATGACATGGCGTGTGTCCACATTTTTATTGATGCTACCTGAGAGAACCATCTGGTAATCTGGCCTTGGGAATCAGCCCTATTTCCTCAGCGCCAGGGCCTTCGTCAGCATGAAAGCAATGTCAGGGACAAGCTCTTCTAAAAAAGCAAGAGCTTTGTTTTCGGATGCTTTGAGGCTCCAGGCCCTGTTTGTGCTACAGCAACAAACTCCCTCGACAGAGCTGGTCGGTGACATAGACAGAGCGTCTACGGGGAGCAAAGGCACGGGTTGTCTGTTCAACTATTGACTGCTTTTGCTCTTCTCCTTTCTGCGCCAGCGGGAACCACATCTTCCAGGGACTTGCTGCAGGCATCGCCGTGAACGAGAATGGGAGAGGCCAAATAACAGGTACGGAAAGGAGACGGAATAGATCTAATTTATTTATTTCTTCGACTTATATCCCTCCCTCTCCGCCGAAGCAGACTCAGGGCAGCTGAGTCACCCCAAGTTGTCTTTCGGTATTTGACTCTCTCTGTTCTTTCCTTTCTCTTTTTAAATGTTTATGGCCCTCTCTTCTCCCCAAAGTGTCTTACAGCAATCTTTAAAACCCCCCACTGTACAATACTGTGGCAAATGTGCTGTGGCCCTTTTAACCTGGGCTCTGCTCCCAAGGGTGTCCTCCTCAGCCTTCCCACTGTTCTCCCATGCAGCTTCTTAGACCTCAGTCCCCAGAGCCGCCAGTGCCTTCAGTGACTAGCACCATCTTCTCTTGCCCTTCCAAAGGCTTTTCCTGCTGTAGCTGCCTCCAGTCCCACAGCCTGCAGCTGAGAGCTGCTTCACCGTCCCCAGCTGTTTCTCTGCTCTCCCAGCCAGGGGCAGGCTCTTGAGCATCGGCTCCTATTGTCCCTCCCCCTGCCTGCATCTTGACCGCCTAGCTGACTTGTCTTCCAGTCAAGCTGTTTGAAGGTTCCCGACGCTGCTCAGGCCTCGAGGGCCTGCTCTTGTGGTCACAAATAGAAACGAACCAATGAATCAAGAGAATTAATTAGTAGGAAAGAATTAGTAGGCACATTGATGAACAAAAACTATTGAGGCAGACTCAGCATGGGTTCTGTAAGGGAAGATCTTGTCTCACTAACCTGTTAGTGTTTTTTGAGGGAGTGAACAAACATGTGGACAAGGGGGACCCAATAGATATTATTTACCTTGACTTCCGGAAAGCTTTTGATACAGTTCCTCATCAAAGGCTCCTAAGTAAGCTCAATAGTCATGGGATAAAAGGACAAGTCCTCTTGTGGATCAAAAACTGGCTTATAAATAGGAAACAGAGAGTGAGTATAAATGGGAAACTTTCTCAGTGGAGGGTGGTAAGCAGTGGGGTACCACAGGGATCAGTACTCGGTCCCATGCTTTTTAACTTGTTTATTAACGATTTGGAATTGGGAGTAAGCAGTGATGTGGCTAAATTTGCAGATGACACGAAGTTGTTCAGGGTGGTGAAAACCAGGGAGGATTGTGAGGCACTCCAAAGGGATCTGTTGAGGATGGGTGAGTGGGCGTCAACGTGGCAGATGGGGTTCAATGTGGCCAAGTGCAAAGTGATGCACATTGGAGCCAAAAATCCTAAATATAAATACACGTTGATGGGGTCTGATCTGGCAGAGACTGACCAAGAGAGAGATCTTGGAGTCGTAGTGGATAACTCGCTGAAAATGTCTACACAATGTGTAGCTGCAATAAAGAAGGCCAACGCTATGCTGGGGATTATTAGGAAGGGAATTGATAACAAATCAGCCAGTATCATCATGCCCCTGTATAAATCATTGGTGCGACCTCATTTGGAATACTGTGTACAGTTCTGGTCACCACATCTCAAACAGGATATTATAGCATTGGAAAAAGTGCAGAGAAGGGCAACTAGAATGATAAAAGGGTTGGAACACCTTCCCTATGAAGAAAGGTTAAAATGCTTGGGGCTCTTTAGCTTGGAGAAACGACGGCTGAGGGGTGACATGATCGAGGTTTATAAGATTATGAATGGGATTGAGCAGGTTGAGAAAGAAGTACTTTTCTCCCTTTCTCACAATACAAGAACTCGTGGGCACTCTATGAAATTGCTGAGCAGTCGGGTTAGAACAGATAAAAGGAAATACTTCTTCACCCAAAGAGTGATTAACATATGGAATTCACTGCCACAGGAGGTCGTGGCAGCTGCAAGCATGGACAGTTTCAAGAGGAAATTAGATAAACATATGGAGCAGAAGTCCACCAGTGGCTATTAGCCACGGGGTGTAGAATGAGAACTCTCAGTCTGGGGCAGGTGATGCACTCTATTCTTGGTGCTGGAGGGGGCAGCAGTGGGAGGGCTTCTGGTGCCCTGGCCCCACTGCTGGACCTCCTGATGGCACCTGGTATATTTTGGCCGCTGTGTGGCAGAGTGTTGGACTAGATGGGCCATTGGCCTGATTCAACATTGGCTTCTCTTATGTTCTTATGTTCTTATGTTCTTATGTTAAGAAAACAACAAAGTATGTTCCAGTCTTGGTGCAGGATAGGATACAGTGGCTGGCTCATTTGAAGGCCCAGGCCAAGAGCTCTGTGGCTCACATCTAAGGGCTCACGCCTGTGGCCACACCCAGCCCTTATACCTGCAGACAGGAAGAAGACTCTCCCATTCCCCCCCCCGATATAGCTGGGATGGTGTGCAGCTAACAAGATGTTTTCAAACAACAATATTCAGGGCTTTTTTTCTGGGGGAACGCGCCGGAATGGAGTTCCGGAACTTCTTTAGCAAAAGTCTTTAAAAAAATGTTTACAAGTTCATGAGTTTTCAGTGTACAGATTGAAAACATAATTTCCCTCCTGAGAGTTCTGGCACCTCTTTTCCCAATAAATAAATAAATGCCCTGCTGTTGTCTTCCCAAAATAAATAATACCTAACAAAAGTAGTTTACAAGTGTTCCAGAGTGGTGGAAATTGCTGTCAAATCACAGCTGATTTATGGAAACCCTTTGCAGTTTTCAAGGCAGGAGTGGTTCAGAGGTGGTTTGCCATTGCCTACCTACACGTCACGACCCTGCCATTCCTTGGAGGTCTCCCATCCAAATTCTAGCTTGGGCTGACCCTGTTTAGCTTCTGAGATCTAACTAGATAGGGCTAGCCTGGACTATCCAGGTCAGGGCATAGGTAAAGCAGGTAAAATATTTTTATTCCTGAATTACCAAGGGGAGGGGGAATTGCTGAGAGATACCTTTAAGCTACCCAGAGTTCTTGTCTGAGACGCTGTTGGACTCTGGAATTTCCTATCCTATTTGCCTCTTCATGATGTTGTACTGGCTCTCAAGAATAAAATCTGGTCACCTTTGCAAAGTTTTCTCTTTACGGTGCCTGACTGTTGGATCTTTCCTTTAATAAACCTACTAAGCCAGTTTGGAGTAGTGGTTAAATGTGTGTACTCTATTCTGGGAGAACTGGGTTTGATTCCCCATGCCTCCACTTGCAGCTGCTGGATGACCTTGGGCAAGCCATAGTTCTGTTAGAGCTGTCCTTGAAAGGGCAGTTCTCTCAGAGCTCTCTCAGCCCCACCTACCTCACAGGGTGTCTGTTGTGGGGAGGGGAAGGGAAAGGAGTTTGTAAGCCACTCTGAGACTCTGAGTGAAGGGCAGGGTATAAATCCAATCTTCTCCTCCTCCTCCTCTTCGTCTTCTGATACTCTGGGGAGGCAGTTTATCCCTACTCAGTCTCCACTGTAGCCAAGGGCCCTTGTGGCTCAAGTGGTTAAGATGCTGAACTGCAGACCAGAAGGTCGGTAGTTCAGCAGTTCGAGACCCGAGTGCCGCGATGAAAGAGTGAGCTCCCATCTCTTGGTCCCAGCTCCTGCCAACCTAGCAGTTCGAAAGCAAGAAATTGCAAGTAGATAAACAGGTACAGCTTTGGTGGGGAGGTAACAGCGTATTGTGTGCCTCGGTGTCTAGTCATGCCAGCCACATGACCACAGAAACCTCTTTGGACAGCGCTGGCTCTTCGGCTTGGAAACAGATGAGGATTCAGCTGGCTTTCGAGCAAGGGAAACCTTTACCTTTACCCATGATAATAATGGTGCTTGAAATCAGGATGTCTCAAGAGGGGTTGATGGTGAAGAAGAAGAAGAAGAGATTGGATTTATACCCTGCCCCTCACTTGGAGTCTCAGAGCAGCTTACAAACTCCTTTCCCTTCCCCTCCCCTCCCCACAACAGACACCCTGTGAGGTAGGTGGGGCTGAGAGAGCTCTAACACAAACTGCTCTTTCAGGAACAACTGTGCCAGAGCTTGTGACTGACCCAAGGTCACATCAGCAGGTGCAAGTGGAGGAGTGGGGAATCAAACCTGGTTCTCCCAGATTAGAGTCCGCACACTTAACCACTACTCCAAACTGGCTCTCAACTGGTGCTGTATACAGTGGCTGGCTCATTTGAAGGCCCAGGCCAAGAGTCCTTTAGCTCTCATCGCCTCAAGTGCCTTCTTTCTATGCTTCTTTAGCAACACTATTCCTCAAGACTCTTCAGCTTCCTTTCATTGGTTTTCCTGCTTTAGAAAACGTCATCCGAGAGAACCAGTGGGGCGGTGCCGACATCCGCCGGGGAGGAGACCCTGTCCTCAGAAGCAACCTGATATGCTGTGGATATTCAGACGGTGTGGTGGTCGGAGAGCGCGGGAAAGGGCTGATCGAAGGAAACACCATTTATGGTAACCAGAAGGATTTTCTTCCCTCCGTTCCCTTCTTTCCCTGTCTCTTCTGCCGTGTTGTGCCACAGCAGTGTGGTTTCCCACAGCATAAACTATACTAGAATCTTGTTTCAAAACAGACAGCGACTTTTTCTGGTTCACCGACTGTATCTAGGCCAGCCTCAGTGCTTCGCTGCTTTTGCTCGTGATGACAGATTTTAGCACCGTAATTTGAGATAAATTTAGGAAGGTGTCGATTCTGTTCCAGAACATCGTGGTTTAGAAAAATGAAGGTAGTGTTTTTGGAAGTACTTAAATTGCCTGATGCTGCTGCAGAGTTAAGTGTGGGTATTCATGCGACCCCAGTAGTCATTCGTGATTTCCCCACTCGTTATACGGAGCAGGGATTGTCTTGTGTCTGGGCCACGCGTGACATAGGGAGTGTGAAGAAGAAACTGTCCCTTTCCGTTCTGTGGGGGTGTAGGGCTGTTAGCTCTAGGTGGGAAAGTACCTGGGGATTGGGGGGGGGAGCCTGAGGAGGGCAGGGCTGAGGGAGAGGCGGGACCTCAGCCGGGTAAAATCCCGTAGAGGCCCCCTTCCAAAGGAGGGGTTTTCCCTAGAAGAACTGATCTCAATCATCTGGAGCTCGGTTGTATTAGCCAGAGAGCTCCAGGCCCCACCTGGAGACTGGCCATCCTCGTAGCGTTTCAGAGATATCCACGAAAGATCCACGGAGTGTTCAAGATATCCATGGAATTGATAGCAATTTCTGCACATGCTTGTGTGCCTGCACCCACCTTCCTTTAAAAAAACAACAAAAAAGTGGGGTTTTTTTCTCTATATATTTCCCGGACAATCATTTGTGCCTCCAGCTTCCAATTTGGGAGCACCAGTTGTGCATTATTTTCTTCTTCTCGCGGAAATTAAATTGGGCAGAGGCTTCTTGCTACGATACTTGCATTGGAGGCTGACCCTGGTATGCCATCAAAGCAACCCTGCCTTAACTCCTGCCTAGGAGGCATCTTTTAGATCCTAAGGTATCACTGCAGAGCTTGGACTGCAAGCACTCATGCCTGAATCCAGACCTGGGGGGTGGGTGTTTCCCACCTTGAGACTTCCACCAGGCGTTTGAGTAGGAGCCGCCGCTTCCCCTCCCCCTCTGTGGCCGCCACCCCCCCTCCATCGCTAACTTTACCAACTGTGTGGCGGAGGAAGGGGACAGCCGAGTTAAGTCCTTTGGGGCCCGCCATGACCAACATTGCTATGTCTAATGATTATTTGAAGCCATCGGTTTGAGACAATAGAGGAATTATAGAGCACTTTATGATGTGGGTATGTTTTAGTACTTTTATATGTTTTAATTTGTTTCTCTTGGCACTGGTTGCCCTATTGTAAGCCGCCCTGAGCCCGCTTGCGGGGAGGGCGGGGTAGAAATGGAATATATAAATAAATAAATAAAAATTATACATTGTTGGAACGGAAGAAGGATAGTCGGGCTAGAGCTTGAACTGCAGTGCTTGATAAATGTGGCTGCTCCGTTGACTGGGCAAGAGCCCAAGGCCAGGCTTCTAGTATGGAGAGTCACCCTGTTGCCTGAAGGGACTGATGGACTTTGTCTCTCTCTCTGTCTCTCTGCCTAACCTACCTCACAGAGTGTTATTTTTGTGAAGATAAAATGGAGGAGGGGAGAGCAATGTTGTGATTTGCTTTGGGTCTCCACTGAGGAGAAAAGCAGGGCATAAATATCTGAAAAAAATAAAGTCATTCACTGAACGAAGTCACGTTCCTCAGTTCATAGAGTCCATGACGCGAGCCCCTGAGTTGCTTACCTAATACAGACCAATGCAAACTGTCTTTTTCTCTCGCTGTAGGTAACAAGGGCTGCGGCGTCTGGATAATGTCCTCCAGCCTCCCCCACATCACCAGTAACCAAATTGGCCACAACAGCATCTACGGGGTTGCGGTCTTTTGCCGCAAGGATGACGCCAACGACTATCTCGCCAACCAAGGAGGGAACGAGAACTTCAACGACGAGGGGGAAGCCGCCAACTGGGAGAACGAGCTGGAGAGCGAGGACGAGCGCTTGACTTCCCGGAGGCCGATCAGTGTGGCGCTGGTGGAGTCCAACAGCATCAGTCACAACGGGGGTGAGCCCTGCAAAACTTGCACTGCCCGAAAAAGGCGAAAAGGAAGAAAGAGGTGAAGAGAAAGCAAATAGACGGAGCTTATGAATGCCCCGCATGGATCTGGTAGAATCACTGGAGCAAAGAGAAGCATCTAGATTTCTACCCCCTTGGCTGGTTGCTTGACCGTACTAATAAACTTGACTTGACTTGACTTGATTTCTACCCCTGCTGTTAGTCACTTTTGTGCCTGTGCATGAATGCGCACACAGGCGCCTATTTTGGGTCCCTGCTTTTTGATCTGTTTTCAAATGTAACCTGAGCCAGTTATTGAGAGCTGAAGAAGCCCGCGTTGCTGTTATAGTAGGCAGTCAGAAATTAGGTGGGATTAGAATTCCTCAACATCTTGATTCCCTTACTGTTTATTTACAAATTTGGGGTCTACAAAGCAATGCAATAAGACTAGGATTACAAAAATTAGAAACTGCAAGCAAAAAAAAAGTATCAGGTGGGATACGTCAAGCAATGCAGAAAATGTAATAATGGAAGTAGAAAACAGGGCAGTAAGAGCAGATGATACATACAACAAACCTGACCGGGATAGCCCAGGGTAGTCTGATCTCGTCAGATCTCAGAAGCTAAGCCGGGTTGGCCCTGGTCAGTATTTGGATGGGAGACCACCGGGGAAGTGGATTCCCGTGCAGAGACAGGCAATGGCAAACCTCCCCCTGAATGTTTCTTGCCCTGAAAACACTGTGGGGTCACCATAAGTTAGCTACAACTTAACAGCAACTCCCCCCCCCCCAACAAACAGACAACGTATAGCATACACAGTGGCACAGACTATGGTCCTGTTCTCTTTATGAAAGCAGCTACCCTGAACCGTTCTGTTATACCATTGCCCCGTTACCTTTATACAAATGCCCACCTGGAGTGCTCTCTGAAATGTATTTTGTTTATGTAAAGCAGCCACACGTGGTGGTATTGCTTACAGGAGGGGCAGGGCGGTTTTCCAGAACGTACCAACTTGGTCAACAGCTGAAGGGGGCAGAGAAGGGCTGGGAGCTGGGGTGGTGGTGGGGAGATGCCTCAGCATGCTGCTGGGAGGGGGGATTGAACAGCATTCTCCATGGACTAGGTGAGGTGCTTGACTTACACCTGTGCTATTTTCTTGGCGACCTTTAATGGCATCTGAACTGGGCAGTTTGGCTCGGTCTGCTCTCGCCACCCTGTGACAACTGACCAGCAACTCCCACGCATCCCAGTCGCTGCTTGCTGTTACGAAAATGGTGTGTCCTCTGTGCTTAGTGCCGCTGGCTCTGATTGCCAGTTTGTGGGGTAGATTTGGCACTTTAATATCCCAGCTGTCTGTCATGTTATTGGAGAGCCAGCTTGGTGTGGTGGTTAAGAGCGGTGGACTCTAATTCGGAGAACCAGGTCTGATTCCCCACTCCTCCACATGAAGCCAGCTGGATGGCCTTGGGTCAGTCACAGTTCTCTCAGAATTCTCTCAGCCCAAAAAATAAGTCTAGCTCGCCACCTGGTGGTGCATAATGCTAAAAGAGCTAGAACTGTGGCTCTCAGACAGTCAGGATCTCCCGGCTATACGACACGCAGTGCCATACAATAATAATTATTATTTATTATATTATTTATAGGTATGGGTATATAGCTATTTATACCCTGCTTTTTTCCTCATGGGAGACCCTGAGTTGCTTAGAATGTCATTCCTTCCTTCCTCCGTTTTAACCTCTCAACAGCAACCCTTTGATGTAAGCTAGGCTTAGAGAGAAACTGGCCCAAGGTCATCCAGTGAACTTCCAAGGCAGAGTCAGGATATCCCCAGCTCCTGGTCTGACACTCTCGAAGCAATGTACTGCAAATGCTAACACTGATTCTAAAGTATCTTGCTCTTTGGACCGCCGTATTTGACTCCGGGTTTTGTTAAGGTAGGTTAAGGAACGTTGACCCCATGTTTTGTTAAAGAAGGTTGTTGGTAACATGGCTTTTCTCTTCTCTTCCTTTCATAGCTGCTGGTTTATACGTCAAGAGCAGCGAGGCCCTGAACATCATAGGAAATGCCATCCATGCCAACCGCGATTGTGGGGTCTCCATCTCTCAGAGCTCCCAACTCACCCGAATAGCAAACAACAGCATTTCTTGCAACAGCCTTGGTGGAGTCCTGGTGGAGGCGGAGTGCCGGGTGGACCTTCGTGGCAACGGCATTTACGACAACAGCAGCCACGGTGTCGCTTCCAAGGGTGATGGGGTCGTCACCGAGAACGATATCCTAGGAAACAAGGGGTGCGGCCTCCGGTTGTTGCAGGCAGCTGACATGAAGGTGAGGGTCCTTCTGATAAGCAAAGAGAATGCGTTTATCTATCTTGTTCATAGCCTATCCTTCCCCTCCTAAAGGGTTTTGTGAATGGGATGATCTCATTTTATCATACTACCTCTCTGAGAGATGGTGGTTGGCCTACTGAACGACAATGATGAAACTGAATTCAGGTCTGCCCACTCCAAGTTCTGTGCTCTGTCCATTGTACCAGTCTGCATATTCTGAAGGTCAGTAGATCAAACGTGTTGGGGAGAAGGTTTTTTTCTTGACTGTTAGGGCAAGGGTTCCCAAATGGACCATCAGAGATGGGCCACTAGGTAGATAACATTGGATTCAGAAAGCGGCAAGGTCTGGGCGCTTTCTAAGACCCCGAAACTGACAAATGCCTCCTTGGGAAGAACATCCAAAATGGTCAAGTTCACACACCCCATCTGGGCAAGGATCCCACTGAGGGATTTGCCTCAAGAGGTCACAAATATTGGCAGCATGAACAACTGATTCTTCCCAGTCAGTTTTGCTCATTGTTGATTTTAAATTGTCCAAATGCAACTTTAGGATTCTATATTGCCTCAAGGGTAGCGTTGATAGGAAGCCCAAAGAGAGCTTGTTGTGCTGTTGCTTTTCACTGGAGACCTGGCAGGGATCCATCGCCTACCTCAAGAGAAGCCATGAAACAAGTAAACAGTTTTGAGTAGTCCTCAGAGGATGTGCTGCCTTGGAGAGAGATTCAGAGCAGAATGTTGCTATTGCGCTGGTCCCAGGAAAAGGCAAGATACATCATAGGTTTGGTGAATAAATCAGTTGTGACGGGACCCGAGATTTGCTGCTGGAGTGCTCGTCTTCTGTTGGACAAAGAACGGGGCTGCGAGAGACCCTCCTCTGTGTTTTAACTGCTCAAGCAGTTTCCAGATGGGCTGAGAAGTACATCCAAGGGCTTGTAAACAGAATGCAAGAGGGGTCCCTAACATGGTGGCACCTGTGGGCACTCTTAGAATTTTGAGGGAGGGTAGTGACCGCCACCACAAAATGGCTGCCGTGCTCCACGAAATGTTGGGTGGTTCCAAAGCCAAGCGTCCTCCTGTCATGGAGGCAGATGTTTCTAAATGGGTGATCCCTGCATGTCCAAGGGGGGTACCTCTTGGGCTATTTTGAAGTGCCTCCTACACTGAGGAAACAGGAAAGCTTGAGTCAGCTGTCTGCTTTGGTGAAGGGATACTGCTCAGTTTTATAATTCCAAAGAAAGGAGAAAGTTTGTGCCCTGCATGGCCAACAGAGAGAGGTTTCCATGCCCATGCTCTCTCTCTCTCTCTCTCTCTCTCTTGCACACACACACTGGCAGCCCTGTTTCCCCATCCCACGCTTGGCCACTTGTCCAAATTTCTCCCTGCCTGTCCTCTCCTGTCCCTCTTCTCCTTCTTCTTTGCCTGTTTTCTTCATCATTGCTACGCTCCCCATAAACCCTACGTACTAGATTATTAACTCCATCCCACACCTCCTTCTGTTGCTGTGTCATTTTGGGTCAGTGAAGCAGCCCCTTACAATGGCAGACCCCCCCTCATTGTGAACAGTTGCCCTGGCAACCCCAAATGGTGTCAGAGTGTGAAGGAGCACTCGTTTGCAATATATGCACACCTGTAGACATGGCTTGTATTTTTGGAGGTGAGGGTCCCCAATTTTTCCAAACCTTGTTTTGCAAACCTGGGATTTCCCCTGGGTTTGCAGTAACCAGTCTTGTCCGTGGCCCCACTTTGTGTGTTGTTGTTTTTGATCCGCATTGTTGCAAGGCATACATGACTATTATAGAAATTTTTTATTTCTTGTTGATGGCTTTCCAAAGAGCTGGTGTCGGTCAGTTACATGTAGGTTTTGGGCTCAGCTCAAATGCTCTTCTGAAAAGTGGGGATTTTTTTCTCCACTTCCCCACAGAATTGTGGTGCCTCCATGCACTTCCCAGGCCTTCCCGATTTTCCCTGCATTCTTTCCCAGACTGGCTTTGCTATGAAGTTTTGGGAAAGATCACAGCAAAGTCAGGCTGGCACCCTTCATTTCCCCTGTCCCAAGGCCCTTAGCAGCAGCCATTTCCCCACCACCGCCACTAGGGGGCTTAAAATAGCGGTTGATGTACCATTGTAGTGTTATAAAGATCTGTCTGTCAGATACTCTGAACTCCCGGCTTTCATTTATTTTTAAAAAACTCTTAACTCCTTTCTTTGCAAATACATACCTTTTCCCCTTTTTTTGATATTTTTTCATATGTGTACATGTGTGTTTGTGTGTGTGTGTACATGTATACCTGGAAGGCATGTTGACCTCTGGTAACCTGGAGGATATTCAGAGCACTGGCTGAATAAAGCCTGCCCCTGTCCTCCCCACTGCTGGTGTTCCAAGGAGGTCTCCCATCCAAGCACTTGCCAGAGTCGACCCTGCTTAGCTTCCGAGATCTGACAAGATCAGGCTTGCCTGGGCTACCCAGGTTAGGGCCCATACTTCTTCCTCTTGAATCCCAGTAATGAAAGGGACTGGAGACTTTTTAAACGAAAGGTGGGAATTTGGAGAACCTAATAGATCATTATAACACTATAACATTAGGGGTCTGTTATTCTCGTTTCAGCTGTCTTTTAACTATTATTGTAAGCTGCCTCAAACCATGAGGAAAGGCGGAGTATAAATGTTTTAATAAATAAATAAACATCCAGTGTGGTGAGAGCCAGTGCGGTTAGCGTATCGGGCAGATCCAGGTTCATATATCTTCAAACTGCCACGGAAGCTGGCTGACTGGACCTTGAGCCAGTCACAGCCTCAGCCTAATCAACCTCACAGGCTGTCGTAAGGGTAAAATGAAGTCAACCGCTAAATATAACAGTGCATCAATTGCTGATGTTATTAAAAGCTCTCTGGTGACGGGGAGGGAGAAACGGCCATCACGGGGAACTGGAGCGAGGAAAGTGAGGAGGAAACGGCCGCGTGGAAGCCCCACTGCATCTACAGCTACGGCGGCTACAGAGAAGCCGCACAAGCCTGTCCCCATAGGGAAAAGATCATTGTTGCTTCAAATCCTCAGCAAGTTCTCCTAAGCCGACTGCCCTCCAGGCTTTGGTTCTGCAATAGACTCTCCCCACTTCAACAGGTCTGCCGAGGTACCAAGGCCACGTTCTGAGCCTCCAAAAAGAAGGGAAAGACCCCCAGCATATAATTAACAAAAAGGGAGGGTAGAACACCGAGACAAACTCACAAACTATAATAAATAAAATACTTATATTTATAGCCTATCAATTTCACCTTTTCCACCTACGAACATATGTAATTGAACATGTAAACACTGGTGGTAAGTGCTAAGACACACAAAATAGTGCACGCAAGGCACTCAACAGAATTCAAAGCAACAAGGTGCTGTTTTTCCCCTGTGCTCGCAAGCACACTATAATTTATACAGGTGCTATTTTTCTTGTGCTCCCAAGCACAAAATGATTTTTCCAGTAAGCGTAAACCACAAGTTCCAAAAGCAAATAAGTATAAACGGAGTGTCCAATATTATTTAATACCGAAACAGGCTTCCAAAAAATAAGGAGCCGCTGCGTGTAGACAGTCTTCAAGTAGGTGGAGCTCAGTACAAACAGCACCAACGAGACCGATGTCCCAGGCAAGCCTCGTGCTTCAAAAACTTCTTCAGATCTGTTGCAGCCGCAGCCTCCTGTCAGATACATGGAGCCAAAGCTGCCTTTTCCCTCACGACAGAAAGATTCTCTCTTTGCACAGCAAACGTGCAAACGACTCCTTATCATGTCCTGAGCCTCGGCACACACGTCTGTTAGGGTATTTGACTACTCTCTCCTCCTGCTGTCCCCTTTCTAGGTGATCAAGAACAGAATCCATTCCTTCCGAGGTTATGGGATTGAGATGCTTGACCAGACCAAAGGCGCGGTGCAAGACAACATGATTTTTCAAGGGAAGTCCAAAAGGGCCATCTTGCAGCAGACATCCAGCGGAGACGGCTGCATCGTTCAGAACAATAAGCTCATTGCCTTCAAGAAAAAGTAAGTCTCTCGTGTCTCTCCCTGCTGACTTCCGCTGACTGAAAAGCGCCACCGGAGAGATTCTGAATCTGCTCGGAGGTGCTTGTTGAGGGCATTTGTTCTCAGTCGGAACACGGCTGCATCAAAAGATCTGGAGCATCAGGTCTTGGAGAAGGGACCCCGGGAAGTCACTGTAGCTTGTTAAAAAGAGGGTTCGTTAGGCTTTAAGACCATCAGCAAAAACGTTAGGCTTTATAAGAATATAATAGTAGTAATAATCATAATAATAATGATAGAGTGCCATCACACCGCAGCCAGCTTATAGCATCCCCTCATGGGGTTCTCAAGGCAAGAGATTAGTTGATGTGGTTTGCCGTCGCCTTCTTCTGTTAGGATTTATACCCTTTCCTATTATACCGACTGACCCAGCCTCCTGGGCCCAATCAGAACACATAATGGGAGGAACTCTCGTCTGGTTGGGTGCTGTTTCCACCTCTCTTGGAGGAGCCCAGTTTATGCTTTGCCAGCTCCCGGTCGTTTTCCAGACCTTTGGCTTATAAAACCGAAGCAACGTCTGCTGAGCTGGTAATGTGCTCTCCACCATCACAACAATTGCAAGGTGATTTGTGGTCTCCTGGGTTTTATGACTCGTGTGTCGTGTCATTTGTCCAGATTCACCCTTTCTCAGATCGGCCTTGAATCTGAGCTTCAACAAATGCGCCCTGTCTTCTGATTCTGTTCTTCCAGGTTTGACGCCGCCTGGACCCTGGAGAACCCTCCGGCACGCCCTCACATCGAAGGATCCTCGCGAGGCGTGTCAATATCTGGGAACAGTCAAAAAGTCACAAACGTGACCGCCAGGATAGCGGCTCGAATGGACGGAGGTTGCCATAACAACGGCAGCATCTTCTGCACTATTCTGTGATGTCTGCACATTTCCTTCAAGCTTTACTTTAGCTCGGAGACCAGCCTTGGGACACTTCCTCTGCATGTTCATAGCAGAAGGTTGTGTTCGGTTGCTCTTGAACGACTAGCGGGATGCCCAACCAACGTGAGGGACTGTGTTTGGAAAGGCCTCTGCTCCATCTTCTGCACCCTCGTCTCTTGGTCTCCTTCCTCTTGTCCCTTCAGCAGTAGCCCGTCCCTGCAGCCACATTTATAAGGGAAAGGGGGGGGGACACTCAATCCTCACCCTGCCCTCAAGCTTGTTGGGTGACCTCTTCTGCACTCTTGGCCTAATCTACCTCACAGGGTTGTTGTGAGGGTAAAACAGGGAAGAAAGAACCCTTGGAGGAAGGGCAGGGTAAAACTACCGTAGGCAGGCACAAACAACCCCTGGGCCAGTTCCTGCCTTGGTCTCTTTCTGTACCTCTCCTGACTTGCATTGGTTGCTAGGCATGAAGGTTTGTCCTTAGATGAATGTGGGGACTGGTCTTAAAGCTCTGACTTCACCAAAGCACTCCTTTTTTTCTAACTTAAAAGAAATCAATCCTGTGTTCAGTTTCTAGAGAAGAGGGCAGCTTGGGGCTCTCTGCTAGGTAAAAAATTAAAACTCTCCAAACGCAGCCTTAATTCCGTCCCCTTCCTGTCGTCTTTTGTGTGGTACCTCTCCTCCCCCCTTCCGATACCCACACACCAGCAAAGTCATTGAGGAGGTAGTAGATGGACAGATTCACAAGAGATGTGGTAGACGATTCCCCCCCCCAAGGGCCCACCACTTTTGACCAGTGGCCACCAGTTGTTAAAGATGTGTTTCTTTCGATAGTTAGAGGCATTCAATTTTAGCACTTTCCAGAATGCTGAGTCTTGTCGGATGTCACAATAATACCTGATGTCTAGTCCTGTACAAGCAGTCCTCAAGCTTATTGAGGTTATGGGCACTTTTGTAATTTTGAGGATGGGGAGTAGGTGCCATCAGAAAACGACCGCTTTGGGGTGCCAGGGCCAATCACAAAATATATATTTTTTTTATTTATGTGTGTGTGCGTGTGCCTGGAAGCCTTGATGACCTCTGGTGACTCCTACTGGGGCATGGAGGACATTCAGAGAACTGGCTTGATAGCCTGCCTCTGGCCTCCTGGCCCTGGTATTCTCTGGAGGTCTCCCATCCAAACACTTGCCAGGGTCGGCCCTGCTTTGCTTCCCAGATCTGATGAGATCGGGCTTGCCTGGGCGATCCAGGTCAGGGCTGGGCCAATGAATGGCTGCCAATCACAAATATTGAGACGTTCCAAGCCAAGCATCCTCCTTCAATGGAGCAGCTGTCCTTGAATGGGTGTTCCTTGCACACCAGGGTGATGCTTTCTGGGTTCTTCTGCAAAATCTCCTACTCCAGTGAGATGGAGGGAAGTCAGAATGGATTCTTTGCTTTAGGAAGCAGATGCTTTCTTGGAGAAGCAAGTGGGCCCCAGAAATATACTGTTGGGCACCATAGTGCCCATAGGTACCACACCAGAGACCACTGCTCTCCGTGCTATCACTCTACTTAGTAGCTACTATGAAGATGCCTTGATGTAGCCATGAATTAATTTTCCTTTCCTTCCAGAAGCGTACAACAAACCTACCAAAACAGGAACTGCTTTCTCAATGCAGAAGGAAACAGTATGATTTATTGTAGTGCAGTAGTATAAAGCTTCGGTCCAGCCAAAAGAATGACTTCAGAAGTGGTTGCAGAACTGGATCTTTTCATGTTGGAAAAAAAGATGTCCAGGGGGGAGACAAGATAGAGGTTTATAAAAATATGCAGGGGGGTGGAGAGAGTAAACAGAGAGAACTTTTTCTCCTTTTTCCAAAATACTGGAACTTGGGGGGCACCCAGTGGTGTTGGTTGGCAATATATTTTAACGTAGCAAGTGATTAAGTTGTGGAATTCACTGCCAGATGATGTAGTGATGGCCGCAGCCACAGAAAGTTTTAAAAGGGGGTTTCATGGAGGATAGGTCCATCAATGGCTAAAGGGAACCTCCACATTCAGAAGCAGTAAACTTCTTAATACCAGTGCTAGGAGGCAACATCAAGGAGAAGACCTTGGTCTCTATGCCCTGTTGCTGGCCCTCCAGAAAGGCTGGTTGACCTCTGGGTGAGACAGGATGCTGGACTAGACGGGCCACCAGGCCTTCCCTATGGTCTTGTGTGACCGCACTTCAGTCCGGAGGGAGTTTTTGAGTGAAGATGTCACAGGGCTCTCTCTTTTGGGCCTGGAACTCTTAAAAAAAATTAACAGTGACTTGGGTGGGGAAGGGGGTAAAAGGAATCTTTTTTCAAATGTGCAGCTGACACAAATGTTGGAGGGACAGCAGGCATCTTAGGAAATAGGCAGAGATGGGTCCTCTGTCGCTCCAAAAGGGAAGATCTAATAGGAGGTAGATTTCAGAGGCACATTAAGAGAAATGTCCCAACAGTGAGATGGTTTGACAATGGTTTGACATTACCTAGGAGAGCAGTGGGCTCTCCATCACTTGACAGCCATCTATTGGGAATGCCCAAGTTTGGTTTTTCCCTCCCATTGATCAGGGGCCTGGGCTACATGGTTGTGGGGGAGTGCTGTCAAGTCACAGTTAACTCAGGGCAACCTCATTGGGTTTTCAACAAATGTTCGGAGGCGGTTTGCCATTTGCTGCCCTCTGCATGGTGGCCCTGGACCTCCTTGGTGGCCTCCCATCCAAGTAGTAACCAGGGCCAGCCCTGCTTACCTTCCGAGATCCGAAAGAACTGGGCTAGCCTGGGCTATTCAGGTCAGGGCAAAGGGCTAGATAGCCTCTGTGATGAAACTATTAAATAGGCCTGAACCAGGACTTGGTCATAGATGGAAACATTTTGACTCCGGAAGGCAGGCGATTACGGCACCTGGGATCCTCCCAGGCTCTTCCGTTGGGGGTTTTGTGAATCACTGGCATGGATTTGTACGTTGCAGAGAGCTCCATGCAAGAAAGAACAGCCTGTGAACAATCCAGCCACTGGTGTCCAATGGGGGACTGCGGGCTTTGAAAATTATGTGCCAAAGGCCAAATGGGGGGAAAATTGGATTCCCGGGGAGCTGGCAGTGATTTCCGATTGGAGCTGCTCAGAGCTAGAAACAGGAGTTGAAGCGGAGAATCAGGCTGCACACTGTGCCTTTGTCAAGGCTTAAATGCGCTCGCCTGCAAGAGAAAAGCTACACTTATTGATGCTCCTGTGGCGAAAAGCATTCTTAACCCCCTTCCTCCTTTAATTAACTCATTCAAGAGATTCAGCCTGAATCTTTGAGAACACGCTGGATAGCGGTAGTGATTTGTCCGGGTAAGACAATGGAAAGAGAGAAGAGGAAAGTTGTGACTTTATTTTTTCCTTTTTGGGGGGCATGGAGTGAGGGGGGGCAGAATAGTGACCATCTCTCTGCCCTGAGGGGCCCTCGGGGTCAACTTCTTGCGTTTCCCTCTTTGCAGAGCTCCCGACCTTTTATCAGTTGCTTGGAAGGCCACTGCACGACGAGTGAAGTGGTTCCCGTTAACCAAATTGTTGAGGCCGGGGCCTTCTGGCAGAACCGGTTGAATTTTTGTCTTCTGTGCAACTGCATAGCAAGGTTTGTGCGCTGATGAACCAAGGGACGACACTTTTGCTTTGCTGCCTTGCCCTGCAATGTATGTTAGTCCAGCGGTCACCGTTTGTTCAGGAGGCTCCCAGCATCCTAGAAAGGTTTTCCTCTGCTTGAAGCCCCAACCGTGGCTCCTTTAGCTTGCCTGTACACGTAGGGCCCTCTCAATGCTCATGCGGTATATTGTCGGTGCTCCAGCCTCTCCGGGAGGGTTGCCACTATTTTAACTGGCCGCATTCCTTTGTCCGCAGACATTAGCAGGTGGTAATAGCTACCTCTAGACTACTACAGATGTTGCCTGCCAATTCATGCTGAACAAGCAGCTAGTTTTTAAAGGCACAGGCTTTTTGGTTTTGCTGTACCCCATCCTGCTTTTTGGTTTTGTTTTACCCAGTCACTGGGCAGCCCTGCTCTGCAAGACCATGTGAAAACTATCCACAGTAGCCCTGTTAGATTCAAGCCTTTGAGAACAACAGGGTTTGGGGAGCATAAGCTTTCGAGAGTCAAAAGTTCCCACCAGTAGTCCCTGTTTTTGCAAAGCCGGTAAGAATCGATAAGAAGTTCTTCCCTCCCATCACCTCTGTAGCGGAGTTCGGCTCCTGGCTTGCACTGCACTTTGGCTTTGAGGTCAGGGACATAATCCTGGCAGTGGCAAAGCTTGCATGCCGGGGAAGCTCTTCTTGCAGATTCGGCCTAGGAGGACTTTTGAACTGGTGTGTGTGGGGTGGGGGGAGGGGTCTATGCACAATATAAGCATGGAGTGGAGTCTTCATCTTTGTGGCTTCTGTGCAGTCCCACGTTGGGACTGTGCAGCTACCCATGGAGCTAAAAATGCTAAAGGTTTCCAGTGCTTTCTGTAGCACGAGGAGGGCTCCTCTACCTTCAGCTCCGTGCCAGCCCTTTCCCCCTGAAACCAGCATGGGATAAAGGAAGGGGAGTGCTACATGCAGCTTCCGACTTGGATCCAGCAAGGGAGGAACACGGGTACCTACCATGGGCTGGTGGTGAAGCCCCTCCTGGATGAGAGCCCTGAGTACTACCTGACTTCACCCATTTCCAGCATCAGCCGTGTGCTGGAGGACTAATAGGGAACCCCGTGTTCCTTTGTGACAGTTAATGAGTTCCTGTGGCACAATCTGGGACAGTCCTCTTCGGGGGAGTGACCTTCAAGTTGAGTCAAGACTTCTTTGTGTAGTGAACAGGCTGTTAATACATTAGTGCTGAGAAAGAGTCATCACGACATTTCCAAACAAATTCCCAAATTCTGATATGGAACAAACTGTGTAAGTAATATGATAAGAAAAGTACAAGTGAGAGAAAGTCTGAGCAAATAACACTGGATCCAGCTGTAAACCAACAAAAGGAAATCTTTCCACTCCACCAAAGTCATAGATAGGGGCCCTGATCCAGCTAGACCTAGTTCTGATTAACACTCGTATGACCACTTTTCTTGGGACTAAGTGCTGTTGCTCAGTAGACTTCTGTGCAAGCATGCATAGGATTGAGTGCCATCTCCCATTGAACACAACAAGTGAAACTGACCTACATCCTGTTGCTTTCAATGAATTTGCCATAACTAACTTTAGCTGGCTTGGAGCAGGGGGGCTATACGCATTCCACTTATATTAGGGCGACCAGGTGTCCTCTTTTTAGGGGACATGTCCTCTTTTTTGTGTGTTTGTCCTCTCTTGGGCTCTAAAAACCTGCTGAAAGTGTCCTCTTTTGGGGTTGGTTAGGAATATTCCTAGTTAGCAGCAGTGATCACTAAATAGTATGAGTATGCAAAATGAGACTTGTCATAGTGATCACTGGTTTGAAGTAGTCATTTGGGAAATATGTCCTCTTTTTCGCTTTTCAAAATATGGTAACCCTAACTTAAAAAGCAAGTGGGTTCTAATGTGCAGAAGGCCACTAATTAATATTTTTTAAGAACTGGAGAAGTTTTGAACTGTGGGATTGTGACCCTGTCTGCATTATCCCCTTTCCCCTATTTTAAATAAAATTATAAACATTTTATGTGTAAAGTTTTGTTAAGGAGAAAAAACCCCACCCTGTATATTACAAAATAAAAGTGCTCTATTTTAAACACTGAAGTTTTACGCTCTGGTTTATTTTCTCCCAGTTCAAGTAGGCCAGTCAGATGTAAAGGTGGATGCTGGGGCAGAGGATCTTGTACCATTAACAGTGCTAGAAGGGAAGACTTTGGGGCAGGTGGCTGCCACTTCTCAGCTGAGGTTGTGGCTATGTGAGCTAGAGGAAGGATTCTGGTTTCTGCCCAGCTAAACCACTGCAACCCTGGAAACTTGTCACTTCCTTTCCCAATGGTGCAGGCAGAAATCTGGGTTGCTTAGTGTAAATAATAGTTATCATATGGCATTGTGTGTAGTATAGCGAGGAGATCCTGAGATGGTCTGACAGCATTAAGTTCTAACTCTTTGTGTTATACACCACCAGGTGGCAAGCTAGACTTATTTGGGGGGCTGAGAGAGCTCTGAAAGAGCCGCGACTGATCCAGCGTCACCCAGCTGGCTTCACGCGGAGGAGTGCAGAATCAAACCTGGTTCTGCAGATTAGAGTCCGTTGCTTTTAACCACGATGCCACACAGCTTAGCAGTAGCAGGGGAACTGGGGGGGGCTGTGGGCTGGGCCAGTTGCATTTTTTGAGGGGCCCTGCACACAGAGTGCTCAGCTCCCCGCATCCACCACCAGGACCTCCACTTACACCTCCTTTCTGCCCCCATCCATGTGCCCCACTATCCCTTCCATCTTCCGTGCTCACAGCCACCTGCATACCCTTTTGACAGTGGCACTGGGCAGTGTGTGCTGCTGGGCAGTGTGGCTGAGAGTGCCACCACCGTGACTGTAAGAAACATTGTTTGCACCACTGATACACCTTTTGTGGTGGTGCTGGGCAGCCCAGGTAGCCAGGAGCACAGAGGTGAAATGCTTGCAAGTGACCGGGTGAGGGAAGGGCATGCAGGTGTGTGTCTGTGGGGGTCAGTGTCAGTTGGCCCTGCAGGAATCCCTGAGTGGGCACTGGCAGATGCCCCACATCGAGGTATGCTGCTGCTGGCCCCGGATTGTCTTGGGGCCCTACAGGTGTCTGTATGCATACAGACAATGGGCGGATGTCATCTAAAAGCTTCTTCCCAGAGAATGTGCTGCTCTACTGTAACACTGCCCTGACCTGGATAGCTCAAGATAGCCCGATCTTGTCAGATCTTGGAACCTAAGCAGGGTCAGCCCTGGCTGGTATGTGGATGGGAGACCTCCAAGGAATACCAGGGTTGTGACACAGAGGCAGGCAATGACAAACCACCTCTGAACGTCTCTTGCCTGGAAAACCTTATGGGGTCGCCATAAGTCAGTTGTGATGATGGCATGTTACATGCACACATACTCACATACTGTCAATAAAATTAAGCATTGTACCTGCATGCATTTCACAGAAGATGCCTGTCAGAGCAGGTTGTGACATCATGGCCTGGGGTGGAGGGAGCCCTTCCAACCTTCTGTCTTAAAAAAAAAAAAAATACAACCATCAGCATGATGGAAGATTTCAGGTGAGCTCAAAAACATGTGCAATATTTTGTGGCTGTTTGGTTGCTCCTAATAAAAGGATTTGGTGCTTGGTTTCGGATTTTGTGTGACCCAGTGTGGCTGTTTACAACTTTTTAAATGGTATGACTATGTACCACATTGATCTGTTGCAGGGACTGGATATTTGCTCTGTCACACGACAAGGTTTGGCATTCCAATCAAAATCCGAGCTGTCCATCGCCCCCTTCTTGGAATGAGGGGTCCTGGAACCAGTGCCTTGTCCTTTCTCGTCCGAGTGGTGGCAAACCTATGGGTGAGAAATGGGAATCTTCTTTTTTTATTGGGGTTTCAAACGTTGCCATCCAGCGCCAACAATCACCTCTCAAACTGTGGCAGCCCAGAGGCCTGGCCCACCCCTTCTTCCCACTGCAACATGAACAAGTTCTGCAGGGAACACGGGGCGGAAGCCGCCAGTGTTTGTGTGGCAAGATAATTATAATCACCGAGTCGCTGCCTTCATCCTGCTCCCTGGAAACAGCCAGCCCTTTTTTTATGCTCTCCTACCAGCGACACCATTTGCGGCATTTTAAAGAACCTATCTGCATGGGCTTGGTTCGCTATGCAGAGTCCTGCTGGTACATAATGTTGCAGAACGCTGGAACAGTTCGTACACTTGACAGCGCTTGAGGTTATGCACGCAAGCTGGGATGGGAAGAGGTTCTTGCATTCAATGAGATTACAGAGCTGGGAGATGAGACTCCCAAAACAGGAGGAATGAAAGATCAGGAGAGACCAAGGCCTAGAGGCAGAAATAAAGGACAGCGAAGGCCTGTCTCGTAGCATAGAAAGACAGATGGCTAAATATCCTTGCAGATATTTGGGGTAAGAGGAATAGAGTCCAAGTGGTGCAAAGGGATGGTCCGGTTATAAAATCTGCAAGTCTCAAGTTTTGTTAATTTTGCTGTAGTGGTCCGGCACTTAGATGCACTTGGTATTAAACTCCCCAAAAAGCTGCTCCCCGTACAAAATGTAACATGGCCGTGTTATGCAAGCCTGTAACACGAAAACAAAGGTGGTGGGGAGGAGGAGTGCAAGAATTTGCCAGGACATTTTTACCGCTGCAAAGCTGTTCTCGGAACTGGCAATGGAGGTGATATCCATGTCCTTCCAGTCCCCCTCTGCTTCCTTCTTTAAAACAGCTACTCACAAAAAAAGCAACAGAAAAAACCCCACAAGCTAGCAAAACCGAGAAAAAGATGAGCAGTCATTAATCCACACGTGAGTGGTAATAATTACTAGACAGGGTTTCACATTTCATGTTCCAAGTGTGTGTTTGAGAATCAGGTTCATCAAAGCAAGGCTTAAGGAGCTGTTCTTGCACCCTGGGTGTGCTTCCAGTTTTCCTGAACTGCACTTCTGTCTGACCTTCAGAGGACCTTCTTAGGGGGCCTCCAGGTTTTTATAGGCCTGAGAGTAAATGCAGGCCTCCCCAGCGAGAACCCACATATAGCTCATTCTCTCCTGGGATGCTCAGCCCCACCCCTTGCTGCTCCTCCTAGGCATCTGAGAAGCGCGCTGGTGGCAGTGGCTTAGAGCTGGAGCTGAAAACGGAGGATTGGGCTTGGCAGATCCTTCAACCATCCTGGGGCCCCAGCCATGCTTTTATTTATACATCGCCAAGCAGCTGCATTAGATGCTGTGCAGGTATGCGCATTCTCTACTGGTAAAAGTCAAAATGGAAAAGACAAAGAAGGAATAAAGAGAACGCACCAATCGAACGACGGCTCATCTTAAGCTTGCGACAATTTTAAATTTGTGAGTATGCCAATTTGCTGCTATTCACGTCTAACCAAATGTGTTATTCCAATCTTAGTTATACTTATCGCTCAATTATTTATGCATCTTGACTCTAATTAGCCCTTCCTCCCAACTAATCCCCCACCTATATGCAACATTTGAGGAAATCTGTTTCAATGTATCTGAAGGGCTGTGCATCCATGCATGCTAATTCTTAATTCTCACTTATGCCCAGAATTGAACTTTGTTATCTTCGAAGTGCCACTGGACTCAAACTTGGTTCTCACATCTGTTGACTCTTGTATTTGTATGCTAATTTACTGCCATTCACAGATCTTACCGACCTTAATCGAATCTCAGCTATAATGGCCCAGTTACTTATACATCTTGACTAACTAGCCCTTCTTGTCAAATAACCCTCCAAACTATATGTAATAGTGAGGAAATTCTGTTTCACTGTATCTGAAGAAGTGGGCTAGCAAATGAAAGCTTATACTTTGAGTAACATTTTTTGTTATTCTGAGAGACAGTTTGGTGTTGTGGTCAAGTGTGTGGACTCTAATCTGGGAGAACCAGGTTTGATTCCCCAATCCTCCACTTGCAGCTCCTGGATGACCTTGAGCAAGCCATAGTTCTGTCAGAGGTGTTCTTGAAAAGAGCAGTTTCTGTCAGAGCTCTCTCAGCCCCACCTACCTCACAGGGTGTCTGTTGTGGGGAGGGGAAGGGAAAGGAGTTTGTAAGCCGCTCTGAGACTCCGAGTGAAAGGCAGGGTATAAATCCAATCTCCTCTTCTCTTCTTGTTGGTCTTAAAGGTGCCACTGGACTCACCTGAATATCTCTTATTGAGGTTGGGCTGAAGGAGATGGAAAGCACCCTTTTCACAAACACTTGGAGCAGGGGATAAAAGCTTCTTCCTCCCCTCAAAGACTGCTGACGAAAGAGGCAAAAGGATTCACACAGTTCTGGGTGAGGGCAAGAGAGAATCCCCATTGGCTAGAATTACCCATGTGACCAGTGCCATCACAATCAGCTTCATTTAGCTTCAACACACAGCCACACAGCACACTGTGACATCTTTCCTCTGTGATGTCAAATAGGTTGTTTCAGTCACTCACATTTCATTGCCATGCCAAAAGTGCTGTTTAGTAACACTATACAAAGGTGCAGGTAATCTGATTAGCAAATTCAGAAAGGGGGGAAAGGATCTACCCCTCCAAAATGGAAGGGCGGTCCTATGCATGATGTTAGCCTTTTGTTTTGTGAGAAAGATGCAAGGAGTCCAAGGCCTTAGCTAAGTATATAAGGCATCAGTTCCTCCATTTGCAGTGGGTCAAAACTATTTACTTCATCTCCTTTCTCTCATAGTAGCAAATCTTGCTTTGCAGAAATGATACAAAAGAGTTAAGAGATGGAAAGAAGCCAGGTAATATAATAAGTTTCAGGGCCTTGACCTTCTGAGAACTCGGGGGTGTCTGCTCTGCACCCCCATATTTACCAATACAAACCACCCATCCTTGATATTTGAGCATGAACAGGTGCTTGAGGGACAAAAAAAATCATCTCTATTCAAATCTATTTTACAGATAACAAAAATGAACATTTACGCGAGCTCCCTAGCTGCCCCCACC
The DNA here is from genome assembly GCA_029375565.1 of Gekko gecko. Lineage (NCBI taxonomy): Eukaryota > Metazoa > Chordata > Lepidosauria > Squamata > Gekkonidae > Gekko > Gekko gecko. The sequence continues at coordinate 152,445,671 of JAPDNY010000007.1, forward strand.
AGCAGTTAAACATAATAACACAGGGAATTCGTAAACTGGTTCCCTACTGTTAATCTGCACCATGAATAGTATGCTCTTTCCCCAAGAGCAAATATCCACCCAGCCCTTTCCCCACAGTCAGCAATAGCCAGCGTAATCTGTGAAGAGTGAGTGGCGGAAGTACAAAACCAACCACTTCTGAGGTAGAGGCACAAAATTGGAAGGTCGACCCATTCTTCCATCATCTCCTGCCCAGTACAATGAAGGCCGTTAATTCTCAACAAGGGGCATCCATGGATATTTAATTCATCTTGCGTTTCCTCGGGCCCACTGGCATTTTGTAGACAGGTAAGGGCAGGCAGAGCGTCCCCAGTTTGTGGTCCTCACACCCAGACAGGCTTTTGCTCTTGGTGATCTTTAGCCTCATGGCCTTAGCAATGTCAAGAATCCTGGCGGGAGAAAACATAAATAGGCCCGTAAAGGGGATGTTTTGTCTTCCACCTCTCTTCTCCTCTCTCGCTTGCTGGTTTTTGCCCTCCCTTTCGACCATCTCCCAACACTACAGAAATTTAGACTGCAAACTCATCGGGGCAGAGACCTGTCTACTCATTCCTGTCACTCAATAAAGTACCAGGTATATTGATGGTGCTATGTAAAGAAAGAATCTGTAATCCTTCTGGCTTAAACTACTACAATCTCATCACCCTACTAAAATGCTATGCCCACAAGCTTTTTTCCCCAAACTCCTCACACAAGAGAATAATCCAGGGATCCCAGACACCTGCTGACACATTTCATGTTACCCACCAAGTATTTGTAGAAAGTCCATGAGGCCAGGTGGAGCTTTTGGCTGTGCAGATTTTTAAAAATTTTGCTTTGGCAGCAGTTGTCACCACAGCACAAGGAACTTCACTGTGTGACTGAAGGTAAGGCATGGCAGCCATTTTTTGGCTCACTTCACCTCCTACGGCAGCCATTTTGTGCCTGCGCCCACCATGCTGTGTCAGAATTCCAAAAATGCCCATAGGCTCAAAAAAATTACCGTTTGGGGCCTACAAGAAAACACCGGGATTACAAAACTCCCTAGCCTGTAACTCATATGTACATACGACTTTGCCTTACACTGAGATTTTTAAAAAAATCCCTCCACATTTTGCAATAAAGCTTCTTCAGGGAATCTGTAATAAAATCCACAATTATAAGAGCTAAGTTCCCATAATTAGAGTATGTCTTATAAAAGTGATTTAATTACCAAAAGCAAAATGTACTAAAAAAAGACCAACGTGTACAGTTAACAAAGATTAAAGATAGGTTACTTTTAATCTTTGTTAACTGTATCCTTGATTTTTTTTTTGGACTTTTGCATTTGGTAATTAAATCGCTTCTATAACACATACTGTAATTATGGGAACTCAACTCTTATAATTGTCTGTTATATTACAGATTCCCCTAAAGCTTTATTGTGAAACGTGGAGGGAATTTTTTTTTATCCGAACATTAAAATATTCTTCATTTGTGCTGTCGGCTTTTTTGGCCTGTTTTTTAATTTCTGTGATCGGCATGGCCCTTCTGTTTCTTTCTCGTCCTTAAACTGAGCCATACTTTTGGTTTGCCAAAAAGTGCAGTCTAGTGCACTCTGAATGTCAGAGTCTCTTTGGGAATCTCATGCAGAGAAGCATCCTTTTGCAACGCCTGCTCTCTGAGATGCTTTTAACTGCAAATTTCAGTCTGAACCTGGAACCTTTCAGGATGCAAAGCACAGGTACGGTCATCATCACCCCCTGCAGACATTTCCATCAAAATCTATAACTACTCTTTCAGCTAAGCAACAGCTGATTAATAAGTAACTGGGAACAAATTACTCACTCAGGAGTGACTTAGTCTACACCAGTGGTTCTCAACCTTCCTAATACAGTCCCTCATGTTGTGGTGACCCCCAACCATAAAATTATTTTCGTTGCTACTTCATAACTGTAATTTTGCTACTGTTATGAATCGTAATGTAAATATCTGATATGCAGGATGTATTTTCATTGTTACAAATTGAACATAATTAAAGCATAGTGATTAATCAAAAAAACAGTATGTATTTTCCGATGGTCTTACACGACCCCTGTGAAAGGGTCGTTCGATCCCCAAAGGGGTCACGACCCACAGGTTGAGAACCGCTGGTCTACACTATTAAGGAACAATTAATTGCTTATCAATAGCCCTGCATAATTTGGGACTGCCTCTCTCCACAGGAGCCAATTAAGATTTGGCCCATAGCTGTTGACAGTACAGGTCTTCACCAAAGGGAGATGAAAAAGGACAGAGAGAGAGGGGGAGAAAGAGAGAGCGTCTTTTCAGTGGTGGCTGCAATCCTTTGGACCAGGTGTGCTTAAGCTGGGGTTAACAGGGGTCCCTGAACTTGGATGGGGGGGGGGAATTACATCTTTGTTTTCACTTAACCTCTAACTGAAATTTATCATTTCCTTCAATTATGAATGTAGGCAACAAAACACAGCAGTATTAGCAGTAGCTGTAACTTCGCCACCCACAGAAATCACAGATATCTTTATATCGCATTACAGCTGTTGCAGGTATCTCGAAATATTGTGTAGGCTCATCACTACACCAAAAGGGTCCATAGGCTTCACCAAAGGGTCCATGGCATAAAAAAGGTTAAGAGCCCCTGCTCTGGAATCACCTTTTTTTGTCTGACAATGCTGAGCAATACACTGGATCTCAGGTCAACTTCAAAGCGTGTGGGAAAAGCGTGTGGGTGAAATCACAGAACAGCAGGGGGGGGGAGAGAGAGTTTTATTACCTCGTGACCTTCTTCGCTTCCATCCTGCCATGACTAACAGATTGCACTATACAGTTCCCTTTTAAACTGTCAATGGGGGAGGCATTTCTTCTTTAATTGACTTGAAAGAGAACAGCTGTTTTGTACCCTGCCATTTCTAGGGGTTGTGGCTGTTGTCTCTCTTGCGTTTTGTGCAATGGCACTGTTTTTATTGCTCTATGGATTTTTTTTTTTAACCATATTTGGTAAATCACCCTGAATACAGGAAAAGAAGTATAGGCATTTCTACAAATTATATAATAAATTGCTAGACTTGCAGGGAAAAGGCTCTTGAGACTGGATCTTCTTTTTGCCTGGTTCAATACCCGTTGGCAACAGGCCAGACCATCGCTGTTGGACAGGTTACGCCAGGGGTCCTCAAACTACGGCCCGCGGGCCACATGCGGCCCGCCGAGGATATTTATGCGGCCCGCCGAGTGTTTATGCCCGCCCCCCCCCGAGCCGCCGCCTCCTCGAGGAGCGCAGCAGCAGCGCCCCCGCGGCCTCTTTCTTCCTCCAGCAGCCCTGGGCGGCAAGAGCGCCCAGGAGCTGAGGAGGAGGAAGGGGCGAACAGGCTGGTCCTGGGGGAAGGGGCGAACGCAGCGGCGGGGCGAGCAGGCTGGTGGGGGGAGGGACCCAACGCAGCGGCGGGGCGAGCAGGCTGGTGGGGGGGAGGGAGCCAACTCGGCGGCGGGGCGAGCAGGCTGGTGGGGGGAGGGACCCAACTCGGCGGCGGGGCGAGCAGGCTGGTGGGGGGAGGGAGCCAACGCAGCGGCGGGGCGAGCAGGCTGGTGGGGGGGAGGGACCCAACTCGGCGGCGGGGCGAGCAGGCTGGTGGGGGGAGGGAGCGAACACAGCAGCGGGGCGAGCAGGCTGGTGGGGGGGAGGGGCGAACGCAGCGGCCCTCCAACGGTCTGAGGGACAGTGAACTGGCCCCCTGTTTAAAAAGTCTGAGGACCCCTGGGTTACGCGATGCAGGATTTGGCTTTGGAATTTCTATCTCCCAGGAGTTGGGGAGGAGCAGGCTGAGCCCGGCTGAACTCAAATTGCTCACTGGTGGCAAATCGATTGCCCTTTCAAGTCACTTGCTGTGGCGACTTAGCAACTGGGCTGCCCAAAGGGTTGGCGTTTCCCAAGCTGATTCCTGAGCCGGTTTGATTACACTGAGGATTCCTTTCTTCCCTGAAGATTTCACTTCTAAATGGACTCGCTCCGGAAACTGTCTGCATCTCATTTTAATGGAGCTGCTTCCATGGACTTTAGATCCAACTGGCACCTCTTGATGAAGGGCATTTATTGTTGAAAAGCCCTGTAGCCAATCTCAGAAGTTAAGCCGGGTTGGCCCTGGGTTAGTAACTTGGATGGGAGACCACCAAGAAAGTCCCAGGGTTGCTACACAGAGGCAGGCCACGGCAAACCACCTCTGAAAGTCTCTTGCCTTGAAAATCCTATGGGGTCCCCATAAGTCAGCTGCGACCGGACGTCACTTTCCACCAGCATCATTGTTGAAAACCCAACTGCAGGATCTGGGGAGGAGATATTGACAGGCCCTGATCCACAGACTGCAGAAAGCCACAAGCACAATCCCTGCCACACCTTTCTTAGGCCCAACCCAAAGACACCTGACATCTTTTGAGCTCTCCAGAACACTCCATCATGATTGATGAAGAGTTCTGGAGAACATCAAAGCTTGGATACTGTTATGTGTCTTTGGTCTGGTCCTCATTAAAGATGTTTGCACAGATTGTGTTCTTTGCTTTGGGGCTTCTGCTTTCAGAACAACACGGCTGTACACGTCTACTCTGCAGGCTTTGGCAGCTGGAAATAAAGGAATATTAAAGATAAAAAAGTAGGACCAAGAAAAAAAAAGTGGCCACCTTCCAAGGGGAATGTGGATTTAAAGAATGCCACAAAATAATCAGAAACTCTTTGGCCACAAAAGGATCACTAACAGTTAAGAGAAAGTATGATCAACATTCGACTTCTAGACAGCACGGGGCTGGGACTCATGTTTGCCTGGAAGCAGTGCCTGTGGATGAACAAGTCCCATCCCCTGATCTCAGGCACCAAGAAAGACAGCTGTGTGGACCTGGCTGAAAGGAAAGAATGCTCTGTGCATGCTCAGAGGCCCTTAGCCTGTCAGTGACATTTTTCCTATTTGCAATCCCTGGTTATCTTTCTTGATAGCTGGCTTCATCTGCCTACTATGTGAAAATGTTCACTTTGTGCATCCTCAAAATGCAGCTCAGCTGTAAAGCACTTGCTTGGACTGCAAAAGATCCCAGGTTCACCTTGGGGACCCTGCTTGGAACCTTGGGGAGCTGCTGCCAGTTGGAGTAGACAATACCAGGCTACACAGGCCATGAGGGAATAACCATGCCTTATATTTTCCTTACATCCCATTCAAGTCTGCCTGGGGTCCCAGCCCTCAAAACATGCAGGGCAAGTTCCATGCACAGAACTCAACTCCCAAGAGCATGGGGGGCTTGATTTGGATTAAAAACCACAATATGCAAGGCTTAAGCCTCCCCCCCCTACTATTTTCCTGACCTGCAACACGTCATCCTTTCCTATCTCTGTCTCATTGTTTAATGTGCCCTGTTAAGAGAGAATGTAGGAGCTGAATCTGGATGACATCAACAGGATAGACACAGCAAGCCATTGACGCAAGGGACCGCAGATCTTTCCCACATCCCTTCCCCCGATAGTCCTTTCCAATATCCGGAAAACTGATTCCCAGGGATTATGAGACCCACGTGGACAAAAAGCCATGTGGTTCGACACTGAGGTGGCGGAAGATACTCCTCCCTCTTCTGACAGACAGAAGAGGTGATTTTGCCCTCTTCCTCCTGCTCCTCCGTGCAGCCTTCCACACTGCCCACTGATCGGACCATGCGGGTCCCACAACCACGGGAATCAACTCTCTCAAGGTCCGAAGAGATTGCTGGAGACAGGGACACTTCCGGGAGCCATTCTAAAAGGAGGCAGCTTCCTGCTGTCAAGGTTCTCCGAGCAGAAACAGGAATCCTGCAGGTGCCGTGGCCTTTGCAGCAGAGAAGGGCAATCACTCGGTTCCCCTCACCTGCTCTCCCGCAGTTTCAGGTCCTTTTGCAAGACTGTCAGGTCTGTTTGGAAGTGGTTGATATGCAAGGCCAGGGCTATGACATACGCAGTTATCTTCACTTTCATGGATGCAGAAACTACATTCTGAAGCCTTAAGAAGGGAAGAATGGGGAAAGATCTGAGAAACAGAACATGACCAAGCATCCTACGTCTATCACTACATCTAGCACCCTGCAGTTTCAAATATATAAAATCAAACACTAATGCAGTCCAAACCATCCATCTGTAAGAGATTTTCCCGCAACTTGCATGAATCACACAAGCTTGAGTAAATGCCCTGGATATGCACCATTTATTCCACATTTTTTTTGATATTTTATAGAGTTTATTCTGTGTTCCTTCTCTGCTTGTGTGGTATCTTAGCCCGCATTGCAGTCCTGGCTACAGCTTAGTCGCAGGGCCCTTAGTTGAAGGTGAGGATTTCACAACAGCCTGACCTGGATGGCCCAGGCTAGCCCGATCTCAACAGATCCCGGAAGCTAAGCAAGGGCAGCCCTGGTTAGAACCTGGTTAGGTGGGCAGTGGCAAACCACTCCTGTTCGTCTCATGCCTTGAAAACCCTGCAGGGTCGTTGTTAGTCAGCTGCAACTTGACGGCACTTTCCACCACCATGTCACAACTGACAAATGAGCCAGAGTGGTGTGAAATCATACAAGCCGGTATTCTCTAGAGTCACTGCAAGTGTAGCTACGTGGCACTGGATGCAGCATTCAAGACCTTGAGTGTCTCCTAATTTTCTTTTCTTTAAAATAAGTTTCTGTCCTTCATGGCTGCCCATATGGACGTCAAAGCATGTGGACAGCAGCCAAAGAAACCACAGGTGCCTAGAAGGATGGCATACTGAGAGGACAACAGTATCGGCACCTGGTTCCTCCTGATAACTAATCAGAAGGAGGCAAAGCTCCACAAAGTATTTATGCACGGACAAATCTGCATAAACCACAGAATTTAGCATCCGCTCCCATTGCCCTGGGCAGGGAAATCAGAAAGACTTTGGATACTGAAGCTGCCCATTTGAGAGCCAAACTGAACCTGCCCTTCTCGAGCGCAACAGAATTACATGGAGCACCACGGTAAAGTACTCCGTTAGCAACATTCTGCAGGGACTTCCCAGTGCCCTTCTGAACACTTTCCAGAGGCTACGGGATGCTGACAGAGAACCAAAATTCATTCACCCAGTCAGGACTCCAGCAGCTGAGCTGAGAAACAAGGACAAAGGGACCGAGTACAGAATCCTTCGTATAGGAGGATGGCCAGTTCTTGAAGTAATGAAAGTTTTTGTATCCTTCTCAGACACACAGACAAGGGAAGTTTTTTTAAAAAATGTGTGTGTGTGCATCTGGAAGTCATGGCGATCTCTGGTGACTGACCCCTACTGAGGTCCTGGAGGATATTCAGAGAGGTGGCTGAATGAAACCTGCCCGTCTTCCCAACTGCTGGTATTCCTTGGAGGTCTCCTATCCAAGTACTTGCTGGAGTCAGCCCTGCTTAGCTTCCGAGATCTGACAAGACCGGGCTTGCATGGACTATCCAGGTCAGGCCAGACAAGGAACGTTTAGCAGGCACAAAAGCCCAGCTTTCCAAAACACTGCTCTCCAGTTAGTACAGGTGAAGAAGCACACCTGAACACCATAGAGAAAACCCTCGCTTAGCAACAAGCCCTCCACCTCAATCAAAGCCTTTTAGCCAACCGAGCCCTGTTTTGCTAGACTCTTCTGCAGAGACCACAACACAGCAACGTACCTGCCGCTGCCATAGGAGAGTGCAGTGAAAGTTTTCACAAGTTTGTTGCTGATGTCATGTGGGCAGTCAGGCCCCATCGCTTCTGGAAGGGGAAGGATGATTCGGTTAGATTTTCCAAGATCCTGAGCATCAGTTCTACAAAGCCAGGGTCAGACTGTACTAAACAAAGAAGATTCAGCTCTTGCTACCAAAACCCTGAATTGAAGATTAAGCAAGTGTGGAGTAGGAGTAGAATCTGGGAGACTCCGGTTCAAATCTCCAATCTGTTATGAATTCACTGGGTGACCTCAGGCCAGTCATTCTCTTTCCATCTAACCTACTTCACAGGGCTGTTGTGAGGATAAAAGAAGGAAGGGAAAATCAGGAACCACATATGCCACGGCACAGGAGTGTACTAAAGATATTTCCAAACTTGTATTTAAGATCCTTCCAACACTGATGGAGGAGATCTAATGACAATTCTGAGATAATGAAATGAATGTTAATCACCACTTTATCAAACAGCTAATGGGATCGTGATCCATAAATCAATTAAGCCGGAAAACTTTCCCTGTAAGTTTGAGATTCTGCAGCTCAGATTCACTGGATTTGTGGATCAGCTGAGAACCCCAAAATACTCTGACTGGATTCCAAAAGACACTGAACCAAAAAACATTTCTTACATGGACGTTGCCTCTGCATACAAACAGCCATGTATGTGTTTCAGGTACACTGCTGCCATGAGAGACTGGAGTTGTGTGCATGATGCCAAGTGCCGAACACACAGCAAAAGGGAGTATGAGCAAAGAACACAGCATTCCTAGAAGTGCAACATTATTCAATCTTTAGCCCTTTTGAAAGGGAGTGGGAACTGTCAAGTAAAGTTTCAGAAACTCCAGAGTGGCCAGTAAGACTTGCAGTGTTCAGGGGCAGAATTGCCTTGCAGCAACCGGCAGATCTACGCAACACAAACTAATAAGAGAATGAGCTTAATATGGCACATTGGAGACAGAAGGGGCCTATAAATGAAGTAAAACAAAACAAGTAATTAAATACATGGAGGCTGGCCCTGACAGGCTCAAGCACAAATTAAACTGCTCACCAGGCACTTCCGATCAGCTGCCTTTGCCATACCAGAAACAGGCTACGTTAACTGGAAACTGAAGCAGGAGGAAAGAAAGGGAACCAAACTTACGTTTCTTCTTAACCACCCTTTGGGAGCTCAGCTTGACGAGACTGTCGAGAAACCAGAGGCACCGGGCCTTGTGGTCACGCTTCTTCTCATCCACGGGCAGGCACTTCAGCTCATCCAACACGAAGGAGCAGTAGCTAAGCAAGATGAGAGAAGACGGCCGTGAGGCCCAAAAGCGACTCTTAGCAACGGCTGCTTTCCCAGCTCCTGTAAAGCAACAGAGTTCTGTGTGCCTTGAAAGCCTGAACTCTCCCGTGGTGACAGAAAGAGGCCCAGCAAATGATGTGGTGTCACCTGTCATTTGTCTGTTTACACTTTCGTGTCTGCAGTATCTATTTTTTGCCCTAGCCTGGATAGGGAAAAAAAGGAACAAGGTGTTAAGTAGAGCCATAATTAGAGCCCTCTAGATCCTTATGCATTTTGCTGTATGCTTGGTCAGGGGATCTTACACAGAAACTTCTTTGGCTCCTAGAGAGATTTCTGTGTGAGATCCCCTGACAAAGCATATCGTGAAATGCACAGGGGCTCTAGAGGATCTGCTCACCTTCTTCCTTTCCCCCCCCTATCTTCTTCCTTATCTTCTTCCTGACCTGGATAGCTCAGGCTAGCCTGATCTCGGCAACTCTCGGAATTATAATTAATTAGTCATCATATGGCATTGTGTGTAGTGTAGCCAGGAGATCCTAAGATTGTCTGCCAGCCAGAAGTTCTAGCCCTTTAGCATTATGCACCACTAGATAGCAAGCGAGACTTGTTTTTTATAGGCAAGAGATGATTCAGAGGTGGTTTGCTGTTGCCTGTCTCTGCATCACAGCCCTGGTATTCCTTGGAGGTTGCCCTTCCAATTCCTAGCCACAGTCGACCCTGCTTAGCTTCCAAGGTCTGATGAAATCGGGCTAGCCTGGGCAATCCAGGTCGGGGCAGATCTCGGAAGCTAAGCGGGGTCAACCTTGGTCAGTATTAGGATGAGAGACCACCAAAAAATACTGGGGTCACAATGCAAAGGCAGGAAATGGCAAGCCACCTCTGAACACCTCTTGCCTTGAAAACCCCACCAGGGTTGCCGTAAATCAACTGTGACTTGACAGCAAGAAATATATCTATTTTTATCCTGCTCTTCTTTTAGGGAACTCCAGGTGGCATACAGTTCTCCACTACACCTTTTGTTATCACAACCATCCTGCAAGGTAGGCTAGGCTGAGAATGATTGGCCCAAGGTCACTTAGTGAAAGCCAGTGTGGTGCAGTGGTTAAGAGCGGCAGAGAACCAGGAGAATCAGGTTTGACTCCCCACTCCTCCACACGATGCTTGCTAGGTGACCTTGGGTCAGTCACAAGTTCTCTCAAAGCTGTTCTTTCAAGGGCAGTTCTCTCAGAGGTCTCTCAGCCCCACTTAACTCACAGGGTGCCTGTTGTGGGGAGAGGAAGGGAAGGAGATTGTAAGCTGCCCTGAGATTCTGAATGAAGGGCGGGATTTGAACTCAAATCCTTAGTCCAACACCAACCACTATGCCACAAGTGCCTATTCCAGCATGAACAAGGAACACAAACTGACACAGCTGGCTGTATATTACGTCTGTAGCTAACATGTGGCCTGACATGAGCAAATGTGTCTACAGTGGTTCAACAGTGCATGAATTCACTGAACACAAGACAAAGCATTCCGTGGAAGGTGGCTGCGGTTAGGATGAATAAAAAGAAACCCTGCTCTGTTTTCTGACCATCTGTGAAAGTGCAGGGAAGACTCCGGGACTGCATCCTCTGCCTGAGTACACTAATCCCAGCATGGGGCTTGAGTTTAACCCTACAGAAGCAGAAGTTCCGCCCAGGCTGTCTGATCCGTCCACTCACACAGGCAAGCCATCGTTTTAAATTGCAGCACAAGGCTGTAGGTGTAGATCAATTCCCTCGCCCTCAGCCATTCCAGGGACACAAGCATGACCCTTCCCCCTTCAAGCCACAGCGCATGGCTGCCTGCTGCCAGTGACCCATTTACAGCACCCCTGTACCTCTTCTCTTCTGTCAGCTTCATGATTTCCTCCGAGGTTATGTTCACAAAAGTTGCAGCCGGACCTTTTAGAGCCTCGTATTCGGCAGGCGAAAGAACTGAAGGCTGTTCTCAGGAAAACAAACCCTGCTCTGGATCCTAATGACTCCCCCTTGGAACCTCGAAGGCTGAAAAACCTCACTCTCAAAGGTAGCTTTACCCTGAGGCAAGCCATCCCTGGATGAACTGGAGCTGCCTCCCTTTCCATTTACAAACACCTCTACTTCTGCCTTTACAACTACAAGCCCATGCCTTCCCCCTATAACAGTGAATTTTATTTTACTTCATTTATTTATTTTCATTTCATTACTGTCTTTCTCCCCAGTGGCACCCCGAAGTGGATTACATAGCTCTCCTCTCATTTTTTTTGCACAACAACCCTGTGAGGTAGGTTAGGCTGAGTGTGCACCAATGGCCCAAGGTCACCCAGAACGCTTCCATGGCAGACTGGGGATTCGAACTCGGTTCTCCTAGATCCTAATCTGACGCTAATCACTACACCACCCTGGCTCTCAGTGTGTAACCAATATTTGTCCAAAGATCTTCTTTGGGGACAAAGCCCCCTGCCGCCCCCCTGAACAAAACCCCAAAGGATACGGTCGTCAAACTTGTAGACATCTTCCAGCCTTTCGGCATCTCCATGGCACGGAGGAAGGACCAAGGAGATGTCCGATTTGTCATCTTCGGTAGCGTCACTGACTACGGCTTTCAAGGCAAGCAGAGAACACCATGAGAGTGTTGCGGGAGAGGATCTACAACAGCCCCCTGGGTGCTGTAAGCACAGCTGTTCCCAACTGTTTTGCTCAGGGATCTACTAGGACGATTCTGTTGGACTGCGGGACTGAGCACAACCTAGGAGATGATGTCACTATGACTGGACGCTTTCCTAGCATCCCTACACAGATAGAAGTTAAAGCGAACACAGAGCCGGTTCAAAACATGCAAAATAAGAGCATGTTGTAGTCCTTCAAGAGTGTACAATTTCAGACTCCAAATGGGAAAACAGCATTTTTAATGTGAATTTAAAGAAAGAAACAAACAACCCTTCTGAACCATGAAAAGGTAGCATGACCGGGGGGGGGAGGAGCTTTCGCCACCATTCTACATGAAGGGATCTTCTCTCTCTCTTTTAATGTGGGTATGAGCATTCTACACACAATCTAAGAACATAAGAAGAGAAGGAGGTGGTCCATCTAGTCCAACAACCTGTTCCACACAGTGGTCAACCAGTTGTCCTGGAGGGCCAGTGAACAGGCCCAGAGGCTGAGGCCCAAGGATACCTCTCAGCACTGGATTTCGGAGGTTTGCTGCCACTGTAGATAGAGGTTCCTTTCAGTCACCAGAGCTTGTAGCCACTGATGGATCTCAGCTCCATGAATCCATCTATTCCCATTTTAAAGCCATCTCTGCTCACTACCATCACTACCTCCACAGGCAATGAACTGCAGAGCTTAATTACACGCTGGGTAAAGAAAATATTTCCTTGTGCCTGTCCTGAACTTGTTGCCCATCAACTTCGTTGGGTGCCCCCACACTCCAGTATTACGGGAGGGGGGAGAAGCTCTCTTGTATTATGGGAGGGGGGAGATACCTCTCCCCATGCATAGTTTTATAAATCTCTACTACATCTCCTCAAACTCAGTCTCACAACTCAAGGAAAAAACCCCACCTTACACGTTAGTTTGTTTCAGGAAGTCAGCCATGCTGGTCTGCAGTAGAAGAGCTGGATTCGAGTCCAGATTTTTGGGGTATTTGCTCTTGAGAGTCAAAGCTCCCTTCTGATGGAGAATTGACTCTCAAAAGCAACTCCCCCCTCCCACCCTAACTTGGATTAGCCCAGGCAAGCCTGCTCTTGTCAGATCTTGGAAGCTAAGGAGGGCTGACCCTGGCAAGTATTTGGATGGGAAACCTCCAAGGAATACCAGGGCTGGGAGGCAGAGGCAGGCTATCAAGCCACTTCTCTGAACGTTCTCCATGCCCCAGTAGGAGTAGCCAGAGGTTGCCATGACTTCCAGGCACAGGGGCACACAAGCACACCCACACAAAATGCAAAAATACACCCACCCCAAAGCACACAACCCGAAAATCCTGTGGGTCACTATGGTGCTCCTGGACTCGAATCTAGACCTTACAAGTGAAACTGCAGGCAGAATTCACAGCACACGTGGCAGGCCCAGATACAAGAGCTTTGGGGGTCTGCTCCAGCTCACAGGCTATTAGCTGCCTTGCTGGCTTTTTCCACCTTCCTCTCTCTTGGAAAGTGAAACGCTCGTGTCAATCATCTCAGAATGCTGGAGCCTTGGAGGGACATCACAGATGAGCCCGGCAATCTCATGTCCCTCCCGCGCAACTCTCGCTCCTTACCAGCCATGCCCTTTGTCTCGATAATGTTTTCGGCAGCATTCGTCACAGCCTGGTTCAGCACCTCCTTCCGGACTTCATTCATCCTCCGTGAGCTCAGAGCTTTCCTCTGCTTGCTGGTCCCGAAGGCCTCGATACACAGATCCACCTGCACAAAAGGGGTTGAGAGATTACAGCGCCACTCCCCAGGAGGCTATTCACCACGGGATCTCTTGTGGGGAAGTTTTGTCTTGTAGGAAAAGTCAAGGCAGGGAACAAAAACACAAAGAGCTAATAATAGCCCTCAAGTTTCCACCCACTGAAGTCAACAGAATCAAGTGAAGATAATTAGGGAGTAAATTGTTCCGAGGCAGTCGTCAAACATCTTTCTGGGAAATCAAACACAACACATCCACTATCTTTATAGCTGGATTACCTGATACAGAAAACAGCGATTGCTCTTTGGTGAACAACAATGTAAAACCAGCCCGCACCAGAAGAGTTTACTTCACTAAAAACAAACGAGGGAAGAGATTATTGGTTTATGAGCCAAGAATATCTAGTGAAGCTGACTTCCATTTCAACTTTAGGGCCAAGGGCCAGACTGAGATTCTAGCTCAGTGGGAAGCTGGGTCAATTGGCTGAGCAAACGCTGTTAAACAAAGAACTTCCCAGAAACCAAAATTGCTTGTGGAACTAGTAGCTTTTTAACCGGATCATACTATCCTATTGCAAAGGTAGGAAGGAGGGCTCTTTGCTCTCCCAGTCCACAAGATCCTGGTTTACATACACACCCGCACACAAAATCAGGGCAGATATTACCACCATGCACTAGAACCAAAATCATGCTTCAAACATAGCATCTCTTGTAACATCTCCCCACACCTGCCCTTCTATGGTTTGTAACTGCCAGGATAGGTAACTGCTATGGATGGACAATCCCCACATCCGATGAAGTAAATGCTAACTCATGACAGGTTATGATGCAATAAACTTTGCTAAGGCGTCACTCTTTAATCAAGGATCGTCCCGTGCAGGATAAAGAACCAAGAAAAATAAAAATCTCTACAGCCATCGTCACATACGTTTTATGTTTTTCATTGCTTGTTCCCAAAAATGATAAGGTGCAAATAATTTAGAATTCAGTTTCACAAAAATGCAGCACAAGTCTAATTTAGCACAGAAAGCCAGTGTGCAGTGTTCCCTCTAAGCTGAGTTAGTGTGAGTTAGACCACAGTTTTTTAGCCTCCAGCTCACAGATTTTTGTCTTCGCTCAGGAAGGATGGCTCCAGAGCAAACTAATTTATGCAGCAGCTAAATCGCCTGCTCACAACTTGAATGCCAGGAGCTCACAAAGTAGAATTCTTGCTCACAAGACTCCACAGCTTAGAGGGAGCATTGCCAGTGTGGTGTCCTGGTTAAGGGTGCTGGACTATCCAGGTCAGGGCTAAGAAGCCAGAACCACAAGCAAATGGCAAAGGGACAACAAGCCAGGAAGAATCATTCTGCAGTACCAGGACTAGCTGCCAAGAAGCTGCTCCAGCATGGCAGGGCCAGACTGGGACATTATATAACTAGTAAAGGGCTTCTCTCTGCCTTATCAGGTTCTGGAAGAGCATGGCTCAGTGGCAGAGCATTTGCTTTGCACGCAGAAGGTCCCAGGTTCAATCCCCTACATGTCCAGTTAAAAGGATCAGGGAGTAGGAGATGGGAAAGACTTGAGACCTGAGACCATACGGCCCCATGATGTAACTTTATACTGAATCAGATTGTTGAGTTATCCAGTCCAAGGCTTTTTAGTCTGACCAGCAGCAGTTCTCTGAGATTTCAGACGGAGGCCCTTCCCAGCCCTTTCAGTTACACAGTGAACCTGAGACATTCTTCGTGCAAAATACGTGCTTTACCACTAGCTTTGGGACCGCCTGCGTCCTCCCCTCCAATCAGATTCCCCTAGCTTTGGGACCCCTGGACCCACTGATTTCAGCATAGATCCTTTGACCTCATCAGACTAACTAGGATTATTTTTTGAAGGACCCCATTCTGTTACCCAGCTTTGGGTTCTGCTGGATTGCAGCCTTGATCAGTACAGAAAGGCTGAACTTTGGTTGACGTGACAGGACTCTTTTTAGTTACCGGAAAAGACTATAGGAAAGAATAACTTCAGCAACGTTAAGTTAAAACCGTACAGAACAGTGTGTGTGTGTGGGGGGGAGCATCATCAAGTTGCAGCCAACTTATGGAGACCCTACAGTGTTTTCAAGGCTTGCCTTTGCATAGCAGCCCTGGACTTCCTTGGTGGTCTCCCATCCAAATACTAATTAGGACTGACCCTGCTTAGCTTCTGAGATCTGATGAGATTGGGCTTGCCTGGGTGATCCAGATCAGGGCATGCAGAACAATAGCCCTTGGTACAGGCTTCCCAAGAACTTACCGTAACTCAGCGGGGGACGCATACTTCTTGGCAGGACCATTTGGGGGGGTGGATGGGGACATGGCGCACAATGCTGTCGCCAGGAAGTGACGCCAGGCAATGC
Source organism: Gekko gecko (assembly GCA_029375565.1). Lineage (NCBI taxonomy): Eukaryota > Metazoa > Chordata > Lepidosauria > Squamata > Gekkonidae > Gekko > Gekko gecko. The sequence continues at coordinate 152,461,434 of JAPDNY010000007.1, forward strand.
TCTAGCAATGGGGCTGGCGATGGCATCATGTGGCGTGGGTGTTCAAAGGAAGAATGTTCCAGCCGGGGACTATGTGTCCCCTACCAAATTACGGTAAGTACTTAGCAACCCTACCTTGGTAATTGGGAAAAAATAGTGCCAAATCTCCATTGCAACAAGGTGTGGAGCTCTACTAGACATTTACAGTGTAAACCATTGCCTAAGAAGAGTCCTAAACAGACTCATTAAATTCATTAAAACATAATGGTTGGTTTACAAGTTGTACCTTCTCTCTGTAGGTTTTGTTCAAATATTCAGACAGGTCTTCATCTCCTGCATCATCTGTTAAAAAGAGGAAACAAAAAAGTTCTATAGCAAGAAGGACACTCAATCATGATTGCACAAAAGGGAGCTATAAGCATAGAAAGAGCAAATATCACAGCTGTTAGTTTTTTGCTTTCCTCTGGGCACAGAGCAGGGGGTCACTGGGGAAATGAGGGGGGTGGGTGGGAGGTAGTTGTGAATTTCCTGCTGTGCAGGGGGTTGGACTAGATGACTCCTGAGGTCCCTTCCAGCTCTGTATTCTATGCCTGTGCAGAGTATAAAGCCTGGCTCTCAGTAAATTTCTCTTTAAGATCCTATTGATGCAAAACCTCTCTCGCTCACCTGAAACCAATGGCTGCATGCGGAATAACTCTGCATTGTAGACTTCCATTTCTCCAGAGTCCTTGTCAAGCACCCCGACAAAGTATCTAAGGGAACAGATAACACCCTTTTTAATTTCCAACGAGTTTTTTTAATAGCTGGCTAAACTGCTTGTAGTTAGTCCCATAAATGCTTTCCCCACTTACTAGTTACCTTTCCTTTTTTAAAATCAGTTTTATTAGAATTGACATGTCTTCGTGTTATTTCTATTTTTTTTTTTAATAAGTATTAAAAACAGCAAGCCGCCTTTCTAGGACAAAGGCCAGGCTAAAAACCTTAGAAATAAATGAATGACAACTGGCATGCTATAAACAATAGCAGCAGCAACAAAAACTATTGGACAGATATATGCAGGGTGCCTGTCTGGGGATGTAGCCATACACTAAACCAGGGGTTCCCAATATGGTGTTTGCTGGCACCTTTACTGGCGCCCGTCAAGTGCTTTTAGGAGATGGGCTGGGCTAGGTGGGGGATTTATGTGCACCTTAAAGGGCATCCTAGGGCCCTGACCTGGGTAGCCCAGGCAAGCCCGATCTTGTCAGATCTCGGAAGCAAAGCAGGGCCGACTCTGGCAAGCACTTGGATGGGAGAACTCCAAGGAACACCAGCAGTTGGGAGGCGGGGGCAGGCTTTACTCAGCCACCTCACTGCATATCCTCCAGGCCCCCAGTAGGGGTCAGTCACCAGAGGTCAACACGACTTCCAGGTGCATGCACGTACACACGAAATATCGCAAAACAAACAAACAAACAAACCCCAAAAGTGGCATCCTACGAAACAGAGTTTCTGCTGTTGAAATGTTGAAGAGGTATTATAGCCTCACTCCCTGACATTTTGTGGTTGGCTCCACCCCCTGCGGCAGCCACTTTGTGACTGCACCCACCACCCTGTGTCAGAGTTCCAAAGGTGCCCAGAGCTTGTGGACCCCTGCACTGAATGTTCATATTAACCTATATATCTTCAGTGCAGGCTACCCCTACTTCTTTCTGCTCTATGTCAAAGTGTTTTCATGAGGCTGATGGCTTTCCATTCCAAGTGGGTAAACGTGGTGCCTTCTACAAAGATTGTTTCAGAGGCTGGCTGTGCTGGCTGGCTACAGTAGAACATCCTAGAATCGAGCCCAGTAGCACCTTAGAGACCAAGAAGATACCTGGTATCTGATGACGGGGGAAGCTTTGACTCTAGGAAGCTCAGGCACCCAAAATCTTCTTGGTCTCTAAGGAGCTACTGGACTCAATTCTAACAGTTCTAATGCAGACCAACACCACTCCCCTCTGAAACTATGTTAAAGTGTGGAAGCAAATTCCAAACGGCTATCCCACGCCAAAGCTTACTTGAACATTTAATGAAAATTAGAAGTGCTGGCAGTCTGAAGAAAGAGAAATGACGTTTATTCGTTTGTGTGTGTGCAGTTTAGACACCGACCTACCGGCATAGAGTGTTGGATTTCAGGGCTCCTGATCCAAAATTATTTCCTACATATGAAAGTCTGTCGGTCTCTGCATTCTAAAGAAAGAAGACAAAAGAAAAGGAAAGCTGAGGTATGGATCCTGGCGGCCCAGGCAGAAGCAGGGTATTACAGTGGCTTCAATCCTCTCCAGTAAGCACAGGGATTCGCCCTCCTTAGAACAGGCAATCCATAGCTTCGAGCCCATAAAGGACACTGTAAAGGAAATGTGCTGTTGCCTGACCAGCTAGACACTGTGATTTTCCTGTCCTTCAAAACAGAAGAAGTAGGCTTTTATACTCCGCTTTCCTCTACCTTAAGGAAGCTCAAAGTAGCTTAAAATCATCTTCCCTTCCTCTCCTCAGAACAGGCACCTTGTGAGACAGGTGGGGCTGAGAGTGTTCTGAGAGAACAGTGACTGGCTCAAGGTCACCCAGCAGACTTCATGTGGAGGAGTGGGGAATCGAACCCGGTTCTCCAGATTAGAGTCTGCTGCTCTTAACTATTATACCACGCTGGCAGTTATTGAAAGAACATAGCAGATCTCCTCAGAACCTTCCCTCAGATCTACCTGACAAGGCTTAGTCCCAGGAAAGTGTTCATCTAGCCAGCAGAAGTTTTTTACCTATTTATTTTTACTTCATTTATATTCTGCCTTTGTCCCCAAAGTGGCTTATATCCTCCTCTCCTCCATTTTATCCTCACAAGAAGTCCATTATGGTAGGTCAGGCTGAGTGCATGCAGCTGGGTCCAGGTCATAGAGCAAGGTGCCATGGCAGAGTGGGGATTCGAATGTAGCTCTCCCAGATCCTAGTTCAGCACAGGGTTGTCAAATTCTCTTCTTCTGCCGGCAGGCGGTGGGAGGGAGCTTCCTGGGAGTGGGGAGGGCAGGGCGATGCCACTGTGCACAAAGCCCCTAGCATGAGGACGTCATATGGAAGTGATGTCATCATGCTGGGGACGTCATGCCTGGCCATGGCTGTTGGGGGTGGGACTTCCCCACCGGCCAGCTGGCCAGTGGCAGACTGGAGCCCGTGAAATTGGGGTATCCCCTGCTCCCACCTCAGGGCTGGCAACCCTAGTCCAGCACTCTAACCACCACAACGACTATACAACTGCACATTAAAGGGGAGGAAACGGGGGCTGCATGGCCATCCCCAAATCCCTGGTGACATTCCTTGGGGTGGGTTCTGCCTATGGGCTACTAGATCCTGACTCTTACTTCAAAATCATATATGTGCACGCACACACAATTTACTTTCTAAAAATCACAAAATGGCATCACCAACCAAAGTGTATGTTTTGTGCATACTGGAGCTATTGACTAGGCACTCGCCAGGACCCACACTGGGATGTTGCACGATCTCTGGCTTCAGGAGAAAGGGATCAGAGAGCGCCTCATCCGAGCAAGGGCCGCTTCAAGCCCACCTACGGAATTACATCTGAGACAGCCTTGCTCCTCGGTACTTCTAACATCAACACCTGGGGATGTGCAACTGTGCTTGGGACTGGATGGGTTATTAGGTGTGCTTTCATTGATCCACAGATAAACGGTGGATGAGCTAATAAGGTGAGGGGGACACAGATGAGCTCAGGGGAGTGGCCGTGGCTCACTGGCAGAGCATCTGCTTGACATGCAGAAGATCCCAGCTGCTATCTCTAGCCCCTCCAGCTAAAAAGGACAAGGCGGCAGGTGATATGAAAGACCTCTGCCTGAGATACTGGAGAACTATGGTCAGTTTGAGTAGACAATGCTGACCTTGACGGGCCCAGGGTCTGATTCAGCGTAGGGCAACTCCATGTGTTCAACTACAGCCGATTCACACTCCTTAGTGAGAGCTAAAATACTAGGAACAGAGGTAGGGAGAAGAATTAAAACTGTTATTTTAAAATGTCTTTCTGAAAGATGTCACTCTGTCTCAGCTTTAGATCAAGATGGGCAGCTGCGTTAGTCTGTCCGTAGCAGCAGAAAAGAGCAAGAGTCCGGCAGGCACCTGCAAGACTAACAAAACGTGTGGCAGGGTATGCTCACCACTCAAGAGACGCCGGCACGTGTTTCATAAACTGCGTGGTGCAGTAAGCAGGGCATTTGCCGTACCCTGGTTTCAGGGCAGGGAGAGCCAGCCCCCTGGGCAAATTAGGCAACTGCCCAGGCAGGACGCAACTACTCTTGAAGGAGATGCCTCAACTATGAAATCTCTGAGGAAATATAAGCTTGGAACCAGCATTCAATCTGTGGAAGATGCTGGCTGCTGAGGAACTTTCCCATGCTTCCCTTCCCCGAACACTCCTTCCCAACTCCTGGAACGTTTGTTTTTGCCTGGGGATGGCAGGCCCCATGCGGATCAATAGCCACACGAGCAGGGAGGCTGGAGGAGAGAAGGGGACGAAACTGCCTTTCTGCCCCTTCCATCAATGCAGATCTCTTGAGAAAGAGGTGTGACTTTTGTTTCCTTCCCCCTCCCCAATGCAGCCTCCCCAACCTACATAGCTTTAATCCACGGAGGTCTAGAAACCCCAGGATATAAACTATCGGGTGTGTGTGTGTGTGTGTGAAATAGGGGAATGTTGGAAAGAGCTGTAATCCTTGAGTCCAAGGGTTGTGTCAAGTTCTCCAGATAGTCGGTCAAACACCAGGCTTCATAAGAAGATAATATTTATTAAAGACCAGTCATAGAGCTGCATGAACCAGTTCTTTGTCAGTGATACCAGATAGTACAAAGCAGTAGCAGATATAGCCCATTCAAACTACCCCCCCCCACCTATAAGCCAATGAATACATTCCACGCGTGTGCTAAGCCATGAAAGAAAACACCTCAAACCAGTACATTCCCCATGCCAGGGTAGCATGAGACCCAAATCAGGCGTATTGATAAGAAGCAAAGCAGACACACTAAATCAGTGAGACTGGAAACTCAAAGTTACTCCCGCATTCCAGAACAGTGAAAGAAGTCTCCCCCCCTCCCCCCACCGCAATGGCAGGGTTACCTGACAGGTTGTTGGATACCACTTTTGGAAGAAATACCCAGAGAAAGAAAGTTTAGCAGCCTCTCAGCTGGCTGATAGATATCTTGCATTCTGGGGGGCAGGATCAGGGGTCTTCTGACCTCACTCACCAGAGCCTTATATAAATGTCCCGACTTAATAAAGGGAAAACAGGTTGTACAACTACTAAGACGAATACAGCAAGAAGTACCCAGTCCAAAGAGACTTAAGAAGAGGCCATGGTGAGAACTAACTTCCTTACCAAAATCCTTTTGTGCTTCTTTCTGGGGTTACTGGTATCTTGGCTCTTGTACAAGGTGAAGTTCACATCGTCACAACTCTTAAGTTTCCCATTCGTAAACTGAACTATAACAGAACAAGGAACCAAAACCAATCACAAAAAGTACAGGACAAATAGGTTCTGGCTATAACCGCGGAAACATCTTCGGACAGTGCTGGCTCTTTGGCTCAGAAATGGAGATAAGCACCCCATCCTAGAGTCGGATTTGACTGGCTTTTGAGCAAGGGAAACCTTTACCTTTATAGTCTAGTACAAAATTTGTCAGGCTTGACCCTACGGAAATGGTGATGGAAAGCACTGTCAAGCCGCAGACAACTTATGGCAACCTTGTAGTTTTCAAGGCCAGAGACAAAGAGAGGTAGTTTACTGTCGCCTGCTTCTGCATAGCAACCCTGGGCTTCCTTGGAGATCTCCCATCCAAGTACTAATCAGGGCTTACCCCACAAAGCTTCCGAGATCTATCAAGATCAAGCTGGTTTGGATCATCCAGGTCAGGGCTATGTGGGCTGAAATCAGTGCTAGGAAGGCCACTGAGTCTGCATCTGTCCATGTTTGGATGTTGCTCTAGCATCAAGATAGCAATCATCGGCAACTGGATTTCTGCTGTGTGAACATTCCAGAGCAGTTGCAAAATTATTGCCACCAGGCGACAGTAGTCCAACAGCCAATTATGAATGCAATACATTCATGGAACCTTCATCTTCCAGAGATCTGGTTCACAGTAGAAAGGGCACCTACTTGGAAAATTCACACATTCTCCAGTTCACACAAGACGCCAACACGAGCGGATTATACGCGCAGCTGGCGCGCTTCCAGTTCCCGTGATTTGCTGAGGATTACTCTCATTCCCTAATGTGATTCCAAACAGGTACCAGTAAGAACCGGAGCTGGGCTGAAGATTGCGTCCATCGCCCCACGCCCGGTAAAACATTACGCTATCCTTATGTTACAGCGATGTTCAGCAACCTGATTCTCCTGTGTGCACAAACCGATCCAGGGCGTGAAGGACTGCATTACCACGGAAGGACAACACACAAGATCCAAGCACGTGCGGATCAGGCCTCAATCTAAGTGCTGCCCGTGCCGCGGATTCTACGTACCGCCCTTCCCCAATTCAAGTTTACCGGCAACCTCATCTGCCGCTGCCAAGAATCGCTCCCGGGGCAAATGTCTTTCCGAGTCAATTACTCCGGCGGCCCTCTTCTCCCACAACATTTTTTTTTGGGGGGGGAAAGAGTGAGAGCATTTCATTGACTCAGCTGCCCAATATCATTGCCAGGTTGCCCAAACTAAAGATCCACGTGGAGCGAAGGAAAACCGGGAGATTCACCGCACGGCTGAAAGCCGCTTGCAGAACTCCGAAGACAGCCTGGAACCCCCTGGTGCAGCATCCGACCCATGCCGGCCCCAAGTTCTTACCGAGCGGGGCGCTTTGCCCCTCCTGGGGGTCCCCTCGATAACACCAGCGGGCCTTCAGTGCCATGGCCAAGCATGCAGCGAGTCCCCCGGCCCGCCTGCAAGAGACACCCGGGAAGGGGAGGAGTTTCCACGCTGCTGGATCCGGGAGCAAGGCTCTTGCGTTCAGCACTGCTCGCCTAAGCCTCTCCTGCCCCCTGCAGGCAAGAATCGGGCACTGAACAGGTGGCGTTGGGAGATCCTGACAACCCCTGCCCAGGAAAGTAGGGGAGACACTCCTGGCATTGGTGGGGCATTCCTGAACTTGGCTTGTACACCCAAAGTGTGCCATGGAGCCTGCTAGGTGACCTGCTTGGGCTACTGTGTCTCAGCTTCTCACCTACCTCACAGGGTTGCTGTGTGGCTAAAATAAGAAAGAAGTCTGGGTATGCCTTCCTGAGCACCTTGGTGTGTGTTTTTTTTTAAAGTACTAGATGGATTGTCCAGCTCATGGTGTTTCTTTTGTACGTTTCACTGGAGCAACAAGTGTTCTGAAGCTTAGAGTTGCCACCCTCCAGGTGGTGGCTGGAGATCTCCCAGAATTACAGCTGTTCACCAGCCAATGGATATCAGTTCCCCTGGGGAAAATGGCTGCTTTGGAGGGTGGACTGCTTTGGGGGCTGGTGGGGATGAAAACTGTGTAATACATGTGTCTATGTATTTTCAAACATCTAGGGTTTTTTTAATCTCACATGGTACTCAAGACCAACCATAAAACAACTACAACACCTATAAAGTACTGGGTTTCGGGCCTCATGACTCGGACGACGACATAAGAGAAGACGCGTTTATTCGTACTTCACACAAGACAAGAACAAACAGTAACGGCCGGAGGCCAACTATATACAGTTAGGGGGGGACGGCCCCATATTCCTATTGGCGGGTTTGAATCGCCCGCCAATGCTGCCATTGGTTCTCTACTGGCGAGCTCAGGAACCTAGTCCCTATTGTTCTCAGAGAGCGAAGCTTGGCTGTATTTTGCCAGCTCTGCCTTCTGATCCCAGGACACAACAACACCAATAAAATATACAATAAAGAAGTGGGGGGCAGAGTCAGCACGATTGCCATTCCCTTCACCACGAAAAGCTCTTGGGAAAGAGGTCCATAACTAGAAGTCTCCAATGGAGGCTGAATGTGAAGCAAGGTGAACTCTGCTTTCTAATGTGAGCTGGAGGTTGTGGGAATACAGTGACAAGAGAAATGCTTTTTGCACATGCTTTGAAGCACTTTAAAAAAATGAAAATCAATCTGTCCTCTGTTTAAAGCACATGATGCCTCCCAATGGCATTTCCAAAAATATTTTAAGAATTCCAGAGGAGGATCAGTATTACAATGCAGTCTTCTAAGCAGAGTTACACCATTCTGAGCTTCAGGTGGGTAGCCGTGTTGATCTGAAGCAGCAGAACAAAGTTTGAGTCCAGCGGCACCTTTAAGACCAGCAAAGTTTTATTCTGGATAGAAGCTTTTGTGCACCATGCACACTTCTTCAGAAGAAGCGTGCATGCAAATGAAACCTTGTACCCAGAATAAAACTGGTCTTAATGGTGCCAGTAGACTAACCTTTGTTCTACCCTTTTGAGTTTGTTGACTTTCAATGGACTAGTTCGGCCCTTTGAAAGGTAAATCTGCATATGCCTGCGCCAATGTTCCCTCAAAGCTGAGTTAATGTGAGCTAGCTCACTGTTTTTTAGCCTCCAGCTCACAGATCTTTGTCTTAGCTCAGGAAGGATGGCTCCAGAACAAACTAATTTATGCAGCAGCCAAATCACTTGCTCACAACTTTAATGCCAGTAGCTCACAAAGTAGAATTTTTGTTCAAAAGGTTCCATAGCTTAGAGGGAACATTGGACTGCGCTATTATAGAAACTACAAACAAAGAATCTTGTGGCATCCTAAAGGCTAAGGCAAGACTTGCTGGAAAAGACAATAATGTTAGGAGAAGTCGATGGCAGTAGGAAAAGAGGAACACACAGCCTGAGATGGATTGACTCTCTAAAAGAAGCCACGGCTCTCAGTATGCAAGGCCTGAGCAAGGCTTGAGCAGGTCTGAGGAAGTGTGCATGCACATGAAAGCTCACACCTTGAACAAAACTTTGTTCATCATAAAGGTGCCACTGGACTCAAACTTTGTTCTTGAGCAAGGCTGTTAATGATAGAACTTTTGGGAGGTCATTAATTCATAAAGGTAAAGGTTTCCCCTGCTCATCTCCGTTTCCAAGCCGAAAAGCCAGTGCTGTCCGAAGATGTTTCCATGGCCATGTGGCCAGCATGACTAAATGACGAGGCGCATGGAACTGTTACCTTCCCACCGAAGCGGTACCTATTTATCTACTTACAATTTTTTGCTTTCAAACTGCTAGGCTGGCAGGAGCTGGGGCCAAAGACGGGAGCTCACTCTATCACACGGCACTCGGGTATCGAATTGCCGAACCACCACCCTAAGTCAAAAGTGACTTGGCAGCAGGTAACATACAAAGGCTAACACATTTCAGTTCTAGTATAAATGGTGTGACACATGAGGTGGAACCAGCTTCACCTGGTATCAGTGAACCTGGCTCTAGGCCATGAGCTAAAATACACGAAATTCTGAAGTCATAGCACGCAAAGAAGAATCTGTGCTGGCTTTAGTCCAGCAACTTCTGCACACAAAAGGCAGTTCCTTCTCAGCTGGCCAGTCAACATATCTAGGTCAAAAGCTAATCCAAACAGGCAGCCAGAATTTATAAGTAATCTCTGTATGTTTCACAGGACTAGTAGTGAAGTAAACAAGCTTGAAGGGTAATTGAAAAGGTTGCATACAAGGTAGCCCTAAAGTTAGCCTTTTACGCCCATTAAGTTCAGTGGCTTTAGAAGGGTTTAACTCTCTTTAGGACTGTAGTGTTTTGCATTGTATCACTGCATCTGAAGGGAGTGGGCATTAGTCCGGGAACACTCATGCTGGAATAACATTTTATTTCTCTTTACAGTGCCACAAGACTCTTGTTGTATGTAATCAACTTGTATGGCTATTATCTGCATAATTTCTACTATGCTATGGTTATTCAGCTACCTCTAGTTCTAAGCTATTGCTGATTAGATAGTTTCAGAGGGCAGCTGTGTTGGTCTGCAGTAGAACAGCTAGACTGGCGACCAGTAGCACCCTAGAGACCAACAAGATTTTCAGGGTCTAAGCTTTCGAGCTCCCCCATGCTTTGACACCAGAAAGCTTATCCCCTGAATATCTTCTCGGTCTCTAAGGAGCTACAGGACTCAAACCATCTAACTGCTTATCAAATGAAGATAGATTCAGGTGGGGGTAGCCGTGTTGGTCTCAAGCGGCAGAACAATGTGTGAGTCCAGCGGCACCTTTAAGACCAACCGAGTTTATTCAAGGTATGAGCTTTCGTGTGCACGTGCACAAAAAAAGCTTACACCTTAAATAAAACTTTGTTGCCCTTTAAGGGGCTACTGGACTCAAAACATTGTTCCGCTTATCAAATGTTTCTTCAAGCTGATTTTATCTATTAAACATAAATATTACCTTGACCCCAACCCTTAAAAAAAGCCGAACTTCGCACACTGTGTTCGTTTTGGGTTTTCGAATTTTTAAGCCGACTCAAGTTCCAAGAAATGCAGACATGTTTTACGCAGCCTGGACGGTCTTCGATCATGAGAGGCGCTATCGGCGCCTTTCCTTCCCCTGAAATCTTTCTCGTTGGTCTTAGGAAACCTGTCCAATCAATGAGCAGTTTAATATGTTGTCGAAGGCCGGAAAATCTACAGCAACTAGTGAGCGGTTTGTTGTGTAATCCCACCCTCTTCCCTGCATGTAGCCAATACCTTTCTATTAGGTCCCGAGGCATAGAAATATCTGACTAGAGGAGAATTCTGGCTTTCAAGAGGACTCAGGGAGCAGTGGACTGGCTGCCAGTCAAATGGCGTCATTTCCGCCTGCCGGCTCTGAGGGCGCTAGAGGGCCGCGCGGCTTGGCGAAGATTGAGCCCGCCCCCTAAAGGAGCGGAAGAAAGGGCAAACGGACGCTACCGGAGCCGAGGACAACGGCTGCCCCTCCCTCCCGGTGACACGGGCGAGCGGGACGGGAGGGGGGAGAAAAAAAACCCTATAATCTTCCCCAAACCCCCATAGCGCAGGTGAGGCACGGGCGCCGTAAACACGAGACCGAACAGGGGGACGCGCGTTGGGTGCGCGCGCAGCGTGGTGATTGGATAATAATATTCGAGTGTCCGTTGGGAGCGCGCGGGTAAGGGGGCGTGGCAGGTGGTGCTGGGCGCGCTGCTTTGTGATTGGCTGTGTGGCGCGAGATGGGGACGGTGGGGGGGGGGGTTGAGGTGATGCTGTTTAGATGACCGGGTTTGTGTGTGTGGGAGGGGTGGATTGTTCTCCGTGAACGCGAGAGCGTGCGCCTGCCCACTCCGACTGAGCGGCGGGTAGGTTAAAAGGGCGAGTGCGGTCGCGCGCGCACCTCGACAGTAGCGAGAAAAGACGTTCCAAGCGTGCGCGCGCCGGTAGCTGGCGGAGGTGTCGGCTGACTTGCTTGTCTCTCCCTCTAGCTCCTGGGGCTGGACGGGGGGAGGGGGAGTTGGGTTGCTCCTTGCAACTGCGCATGCCCCATGGTGGTCCGAGGGGCGTTGTGGTTCTGTGACAAACGCCTGACTGGACTGTTAACGAAGGAAGAGAGCGAGCGGGTGCTCCTGCCACGCCCACTTGGCTCCCGGCGAGGGCGGGGCATGGATTGGTGAGTGGGGGGGGGAGATCTCCTAAGGGGGCAAAGTTGAGAGGTTGGGGGGGGTGCGCTTTATTGGAAGGCTGAACAACACAAGCTGGGGAGGGAAAGGAACGGAGGGGAGGGGGGTCTGGGCTTCTTGCCTTAACACAGCAATTTAACTTTCTCTTCTTTTTAGTTTACTTTTATTTATAAGCCGTTTTACTTAAGGCCCCCGAGTCAAAGTACAATTAAACCACTTCAGCCCTGTAAATACGGTATAGTGAATGTTTGTGCGATTTGCATGCACATGAATGTTCTTTGTGCAGCTGTTGAGTGATCCTATATTCTTCCTCTGCCTTAGCTAAGCGTGTGTTTTTAAAACCCCACAGGTATCCAAGTTCTGGTTCTTCGTTTTTATTTTGAAAGTGGACATATGTTGGTCAATGTTCCCTCTGAGCTGTCGAGTTTTGTGAGCAAAAATCTACTTTGTGAGCTACTGGCATTAAAGTTATGAGCGAACAATATGGCTACTGCATAAATTAGTTTGCTCTGGAGCCATCCTTCCTGAGCTAAGACAACAGTGTGCAAGCCAGAGGCTAAAAAACTGTGAGTTAGCTCACACTAACTCAGCTTAGAGGGAACACTGATGTTGGCTCAGTCTTACCAGCAGCTGTGCATGTGTATATACAGGGTGTATGTGTGTTCACAATAACATGTACAGGGCTTTTGTGCATATTAAAGGGAAACGCAGAAACCTTGTTCATGGTTGCTTTTGTTAATTATTACACAGTTAATTCCCAGTTTGGCCTGCTTTTTTCACTCTGGCTGCCCTTTATCACCTCTCAAGACAGGGATGTGCTAAAATGGCCCTGTTGAAAGCATTGGAGTGGTCATTGTGACTAGACCTAGTGGGAGCCAAATGGTGGACAGTTCACCAGGCCATTCGTGGTTCTCTCTTCAGGACAGTCCCTCATTTAGAATGTAGGAACGGCCTTGTCCAGTGGTGATTGTTTTAGTGGTGTAATTAGTAAATGTTAAGATGTAACAGGAGGGCCTGGCGTAATCTGGTCCATGGGGTCGCGAAGAGTCGGACTCGACTGTGCGACTGAACAACAACAAGATGTTATATCACTATCTGGATTGGTTTTAAATTATTATAATATATACTGATTGCATTTTAAGTGTTTCTTACAATGGCTGTAAATTGCCCAGAACCTGCTTGCAGGGTGGGCAATTAATAAATTTAATGATGTAAATAAAAAGTTTAAGGCGAGTACATTTTAGAGCAGGCTACATGAAGGACTTTTGTTGTTTGTCGTTGTTGCTTCCCAACCAACCTCTGGCATCTCCCCTGGCTCTGCTCCTGAGCTGAAAAGTTTTATCCCAAGTTTGCATCCTAACCCTGCTGGGACAGAATGAAAAGTGGAACAGAGTGTTCTTGAAAAATAGCATAAGTATTTCTCAGTAGTTATTATCAGATGCCTACAGGACAGAGTGAGAATTAGAAATATCTCAGGTTTGTTATTTATATAACAAGAAACGGGGGAATGTATTTGTGTGTTCATGAGGGACTAATTTTGGATGTTGCTGGGGTATTTTCCTCCTCTCTAGTACTTGAGAAATATTATCTTGTATGTCAGGGGGGGAGGAATCTTGCAGTAGTTGAGGCGAACTGCATTCAAGCATTGCTGTGGTTTCTTTCCTTCAGCTCCTTGCATCTGCAAGGGATAGAACTGGCCTGTTAAATAGGCAGAGGTGGTCTTGTGTGAAAATGGCCTCAAGACCAGTCCTGACACTCCTGCTTGACTTGGGGTCTTTGCTCTTATGGCTTTCAATGAGCAGTAGCTTACCGCTGTGTTAAATTCAGCTCTAAAGTCCTGTGTGGCCATTTCAGTTGGCCTTGAACAATGTTATTCCTTTCTGCTTCGTCCCCAAGCTGAGAACAAGACTAGTAGCCCTCCTACGTTCTCTTTCATTGAGCAAGCAAGGATACATGATGCTCCTGTTGAAGAGAACACTCTACCTTCCCCCCATGAGAACAGAACTAGTTATGCTCCATTCCAGAACTATGTAGCCCCTCTCTTTTACTACTACTTATCTGTTCATCAGTAAAGGGAAAATGGAATAGAGTATAAGTGATCTTTTAAAGCAGCAGTTACTGGAATTAACTTGGATGTTTGCATTCATATGCTGCAGTGCCGTCAAACAGCAGTGCTAGGAGCAATGACAAGTGTGAGAATCTCTGATGCAGCCACTTATGGAACTGTAATATGTTCCTTGAAGCAAACAGGTGACGGAAAGGCTACTACTTTTGAATCAGCTTGTACAAAGAAGAGTTAAAGTCTAGAGTTCCTAAATGAGTAGCTTATGATATTGGGTGTGACCCTAGTGTTAAATTGTACTGGGTTAGAGCAGGAGGTACCCAGTTTAAACAAGCAACATTAAATGTGTGATATGCAGTCTGCAAGAGCGTGATTGATCTCTAAAAACTTGCTGCCACTAGTTATAGAACATGATAATTACAAATAGTGTAGATGGCTTTTTTGTTGTTGTTGTTCATTCACACAGTTGAGTCCGACTCTTTGCAACCCCATGGACCAGATCACGCCAGGCCCTCCTGTCTTCCACTGTCCTCTGAAGTTTGCTCAATTTCATGTTCGTTGCATCGATGACACTGTCTAACCATCTCATCCTTTGCTGTCCCCTTCTTCTTTGACCTTCAATGTTTCCCAACTTCAGTGAGTGCTCCCTTCTCATTTGGTGGCCAAAGTATTTGAGTTTCAACTTCAGGATCTGGCCTTCCAGGGAACAGTCCGGGTTGATTTCTTTTAGGATTGAATGATTTGATCTCCTTGCAGCCCAAGGGACTCTCAAGAGTCTTCTCCAGCACCATAGTTCAAAAGAATCTATTCTTCGGCGCTCGGCCTTCCTTATAGTCCAACTCTTGGAACCATACATTACTACGGGGAATACCATTGCTTTGACCATGCAGACTTTTGTTAGCAGGGTGATGTCTCTGCTTTTTATCATGCTGTTTAGGTTTGCCATTGCTTTCCTCCCAAGGAGCAGGCGTCTTTTAATTTCATGGCTGCAGTCACCATCTGCAGTGATCTGGGATTCCAGGAACGTGAAGTCTGTCACTACTTCTATGACTTCCCCTTCTATTTTCCAAGGAGTGATGGGGCCAGATGCCATGATCTTAGTTTTTTTGATGTTGAGCTTCAAGCCCACTTTTGCACTCTCCTCTTTGACCATGAGCAAGAGGCTCTTTAGGTCCTCTTCACTTTCTGCCATCAGAGTGGTATCGTCTGCATATCTGAGGTTATTGATCTTTTCCCCGGCAATCTTAACTCCAGCTTGTGATTCATCCAGGCCAGCATTTCGCATGATGTACATGATGTAGATGGCTTAAGCATAGCTAATTCAGATGGCACTAGAAAAACCTGTTCACAGTAGCAATATTGTTTAGAATATTAACCGAGCTGCTTAGAACAGTCAGTCTCTTGGTAAGGGTGTTGCAGAGTATTATATCTTGACAGCAAGAGGTGATTAAGTAGAACTTATTGTGCTCATCTATTACTGTTTATCTTTAAAGAGGTGCTGAACTCAAATAGGTTGGAGAACCAGATTTCCTTCCCAGCAGATGATCAGAAACCGTATCTACATTTTCCCTTCAAAACAGTGTCAGTTCCCTATGCACCAAACAGTTAATTCCACCTCAGACACCAGAATTGGCTAGAGAGAGAGTGCTTCATGCAGCTTTGAGAAATTGCCCGTTAAATGTTTACAGTATGTTATGATAAATTGATAGGCTTTATTTATATAGTCTCCCTTAAATTCTGCCACAGCTATATGCAATAATTTTCTGTGGCATGCAATGAGCACTCTAATGCAAAAGCAGTATATCAGGTTAAAGTTAAATAATAAATACCCAAAGCTGGAAGGAGAACTAAAATGTGAGAATTTTTTTTTAAGTATGGATAAGGTGCATGATTACTGATTATTTAACTGTGCTAAATCTATTGTAGGTCATTATTAGCATTCAATTTGCTGTCTTACACTCTACAGCTATTCAGAAAGTACTTTCCTGTGTTATCTTGCTAAGAAACTATCATTGGTCAAGCATCTTAATGGTGTTTTTGGCAGATTTCCAGGTTTTAGTTGTTGGACAAATATTAAGTGTGTCTAAAATGGGTGGTGGTGGAAGTAATGGGGTTCAAATAACAAGCTGCAGCAACATTAGGTTGACAAGCAAAAAGGACACAAATTGCATTAAACTGTGGTCTAATAATATTAGCTATGACCAGAAGTGTCATCTTATACCAGAAAAATGACAACATAATCATACCTCCCTCTAAATTAAAAAGTCTACTGTTGCTAGGTAGGGTGCTATTTAATGTTCCTGTACAATTGTCTCAACTGTCAGTCTATTTATTTGACCTCTGCTCATGAGTCATATAATAGTAACAGGTGGCCCTCCCATGCAAATAAAAAAAATGTAGGGGGGGTACCCAAGACAGGTTTATGTTCCTATCTAATCCCCAGGTCTGCAGAAAAACACAGAAAGCTGTATAAAGGGGGTTGAATCCCCCCACTGCAAAATAACTGACAAGGTCTCAGAATATACAGATATGGGGGTGAGACCATTAAAGGGGGGGTCAAGCAAGGCAAGAGGAAAACATAAGTGGGATGTTGAAAAGGGGGAGGAAAATGTGGCTTAGGCAGAGAAGAAGGAAAGAAGCAGAGTGGGGATGGGTTTACCTGTGAGTCCCCCCTTTGTGCACATGTATACTTCTGTTTTATTTTTCTCTTTTAAAGGCCTTGTAGAGCTTGAAAGAAGTCCATAACTGATCTGATTCGTAAAATGTTATGTATGGTGTGTGTGCATCTGATTTATCTGCTTCCATCTCATTGCCCTCCCACCCCCGCCCCTCCAGCCAACCTTGGTGTATGTTTACTTCCTTTCTGTTTAAATGGCATTTTAGAATTTGGCAAGAGATGTGCCATCACCAACTGCTCTCTTAAAAAAGCTTAGCTGCCCCTTTTAAATAGGGATATGTAAATTCTTATCCAAGAGATGGATGATTGCTTCTGTTCTCTCTAGAATGATGCTCAGAATGATGAGTTAGAAAAAGGGTGTGTTCTAAGACTAGGCTTGTCACCCTCATTCCTTTGGGATGAAGTAATTCCAATCTCCTGGTACTTACTCTTCTAAAACTAATAATGTTCCAAGAAACCTAAGCAAACAATATTTTGAGCTCTCTCAAGCATTAATCCAAACATCGTATTTTGTTGGTAAAAAGATTCAAAGACCTCACTAACTAGCAGTTCAAAAAATAAGTGTTAAGTTATTGTACTTTGAGGCATTAGGAGTACTTTACTCAGCTGTTAAGGCGATCTCGCCCTCTTCCCTCCCTCACATGCAGGATTTTCCTTTCTGTTTTTATTCTTATTCTTACTGCGCAGTCCCATTATCTATTTTCTTCCTATTTGTTGCTTTATTTGATAGACAGATGGACAGATGCTGGCCCAGCCCAGGGAACTGAGGGAAGAGATAAAAT
Source organism: Gekko gecko (assembly GCA_029375565.1). NCBI lineage: Eukaryota > Metazoa > Chordata > Lepidosauria > Squamata > Gekkonidae > Gekko > Gekko gecko. The sequence goes on from JAPDNY010000007.1 coordinate 152,478,572, forward strand.
CACCTTCTTATACTCTGCTTTTGAAATGGCACATGAGAGACTTTTCAAAGTTCAAAGTAAACAAAATATTTTACTTAACTTGGAGGAGAAAAGGTCAGGTGTAATCAGGTGTAGGATGTATGAAGTGAACAGATAGTAAAACTGAGATAACTTTGTATTCACTCAAACACTAGATAATTTGTTGCCAACAGTGTTTCTGCTATTCAGCGTCTTTAAAATTTTTAGGAGAGAGGCTTTCTTTTCAGTTTCTTAAACAATCAAGCATAAGTTTCTGAGTTTCACCAACACGTAAAGTTAAAAGGCAGGAACATACGACCAAGTTCCCAAAATCCTTCTTGATACAAAACCAGGGATCACTCCTTTTTTTAAGAGCTGTTTCCCTTTTTTGACTGTACAGGGATCACTTTTCTTTATGAGGCTAGTTCCCTTTTGTGGTTGAATGAGAATCCTCCTTGATCTACTCACTCTCTTAGCCTCCTTCTTCAACTGTCTCTACTCCAACTGTCAGTTTCCAACTGTAATTCCTTAACTGACTCAACAAAATTTCATTCAAACAGCCATTTTGGTGTACTGGTTAAGTGTGCAGACTCCAATCTGGGAGAACCAGGTTTGATTCCCCACTCCTCCACTTGCAGCTGCTGGATGATCTTGGGCAAGCCATAGTTATGTCACAGCTGTCCTTGAAAGGGCATTTCTCTCAGTGCTCTCTCAGCCCCACCTACCTCACAGGGTGTCTGTTGTGGGGAGGGGAAGGGTGGGGTATAAGTCCAATCTCCTCCCCCTCCCCCTCTTCTTCTTCTCACTCAAAGGTTCTCAGACTCTGTTAGGCATTAACTCTTGACAGTCTGTCACAGCTGTCCTTTAAAGTCTTTCAGCAATTGGCATATTAACATCAATGTCCCCTGGGTCAGAGATTTCCTTGAATGTCTGATTTTTAACAGGAAGAGCCTTCCTTTTATTATTTCCTGAGATGTGATTGCATCTCCATTTTCTCAGTGTGTTTGGGTGGCTAACAATGTTCCCTCTAATTTATTTTTCTCAATTGAGCGGAAGCAGTTCACATCCTGAGTAGAATATAACTGCTGTAATCTTAAAGTGGGGAATGGGCCAGTGCAAGACCCTGTGTGGCTCCAGACTGCTGCTGAGCAGGGCTTCCTGTGTTAATGAATGGTCGCTCACATGCACAGCTTAGAGGGAACACTGGCTGGCTAGTTTAGTTCATTAGTTATTGAAATGTAACCCAAACACATTATTCATCCCACCTGCTGTTTGTGTACACTCCCCTCCCCCCTGAGTTTGTGTGGAAACCTGAGGGTTTTTTCAGACTTCCAAAAGTAATCACTAAACTTGTAGAACAAAGTTTATGTCCAGTAGCACCTTTCAGACCATCATAATTTTATTCAAGGGTGTAAGCTTTCAAGTGCACATGCACTTCTTCAGATACAACGAATTTCATTGTATCTGAAGAAGTGTGCATGGATATGTAAGCTTATACCCAGAATTAAACTTTGCTGGCCTTCAAGGTGCCACCGGACTCAGACTTTGTTCTGCTGCTGCAGACCAACATGCCCCCCCCCCGAACCATTAATTTGAAATTATTTTTGACAGAGGTATCGTTATAGCTGAGGAAACTTTCAAAAAAATTACATGTGCATGCTTGTCTGTTACTTGCAACCAAAATTGCATAGTGACATTATTACTCTGAATTATATCTTTAAATGATCAAACTTTTTTGCTTACTTTAGGGAATTTTTTTGACGCAGTTGAAATGTATATGGGGGTGGGGTGTGTGTGTGTAATGGAAACCGTGGAGTAGTATAACTTGGGAAGCTGAACACTCTTGTTCTCTGTTCTTAGACTTGGAAGGTTCTCTTTAGAAGCATGAGAAGGTGCAAATATCTTAAAAGGTTGACTTCGTTTCACATTGATGGCTTTGTTCTCACTTCTAGCAGCCAGGAAAATATTTCTTTTTGGCATTGGAGATTTCAGTTTTAAATGAGAACACTTCAAATAAGCACATTCATGTTATGAGTAATAGATGTAATCTGGATAGAAGTTGATGGCTGAAATCTCATCACTTCAACAGGTTTCAGACACATGTCTGAAAGGCTGCCAACCCCCCCCCCCAAACATAAGTAACTTATCTCTTGAGGTTATGTCCATGAGGCATGAATAGCATAAAACATAAATAAACGTTTCAAAATATGTTAATGCTAAAAAATTATTTAAATTCTCATACCATCTTACTGTGGAGGGGTTATAACAAGGAGAGTCTGAGCAGATTTCAAAGGTTACCTTTCTTGACCCAGTATTGACCAGGCATATTGCACACACAGCTGAATGCAGACAATATTTTACTTAAAGCTTTTGTGCCAGCCAAACCCAATTTATTATATACTTTATTGTGTGTTGACTGTTCAGTTCTTTATACCAAAGATGCATTGTGTGATGAGAGAAGTAACCTGCTGTCATCTGTGGCGGTTGCCTAGTGTTGTATTGCAGGGTCTGTTACTTTTGAAGAAAGAGCCCAACTAATTGAGGTCCCAGTCTAATATTAAAAATATCTATACCATACATATATGTCTGCAAAAGTCACTGTCCCGCTGACTGAACGAGTCACTGATCCTGTGTAACCTACTGCATTCAACCAAGTAAGACTTGGTCAACCTAATCCAGCATTCCTTACTTTGCCTTTGGAAGGTCACAGGCAGCAGTCTTTCCCAGCCTGCCACCCAAGATCCTTCAGTTAGCGATATGGGGTGGCGTGGGGAGCTTATTCATGCAAAGCATGTGCTCTGCAACTGAGATGCCTCCTGCCTAAAAGCGTAAACACTCCTGTTCTGATTTACTGCACTCTGGAAGAGCCCTGCAAATAAAGATTGGAAAGCTAGTTTTTGTCCCTCTCCCCTAGTTCAAAGACATTCCTTCTGCTCATCTTCCCTACCTGCTATCACTTCCACTGGTTTTACTTCTAAAAAACAAGTGGCTGTGGCAGTTGATCCCATTGTGTGTGTGTGTGTGCTGCCATACAGATGGGCAGTTGACCCCACTTCCACCCCTGCTTTGGTCTGGAGACTTCTGTATGCTGTGTGTCTAGGCCTACTTGCCTTTGGTGGTCAGATGGCTGGTAAACTGCAAAGCTAAATCAGACTACCCTCTTCCCTGGGATAATCCTAGAATGCTCTCTTCAAAAGCTAGTATAGAAAAATTTATTAACGAGCACTTCCAAACCTACCCCAAAGACCAACTTGTTCCTTGTTGGAACTTGTACAGACCTTGCTGAACTGCATGTCTCTACAGCAAACCCTGTCATTAGCTGGTCTCCAGGTCTCTGTGTTTGGATGAAGTAACTTGCCAAAGTTTTTATGACTAAAGCAATGAATGATTTCTGTGGCTTCGTTATACTTTAGAAAATGGATAGTATCTCAAGTGTGCTGAGAATTCACTTTTGTTTGGCAGGGTTCATCAGAACAATCATTTGCTTCTTCAGTTGTTAACAATTCTTTGCCCTGGGTATCTGCTGCACTTTCTCCCCTTCTACTTTCTTGCTCTCAGCAGCCCCAGGTCTTTCACGTATAGGTATATACTTCAGCCCAGTCTCTTCTCAATCAGCACTAAGAAAACTGTGTTCTCATGGCATAAGCTTGGCATTTATGTCACAGTCTAAATGGAACTTCCAGTTGCAAGCAGAATTCCATTCTTTGTCTCATCTGCACTAATGTTCCTATGACCTAATCTTTTAGGATTAAGATTAGCTTCTTGTGGCCTCGAACACAAGTAGGGCACTTTCTGGTGTTTAACATGTTATTCTCTTTCTTTGTAGGATCATGGATTTCCCAGGGCACTTTGAGCAAATCTTCCAGCAACTGAATTATCAACGGCTTCACGGCCAACTTTGTGACTGTGTCATTGTGGTTGGGAACCGGCACTTCAAGGCACATCGATCGGTCTTGGCAGCATGCAGCACGCACTTTCGAGCCCTCTTCACTGTAGCAGAAGGAGATCAGACCATGAACATGATCCAGTTGGATAGTGAGGTGGTGACCGCCGAGGCCTTTGCTGCTCTCATTGATATGATGTACACCTCCACCCTCATGCTCGGAGAGAGTAATGTCATGGACGTGTTGCTAGCGGCTTCTCACCTTCATTTGAACTCTGTGGTGAAAGCATGCAAACACTACCTGACTACGAGGACTCTGCCAATGTCACCGCCGAGTGATAGGGTTCAGGAGCAGAATGCACGCATGCAGAGGTCCTTCATGCTTCAGCAGCTTGGGCTCAGCATAGTGAGCTCTGCCTTAAACTCCACCCAGAGCACAGAGGATCAGGCGAGCTCTATGAGTTCATCAGTCCGAAGTAACATAGAGCAACGGAGTGCGTTTCCAATACGGCGTCTGCATAAACGCAAACAGTCTTCTGAAGAAAGGGCTAGGCAGCGCATCAGGCCTTCCATGGATGATTCTATTATGTCGGATGTTACTCCAGAGAGCGCCCAGGCGGTGGTTCATTCGCGAGATGAATTTTTTTCCCCGGACTCACTGAAAATTGTCGATAACTCTAAGCCAGATGGTGTAACTGACAACCAGGAAGACAATACCATCATGTTTGACCAGTCCTTCGGTGCTCAAGAAGATGCCCAAGTGCCCAGTCAGTCGGACAACGGTGGGGGAAATATTTCCCAGATGTCCATGGCATCCCAGGCAACTCAAGTTGAAACTAGCTTTGACCAGGAGACAGCTGCCCAGAAAAACAACTTTCAGTGTGAGAATGCTGAGGTTGGTCTGAGTGAAAAAGATCACATGAGAGTGGTGGTGAAATCTGAGCCCTTGAGTTCCCCAGAGCCCCAGGATGAAGTGAGCGACGTGACTTCCCAAGCCGAGGGAAGTGAATCTGTAGAAGTGGAAGGAGGAGGAGTAAATGCTGAGAAGATAGAACTGAGTCCCGAGAGTAGTGACCGTAGCTTTTCAGATCCCCAGTCTAGTACCGACAGGGTGGGAGACATCCATATCATGGAAGTCACAAATAACCTGGAGCACAAGTCCACCTTTAGTATTTCAAATTTCCTGAACAAGAGCAGAGCCAGCAGTTTTGGTGCTGGCCAGAATGAGGACAACATTCCAAACACAACTAGTGACTGCAGAATGGATGGGGATGCCTCATATTTAATTAGCCCTGAGTCTGGGCCCGCTAACAGCCATTCCTCTGCGACAGTCTCTCACGTGGACAATCCGTTCAGTGAGGGCGCAGACTCTCATTTTGTCAGGCCTATGCAGGACGTAATGGGTCTTCCTTGTGTACAGACGTCTGGCTACCGGGGAGCAGAACAGTTTGGAATGGAATTCCCGAGGTCTGGCTTGGGGTTGCATTCCTTATCAAGGGCCGTGATGGGCTCTTCCAGAGGTGGAGCAAGCGGCTTTCCGAGCTACCGCCGTATAGCTCCCAAAATGCCCGTGGTGACCTCTGTTCGGAGCTCTCAGTTACCGGACAATGCCCCCAATTCTCAGCTGCTAATGAACGGTGCCACTTCCTCTTTTGAAAACGGGCATCCTTCGCAGCCTGGCCCCCACAGCTGACCAGGGCATCTGCTGACGTTCTTTCAAAATGCAAGAAGGCCTTATCCGAACATAACGTCTTGGTGGTAGAAGGGGCACGCAAGTACGCGTGCAAAATCTGCTGCAAGACGTTTCTCACCTTAACAGACTGCAAGAAGCACATCCGTGTGCACACAGGAGAGAAACCGTATGCTTGCTTAAAGTGTGGCAAGAGGTTTAGTCAGTCGAGCCATTTGTATAAACATTCCAAAACTACTTGCCTACGCTGGCAAAGCAGCAATCTACCCAGCACTTTGCTTTAACTCCTTCCCTGCATCTCATGATGCCAATTTGGATTTCACTAATGCATGGAGCACAGAAAGTGAACACTTAAGTGTGATTGTGCCACACACACAAAACAAAGGCTTAGCTCTTTTTTAATACCTGTACCATACCTACCTCACAGGGATGTTGTGAGGCTTAAACAACTTTTTAAGTAGCGCTTTGAAATTCTCCAGCTCCATCACACAAGGATCCCATGCACACTTAGCAGTAAGGCCCATTGAATGGCATGGGACTTACTTCCAAGTAAGTGCAGACAGGAGTGAGCTGCACAAATTATATGGATACAATCCTCAGAATCATTAGTTCTTTGGTAGAAGAAAGGTTAAAAGAAGAAAAAGTGTAGCTAGCACGTAATTTAACTAGCACATTTCAAGAATGAGAAACTGAAGTGCAAACTTTTTAACAAAAATTTAAAATGTGAAAGCGTTTATGTGTAAAATAAGTTCCTATGTGGAGTGTGAGAGCAACATTACGGTTGAAGACTGCTTATCTTGAAAATGAAGCCACCTTTGCACCTCAAAGTGCTTTGAAGTGTGCTATAGATTTAACATAGTTTTAGGGGTTCTGAATGTATTTTCAGTTGTTTTGCAGTAACTTACACTGTGTAATGAAGGTGCTTACCTTGAGTCCAATGCAAGTAACTTTTTAGACTGTCTGATATGTATGTGTGTGTATATACTTTGAATACAGCAAAATCTCCTAGATGTTTCATAGTTTTCTTTTTGTAAAATCTTGTACTGAATAAGTGAAGTGTGTATTATGCTTGGTAGTGTTTCTAACCAATTTGTATTTCATGTGTTAAAACTCCTCATTAAGTCTTAAATGAAGTCTGCTGTTATTTCAAAAGTCAGATCTTAATTTTGCAACCATTTGTCCTTTTTCAAATGTTGCTATTCAGTCTCATCTGAATTTACTGTGCAGACTGTTTATTAGAGATTACTTTTGTGGATTTAATGTGCATTTCCATACTCCTATGCACTAAAGTATTAAAATAGCAACTTGACTTGTGTGCCAGTTTCGAGATGACTTTATAGAAGCGTGCTTTCCTTTGGAGAGGAAGAGAACTTGTTCAGCCAATTCCTGCATGACTATAGCATTCAGGCCAATCTGTGGTTTAGTCCTTTGTCTGAATGTTGTTTTGAAACTGTGGAATTTGAAGGATTTTTGGAGCAGTTATGAGTGCCTACTTTTTGTGTTGGGTCTATGATGACCAAGATTAGAAACATGCATCTGTATTAGAATGAAATTGATGGAGAAGTTAATGCAGTAGTGTCATGGATATTCAGCATTTTGGAGTGAAGCTATCAGCAATGGAATACCATCTGTCCAGCTTCTAGGATGGGTCATCTTCATGGCTGAGAGCTGGAAAGCACAATGGAAGCCCCTGTGGTCAGTGGAGATCAGGTTTCTTTGCTAACAGTGTCACTGAGCAAAGAAAGGGAGAGTATGATGCCACTAGGCCTTTCTTGCTGGATATTTAAGTCTTTCTACAGTTAAGGCCTGAAGTGGTTAAGATAGGCCTTTTACAATTATCACACGGCAGTGGGTGTAGTGTAGCCAGGAGATCTGAAGATTATGTGGCAGCCTCAAACTCTAGCTCTTTCTGTGGTGAGGTAGGTTTATTTTGGGGGCTGAGAGAACTGTGACTGACCCAAGGTCACCCAGCGGGCTTCAAGTGGAGAAGCGGGGAATCGAACCCAGATCTCCAGATTAGGGTCTGCTGCTCTTAACCACTACACCAAACTGGCTAGTTTTTCTGAAGCAGAGTGGTGTAAAGAGGGGGAGGGTTATGAGCAGTGTTCCCTCTAAGCTGAGTCAGTTTGAGCTAGCTTACAGTTTTTTAGCCTTCAGCTCACACATTTTTGTCTTAGCTCAGAAAGGATAGCTCCAGAGCAAACTAATTTATGCAGTAGCCAAATCACTTGCTCACAACTTTAATACCAGTAGCTCACAAAGTAGAATTTTTGCTCACAAGACTCCACAGTTTACAGGGAGCATTGGTTATGAGATGCAATCCTACTCATTATCTCCCTGCTTGTAAGCCCCATTGAACTCCATGAGAATGGCTCCTGCGTAAACATGCACACAGAATTGGACTGTAAGTTCGCTATATTCAGCCTGTGCTTTTAATAGCCTTGTTTCCAATTTAAGCCTGACTTCCCAAAAAATCTTTTGCTTGCACATTTTTCTGGTTAGGATCTAATTGCTGCTTTCAGTATTTTGAATATTGCTCTTTAAAAACAGAGTTGATTAGAAATAGCACCTTGTGATATGATATAGAAACCAGAACCTCCATTGTCATTTGAACTGTTTTAATGAAAAGCACTGGGGGATCAAGACAACAAGCAGTCTAAGTAAAGGTTAAGGTTGAATGCACACTCTTGGCACCATTCAGGTATTCCTTCTCACAGATTGAGTTCAGAAGGCATACTTTCCCCTTTCAGCCCAGCCAGAAGATTGTTGGCGGCCAGCACCGACATGGTATTCCTGGTTGCAAAGGTGGCACTTCCAATATGAGGCAAAATCACTGGTCAAGGAAACAGGAGGGGGGGGGAAGAGTCATCTTTAGACAACAAGCCAATGTTACTAGTTAGTTTGTGGTATGCTGTAAAAGCTCAAGAATGCGGTACCGGATATAAAAATTGGAACATAACATTCCTCTAGCCGTTACTGTAGTAAAGGTAGGAGGAAAGTGACTATGGATATTCAGAAGCCTGAGGAGAACTCTTGCCTACACAGAAAGCCATATATAGCAACATCAAATACCACAGCTGGGGGGGGTTAAGGGGGAGGAAAAAGCAGATCACTGGAACTTCTGCCTGCATCCTAGGTAGAATAGTGGGCCAGATTTGAATAAAACAGTATACAGCTTTTGTTTTGGGGGGCTTGCTTTGGACCACAGTACTCTCTGCAGCCTCCATTTTGGAAGTGTCTGAATCGTAACACCACAGTGGGGGCTCTTCAGCTGGAAGAAAAATGCCCTGGAAAGGTGTTCTGCTCGCACCCCTTTCACCGCATGCATCATCTAAAATCTCTTCCTGGTTTCATTAATGTCATTGTGACTATTGTGTTTTCCCTCTGCTATTTGCCTTCCCTGAGACCTGTGTCTTCCTATTTGGTGTTAGATGTTTGACCAGCTACTGGTTTTTATATCTTCAATTAGAGGTTGTCACACAAACACACCCCTGTCTAAGGGAACAACTGAGTCCCAACTCCAGCCATTTCCATTTTATCTACTGAAATCTGCCTGACCTTCTAGCCAGGATGCATGCAGTAAGCCTTAAAACCACGACCTGAAACAGCTGCTTTTATCTACCCCAACCTGTAAAAACAGAATATATAGCATAGAGAACCACACACACACACACACACACAATTTTGCTGAAAAGCACGCTACCTCCAGCAGTTCTGTTTTCTTGGCTTCAGTTCAGACTGAGAACTGTTTAAATGCAGAGTGCCTACTCCAGGACTTCTTTCCTAGAAGAGCACAATGAGCCTTTCTCCTCATGTTCCCCCTTCCCTCCTGCCCAGTGCAGCACAACGGAATAAACAGAACAATCGTCACAGGCTTGCCGAATGCCTGGCAGCCACCGGTTTGTAGTCCAGGGATGGGTGTGCAGGAATATCTGTGCACAATTAAGACATCTTACCACAGTTCTTCAGAGAAAGAAGTGGATGGGCAGGAGGCAGTGGTTCTGGAGAGGTAACGTCTAGACCAGCGGCTGCAATGTGGCCCTTGACCAAAGCATCATAAAGGTCATCTTGATTCACCACAGCACCTCTGGCGGAACACAGCAAGAATACACAGCATGTTGCAGGCCAACATGTCCTTCCACAATTCCAGAGAGGGTCACTTTGTTACTCGGTTGCAGCAAGTGCACATACTTAAAAGAGTCTCTGGGCTCCCAAAAGTTGATTAAAAAAGCTATTATGCTTAAAGGAGCCACACACAAAGACTTCTGTCCCTCCACAATATTCTGAAAAAACAACAAGATGCCAGTAGAGGAGCTGTTGATTTTATCACTCACAAATTTCTGCTTAAGGGAATAGCTGTATGAGTGGTACTAGAAAGACTCTTAACAATTTGTGCTATTACTAACTGCAACACCCCTCCCTCCATTCTAATGTAAGCTGTTGTGGGAAGGGCAAGTTCTTGTAAGGTAGAAAGGCAGCTAATAAATGTTTTTAAAATTCCATTCCCACCCTCATCTTGGCCAGCACCACTGACTTACATAGGTCATCAGATTTACCACCACAAGACAAGTTTCACAAAATCCATTAATACAGTCAGCAAGTACAGGGAAATGCATGTGTAAAATGGAGCTTCAGTCTTGATCCAGGCTACCCAAGTGACATTATCATTGCCACTTTTCCAGTTCTGTCCCTTATGTAAGGGCAAAAATTACACAAGGGGAAGCCTCCATGCTAATATTTTTGCCTGCAGAGAGATGGCGCACCAGTGTAGGAACATCTAACATTATTAGGACAGGAGTTAACACATGGAGAAGCAACAAGCAGTCAAAACCTTCGCTGAATATACATTTTTCCCTGTGAAACACCTGGTAGTGAAACTGATTAAGCATTAACCAAAGAGAATGCAACTTGTGATCTCCCAAAGTGGCTGTATCTACAAGCGCCTGGTTCCACTGATGTGTGTTGCTGTGTATCAGTCTTGAGTGTGGGAAGGCATAGGAGATGGCTTTAAAAGGGGGGCTAGACAGACTCATGGACGAGACTCCATCAACAGCTGCTAACCATGATGAGTAAAAGGAATATCTGTACACCGAGGCAGCAAACCTGAATACCAGGCTGGGAGGCACTGTTGGAAAGGCCTTGCTCTCTATGACCAGTTTGTTTGTTTGGCCCTCCAGGGCAACTGGTTGTTAGCTGTGAAACAGGATGCTGAATTAGGCAAACACTGAAGTGTGACTGTAGAGCAAGACCTTTAAAACTATGAGATGGTTGCCCTGACCTGGATAGCCCAGGCAAGCCGAATCTCATCAAATCTTGGAAGCTAAGCAGGGTCGACCTTTGCAAGTATTTGGATGGGAGACCTCCAAGGAATACCAGGGCCGGGATGCAGAGGCAGGTGATGGCAAGCCACCTCTGAGCGCCCCTTGCCTTCAAGCCTCACCCAGGAGTCACCAGATGTCACCTTGACTTGATGGCAAAAAACAAAACTGAGATGGTTTATGCTAGTGATCATACTAATCTAGGAGAGTAACTAGTCTCCAGACTAATTTAGACTCAGTTGCCTTAAAACATGCTACATGGAAGACCTTTTGGGAGGAAACTGTTATGGAAAGGGGCCCTGAACTTTAAAGGTCTACTGAATTTAACCGTACGGGTTGCCTATGTTCTCACCTGCTTGAGTTGATAAACAAAGCTGTTTTCTTCATCTTGCGAAAGAAATCCCGATTGCACATGCCCTGGGTATCAGGTGTCAGAGAACAAGTTACGATGATGAAGTCGGACTCCTCCGCCAGTGTGGCAAATGGTACTTAAAAAACCCAAAAAAACAGAACACTCACTGGGGACTGAAAAGTTTGCTTGCTTTTACTAGCACTCAGTCACTGCGTTTTCCAACAGCTGTCAGGTGCTTCTGTAGAACTAGTCATGATTTAGTCCTGTTTACATAGTATTAGCTTACCAAATCTTCCCCCCACCCCAAAAGGGTATGTTCAGTGCTGTGAGAATGTCTCAATACTATTCCCTTTAGCTCTTTCGATGGGAAGTAGGCCTGGCTTAAACGATACACTCACCATGTGGAGCTTTCTGTTTTCCTGTAATGAATTTGTTTATAAAGGATACTACGTTCATGGCTTGTTAGTTTGCCAGTTCAGGTATCCACCTCAAGAATTCCACAATGATTTTGACATGATCTTTTGTATTGGTCTGTGGCATTTTGAATGTTTGCATTATGCTCATGGGGACAAGGTATTTTAATCGACACGGGCACTCTCTTCTGATTCCAAAGTTGTCTGAAAGAATGAAGACTGTCAAGCTTTCTCTCTGTCTATGGTTTTCCTTCAAAGTACTGGCTTCTCCAATTTCCTTTAGACAGTTGGTAATGACCTCTGGAACTCGGGGGGGGGCAGATTGAAGTGGGAAAGGTTTTTAATCTTTTATACAACACAATGCATTTAGGGCAAATATGTATGCTACATATCACCTCACCAGTCTGCAACATAGTAAATGTATCATTTAGACCAGGCCATAGTCTCATCTGGACTAGTGAAGGGGTTGAGTCATTGCTCCGGTAATGTTTTGTAATAACTGACAGTGTAATCCTAAACCCATTTACCTCCATGGATTTAGAAGGGTTTAACTCTGTTTAGGACTATGAGACCAAGAATTAAAGAACATTAAAGGTATAATTAAACTGACACAATGGTTCATGCGTACAAATCTTTTAATGAGACTTCCCCTAGATTTTCTACAAGTGTGACTCTGAATCTACTAATTTATTACTCCCTCTCAATTTAAAATGTCTTATTTCTCATTACGATTACTGAAATACCACTGATCTAAACTTCAGGTTTTCTACTCTGTGGATTATTTAAGACACATTGGAAATATTACGGAAGTTCAATGTAACCCCAATGTAACCCCAATACAATACAAGATATGATTCCTACCAAACCCTGCTCCAAATTCTGCTGCTGCTTCAGGTTTGGGGTGACGTCCAGTATACAAAAACCTCTTTACTCCAAATGGCTTTAGCCGACGTGCTACAGCCTGCCCTAGAAACAGGAAGCATAAGGACCACAGGACATATCTTGGTTATTCAAGGGTGGCTTTGTTGCTGAAAACACTGAAGTGGTACTTCTGAAGACTGCGTCAGCATTTCATAAAGACACAGGCACACAAAACTCACACCTGCCAACTGGCTTTCTTGTTCTACAGGATGGCTCAAAGCAAAAATCAACACGAGCCCTCATGCAGTTGATCAACCGGCTGTGGTGGGGAGAAGTCTTTGCACAGCACTTGCAGAATTAGGTCAGAGGGTAGGGGGAGAGAATCATGTTACACCACATCTGAATTAGTTATCTGAACTACTTTAAGAGATCAACTTTTTTTTCCCTTGCAGCTTGTTAGAATACAGACGACCAGTTTGCTAAAGGTCTTAAACACAGTAGTTTTGATCACGTTACAGCGAACACATGTACATCCCGTACATACATACATCTCTTTGTAAGAAAGAGTAGATAAATGTGCAATTTCAATCATACATTCAGCTGCACATGGCTGGTATTTGTATAGGTGACCTCCAAGGAATACCAGGGGAATGACGAGGAGGCAGGCAATGGCAAACCACCTCTGAAATGTCTCTTGCCTTGAAAATCAGTCTAGCTTGCCACCTAGTGGTGCATAGCCCTAAAAGAATGAGGCCTCCTGCCTGCCAGACAATCTTAGGATCTCCTGACTATACTACACATACTGCCATACAATAATTATTATTAATTACTGCCACTGCATGTCTGTTTTGGGTATCTCTATCACCCCCTGAAAAAATATGTGGTATAACACCATGGAGTACTGGTTTGTGGCTTGGAGTTGGGAGGAAGAGAAACCAGTTCACATTCCACCTAAGTCATGAAACCTACAAGGCTGCACCAGTTATTCTCAACTGAGTTACCTCTCCTGGTATGTATGAGGATAAAATACCATCCTGAGCTCTGTATTGGGAGGCAAGATTAAAATATGAACAACGGTTACCTATTCTTCCAAGGCCAATAATCCCAACCGTGCTGCCAGAAAGCCCGTAGCCGCACATCCAGAGGGGCTTCCATGTCGTCCAGCCACCACTGCAAAAGGGGAATAAGAAAGATGAAGGGGTGCTAGAAAAGGCATGCCAGAGGGTCTGCCCTGCTCACAGGCATGGCCAGTCCAGTAGTAAGACAAGTAAGTGCCTATCCCAGACAGGCTCTTTACTAAGCTTTGCAATAAACAGTGGCAACCCACAGACGCTGTCTTAAAAAATGTCATATCTGCCGCACCCACAGCAATTACACGGATTGTAATGGGAAGGTAACACTTATTCCTCGCTCACATATTCAGCCACAATGTAGAAAACACCCAACGGCCACTAGAACTAAGATCTCCTGTTTACAACAAGCAGAGATGGATGCTAAACTATCCTAGCCAGATCGGCCCCGTGCCAAGATAGGCCCCCACAGGCCCTGGAAAGTTTGCGCTCATCTGTTATAATGTAATCAAATCATGGAACCAAAGGTCCACTCGAATGTAATGAACAGTGTCTAGAACCAGGGGTCCCACACAGCATGTTTTGCAGCTTGGCCTCTCTCGAGCCCTGGCTGCCATGGGAGTGGGGGGTGACTCTGGAATGTTCTTTTCTGCTGTGTCTTCTCAGTTTCCATTATCTCTGTCTGACCTTCAGTGCCTGGTATAGTATTTCTCTTGGGAAAAGCAACCCGTTACTCTGGCTCCTATCTGGCCTATCTAGGCCATCAGGGGGTCTCCCTGAACAATGTATAACTTGCTTTGCATGTTTTATGTTAGTTCAAACATGAAATGGTTACGGTATCTGCATACTCTTATCTTCTCAATAAGCTTTACTTCTTTGAATGAAAGCTGTTGGGAACTGATTGCTGCAAGAGTCCCTTATTTCATGAGTCCATGTCCCTTATTTCACTCATCCTTGTAACACCCCAGTAAGGCAGGTTGAGATCATCTGCACAGCACAGATTGGGAGGTGGGAAGGAAGGAGAGCAAACTAGAGCTGCCTAACGTCACCTATGAAGTTCAACAGGAAAGACGGCTTTTGAACCAGGGATTCCTCGGTTCAGTCTCACCGATGTGGTTCATACAAAACCTCCAGACACTGAATCTGGGCTGTACTTCTGCAAACTGCAGGTTGGAAGTTAAGTGGTTAAATATCTCCTCGGTGGAAAGAACTCTCTGCACAAAGGAAACTAGACATCACGGCGGCCAGTTTTAGTCTGGCCTCCTCCTTGACATCTTGTTCTCTACAGACGGGGGATTCTTTTGCACAGAGGAGTAAACTCAGTTGTGGGGGGGGGCCTTCCCCTACAGTTTGTACAGTCGAGAGGCAGCTGCACGATGTTTATCCCCTGCATGGATGAACCAGGCCCTTGGCCAATACGCTACAATCACCTCCAGCTCTCCCCAAATAAGACAGAAGCCTAAATAGGATACGTGTGACACAGCCACAAATATTCCAATCCATGGAGACTGACCAGCTGGGCACCTCCAGAATCCAGAGCCCAAACACAACACTCACTTCTTTACTTCCTCCACCGATTCAGGCAGCCGGCGAGATGTTGCTAGGAGCAAGGCAACCGTGAGCTCAGCAGTGGCATCCGTCAGGACGTCTGGCGTGTACCCGACGCGGATCCCGCTAGAATTTAAAAGAGGCCGTCAGATTCTTCTCTCTTTGATCCACAAGAGGCCAGGCAAAGAGTTTTTTGCACTGCACAGGCCTACTTAAAACATTACGTCCATTTCTGAAAGCCGTTTGTTTGGCGGAGGTATTTCTAAGGCACACAGCGCCAAGGCACCTCAGCTGTGAAATACGGAGGCCCAACATGCAAGATTTTTTTCCTGTTCAAAAAGGGTGGTAAGGATCATGTTATGCATTATGGAAAAACAGTGCCCCAGTGGAACACATTCCCTGTCACATAGAAGATGGAGCAAATCTATTCTCTCTTGCTCCGGATTGCAAGACTAGATCTAATGGGTGGAAATTACAAGGGAGTCGTTACCAGCTAAATATCAGGAGAAACTTCCTAACTGTAAGAGTGGTTGAGCAGTGAAACAGCCTGCCTCGGGAGGTGGTGGATGCGCCTTCGCTGGACATTTTCAAGCGGAGGCTGGATGACCATCTTTCGGGCACGTTGTAGGTATGTAGAGCTATCTTTCGGCTATGATCCTGCAGAGTGCAGGGGGTTGGACTAGATGACCTGCAAGGTCCCTTCCAACTCTAACATTCTATGATTCTATATAAAGAGGAGGAGAAAGGCACCTTCTCTTCCATAAGAGTTGAGAGGATTCTTGGCTGGGTTAAGTCAACTGGTGTCAAGATGGGGCACAGGGTACACCGGGTAATCAATGTTAGGACTGCTGTAGCTTCTAACCTGTCATTCAATACATGACTTCCAAAGACAGTGCTACATAAATTAGTAAGTACAATCGACCAATTAAAACACAGAATTAGAACCCTCGATCAACAACCAATGAATCAGCGGCTTAAGCCAGACATCACGCCAAACCGTGGTTTGTGCTAAGCTATAAGCTTCCAGAGGCAAAACCGACAAAAAACACACACACCCCAATGACGACCACCACATGTGAGAGCATGGTGGTAGTGGTGGGTGGAAGAGGAGGAGTTAGTTTTATGCCCTGATCCCTAAAGGAGCCTCAGAGCGGCTTACCGTCTCCTTTCCCTTCCTCTCCCTACAACAGACACCCTGTGAGGTTGGTGGGGCTGAGAGAGCTCTTTCGAGAACTGCTCGTGAGAGAACAGCTCTGAGAGAACTGTGACTGGCCCAAGGTCACCCAGCTGGCTTTCTGTGGAGGAACAGGGAATCAAACTGTTTGCTTTGTGTGTTAAGATATCCTGTGGAGGAGCAGGGAATCTCCAGATCAGAGTCTGCCACTCTTAACCACTACACCAGCACTGGCTCTATAGTGTGTCTGTCTGGGAGACCCAGGCTCAAATCTCTGTTAAGTCTTACCGTTTCTTGATTTCATCAATCGCAAGATGGTCATATCCCACAGACAATGTACTGATCACTTTAAGGGTTGGCCCTGGAAAATATAAAGGTCACACATTCAAAAAAGGGGGTGTATGCATGTTATTAACATGCTCTCCCAAAAGAAAGTAGAATGAACTCACGAGCCGTACCAGCAAATCAAATCCCAAAGCCAACTGCAGCATCTAATGATACTAAAAATGAAATGAATTGGAAGTGACTGCAAACGATCGCACTGTTTCACCAGACTTCTGTTGATCACCAACAAGTGCACAGAAATGACGGACACAACCCTTCAGTTATGTTTCTTGATTATGATAACAATGAGGGGGGGAACCCTTACAGTACATGCTCTGTTATCTAGCCCCTGATTAACCAGAACCACAGTTAACCAGCATGCTCGCCCCCTGCCTGCTCTCAAGGAAGAGTGGGAGCCAGCTCCAAGTCCCAGCCACAGGCACTGCCAGCTTGCACTACTGCCGAGAGAGGGGTGCCCACTGCTGAGATCCCACCACTCCCCATTCCCCCCCCCATGCCACCAATCAGCTGTGCAGCAGAACGGAGGCAGCAAACACATTCTGGCTGCGTGGGCACCGGCACCCGCGGCTGGGAGCCCACCAAGATCCACTGCCTGTTCTGCCCCTGCCTGGTCTCAGACCAGGGAGGAGCTGGTCATGGGTCTTGGCCTGGCTACCGTAAAAGCATGACTAACCAGCATCTTGGGATCTCCAGTGATACCAGTTAAGAAAGCTTTGACTGCACTGCAAATGCTAAACCCAAGAACGGAAACAGAAGCTTTCAGCTAATTAAACAGGACTGCAAGCTTGAATTCATGGATCTGTGTGATTAATCGCCCACAGCTGAACCTTGCAGTCTAGGGAAATTAAAATTAAAGATTAAAATTCACAAACAGTTGAACCCTGCAGCCTTTCTCCGGGCACAACAAGGAGATGGAGGAAAGACCACCTCATTTCCTCCCGCACTGCAGTAACGGTCTCATGCAGCCTTTGAGCCACAATCTCTGGCGTGATTCTTCCAGAGTTCAAAAGGTGCCCCTCCTCATTCTTGCACCAGTAGACAAGATGATAGGCTCCAACCCACATCCCAGTGAATAAACAAGGAGGCGGGATTCTGGAACGGCTGATTCCTGCACAGACAGTTCCATCTTTCTCACACCAAACATACTGAAAATGTAGGACAGGGCTTTTTCTTCTGCTGGGCATCAAAAGCTAGAAAAGTAGAGGGAAGGGCCAACGGGAAAGCATCTTGCTTTGCATGCAGAAGGTCCCCCGGTTCAATCCCCACCATCTCCGGTAAGGCAGTAGGATGATCTGAAAGACCCTCTGATACCCTGGAGCTGCTTTCAGCCACAGTGCAAAATACTGATCTTGACAGACCAATGGTCTGGCTCAGGAGCCCTGTTCACAAATTCCACATTTGCAAAGTGAATGCAAGCTGGGTTCGTCTTTCAAACTCACATACATGCAGGCGATAACATTTTAAATACGTAAATGTATTTATACTGAGTCAACCGCTTTGAAGCCGAACTGTTAAATGATTAACTGGATTGACAGTCCCACTAGCCGTGGCTGAACTCTGCACAGATCTGTTTTCAAGCCAAAAGCACTATGGCCAGACAGTTTCTGCCACAAAGCTCCACTATGCAAGCATCCTTTTATGTCCATCAACCTTTGCAATTGTTGTGATCTTTGGGAAATACCTGAGACAAGAACCTGCCTTGAACTGGGCTCATCTCAGGTTAGTTCTGACTGCCGTAGACCTATACCAAC
Source organism: Gekko gecko (assembly GCA_029375565.1). Taxonomy (NCBI): domain Eukaryota; kingdom Metazoa; phylum Chordata; class Lepidosauria; order Squamata; family Gekkonidae; genus Gekko; species Gekko gecko. The sequence goes on from JAPDNY010000007.1 coordinate 152,496,974, forward strand.
AGAGCGCCTGCTGCACATAGGAGAGGCTTGTCAAACACTCCCCACCAGCAATATTGGATGTCCCATTCACAAAGGGATCTTTTTGTAACACTGGTAGGTCCAGTCTTCATAACCTTTATCCCTTACAAGTGGGGAGGGGATGGGTAAATATCACACTGATCAAGCGTATACAGGTTGGACTCTGAGCTGAGACCCAAATGCAACGGCCAGCATATGAATGTCAGATCGGCAGAGGAGCAGACAGACTATGATGTGAATCTGACTTTCCTCCCAGGGGACTTCCTCCAGCCGAAGCAGGCAGAAGGCCTTTGCTAAGTGGAGTGGTAGGACTGGGTAGGATCCTCCCCCGGCAACGTCCCAACCTGCTCCCCTCCCCGTGCATGGACAGAAGACACTTGCATGGAACTGGCATTTCCAAGCTATTATTTGACTACACCATCTGCATCGGGGTAAGTGGAAGGGGCCACCGGGAGGTGAACGTGCACCAACACACTGTTGTGTAATCACTCCAAAAGGCATCACGGGAGCGTCCCCCAGCATGTACCAACTGCCAAGCTCGTCAGAATCTGAGTTTTCTTGCTGTGCCAGTACAGCACCTTACACCATGCAAGGGATGGCTAAATCCCCAGGTTCATTGACACCGGTCATGTCAATATTTAATATCCAGACCGGGGGGGTGGTTCTTTCTTTGTAGGATGGGTGCGGAAGTCATAGGCAAAGACTGTCACAAATATGAAGACCTGAAATCAAGGGATCTGGCTGGTACAATATTTTTCCAGAGACAGGGAACATTTGGCCAGATTATCCGGGAAAGCCTCGCTATATAAATCTCAAGGAAAGGAGGAGACAAGAAGCATGAGGTCGGATATGGTAACTAATCCAGCCTGCAACTCTGAAATAAACTAGGAATCAATATTAACCTCCTTTTAGTGCAGCAGTTTGTTGTTCACAATGAGGAACCATCCAGAAAGTGAGCAAATCCACATTAAAGCTGCAAGCAGACAGCAGGCCCATTAATATTTGTATGAGATGGTCATGGTTCTGCTACCCTCTTGAGTTGCAGGTCTCAGATGTAGGTGGCTATCTACACTCACCTGCTGCATCCAGAACCTCTTTATCTATCCGGTCAGACAAAAGACACAGGAGTCCGTCCTTCCCAGCAACGCTTGCTAACAGCTCTGACTGTGGGATAGGTTCATCTGAATCCCACTGCTGGATGCTGCAGCTTTAAAGGAGGCAAAACAGAGACAATCACTCAAAGCAGATGAGAGAACAGGGCGCCATATGCCGAGGGCTGAAACCTCTGATCCTTTTCAAACCACAGATGAATCAAAATTTTAAGATGATTAATCTACTGGAGCCAATTTTAATCACTGAAGGACAAAATGTTATCTGTGGGATTGCAAGATAAGGCCACAACAGTTTGCTTTGGGACTCTTTTGTGACTGGTGTGTTACTCCAATAGGGAATGATGTTATTTATGATAACCCAGCCCTTTAACAATAAGTAATAGCATACTATTTGACATTTAGGGTTGCCAAGTACTTACCGTAATTCAGCGGGGGGGACACAGTCCCCGGCCGGAACATTCCTCCTTGGAACACCCACGCTGCACGATGCCATCGCCAGGAAGTGATGCCGGGTGACACTCTGGCAATGGGGCTGGAAACTCGATGGTACCATCAAGTTTCCAGTCCCATTGCCAAAGCGTCGCCCGGCATCACTTCCTGGCGATGGCATCATGCGCTGCGTCTCCCCCCCCCCGGGAATGGTCCTGCCAAGAAGTATGCGTCCCCCACCGAATTACGGTAAGTTCTTGGGAAGCCTGTTGACATTTGATAAACTCTTCCTTCAGCTAAATGGGGATGAGACTATAATTCAGTGGTGGAAAACACAGTTACACTTACCTGTAACTGACGTTTGTCAAGTGAGCTTCTGTGCAGGAAAGAAACCAGGAAATGAGAATAGCAGTTTCCAATACAACAAAATAGTAGTGGTCAGGGAAAGATTCAGAGAACTGACTGAAAGGGGCTTTCTCTTAATAAATCAAACTACTACAGAACGAGCAGAAATCCCTCAGTTTGAGATAGTCCACATTCAGCAGGCCGGGGTGCTGAGGAGATTAATAGCCCTCCTCTTAGCTTATGATGAAGAGTGCCTCAGCAGGAAACACTTTGTGGTTTCATGCTTTTCATCCAAGAAATCCAGCACACACTTACAGAACCTGAGTTTCAATTACAGGGGTTTACTGTATTAACTCACCTTGTGTACTCCCCCTTCTCCTTAATTTTTGGAAAGTCATGTGACTGCTCGAGGGTTTTGGGGCTTTTATTTTTTTGTTAAAGGATCCCTCTAGGGATCACAGGACATACCACACAGGCCTAAATCTGGAGTCTGGACAAAAGAAAATACACATAGGCTAGAAGGAAAGGGTAAGGAAAAAAACTTACAGTCCAAGTACATAAACCAAACGATATAGGCCCAGGTCCTGAGGAAAATCTCTGCTGAAGGGAACTTCCTTGCCTCCCTTCAGCCAAAAACGCTGCTCCTTGGAGATGGGGAACCCCAGAAACATCATGAGAGGGAAGTCAGAGGCCCGCACTGAGGAGGGGGAATTGGCAAAGATTCCCACCCCCAGCCGTTCAGCAGAAAATCTCTGCTAGATCCAGCCCACAAATCTGGAAACTGGGACATGCAGAATGTAGTCAGCTGACTGTACATATAACGGTCTTGATGTAGCAAGTGACACGCAAGAACATGTGAAAGATCTTTCTTTTCTTGCAGTATCAAAGCAGGCACATGCTACTCGGATCATTTGGGCTAGTAACCCTTCAACAGACCAGCCTGGGTGGGTGCCAGGCCGCCAGGAACCCGTTTCCCAGGCACAAATGCCCCAGGGTCTTCTGGCAAACCCTTTCCAGGATGTGGAACAGAATATGCAGATCCTTTCCTCCAAATCTCCACAAATTGCAGAGGGGAGGGTTCTTGGCACCGCTGAGATCTGGAGCACATGCAAAAGGCACGAGGAACTCTCTTTCATTCTGCCAGTGCCCAAAGACCAGCAAGGTATAAGAGGAACTCCCTCCCCCACACACACCTCTACTCTCCCTCAATTTCTATGACGTGTGGAGACAACCTGGCAGAGGGGAAGGAGGCATCGTGCCACAGTGTGATGTAAGGCGGAGAGTCTCTTGCACAGCTTTTGGCCTAGTCCATAGTTCAGCATGACACAAGAGAACCCCTCCTCCCCCCTCTCACATTGCCTCTGCACGCCGCAGAACTGGAGGGGGGGTGGGAAGGAAGGGGTCAGTCAGAGAACTCAAAGGATGGTAAATGCCAGTGGGACCCACAGTTGCTGTGGCCAGACAAAATGAGGGGATCCCTTGGTTGTTGCACATGTCTTTTTCTAATCATAGGCAGAGGTCCTTGCCAACAAGATGCAGTTAAACATTAGCCAGCCCTGAGCGCTGTGGTTCCAAATGGCAGGCAACGAAGACTGCTCCTTTCCACAGGGAAAAAAAATCAGAAGTGGGATTGGCCTATCCGAGGCCTGGGCTTGCACTTGGACAACAGTAAATCCCCTGCATTGCTTAGCCAGAAGTCCACGTGAATGGAGAACATGCCCAAGAATTCACTGCAAATGTGCATGTTTTTTCAAGGTAGATGAGACAATGGGGGGAGGGGAGGACCCTCTTCCTCCCACCCAGGAAGACAGAAACCACCGAAACGTGTGATTATATTAATCAATGAGATTGATCCCACAGGACTGTATCCATGGTCACTAATAATTATCGTATGGCACTGGATGTAGAATAGCCAGGAGATCCTAGGATTGTCTGGCAGCCAGAAGTTCTAGCTCTTTTAGCATTATGCCTCATTAGGTGGTGAGCTAGACACTTCATAGGTGGCTTTTGCCATTGCCTGCCTCTGTGTCACAACCCTGGTATTCCTTGGAGGTCACCCATCCAAATACTAGCCAAGGCTGACTCTGCTTAGCTTCCAAGATCTGACGGGATCCGGCTGGCCTGGGTTATCCAGATCCGGGCACCGTGATCAGTTAACACAGAGGACTTTTTCTGTGAGGCTTCTAATCCAGCGGGCTCAGAAGCAGTAACAAGGATGAGTTCCCTTCTGCTCATATGCCACAAAGGAACAAGAATTCCTGCTGAGAACCATCCATTAACAACTATAATGTGATAAAGCAGGTTCTAGTCACGACTCATGGCTGCAACAGGCAAACACTCCCAACTCCAAAAGTTGCCCGGAAATGCCTGCTTTACCCACCATCCACCATATAACGCTTTGCCTCCATTCTAGCCAAATCCTACTTTGCCGCAACTCTCTGGTTCTCTGCGGACTGCTCCTGTGAGGACGGAAACCAGCAGAGCGGTGAACCCAGATTGACTGGCGCAGGACAAAAGTGTGCGTGCATCCCCACCTTTCATGGCACCTAACCCCCCATCTGCACACGCACCACTGAAGTAAGCAGAAGTCTTGTGGCACCTTAAAAAAACTAACGAAGTTTCATTTCAGCAGGATCATTTGAGGACTAGAGCCCACTTCCTCCAAGGCTACCAATGCCACCTGAAGAAGACCACTCTAGTCCAGGAAACCAAGTCTTGTCAAGTCTTTAAAATGCCAACCGGCTCCTGGTTCAACAAAGCTACCCCGCCTCCCCTATGGAACTATGTGCCACTGACACAAGGCACAGAGCGACCCCAGACCGAGGCACTGGACAATCCTTAGGAAGACTGACTCCAGCCAAAACCGTTGAGCCAGGCCTGGAGACTGGAGGGAGTCACTCTGCATAGGACTGTCCAGCGGGCTTGGACCAGAGTCACACTTTCCCAGCAAGGTAAGCAGAAGCGCTGGGCGCGTTAAACACCACGGGAGGGGGCAGCAGCCCGCGAGCCGAAGCACGGCCTTCCTTCTCAAGGACACCGCTCAAGGCGGGCAGCCGGGTTCGTCTGTCCACGGCTGCAGAAAAGAGCAAGAGTCCCGGAGCACCTTGAAGACTAACGGGATTTGCGGCAGGGGAGGAGCTTTCATCAGATCTGAAGAAGCGAGCGGTGACTCCCGAAACCTCCTATCCTGCCACAGATTATCTTAGTCTTTAAGGCGCTCCTGGATTCTTGCTCTTTTCTACCTCTCCAGGACACGTGCGGTTTATGGGGGGGAGGGGGGGATCAACCCTCAGTCAGAAAGGGGCCGGAAGCCGCTGGGTGAATTACATAAAACGCACAACCCCGGCCGCCTTAGCAGAAGCGGCCTTTGCGGTGCACTTACAAGCCTGCCTGGGCCAAGACTGCCTCCCCCTCCGGGGGGATCCGCCGCGTCACAAACACCTTCATGAGCTGCCGCGCCGCCGCTCTCATCCGCCGCCCGCCACTGCAACGCTCCAAGAAAAAGCCTCTCCGGAGCTGCCCGTCCCCGTCCCCGTCCCCGCCCCTTCTTCACCCTTGGCCCGGCGCTCGGCTGGAACGGCTTCCTCGGCAGCGCCCCCCAGTGCCCGTTTCCCTCCCCTGCTCCACAATTCGCCCGGGCTCATCCGTTTTGGCGCGGAAGGAGAAGGTAAGCCTGGAGAAAGTCCCCCCCCCCCTTAAACTTATCGCAACAACTTCTGGGGAATGTGGCACGTTTCACAAGCAAGGCAAAGAGGCGACTAGCGTGCGTGCAGTGGTCTTCCTGGCGGAACGGCAGCCCCATCCTATGGATTCCGCCTGAGCCTGTGGCAGCTACTCTTGAAGCACTTTGAACTTCAGACGAAGAACATTTTATTCCAGCCAGCATCAGCTTCCGTAGACCTCTTCCTGCTTCTTCGAGCGCAACCTGTGGATGGGATTTCATACCTCCTACATTGCCAGCCTCCAGGTGGGGCCTGGAGATCTCTCGGAACTACAACGGACATCCAGACTGCAGAGACCAGTTCCTTTGAATGTCCCACGTCCCTTTTGGAAGTGGAGATGCCAGATCTATTGTAATATGATGTGGCACTTTAAAGGATAAGGAGACATTGTAGTGCTAGTTTACATGGACCTTCAGCCTATTTCTTCAGAAGACCTGCATGAGGATCCTGAACAGGCAGGATTGCCGACTCTGGCTTGGGAAATGCCAGGAGATTTAGGGGGTAGAGCCTGGATTGGGTGGGGTTTGGGGAGGGGAGTATATAATGCCATAGCACCCACCCTTACTATATAATGGTATATAATGCCATGGCATCCACCCTTCTTCTCATGCAGGCTCGTAGCCACAGTGGGACATTTTGGGGCCTTGCCCCCGACTTCCTGCCAAGGCCCCCTTTCAAACTTCTGTCCAGGCCCCTGGCTCTCTGGCTCGCCCAAGGACTCCTGACTCTCTGGGCCGCTTAGAGGACTCTCCACCACCACCCCTTCCCCAAGCGTGACTTGCCTCCCCACTTATTTATTTATTTACTAGCGGCAAGGCCTGTTGTGGGGGGGGGATGCAACGGGCGCTAGCCGTACCATGCGTGGAGGCGCCGGCCCCCTGTAAGGCGGCGCCGGCCGCTAGGCAAGGCCAGGCCCGGCTCCCCTTCCCGGGCAGTTCCTGCAGTGACAGAGCGGCGAGTGAGGGAGGCCGTCTCCCTCTCAGGGGCAGCCAGCTCCGCTGTGGCCTCCCTGTCACGTCAGTCACGTTGGCGCGGGAGGCGAGCCCCGGCCCCCCCCCACTGCGCAAGGCATCCCTGGCCCTAGTGACTTACGGGGGGGGGGGTTGGCCGCGCGGCGAGGGAGGCCGCCGTCCAGCCTGGGCCCGCAGCACGCAACCGCCCGAGTCGGCTGGAGGGAGACTGTGTCGAACAGCCCAAAGAGGCCGTGAGCTGGCTGTATGGGCGGGACTGAGCCCACGCAGCCAGGCACACCAGCCAATGGGCAGGGCACAATGGTGAGTGGCAGCCCCCACAGGCAACCTATTTTGCCGCACATTTTTACCTTATTTGGGCATTCCAGTTGACCACTACGCTTTTATATAATAGGGAATTTATTATTGTATTTCTACCCCGCCCTCCCCGCGAACGGGCTCAGAGTGGCTCACAAATGGCACCAAGTGCCTACATATAAAAACAATAAAACCAATAGAGACAGACAACCAATTTAACAAAATAAAATAAAGTGCTCACAAGTTTCAGTCTCTCTATATGTCACGATGGTATATCTCTCTATAAAACAAGAAGGAGGATATGTCCCATAGATGTTACTCATCCCTGTCCAGGGGACGAGTAACATCTTAGGCAGGCAGAGTGCGAATGCTGCAAAAGTGAGTTTTTTAAAAAAGATTTATTTTAATTTTATTTTTTTATTTTGTGACATCAGTGCCCCCTGACTTATTTAAAGGCCCCCTGAATTAAAAGATCCTGGCTACAGGCTTGTTCATGCTACATTTAACACCTGTGTAGCTGAACGTGCGATTGAACCCCCACATTTATCCAGGCTCCCTGATTTCCTCTGTACTGTGACTGCATGATGGCTCAGTATGTATGTGTATTCATAGTAGGGCTGTCAGCTCTGGGTTGGGAAATACCCAGAGATTTTGGGGGTGGAGCCTGAGGCAGGTGGGGAGGATGGGGTTTGGAGAGGGGTTTCAATGGGGATATGATGCCAACAGATTCCACCTTCCAGAGCAGCCATTTCCTCCAGGTAAACTGATCTCTGTCACCTGGTGATCCAGTTGTGATACCAGGATCTCCAGCCAGCACCTGGAGACTGGCAACCCTAATTCCCACTAACATGTGACCAGGGCTTTAAGCAACCCAAACTGCCACTGGAACCCTGTCCTTCAAGCATTCCCTGTTCTTCCTCTGACTGCAAGGGGGCTCGTTGACCTGGGTCCAGTTCTAAGCTGCTTGAATAATCTTATCTTTATTGCTGCCCAGATATAAAGGAAGATTTTGTCTTTACATGCCTGGTTTAGGCTCAGGTGCGGCAGGTCTAGGGCGGCAGCAGCAGCAACATGGCCCTCCCTGCCGGCCTCCCAAGGATACATTTTACAGCCAGCTGACGTTTGGCCAAAGGATCACAAATAATTTATCCAACCTGTCTCAGAACTGTGGGCAGGCACATCATTGCTTTCAACAAGCCTCACATTAGAAGCTATAGTCTTTCACAGACAACTATGCATAATATTTATTCTAGCCCTGACCTAGATAACCCAGGCAAGCCCGATCTCAGAAGCTAAGCAGGGCCAAACCTGTCAAGTACTTGGATGAGAGACCTCCAGAGAATACCAGGGCCAGGAGGCAGAGGCAGGCTATCAAGCCACTTCTCTGAATGTCCTCCAGGCCCCCAGTAGTAATCACCAGAAGTCACCATGACTTCCAGGCATGGGCACGCACACACACAAATGCAACCCCCCCCAAATATTATTTCAGCATGGGTTGGGGATGGGTCCCTTGATGTCACAAGGACATGTTCTAGCAAGTAAGGTTGCCAACCTCCATGTGGGGCCTGGAGACCTCCTGGAATTACAACTGATCTCCAGACAACAGAGATCTGTTCCTCTGGAGAAAAACGGCTGCTTTGGAGGGTGGAATCTGTGGCTTTATCCACCCTGCTGAGGTCCCTCCCCTCCACAAACCCCACCATCTCCAAGGCCCATCCCCAAATCTCCAGGAAATTCTTAACCTAGAGGTGGCAACCCTAAATTCCACACCATCTATTCTACCCAGACTTGCTCAATGAGGCGGGAGTCCAATGGCACCTTAAAGACTCACAAATGTCTCTTTACGGTGCTACTGAACTCCTGCCTTATTGTGCTGCTACAGACTAACATGGCTATCCGCCTGCAATTTCTTCACGGGATTTCCTTCTGAGTATACGAGCTTAGGGTGGCGGTGTAAGACAGAACCAATGGAATAGAGAAGAGTAATAGTTCAGTAACTAACACCTTAGCAACTAACAAAAATTGTGGTAGGGCAGGAGCTTTCGTGAGTCACTGCTCACTTCTTCAGATACAGTTAGAATGTAAGTTCCATCTGTCCTATCTGTTGGAAAGTGGAGTGATTTCAGATGCTGAATGACCTTAAGCAGGCACATGACAATAGCAGGTGTGATTGGGTTAGGTATGGTATGCAGGGAGGTAGCAGGCATACCATGGAGAAATCACATTGGTAATGAGACAGGAAACCCATCTAGAACTGATGGAAGCCATTTAATAGGACTGCCAACCCCGACTTGGAAATTCCTGGGGATTTGGGGGCAGTGTCTGGGGAGAGAGGAGTTTAGGAAGGAGAAGGAGAGGGACCTTGAGGGGTATGTGACGTCATAGAGTTCCGCCCTCCAAAGCTGCCATTTTCTCCGGGGGAACGGATTTCTGAGGACTGGAGATTAGTTGTAATTCCAGGAGAACCCTACATGGGATGAAGAAGCCCAATGGCTGCTGATTCCGGCAGATGGATTTGGGGGGGGGGTGTCTTCTTTCTCCCCTCTCCCTCTGATGGAACCAGATGGAATGGTCACTGATAGATGCTTGGGACTGGGCTCTGGATATAAAGAGTGAGGAGGAACTACTCAGAGTACCATGGGACAGGGTGGGGTTAACTGTAAAGATGTAAAAGGGTTATTTATTCATGGTTGCTTTATGTTTTATCTGGTTGTATGGCATTGTTGCTCATATAAATCGAATTATTATTATTAATAATAACAACAACAACAACAATAATAATAATAACAACAATAACTTTGAGGAGTATTGCTTATTTATTTACTTGGGTTATACCCTGCTTTTCTCCCCTATGTGGATCCAAAGGGGTATACATCATTCTCCTTCCTGCTGTTTTATCCTCACAACCCACCTTGTGAGGTAGGTTAGTCTGAGTGTGTGTGACTGGACATTCGAACCTGGGTCTCCCAGATCTTACACCAGCATTCTCACCACTACACCATGCTATTTCTCCCTTCCTTCGGTGGCATTAGAATTTCCAACTAAACAGGAAAAAACATACCAGCTTCATCTGTAACTATACCTCGATCATAGAACCATAGAGTTGGAAGGGGCCATACAGACCATCTAGTCCAACCCCCTGCCCAGTGCAGGACCAGCCTAATACATCTCTGGCAAATATTCATCCAGCCTCTTCTTGGAAGCTGCCAGTGAAGGGGGACCTTACCACCTCCCTAGGCAGCTGGTTCCACCTTTGAACCTTTGATCAGTGGCTGGAGCTCTGCAGAAGTCAATGAATGAAGTTTTTTGCAGCACGGAGATCAATATCACTTATCAGTCTATCAAGCTGCTGTTGCACAGATGCAGAGGCTGCTACTGGACCCAGCACTTGCCTTTGAGCCGAGAAGCAAAAAGCAGGCAGAAATCTGTAGAGGTACAAAGCCATAAATGGTCTTTTTGTGCATGTCCATGATGACCTGCGGTGGCTCAAGTGGTTAAGATGCTGAACTGCAGGCTGTGGAAGGTCAGTAGTTCAGCAGTTCGAGACCCGGGTGCCGCATGATGGAGTGAGCTCCCGTCTCTAGTTCCAGCTCCTGCCAACCTAGCAGTTCAAAAGCAAGAAATTGCAAGTAGATAAATAGGTACCACTTCAGTGGGAAGGTAACAGCGTTCTGTGCGCCTTGGTGTTTAGTCATGCCGGCCACATGACCACGGAAATGTCTTCGGACAGCGCTGGCTCTTCGGCTTTGAAACGGAGATGAGCACCCCAACCCTAGAGTCGGATTCGACTGGCTTTCAAGCAAGGGAACCTTTACCTTTACCTTTTATGATGACCTAAAAAACAACAACCATGAGACAGAAACATTAATTGCTTCCTGTTGATGTAGCCATGTGTGTGTGAACAAGATCTTGGGGTACGGGTGGACTGTAAGTTAAATATGAGCAGCCAGTGTGATGTGGTGACAACAAAAGCTAATGCAATCTTGGGGTGTATCAACAGAGGCATAACATCCAAATTGCAAGATGTCATAGTCCTGCTGTACACTGCATTGGTCAGGCTGCACCTGGAGTACTGTGTGCAGTTCTGGAGGCCTCTCTTCAAAAAGTATGTGGACAGAATGGAGCAGGTGCAGAGGAGAACGACAAGGGTGATCGGGGGCCTGGAGACCAAGCCCTGTGATGAAAAGCTGAGGGACTTGGGAAGGTTCAGTCTGGAGCAGAGGAGGTTGAGGGGGGACATGATTGTTCTCTTCAAGTATTCAAAGGGCCGTCACTTAGAGGAGGGCAGGGAGTTGTTCCTGTTGGCAGCAGAGGATAGGACTGCATGAATAGGTTTAAGTTAAGGGTGGGAAGGTACCAGCTGGATATTAGAAAAGACTTTTTTACAGCCAGAGTTGTTCAACAGTGGAATCAGCTGCCTGGGGAGGTGGTGAGCTCCCCCTCACTGACAGTCTTTAAGCAGCGGCTGGACAAACGCTTGCCAGGGATGCTCTAGGGCAGGCTGATCCTGCATTGAGCAGGGGGTTGGACTAGATGGCCTGTATGGCTCCTTCCAACCCTATGATTCTATGATTCTATAATACCTCCACTTATGCATGTGGAGGGACTGTGGCTCAGTGGTAGAGCATCTGTTTTGGATGCAGAAGGTTGCGGGTTCAACCCCCAGCATCTCCAGTTAAAGGATCTGGCAGTAGGTGATGTGAAAGGCCTCTGCCTCTGAGTAGACAATACTGACTGATTGACCACAGGTCTGATTCAGTATAAGGCAGCTTCATGTGTTCATGTGTGTTCATGGGCCCTTAAGCCCTGGCCCATTATGCACACACATCTTATTGCAGATTTTCGGAACAGTAAGCCTTTAATCTTGACTTCGGATGATGTGCCCATCTTATGCACCACTCTTTTTTGCTCCGATATATTTATTCTACAGCTACATTTTTTTTAAAAAGTCACGTGTGACGTGGGAGTGTCCAATTTTTTTTTTAATTACACAATTGTCCTATAGTAGTTGCACAGTAGCATCTAGCAAGTGCCTTCCATTTAAATCCTTGCGGTTCAGGTTTTGGGCGTGCATTTTAGCATTAGTTCATCGAATGAAAGGGAACAGAAAGGAACATAGGCAAAGGGGAGAAACCTGATGTTGAAATTTGTTAGATTGTTTGGTATGGTAAGCCAGGAATCTGTCTGAAAGTAGCAGAATGCACTATGTGCTATCAAAGTTACACAGTTTATTTTATTTATTTATGAATTAGATTTCTAAATTGCCTAACAAATCACTAAAACATCAAACAATAAAACACAGTAACAATTCAGTTTAGATTAAAACAGTTCTCAGATGGTGTTAACATAAGCCATGTCAGTTTTGACATGTCAGTTTTTCAGACCGTGTGCCACCCCACAGGAGGAGCAGGGGAATGAGAAAAAATGGAAAAGGAATTGGGGAAAGGATAGGGAGTGCCAGCCAGGATAGTGCCCATCATTGTTCTCAGCCCAAAGCCTGACAGAACATCTCTGCCTTGCAGGCCCTGCAGAATTGCATCAAGTCCTGCAGGGCCCGATTGTCCCTACACAGAGAGTTCCACCAGGAAGGAACCAGGGCCAAAAAAGCCCTGGCTCTGGTCAAGGACAGCAGGATGATTTTTGGGCCAGGGATCACCAGTCTGTTGTTCTCAGCAAGGTTTCATAGAGCCTCTTGTAAGTTTCAAAGTAATAAGAAGCCTTTATTCTGGAACTACATTCTAGATAGTAAAGATGAGAGACAGATATAGCATCAAACTACTCTAACTGTCTAGGATGGGCACAGATGGAGAGAGCAAACCTTGCACCCATGGTACCAAAGATGGAGAACAGTGTGCTCCTTCTTTGTCTGTGTGCAGGAGAGAGAAAATGGAAGGAAGTAAGAAGGGAATTTCCCTAAGAGTTATCAGTCTACATATCAAAGAGATAGAGGCAGAAGATGAGAACTGACAAGACTTTTATTTTTTTAACTAACAAGCAGTGAAGCCCTGTTTTCCATATTGCGGAGCACTAGGGGATTCTCTGGTGTGTTATCAGCCACTGTGAAAAATGGGGAAAAGTCACACAATCTCATGATATGGGGGAATATGTTGAATGTACAGAATGCACTGACACTGGCATTACAAGCTGTGACTTTTGGCAACGTATGTGTGCGTATGTGTGCGTGCATGTGCCTGTGCAAAGTTGGCTACAACTCCACCACGCTTTGCACAGGACTGCAATTTGTATGGGGGAGGAGGCCTCTGGCAGAAGCTCTGGGGAGCTTTTTTAGTCTTGTGCCACTAAATTGAAAAAATTTCCCCAATGCCCTAGCGTGGCTGCATAGTAAAACTAATTTCCTGCCCTTCTTTGCAAATTTGCATGGTTTTCTCCTTGTGATTCTCTAATTTTATCTTGCACACTGGTTGTGATCCTGGCAGTTTTTAAAAGTCTGTCCTGTGCAGATTCCACTTTGTCCTCCAAATGGATCAATCCCAGGAGATTCTTAAGTTTGGAGGTTTACAGAACGTCCATGTGGCTCAGCCACAATTTTAATGTTAGGCTTCTGGAGACTGCCAAAATTGTTCTCCCCCCTCCCAAACTTTGTTCACTAAAGCATAAAAGGGGAAAATGTTTTCAAGGCTTTAGGCTTTCCATCCCAGTGTCCCTCTCCCTTTACATCTCATATCAATTTCATTCTGCACTCTCCCCTCTTTATTTTCTTTGCATGCAACACTGAAATCCTCCCCCCTCCCTGCACTGGGGACGCTGCTGTTTGCCTTCTCTCCAATCCCCCTTTCAAGCCAATACCAGCAGGGAACTCTAAACCTCGCACATCTCCTTTTAAAGATAAAAGGAAATACTTCTTCACCCAAAGAGTGATTAACATATGGAATTCACTGCCACAGGAGGTGGTGGCAGCTACAAGCATGGAGAGTTTCAAGAGGGAATTAGATAAACATATGGAGCAGAAGTCCATCAGTGGCTATTAGCCACAGGGTATAGATGGGAACTCTCAGTCTGGGGCAGGTGATGCACTCTATTCTTGGTGCTGGAGGGGGCAGCCATGGGAGGGCTTCTAGTGTCCTGGCCCCACTGCTGGACCTCCTGATGGCACCTGGTATATTTTGGCTGCTAAGTGACAGAGTGTTGGACTAGATGGGCCATTGGCCTGATTCAACATTGGCTTCTCTTATGTTCTTAAGTTTATGTTCTTATGTAACTTTCCCCCCATCATTTACATTTTTTTAAATTCAGCAATTCGAGACTAACAATAGTCTCATATTGCTAAACTCATGCTGCTTCTCAAGAAATATTAAAAATTTTAAAATGAGGGGGAAATGGAACTTTGTACACTGATGAAGGGAGGAGGATGGTGGAAGGTGCAGAGTCAGCAGAACGACCTCTGTGTGGGCAGGAGAGTGACCTTTGAGGAGTAGCAAAAGGGCAGGGGGGAAATCCAAGTGAATATGTACACTTTTGAATTACCATTGATTTGAAAGCAAAACAAGGGGAAAATCAGCACAAAAGCACTCTCATAAAACCTGGGGAAATAGCAGCTGAGTGCTGAAGGGAGGGAAATCAATGCAGAATGACAACAAAACCCCATCAGACATGCACAGTGGAAGTATTATACCTGTGCATAATAGGCCCCTGTTGCAAGCTGAGGGTGGTCACATATCCTCCCATTCACTGGAGAGTATTCTTATTTGAGGACTTTCCTCTGAAGTGCCCAGGTTTTGCTTCTGCCCAGAAAAAATGGTTGATGTGACTTTGGAGCCTCAATTGTGAAGAGCCAATTCTGTAGGTAGCTCTGGGGTCCCCAGAGCTACCTGCAGCTAGAAGAAGGACTGCTTAAACATACCAGGCTGTTTGGGTGATCTAAAAGGGAGTTAAAATGAGGGGCCATAGCTCAGTGGCAGAGCATCTGTTTGGCATTGCAGAAAGTCCCAGGTTCAAATCCAGTCATCTCCAGTTAAAAGAATCAGGTAGTAGGTGATGTGAAAGACCTTAGCCTAAAACCATGTAGAGCCAGTGCCAGTCTGGACAGACAAATACTGACCTTGATGGACCAAGGGTCAGATTCAGTATAAAGCAGCTTCATGTATAAAGCTAAGCAGAAATAGCTGGCATTCTAGCAACTCATATTTCTATTTCAATAATACCGATTACCTGTCAGTTTGCATTTCTGAATGTCTATACACATATGCAAAGGCTGTCCTCTTTTGTCCAGAGTCTTGTCTGGGACCACCCTAGGCTTCAAGGTGCTACCACAAGCCCTACAGGAGCAGACTGTGATGGGGGTAAAGAACATTTCAGAGCATTCCCCTCTCCACCAAGCGCTCCCTTGAACACCGGTTTGCAAGGTCATTAAACCACATTTCCTGAATGATAAAAGGAATTACTTTTTTCTTTTTTAAAAAACAGAGATGGCATTTTTATCAACCTCCAATAGCTCTTCTGTCAGGCAATCATTCGGAGCAACTGGTTTAGCAAGTTTAAGAAGAAAGGATGAGATAATTGCACCACTAGAATAATGGAGAGGGCATGCCGAAAGGGCAGCGAGAAAAACCATCCTCTGAAAGGAGACAAGAAAGATTGGGGCCTGTTCGCTTTAGCGTGGGGATGAAAAGGAAAGAGAATGAGATAAAAGTCCATAGAATGATGAAGAATATTGAGACGGGCACCATGACAAGAGAAAGCAGGTGATTCCCTGATACTGAAATGCAGCAAATTCATTTCTTTAATTTTTTAAAAAAACTTGTACAAAATGTACACTTTTGGGGAACTACGTCTTGTTCTCTGGCTATTTCCTTGGATAAACTGACAGATCCGGCTGTAAGTTTTTGGGGTGTAGCAAGACAAAGGTTGCCAAACAAGTCAGTCATTTTTAGCTGGTTGGTCATTACCTCTGGAAGCCAGGGCTAGCCAGCTTCTGCACTGTTGTAGAAGAGAGTTCTAAATTCCAGGTAGTGGTCTGGGGCAAGAAAGCATAATTTTTTAGAAACCGAAGGTGTTGCGGACTCAGGTTTGGGAACTTCCCAGAGATTTGGGGTGATTTCAAGGGAGGGTGGAGTTTGGAGAGGGGAGGGAGCTCAGCAGTGATGTAATGTCACTTTAGGACTTCTGTTTCTCCTAGACTCTATGGTATGCCGTAGAGTGTGACCTTCAAAGCTGCTGTGTCCTTCAGGGAAACTTATCTCTTTGGTCTGGGGAACACGGAGAGATCCAGGTCCCATCTTAAGGTCAGTAAGTCTACAAACCCATCAAGCATTGTCAGGCTATTAGATTTATTGGTTCTTACAGTGTTTTTGTTCTGTTGCTGGGTTTTTGAAAAACAAATCTGCAATTGACTTTGTGGTTCATCAAGAAAGGTGAACGATAAATGGAGCAAGTCAACTAAGTAATAAAATGGCGCCATCTAGTGATGTGGTTTATTTATATATTTTACAGTACAGTGGGAGTAAGCCCCACTGAGTAGACTCCAGGATTCTGTGTAGACCTGATTAGAATGACAGTGTTAGTGACCTTGTTATTTCCATAGTAATCTATTTAAATGAGGCATTAGGTGGGGGATGTCTACTAATAGTGTTTTGGCTGAGTACTTCTCTAGCATGACTACCCCTCAGCACCGGAGGGCATTTATGTTAGCCCGTTTTAATGTCCTTCCTTCTGCGGTACTGTACGGGATGTTTCAAAAAAATCCATACTCCTCTAGGTTCTGTTATTGTGGTCTGGGGGAGATAGAAAGTACTGAACATGTTCTCCTGCATTGTATATTTTATCGTGATATTCGTGCCATGTACCGAACCTCTGCTACAAAATCACAAGGGTCAATCTGATGATTACAAGATGGTTTTTCTACTATCTACCCATAGCACTGAGATCATTGACTAGGTGGCTAAACTTCTGTGTTGTGTCATTAAGAGGAGAGGAACGTTCCAACTCCAGTGCTGAAGATTGTACTTTTATCCCTTGTTGGTGTATGTTGTTTTGTTGTGATGCCAATAAAGGTAGTCACGAGTTGAGTTAAATGAGGCATTGGTCTTTGTAGATGTAAATTGCTGCTCTTATACATTTTAAACTTTCTCCCCCGAAATTTTAATGGGAGTTACCTTTTTGGCCATGTAAGCTTTTGGGACAATTATTAATTTTCACATAACGTTATTCTAATGTTCACCTTAAGGTTCTATTTATCATGCATTATATATTTTTAAGGTTTTCAAAATGCACTGTGGATTTCTACAATATATTTCTGCCTGGGGGAGAAAGGGGATTTCCTATTAAAGTTTGAATTGTCCTACCTTTCCTGTCTTGGCTGTTGTTTTTCTTCTCCAGCTTTTATTGAATCCAGTCGTTTCCTTTTGCTAAACGAGCTACGTTCCATTGGAGGAAGGAGTCCTTCCATCAGTGGAAGATTCCTGTCTTGGTAGGTGGGAATCGCTGGAGTGGATACAATGGCTGGGTCCAAGGAAGAAAATTCTGCACCATCAAGTTTGCTCTCCCGCAATGAAACAGCAAATGACAGACAATAACTTCAGCAAGATGGTAGCGGAAATTGCCATCAAGTTGCAGCTGACATCTGGTGACCCTGCAGGGTTTTCAATGCAAGAGAGGTTCAGAGATGGTTTGCCATTGCCTGCTTATATGGAGTGACCCTGGACTTCCTTGAATGTCTCCCATCCAAACACTAGTCAGGGCCAACCTCGCTGAGCTTCTGAGATCTGACAAGATCGGGCTAGCCTGGACTATCCAGGTCAGGGCTCAGCAAGATGGCGTCTTCCAAATCTTCACCAATTTCAATTTCTCTCCCTCTTTCTCTCCCCTTTTCTGGCTGAATATACCTCCATGCCTTGCACAACGCAGATGCTGACGAGAGATCGGAAAAGAGACGTGTACTGCATTGATAGCATTCAGAAGTGTGGCAACACAAATCATATGAGAGCAAAGCTGCTGCTCTTTACAGAAATTGCCGGAGACAGAACTCCAGTGGTTGAGAAATGCGAAGCAAACGGGGAAGTGACTAACAAAGGCTATTAGACATTGAGAAATCTTGACAGTAGCTGCCCCCCCCGTGATAAATTTAAAAACAAATCCACAGGGTGTGTGGGGGGAAGTATGCAAAGGGAATATATTTAAATGAAGCCTTTCTGGGTCTTCTGTACCAAGAATTATGCAGATTAGAAACTTTTGAAGAACAAACGACACACCTAATTAAACAGTTTTGCTGGTGGATGATCAAGAATGAATGGGATGCCGGGGCGTGGTGTGGGGAGACTGGGGAGAGACAGAGTCCTGATCAGGAGGATTGTGTGGCTATTGAATGGAGAGGAACTCTGTTCCAAAAGCAACAGGAGACGGACTGAGAGGTTCCTAGACCAGCATGGCCAGCCAGACGTAGCTTTTGCTAAGATGAAATGTAAAAGTATTGCTATGCAACATTAGACAGTAGCAAGAAAATGCATCAAACCCTGCCAGACAATTCCCTGAGTTTTAGCCAAAGCTTTAAACACAGGATGAAGACTGATGTAACATTTTAAGTGGAGCAGAAGTGGTCGGAAGACATTTTTGTGCAATCTTTTGCTCTGGAGCAAGCTCGGGTGGGGGGAGGTTCTACAAGTTCCACTACAGTGCAGAGAGGCACTATAACGTCCTGTGTTATCACCAGCCACTATGAAAAGGGCAGAGGGGCAATCCTACCCTCTTTTTCAAGCTGCACACATATAGCTGCCTTATACCTGACCTGGATAGCCCAGGTTAGCCCAATCTCGTCAGATCTTGGAAGCAAAGCAGAGTCAGCCCTGGCTAGTATTTGGATGGGAGGCCTCCAAGGCATTCCAGGGTTGTGAAGCAGAGGCAGGAAATGGCAAATCACCTCTGAATGTCTCTTGCGTTGAAACCCCTATGGACAACCCCGTAGCTAAAAACCTTTTGCTCGGGGGGACCAATGTT
This sequence comes from Gekko gecko, assembly GCA_029375565.1. Classification (NCBI taxonomy): domain Eukaryota; kingdom Metazoa; phylum Chordata; class Lepidosauria; order Squamata; family Gekkonidae; genus Gekko; species Gekko gecko. The sequence goes on from JAPDNY010000007.1 coordinate 152,515,817, forward strand.
TTGCTCAGGGGGCCTGCCATGATGTCTGTGCAGGACTTGCCATGCCATGCTTATACTTCTAAATAATAACTAGATAATAAATACAAGTGGTTTATTGCATATTCTAGTCCTCACATATGTATTCTCAACAAGAAGGACTATAAATCCTCTTTATTTTAGTGTATTTATTTTCCAGGATAGTATATTAGAATACTGAAAGGATGCAATGGATATTAGGATGTCTGTTGACATAACAGCATTTTTTGGAGGTGGATGTAGTGTCCCTATAGATTTCACGCGTACATCTCTGCTATCGCCTTCAACACACTTCTGCCTGTCAAAGTTCTGGCTGTTTCTGGATCCCAGCTGGTTTCAGTCAGGTGGCTGCCCCTTCCTCTTGGCTGGGGAGGAGGCGAAGAAGTAGATTGAGGTCTGGTCCAGGACACCAGCAAGGCAAGCGTCTAGGCTGCTGCTGCCACCGTAGGGGGAAAGACTTGGACTTAGAGAGGATTACCCATGGCTGACCCCGCCAGCCTCGGAAGGGTAGGTGGGAGAGTAGGGAGGGAGGCGCTGCGGGCAGCAGGTGTCCCCACTTAGCAGCCCTCCCCTCTGACCTCCTGGCAGCAGCAAGTATGGCTGGGGCAGCAGCGGGCGGCGTGGAGTCACTGGCTGCTGGGTTGAGGGCAGCAAGGGTGGGGGGGAGGGAGGGGGAGGTGTGGATTGAGGAGGGGCCCATAAAATCATGGGAGGGAGAGCCCCATGGGCCCTGTGGTAGCTACGGGCCTGCCAACGGGGTTGCCTTAAGTCAGCTGTGACTTGACAGCCCTTTCCACCACCACCACCACCAGCTGCCTTATACTGAATCAGGCCATTGGTCCATCAAGGTCAGTATTTCTGTTTAGACTGACAGTGGCTCTCCTTCCTGAGCTAACAGAATAATGTGTGAGCTGGAGGCTAAAAAACTGTGAGCTAGTTCACACTAACTCAGCTTACAGGGAACACTGCCCACAACCAGATTTGTTTAACTGGTGATGGAGGGAATTGATCCTGGGACCTTCTGCATGCCAAGCAAATGTTCCCCTCACCTATATAATGTCTGGATTTCATTGCTGTAACACTTTTAGCTCCTCTTGTTTCTCGTTCTACCCATTTGTCTCTAGTCTGTTCAGTGTTGGCTTCCATTTTCATACACGGTTTGATTGTAACGTTTTGGAAATGTCTGCAGACTCTGATGCCTCGTCTTTCTGCTTCTGTATTCTCCCTTCTTTTATAATCTAGTGTTTCCTTCCATATCTTGTCAAAAGGCAGTTTTGTACAGTGGTTAGACTGCTAGGCTAGGATGCAGGAGATCCCCGTTCAAAGCCTCACTTTGTCATGGAAGTTTGCTAGGTGACCTTGGAACAGCCTCACCTTTCTCACATGGAGAAAAGAAGAGCAAAATATCTAAATCGAAATAAAATGGTAAATGAGACTCAAATTTCCAGTGCAATCCCAACTATATAACACTCAGGAGTAAATCAACTTGAGTCTAGTCGGACTTATTCCCTAGTAGGTATGCTCAAGATTGCAGCCTTCAGCTATTCATCTGCACCCCTTTTCTCTTGTTATTCCTTATCTTCCAGGGCAATCCCAAAAGCACTTTCCTGGGAATAAGCCCCATTGACTAACATAGGACTTACTTCTGAGCAGGCCTATGTAGGATTGCCCCCATTTAATGGCATCATTTCCCATTCTTAAGCAACATGTGAAGATATTTTTGTTCTCTTGGCCTTTATCTGTTAGGTGAGCCTCTTCTGCTTCCTTATTTACAGTGCCTCTTCCCCAAAACCTGTCTTCCTTTGCCTTTTATGCCTGCATTTAATTTTATTTGTTATACAGCATTTTCTTTTGAAAAAATGCTTCAAATAATTGTTGGTAATGTTATCCCTCCCCCCCTTTCCTATTTAAACTGGAATAGCAGTCTGACACCGACAAACTGAACTTGGCGAGTCTTTTCTGTAACTTTTATCTTCATAAGAGAACACATTTCTCCAATTAAATTTTAGGATGATATTAAAGGTACCTGTAAAAGGAATTGCTCCTGAAATCTCAACTCCTTCAAATGAATCTCATTTAGATGTTTGAGGGGGGAGGGTTGGCCATCTTATTCATTATATCCCCCCACCCCTGCCTAAACAGAGAAAAGAAAATCATTACCAACATAACTGGATTTAATTCTCACAAATTCACTAGTCTCATGTAGGATTCTAAAGGAGCTTATAAGGGGCAAATCAGAAGAATAATTTTCTGAAGGACTACAGTATTATGTGTATTTGAAGATAAAATTTCGCAGAACTTATGGTTTCCATGAGCATTTAACAACTAAGAGGCTTTTTGTGTGTGTATGTGTGAGTTTATTTCATTCTATAGACTGCAGAGTCCCAAGATTATTCAAATGTAGGTTGGCAAACTGTGATTGGTCCAAATATTCTTGCAGCATTTTCCTGTGCACTGATTGGCTGTAGTCCTAAGCAATTTTTTTTACTGGAAGTAGTCATGCTATTATAAATGTGTGTCTGAAGAAATCTGAGGCAGGCAATCTGCAAATCCCAAGGTCACACATATTTCCCCCATTAAAAATGGATTGTATGGATGTCTGCAGAAAGTGAATATGATTGCTATATGAATGTAGTTGGTGATCCTTAAACAGCCATTCTGCATAAGTCTGACCTGTATGACCATGTGGTCAGCCACTCTCTGGCTATCTGACAGGGTTGCTGAGAGAATAAAATTGGGGGGAGGGGTGCAAACCACATGATATAGCTATCGAGATGCATCCAGCGCTCTGTTAAACCCAGAAGTTCCCTAAATTAAAGGGTTTTTCATATGGCCTGTGGCTATATATTAGGCAGGGGTGGGTGAATATAATGAATAAGATGGCCCCCCCAAAAAACCCAAACCCTGGACATCTAAATGAGATTCGTTTGAAGGAGTTGAGATTTCAGGGGCAATTCTTTTTATGGGACTCCCGTTAAGAGCACGCAGCGTCTCAATCAAATGCATTCTTGCTTTTTGACCACTAGGTGTCTCCATGATACCCACCCCAATTCCTTGTATAAGTGATCTGTTGCCCTGTTTTGAAGGCTTAGGGCCATCTGCGAGATTTTTTGACAATAACAATTCAGCACAAATGCCAACGTGTTGGAGGAAGTGCAGGTACAACAATATAACTAAACTTTTCCTGTAGAAGCCAAAGTGCACATCAGAGAATTTGTCCCTCTTTACCCATAAATGTTTTGTCCAAAGGATATTTGTTATACCATCTTTCCCTCTCCACCCTGACCTATATTCCTCTCTTTCTAGGATTCTGAGTTGCCTGGGGTCATCTTCTCTCTTGAAAGGCTCTACCCACCGGGGTGCCAACCTCCAGGTGAGACTTTGAGATCTCCCAGAATTACACGATCTCTGGACTACAGAGTTCAGTTCCTCTGGAGAAAATCCCTGACACATAGCGCCATTGTAGGACTGTGGATGATCAGATCCACAGACAGACAAGCTTTTGTACCTTTAATAGTTGAATTCTAGACAAAAATAACAAAAGCCTGATAAAATTCCAGCAGTGAATCAAGAGCTGTCCAAAAATGTGGGAACTCCTTATCACAGAGGAGTTCTCACTAATCTATACCCACTATTTCTTTGTTAGCCACCTGGTGTTTATAACTAGACAGGAAGGGACAGTTGTCCATGCTGACTCTGGATTTTCTGCCTCCAGGTAGTATTTCCCGATATGTCTCTTTCCTCCAAGCAAGGAGCCAACTCTCATTTACTTCCACCTTCATGGAGCTGGTTTGTAAGAGCCCAAGGCACGTTTGGGTCTGTAGGGAGTACCCCAGTCATAACAGGACAAATGGAAGACCCACAAGGATTTGTAGGGTGCATCTCGTTTCCCCCTGTATCCCCTCCCCCGTTATGTCCCTTCCCTGGCAGCCCATCTAGGCCTCTCCCCTTTTCTTGCTTCTTTTTCTCCTTCCCATCCACCAGCCAGCCTACTTTGCCTTACCCCTGTCTTCAGCTATCCCTCCTCCCCTACCCCTGGTAGCCTCACTGGGAAAAGTCTGGCTGAGTGGTGTGGAGACTGCCAGCACCAGGCTAGTCTGAGCAGTGTGGCATGGTCTGAGCATGGTGGCCACTGCCAGTGCCAGATCTGCTTCCTTCTCTCCTTCCCACCCACCAGCCAACATACCTTTATCTGCTCCTTTGTCTGTCCTTATCTTTCCTCCTTCCCTACCCCTGGCAGCCTCTCCCCAGGAAAAGGCTGGCCGCCTTGTCCAGAGGCAGTCATTGCTGGGTTAGTCCCAGATGCAGTGGCTGCCTGCACTGGGCCGATCCCAGTTGTGTAGTGACAACCAGCACTGGGCCAGTCTGGTCCCAGAGGCGTGGGAGCAGCTACCAGCACCACACTTGTATCCTTCTCTCCCTCCTGCCCACCAGACAAGCCTACCTTTATCGGCCCTTTTACCTATCTTCAGCTGTTCCTCCTTAAGAACATAAGAGAAGTCAATGTTGAATCAGGCCAATGGCCCATCTAGTCCAACACTCTGTCACACAGCGGCCAAAATATACCAGGTGCTATCAGGAGTTCCAGCACTGGGGCCAGGACACTAGAAGCCCTCCCACTGCTGCCCCCTCCAGCACCAAGAATAGAGTGCATCACCTGCCCCAGAAGTGCATCCTTCCCTATGTTGGCAGCCTCTCCTTGGGAAAAGTCTGGCTGGGCTGCCTGATGTCTGGGCCTAGTCATGTGGTGTCCCCTTTCAAGCTGGGCCAGGCTGAGTTGTGTGGATAGTGAGTTCCCAGTAGTGGCCACCGGTCCTCTCTCTAGCAAGCCCTGCTCCATCCTGGGATGTGATGGGGAAGCTATTTCAGAGCTGTTTCAGCCTCTCACTCTGCTCCTGCTCCCCCGCCCACTTTGCATTACAGAACTCAAAGCTTAGAAGGCTTAGCAATATTGTTGTGGTTGCCTGGCAACCCCCAACGGAACTGAAAGTTCAATGATCATTCCTTTCTTAAAGCTACAGGTGTCTGTTATTTTGGGGAGTTTTAATTCCATGGGATTTTTTTTATTTGTTAGATTTCAGATTTTTCAGCAGCTCTGGGACTTCCTTCAGGTTTGTAGAGTAATCGACCTGGTGTGTCCCTAGCTTAATTTTGCTGCTTCATTAATTATTATCCTCTACGGTGTGGTTCAGAAATAGACATGTGACTTGAAACCTTCCAACATTTTGTGATTGGCTCTAGCCCCCATGGCAGCCATTTTGTGTTGTGTGTGTGTGGTTGGCTGCACACCCAATGGCAGCCACCAGGGCTCTTTTTGTAGCAGGAACTCCTTTGCATATTAGGCGACACACCCCTAATGTAGCCAATCCTCCAAGAGTTTACTGTAGCCCCATAAGAAGAGCTCTGTAAGCTCTTGGAGGATTGGCTACATTAGGGAAGTGTCGCCTAATATGCAAAGGAGTTCCTGCTACAAAAAGAGCCCTGGCAGCAGCCATTTTGTGGTGGTGCCCACTATCTGTTCTCAAAAATCCAGAAAGGCCTACAGATTCAATAAGATTGAGAATCCCTGACATGCTTGATGAAGCAGGCTGCAAGTGAGGGACAGATTTTTTTTTAAAAAAAATGGCTGTCTGATTCTCATGGATTGCTGCAATAGGGAACAGAAAATATCAAACATATCTGCTTCATCTAATGAGAGGTAGTAGCTTTCAGTTATCAAAATGAAAATTTCCTCTTCCTTCAGTGTCTCAATAAGGCACTCATGACTTTTTAGTAGTGCACATGTTCGTTTAAATTCATTAACATGTTAGTTTAAATTCAGTGTATCTGTGGGACATGTTAGTTTAAATTCAACATGTTAGTGAATGTGTTAGTTTAACTTCAATGTATCTACAGGACTGTCTCCTCCGGTATGTTCCCGGGAGTGCCTTGTGCCCTTCAAATAACAACTTGCTGCTGATCCCTGGCCCTAGGGATGTCTGGCTGTCCTCAACCAGAGCCAGGGCCTTCTTGGTCCTGGCCCCAACCTGGTGGAACTCTCTGCCAAATGACATCAGGGCCCTGTAGGATCTTATGAAATCCCACAGGGCCTGTAAGGCTAGAGGTGCTCCTCCAGGCTTTTGGTGGAGCTTAGCAACCGTTACCTCATCAGCTGGCACCCTCCCTCCCCCTCCCCTTTTTGCTCTGAGTTCCCTTTCCCCTTGCCCAGAAAAGGGCCGGTAGTCTGGAACTGGGATAAATAATATTATGAGATGCCATCTTGGAATTTTTCTTCTGTATTGTAATTTTTATTTAGCTGTATATTGAATTGTAATGTTTTTGTATATTTTATGGCATCATACCTCATGTACATCGCCAAGAGCCCGGCGAAAGCTAGGACAGGGCAATTAATAAATCTAAATAACAACAACAACAATAATCAGGGCTCTTTTTGTAGCAGGAACTCCTTTGCATATTAGGCGACACACCCCTAATGTAGCCACTCCTCCAAGAGCTTACAGAGCTCTTCTTACAAGGTCTACTGTAAGCTCTTAGAGGACTGGCTACATTAGGGGTGTGTCGCCCAATATGCAAAGGAGTTCCTGCTACAAAAAGAGCCCTGACAAAGATAAATTGGCTAATAAGCTGGTTAAAAGGAAGATGGTTATGTATTTTTAAAGGATCAGTCATTGTCTAACATCTCTAGTTTGGCTTGATGTTCACGCTGGCATGCCCAACTGTTGTGCATCAATTACTTTGAAAACGACTGGATCTCTGACTGAGTCACTGTGTGGGGCAAAATAATGGGGAGGGCGTTGTCACATCACAGGGGCTCAGCTTGCCCGCAGTCATCTGAGACATGGGTGGTGGTGGGGACTAGTGTCTCATCCTGCGGATGAGTTTAGGATCCTTCCAATTCCACATAGTACAATCCCATGCTGCAGCGCCGTGTGGATATGGCCCTGTGGGTACTGGGGATGATCACATGGAGCTCTATCAAACATTCGCTTCTCCATGGGCAGTTATTATTCAGTTAGTCAAATGGAACCTCCATATTCAGAGGAAAACTTGTGACCTGCCTGTGAACTTTCAGAGAAGCATCTGACTAGGCTGTTATGGAAACAGAATGCTGGACTAGAGGACACATTGGTCTAATGCAGCAAGGTAGCCCTTGTTTCCTTCAGTGGATATTACCAATGTGTCAGACAGCCCTATTCATTTACTTGTTTTAAAATATTTAATACGCCGCCCCTTCTGAGACCTGCTCAAGGAGGCTCATGAAATAAAACAGAAAGTCATAAAAAAGGTAAAATCATAATGAGCTGCCATTTAAAATCAGCCAAGAAAACCCAGATGCATAACAACATATTTTAAAAAGCACCCAGAATGATAAAAGCACAAAAATAGGACATAATGAAAACTCTTCCTTCCAGGGAATGGCTACAGCTAGTGGAGTAGCACACTTTGCAGACAGAAAGTCCCAGGTTCTGCCTCCACTTACAAAAGGAATCTCAGGGGACATCACTGGGCTGGATGGACCAATGGCTTGAACCCACACAAGGCAGGTTCTTTATTCCCTCAGGATGAAAATGCCCGTTATTCCAGGCAATAAATCGAAATGTGATATTCTCTAGATCTAATCTCTATAAAGTAACAGGTACAAGAGGGGTAATTTGCGAGAAGAAACTATCATGGGCTGGTTACATAAACATTTATTTGTGTACATCATTCATACCCCACCTTTATCCCCAGTGCAGATCCTCGCCCCATTTTATCCTCATAACAATCCTGTGAGGTAGATTAGGCTGAGAGTACGTGACCAGCCCAAGGCCACCCAGCAAGTTTCTATGGCAGAAGTAAGGATTTGAACCTGGGCCTCTCAGATCCCACTGCACCACACTGGCTCTCATTTTTTTAATGATTAAAACACTGGGACGCTCAGGGTTTTACAAGTCAGCTTTAATCTGGCAGAAAGGCCCCCCCCCCGGCTTTTTTGTATTTGAACTTGGGCAGGTTTTTGGAAGTTCCTGTACAAGAGAACAGGAGCTGAATTATCTTTCTATACACAAAGAAAATGGAAGTTTTAAAAAGTGCCATGACAGATAAGATGTAAAAATACACACACATATATATATTTTAATTTCTGGGAATGTGCCCATTCTCTAAATGCAAATATATTGGAGATTGTCCCCACAGATTGCCTAATGCTCGGTAAGAAATACAGATAATTTTAATGAACCTCTTTCCCCTTAGCAAATGCCAAGTTGGCTCTTTAAAAGAAAAAAAAAGGTCACATTCTAAAAAGATTGCTTATCTCTCGGTGACATTCATGTTCCACAATGAGCAGAACAGCAGCGGAAACATCCCTGCTAATGTCAGCCCCGGTGTCGACAGGCCCGGCGGCACGGCTAAAAGCTTTGGAGAGACACACAGCAATAAGTAATTAATTAGAAACAGCTATGTTTAACACAAGTTACGCTTGATAGGATTCATCATATGCCACGAGGCAAAGGAAAACGGCCAGCAAGGAGAAGCTCCGGCTCGCTTGACCGTTGTTCAGTGATTTTCCCACATCCATTATTTCCACAAGACTATGTGGACTGTGGGCATGTACAAGTTCACCCGCGTTGCCGTTACCCTCCCTCGCTTTCTGAAACGGCTCAACAAACATTCACTACAATTATTTCACACAATGGCTTTCTGGGATAACATTCTTTGACACTAAGGCTGCTGTTGGAAGGTATGACTTTCTGTGCCTTCCTGCCCAAATCAAGGTTGCCAGCTCCAGTTTTTAAAATCTTTTTAAATTAAAACGTTTATACCCCACCTTGCCTTGTGGTTCAAGGTAGCTTTGGGAAATTCCTGAAGATCTGGTGGCATTGTCTGGGGAGGGCAGAGTTTGGGGAGGTGGGAAGAGCTCAGTGGGAATGTGATGTCACTCTAGGATTTCTGTTTCTTCTAGACTCTGTGGTACACTGTAGGGTCCACCCTCTGAAGCAGACATTTCCTCTGGAGGACCTGATCTCTGTAAGACTGGAGATCAGTTATAATTCTGGGGGAACTCCAGGATGTTGGTAACCTTATAACTATTCCCCTCGCACCTGCCATTTCCCTCATCCCCACCAGGAAGGGGTTTTTTGGCTGGCATTTTAAAAATAAGCAGAAATTATATCACTATAGCAGCATTACACTATAGAGATATATGTACTATCGTTTTTTTAAATGCCAGCAAAAAGCACTCTGGTGTGGGGGGAATAGGGGGCAACTGGTGGGAAGCTGGGGGACATGGTTGGTGCTGTCAGATGATGGTATTATATCACTTCCACAGAAAACCTGGAATTCATGTTATGCCTCTCTGGTAAGTGCCAGAAACTCTGTGCTTGTACCATAAACTTTCTGGCAATTCCTAGAGACCCGTGATGTTGCTTCCAGGGTTTTCCTGGAAGTGATGTAATGCCATCACCTGATGCCAATTGTTTTTTTCCAGCCACCGGAGTACTGGTAGGCAGTGATACCTGGAGATCTCCCAGGTGTTTGTTTATTTTTCTGAGATTACGTGCTTCAGTTGTGGCATCTGACTCTACATGACTCTGGAGAAGACTATGACAAAAAGGTGCTAGAGATACTTTCTTCTGCATTCTACCAAACACACATACCCCAAGGGGACCATATTGACCAATTAACTTGCTAGTGGGATTTACTGACCTTTGTTTGGAACACATGATCACAGGAAGCTGCCTTAGACTGATTCAGGCCACTGGTCCATCAAGGTCGGTCTTGTCTACTCAGACTGACAGCAGCTTCTCAGGTTCTAAGGCTGGGCCCTTTCCCATTACTTACTGCCTGGTCCTTTTTAACTGGAGATGCCCGGGGATTGAACCTGGGACCCTATCTTGCATTTGTGTTGGCTTCAGCAAGAACATTTTCCTCTTGGTAATGGTCTTAGAGGGTGGTGGTGGTTTTCCAATAGCAGAGCATGAAAAGTTCCTATATTTCACAAAGAGACTTCAAGAAGGCTATATTCAGCTGTTTCAACGGTGTCTGGTCGGTGTTGTTTCATTTGTGTCTGAGGGGCCCTCCCCAGCTCGCTCTGGTCTCACCAACCCCGTAGCTCTCTGAGCTTGCAATATTGTTTTACTGAGTCTCTGCAAGGGTTGCCAACCTCCAGGTGAGGTCTGGAGATCTCCTGGGAATTACAGTTGATCTCCAGATAGCAGACATCAGTTCCCCTGAAGAAAATGGCTGCTTTGGAGGGTGGACTCTATGCTATTATAACTAATTGAGGTCTGACCAAGAGGATAAAATTCCGGTTGGGTCAGCCAGTTCTGGCTTGCTGTTCTAACCCCTTAAAGGCCAGTGGCAACTAACATGGTTCAGGCAGGTAGGCTTCTTATTTGGTTTGCACAATTAACTTGCACAATTTGGTTTGCACAATTAACAATGATCTGATTATATTGGGGGGGTGGGGGGGGGATGGCACCATTATGCTCATTAATACCACTACACGGCCTCTCCAGACCCGCCACAATTAATTTTCCACGCAGATTCTCCTCTGCTTCCCTCCCCCTTGTACAGTCCCCCCTCCCGGTTCTTTCCCTGCAGCTGTTTAGAACGGAACGCCGCAGCGACTTCCAACTACCTCCTCTATTGTTTTCTTATTTCGAAGGCTCAAGTGAGCCCCAACACCCTTAACTAACTGTGAGGCAAACAAATACACTCAGCGACAAGATGAAACAAGGCCAGGCAGAAGGAGGAGCCCAAGGTGGAGCAAAATCACAAGGGGGGGGGGAGAGCATACAGGATATCTGATGGTCATAAAATAACGTTCTGTTCTAGAGAGAATCAGCCTATTCTTCCTCTAGATTAAGGGAACAATGGCGCTTTGACTCTGCAGCTGGTCTGACAGCTTGTCATTAAAGCAAAATGGAAATGAACACAAACCGATAGGTGTCAGGCCTCCCATATTACTACCACGTCATGGGACCCCTGCAGCTCACACCGCCTCCCAACAAAGGGAGATTGTACTAATCCAGGCAAGATGTTTGTCTGGGGTCCTGGCTCTAGGAGCACATCTTGCTCTGCCAGCCCTCCAGGTTGCGCTCGCCAAAGAACGGCCCCACCTTGCCAGAAGGTGTGCCCCCCCCTTCATAATTGTTACAGACTGAATGCATTTGGAGAGCAACCCCCCCCATCTCTAATAACTCGAAAATGGCTCTTAAGGATGGAATTGGTCTGCATTGTCTGTGTGGTGCAGAGGGTACGTGTACGTGTGTGAAAGAGAGACAGACAGAAAGAAATGGGATGTGTGCATTTGAAACACCTTCTTTTCACTTCTAAAAATATGCATTTGGGGAGGGAAATGAAAAGAAACTGCAACTATGCTAATTTGCAAAGACATTTCCTCCCCCCCCCCCGCCTAGCTGGAGAGTCCTCCAAGTGTGGAGAAACCCCAACCTTAGCTGTGGGTTTTGCTGCTTTCAAGATTGGCATGACTGACTGACTCCCCATGGTGCGGGGAAACCCCAGGACTCACTGCCACTTGCACTTCTTAGAGGATGTATGGGCTACATAGGAGATACACGGATGCACCAAAGGTTAATGATTTGAGTGCTGGGAGGTAAAGGAGTGGTTTTTGAAGCCAGACACAGAGGAAGTCAGGGCTGCCCCATGATTAATCACTGTCTTGAAGTTTCAGCTGGTGTGTGTCAAGTTGCGCTTAGAACCCACAAGATGCCATAGATTCCACCCTCCAAAGCAGCCATTTTCTCCAGGGAAACTGATCTCTGTAGTCTGGCGATCAGCGGTAATTCTAGGAGATCTTGAGGCTGCACGTGGAGGTTTATTTTATTTTATTTATTTATATCTTCGACTTATACCCCGCTCAAACCCCCGAAGGGGTCTCTGAGCGGCTTACAGTTACTCTCAAGTCCTATCTAAGGCCACATAGATTATTGGGAAGGGACTGCCCTACCAGCACCCCGTGGAGAGAGATGTTCTTGTCAATTTCATCCTGGGTCGGCTCAGCCTTCGCAGGTCTTGTCAATTTCATCCTGGGTCGGCTAGGTGTTCGCAGGTCTTGTCAATTTCATCCTGGGTCGGCTTGGCGTTTGCAGGTCCCTCCGGCGCGTGGTTCCTGCATCAGTGTGGCTCCGGCTCTGTCTTTCCAACTCCGCCGCGCCTGCGCCTCCACGGTCTCCTCGCGCCGTCGTCCTGGTTCCGCCTTCTGCCGTTTGGAGTTCTCGCCATCTTGCCGCCCGCCTTGCTGCAGCCAGCGCTCCACTACCCCCGCAAGGGGAGAAGGGGTGCTCCCTGCCATCTAAGACAGGTACCCATTTTATCTACTTGCTATTTGTTGTTATTTGACAGCTTTCGGACCGCTGGGTAGACGGGAGCTGGGACTTGGGCCAGGTGCTCACCCTGGCCGCGGCGGGATTCGAACAGCCGTAATGGCTGTTCATAGATGTTACCAGCAGGCATTAGTTGCCTGCACCACTGCTCCCTCTCTATGGAAACCATAGCTGAAAGATACTGGCCCAAGCTAACCCAGGACGCTTCCATGGCAGAGTAGGGATTTGAACCCGGGTCTCCCAGATCACAGTGAGAAAGACAGTGTAGTATAGTGGTTAGAGCATTGCCTAGGATCTGGGAGACCCAGGTTGCCCACTGAGTAGGCTTGGTCTAGTCACTCTATTTCAGTCAAATCTACTTCACGCAGTTGTTGTGAGGATAAAACAGAGGGGCAAAGCTATGTATGCAGCTTAGGAGAAGGGTGGGATAGAATCTGCTAAATAAATAAATTATTTAGACTATAATGACAGTCTCCAAGAGGCTTAAAAGAGAAGAGGAGGGGGATCTTGGGAACGTCCCTGCCAACATAAGATCTAGGCTGAGCTTCTGTTTCTCTGCCTGTTACAGATATATCAACCTGGGTGTGGCCAGAGGTGTGAGTGGAAGGGCATGAGCTTAGGTGTCATGAGCCAGTTAGCTACCGCCTCCTCCAAGCAGGAAGAACTGGAAGGATCAGGCCCTGCACCGGTGGAGTGCCTGCCTGAGGAAGCTGGCAGAGCCAACCAAAGAAGCATCAGAAGACGAGGGTTGCTCACTCTGGCAGGTGACAAAGGAAATGGGACACAGAGATCAGTGTCAGTCACTGCCGGCATCTCCTGAACCAGCTAAGTTCAGAAGATGTCCGGAGCATTTGACAGCCCGGAAGAGATGGAGAAACTCCTGTTTAATTGCACAACAGGGATCAGCACTAGTCGCTGAAGAAGACTTATTTCAGGAGCAAGAATGACAAGCCGGGGAAAAGCTCTTGTGGGGCCAAAGAGTCCCCTGAAGATTTACAGCATCATTTAGCTGAGGGAGCTTCAGTTCCAGGGGAAGACTGGGGCAACCTCAATGACTTCATCATCAGATGAAGGAGATGGTGACCATCTGTGAGTCGGAGAAGGGGTCTGGGGTCATCAGGTAGGGGACTGTTCCACTCCTGATTGGTTGGAAGAGGAGGTATGAGACGTCTTATGCTTTGACTTTGATTTCTTCTTTTGTGGTGGTGGTTCCGAGGTGCTATGTTCCGCCGAGGTTTTATTTGGAGCTGATAGTGGGCCTGATTATACAAATCCTGATGGCATTGATCCCGAAGGGGTGGTACAGGCCCGGTGGTCTGGTTCTGAGTCCTTCGAAGGGGCCTGATCTTTGCCTGGAGCCACTAAAGCCTTCTCCCAAAGGACAGCTTTCCGCCTGGAAGCCCAGTCCAAGTGAGCTGTTGGAGTGAACTACTTGTAAATGCAGCAGAAAGAAACGTTGTAGGCCTTGCCCAGGCATAGAAGACAATGATCATGGTCGTCTGACTGAGCCATTTTTAGGCCACATTCAGTGCACTTTTTGAAGAGAGACACAGCCCAATAATAAGGTCCTCCTTTCAATCCCTCTTTTTGTAGGAATGAAGCAGAGTGAAGACACAAAGGGAAGTAGAATGAATAGAGGGAAACATTTACAAAGGAAAATCTGTGAGGATCAGAAGACAGCAAAGACAAGATGTCTGATCTCCACAGCAGCAAAGAAAGGACTGGGGGAAGGAGTGCTCACCCCATCATGTGTCGGCTGGGCGGGAAGGAGCTGGCCCATGAAGGGAGGAGATGAGGTGCTCCAAATTTTCTAGAGAGCCTTTAGAAAAGAGATTTCCATGGCAGGCCTGCACAAGTGCGGTCCCATGTGGGACTGCATGGAAGCCACAAAGATGAACAAGGAAGCAGATGGTTGGTTAAGTCTTTTATTAATGTTGTCTGTAGTATTGAAATCAGCCTATTATGTGGCTTTGAAATTTTATTGTACATAGATGTGCTGATGCCCCTGTGTTATGAATCTTGGCTGATCTACAATAACAAAAAATGTTTAAGACTAGCTCAGGATGCGATGCATTGTACTTCTGAGAGTTTTCTTTTCTTTTTGGTGACGGCTCATTTAAATTTAAATTCTATAAACTTTTTTACAGTAAGAGTTGTTCAAGAGTGGAATCAGCTGCCTAGGGAGGTGGTGAGCTCCCCCTCACTGGCAGTCTTTAAGCAAAATAGTAAAAAGCTCAGTAGCACCTTTAAGACTAAGAAACTTTATTGTAGCATAAGCTTTCACGAAACACAACTCTCTTTGTCAGATGAAAGTCTTCAAGCAGCGCCTGGACAAGCACTTGTCAGGGATGCTCCAGGCTGATCCTGCATTTAGCAGGGGGTTGGACTAGATGGCCTGGATGGCCCCTTCCAACTCTGTGGTTCTATGATTCTGTGATTCAGTTGTACTCCATGGGCCCCCATAGAGGGGAGGGTAAAGCAAGGTAAAAATTCTTAAATACAAAGAAATTGCAGCATCCACTGTTATTCAAAAGATGACTCAATGACAAGGCTAATGTGTAGTGGGTTTCCCTATACCACAAACAGCTGGGACTACTTGGCTTGGGAGGGCAGTAGAGATTGCAGAGATGCCGCTTGATTTTTAAACTATACAGTTGCTGCTTGCCTGCTGGACTTCCCAGTGGACCCTGTCCCTCACGATGCTGAGGCTTAGCCGCTTTTGACATCTCAGGGCCATCTGACCGCTGTCCAGGCCATCTTGCTCAGTTACGTCTTCCCTGTTGGGAAAAGGGGGAGGGAAAACCATCACCTTCTGGCAATCTTCTGCGTAGTGCTCCCCCGAACAACTAAGAGCTTCAGACATGAGGCAAAAGCTTTTAAGAACATTTCTGCCGGTCTAGAACTTGAAAAACTCCAGGATGCTGGGGTGACTGTGTTGTTTCCTCTCCTCCGCCCTTCCCGCCTCTCTCTGGCGCAAATCTCACACTGTATTATGTGCGGGATCGGCTTATCTAATGAGACTGAAGCCTCCTGATAGGATTTCCCGTGTTTATCGCTTATCCATCACTTATTCTGCCATCCTGCACATTGTCAGATTACACAGACTTAAGCCTTTTATTTTTAATAATTGCTTGAAAAGTTGATTATTTTGAAAAATGGAGCTGCAATGTGTCGGTTGAAGCTTATCTTCCTCAGTGATCAAGGAAGGGATTTGTGTCAGGAGTGTATATCCTTCAGTGTGACATCTTTGTGTTTATCCCTTTGGAGTGCTGCGTGGAAGAAATTCAACCCCCTCCCCTTCCTTCCGTCCCCATTTCATGGGCAGCCACCGAACAATGTGTGGACTTCTCTACCAGAGTGGGTTCTTCACTCACAGAAACCAAGGTTCAGAGCACAGAAGAAGAGTTATTTTTTATATCCTGCTTTTCTCTACCTTAAGGAGTCTCATAGTGGCTTACAATCACTTTTTCTTTCTCTCCCCACAATAGGCCCCTTGTGAGGTAGGCTGAGAGAGTTCTGAGAGAACTGTGACTGGCCCAACATCACCCAGCAGGCTTCACATGGAATAGTGGGGAATCAAACCTGGTTCTCCATATTAGAGTCCCTTGCTCTTAACCACTACACCACACTGGCTCTCAGCGCATGCTGGACTTCTGCAATGGAAAGCATGAAACCATGAAGTGTTTCTTCCCGAGGCACTCTTCATCAGGGGGTTTGAGGAGAACTATTAATCTCCTCACCAGTCTGGTCTGTTCAATATGGACTATCCCAAACTGAGGGATTTCTGCTTGTTCTGTAGTAGTTTGAATAAGAGAAAGCCTCTTTCATTCAGTTCTCTGTATTTTTCCTTTACCACCACTATTTTGTTGTGTTGAAAGCTGATATTCTTGTTTCCTTGTTTCGTACCTCATGGCCCTGCATGGAGACCGCTTGAAAGGCTTCTATAGCTTGTGCCTGAGGCGGATTGGGATGGTTAACTGGTCCAGGAACAAGTCGAGTGGCCCTTGCGGGGCTGTCCAGCCTGGTTGGCAGTGAGGACAACAGGCAGAGGGTTGCCCATCGGCTCCTTCTCATCATTCTGCCTGCCAGATCCTAGCTGACAAAGGAAAACCTAAGCTGACAGAGACATGGGAGGAGGTGATGGGCAGTCCTAGGCCCGTTGTCGTTGCTGGCCAGATCCAAGTCAAACAGTCCCAGATAATTGTGCTGCTCCAACAAAAACCAGTACCATTACAAGCCTCACACTGGCTACGGCCTTAGCAAACTTACTCCCAGAATAAACTGGTGTGATGGCACACACTGGGAGCATGAGAGACAGCACAGTCAGGAGGTCTTAGGTTCAATTTGTGACATCTCCAGTTCAAGAATTGGGTAGCAGTTGATGTGAAGGACCTCTGCCTGAGGCCCTAGAGAGCCACTGCCAGTCACAGTAGGCAATACTGACTTTGGCTGATTCTACATTGGCTTTTCCCTCTGTTGTTTTACAAAACCCACATAAGAATGTAAGAGAAGCCAATGCTGGATCAGGCCAATGGCCCATCCAGTCCAACACTCTGTCACACAGTGGCCAAAAATACCAGGTGCCATCAGAAGGTCCCCCAGTGGAGCCAGGACACTAGTAGCCCTCCCACTGTTGCCCTCCCAACCACCAAGAATACAGAGCATCCCTTGCCCCAGACCGAGAGTTCCTATCTATACCTTGTGGCTAATAGCCACTGATGGACCTCTGCTCCATATGTTTATCCAATTCCCTCTTGAAGCCGTTGGAACTGAAATTCCCCTCTGCATTGCATGCTGGTTTCACTTCCTTTGATTATCGGGTTTTATGGTAACTTCCACACTTCATGCTACTTTTGAGTTCTTTGATCTTCAGATTTTACTGAACCTTTTGCATAGATTTATGACCGTTTTATGGCCATTCAGGGGTGACTTTGCAGTCAGTACAGCATTGCCCCGAGGTATCTGAATGTGGTTTTGAGCTGCACTTTTGCCTCCCAGCTGAGAAAATTGGGGCAAATTCTAGATGCAGAATTACCCTTTGACAGAGCAATACTTCGACTCAGAAGAAGGCAGCTTTTACATGTTCACAGCCATTCTTAATTGTTCCACTGCTGCCTGTTGGGTGTTCAGGGACCCTGGGTTCTGGGTAGGGCTTCCGGTCTTCAGGTGGTGGCTAGAGACCTCCCAGAATTACAACTGGTCTCTGGGTAATAGAGCTCAGTTCCCCTTAGGGATGCCAGCCTCCAGGGGGATCTGGAGATCCCTTGGCCCAATCTGCATCTAGCATTTGTTCTGCTGTTTTACCAAATCCACGCTGGAACAGAAAACCACATTAAAATACCCCAGAGTCACCCCTGAATGGCCATAAAATGGCCATTTATTTATGCAGACAGCTAACATAAAACCAAAATGAAAGCAGCATGTAGTCTGGACACTGCCATAAAATCCAACAATCAATCAAACAAAGTGGCATGCAACATAGAAGAGAATTTCTGTACCAGTGTGGGTTTGGTAAGACAGCAGAGCAAATGTTAGATGCAGACTGGGCCCTTATCTCCAGACTACAGAGATCAGTTCCCCTGGGGAAAATGGATGCTTTGGAGGGTGGACTCTATGACATTGTGCCCCACTGTGGTCCCTGTCCTCCCAGCCACCCCCTCCCCCAAATCTCCAGGAGTTTCTCAACCTGGATCTGACAACCCTATGCCCCCATCCCCCACCAGTGGCAAGGGGAGACTGGCAACCCTAGACAAACACATTTTCTCTTTTGCCAAAAAGATACTTAAAACGGAGGGGAAAGAACCCAGTGAATCCAAGGAGAATGACACTTCCTCACCAAAGCCCCAAGTTGTTGATTTAGTTTTTGACTGAGAAATTTGTTTCTAGTCATCAGCATTTTGTTCAAACATCTACACGTAGTCCAAAGAAGCTGTGTCTTATGTTGAGTGCATTGCCAGACTTTCCCCCCTTACGGATTCAGAAATCTGGCACCTTTTGTCTGTGATTTGTGACAGCCCCAAAGTATGTTGCCCAGATGGAAGTCTGTGCTCAGTGGTGTGCAAATGTATGTGTCAGGGCAGTTCGCAAGGTTACAGAACTAATCTCAGCCTAATAGTCTAAAGTTTCCTGTAGGGGGAAAAATAAAATAGAATAGGTTGCCTCCACCAGGGATATTAATCAGACCTGACGATTTAATCCTCCCTTCTCAAGGCACTACAGAAATTTTGTAATTAGCTGGCTGCAAACAACATTTTGGAGCAACTATTGTATAATATAGGGAAGAATCTTTCATTTTCCCTTTTTGTAACAAAGACACTGGGAGTTTTTTCTTCTTCTCCCCAAGGGTTGCCAGCTTTGGGGTGGGGTGGGGGCCCTGGAGATCTCCTGGAATTATAACTGATCTCCTGATTACAAAGGGCCTTGACATTAATTGGAGTTCTGTGGAGAAAATGGCTGCTTTGGAGGGTGGATTCTTTGGCATTATACTGAGATCCTTCTCCTCCCAAACTCCACCCCCTCAAATCTCCAGGAATTTCCCAACCCACAACTGTCAACCCAACCCTCCAATATTATATTTTCAACATCAGTCTCAGAGAACAGCAGAAACATACAGAGTGTAGTCATATTGCCAAAACCTAGCAGGCCCAGCCCTGGCCAGTTCCTGGATGGGAGGCCATCTTAAAATGTGTTCTGTATCACTCTCTGTCCTAGTGGAACATCTTCCGACTTTTCCAAGCCCCAAACCAACAATTAATCTGAACCACCAAATGGCCAACATTTAAGATGCTTTGAACCTTATTATTTTTGGCTGCATCCACACAGCAATTATTGTCCTTATTCCTTTCTTCTTGCAAATGCAATGGAGCCCCTCCCCCATGGTTGCTATTTCTTCATTGGGCCACTGGAGGGTTTTTTCAGGCTTTTTTTTTTAAGCAGGATGGGTAGCCATGTTAGTCTGTCCGTAGCAGTAGAAAGCAGGGCTCATTTTGTAGCAGGAACTCCTTTGCATATTAGGTGACACACCCCTAATGTAGCCAATCGTCCAAGAGCTCTTCTTACAGGGGCTACTGTAAACTCTTGGAGGATTGGCTACATTAGGGGTGTGTCACCTAATATGCAAAGGAGTTCCTGCTACAAAAAGAGCTCTGGAAAGAGTAAGAGTCCAGTAGCACCTTAACGACTAACAAAAACTGTGGCAGAGGATGAGCTTTCGGAAGTCACTGCTCACTTCTTCAGATATATTTCTTGAGGCTGGTGGATTTCCACTTTGTACAGCTAAATGTGGTGCCTTCCATGGAGATAGATCAAGATTGGTAGCCGTGTTAGTCTGTTTGTAGCAGCAAAAAAGAGTAAGAGCCCAAGAGCACCTTAAAGACTCACATAATCTGTGGCAGGGTAGTAGCTTTCCTGAGACACTGCTCACTTCAGTAACTGACATATCTCTATAGTTTAAAATCGGTAATATAGCTTAACTAGGAATAAGGCCCATTTTGGAAATGAATACAACGAGCTCTAGAAAGAGGCTCTGGGAGAGTGCCCCGGCCTTGGGCACTCAGTGTCAATTTGCTGTGACGACCTCAGCAGGTTATAATGACACAGAGTCCACCATTTTCTTCAGAGGAACTGATCTCTGCTACCTGAAGAGGAGTTGTAATTTTGAGTGATCTCCACCCTTCACCTGGAGATCAGCAACAATGGTTCCCCAGGAGGAAATAGCTGGTTTGGAGGGTGGAATCTATGGCATTGTACCTGTCTGAGGTCCCACCGCTCCTCAAACCCCACCCCTCAAGTCTCCAGGAATTTCCCAACCTGAAGTTGGCAACCCTGTCTTCTTCTCAGCCAGTCATCAACCTTCCATTATCTGCCCCTCTGACTTCAGGTTTCTATCTCTTCCCCTCTCTCTGTAGCCTCTACCTAGTAAAAGTACAATCTTTCTCCAAAGCAGGTCACCAAAGCACCAAACATCATTCTCCTTTCCCCCTTTAGATTTGCACAACAACCCCGTGAGATAGCTTATACTGAAAGTCTGTGAGTGGTCTGAAATTACCCAGTCAGCTTCCACAGGAATAAGCTGGGGCTGGCAGACCCTGCTCTGAAGTGCTAACTGCTACATCACACTGGCTGTCTTGGTGGGGGGCATCTCAGCAGGGTATAATGACCAGGGCTATTTTGGGGCAGGAATGCACAGGAACGGAGTTCCAGCTGGCTCCCGAGTTGGTCATGTCCAACAGGAACTCATTAGCATAATAGGCCATACCCAACAGCAGAAACTCATTAGGACTGGCTACATTAGGGGTATGTGGCCTAACATGCAAAGGAGTTCCTACTACAAAAAGAGCCCTGAGTTTTGACAACAAACAAGGTAAATAGAATAAGAAGCAAAAGGTGGGTGTGGCTGGATGACCACACTTCTAGTAACATGGGGGTGTTGCCTAATATGCTAATGAGCTGTGCCAGGGATGTGGCCTAATATGCTAATGTGTTTCTGCTATTGGGTGTGGCCTGTTATGCTAATGAGTTCCTGCTGAGCTTTTTCTACAAAAAAAGCCCTGATAATGACACAAAGCCCACCATTTTCTCCAGGGGAACAGAACCAAGCTTGGTTGCCTAGCAACAGGCACTGAGGGGGAAGTAGGGTTCCCAGCAGTGAGTAGGGAAATACCTGGAGATTTCGGAGGGTGGATCCTGTGGAGGGCAGCATTTGGGGGGGGGGCGGAAGGACTCAGCAGGAATTTCCCAACCTGGAGCTGGCAACCCTAGTCAGGACTGGCCCCATTGAGCCCCTCAGAAAAGCGTGGAAAGGGTTTTGTTTCTTTGTCTTTTTATTGACAGAAACAAGCTTGGTTGCCTACCAACAGCCACTGAGGGAAAAGTTAGACCCACAGAGGAGCCAAGCAGGCGAAGTGTCTTCCTCAGGAGAGAGAGCATATTCTGATAGGGAACAGTGGGTGGAGTGGGTGGGGAAGAGGAGCAGACCCAGCACCCAGCTAATAGTACGCGAGTACTCTTGAGTGGCAGCTGACGGGCCAATGGCTGATGGAGTGCACTGTGGGCAGGACTCAGGCAATGCAGCCAGTGGATAAGGACAGCTTCTGAGTGACACATCATGGAGCCAACAGATTTAGGAGCGTATGGAATGTTCAGAAAGCACCACCCCACTATTCAATTATATATAAGGAAAGCTACAACAACAATACATCAATAAACCATTTTTTAAAATAAACTCCTCTAATGGCATGCAGGGGGAATGGTATGGCGGGCTGAGGAACGGAAAATGGTGCTGGGGGGGGAACCTTCCTGTCTATGCAAAGGCTCATTGACTGTGATCTTTCCCAAAAGATTGTACGAAACCAGGGCAAAATAGGAAGAAACACATAAAGTGGACAGTTAGGGGATGACAAAAGATGAATGCTCCAAAGTAAAACACTTCAGTTTAGACTCAACACTACAGCGAAACTTCCATATGGAATCAGCCTTTCTTTAACTCTCTCTCTCTCTCTCTCTCTCTCTCTCTCTCTCTCTCTCTCTCACTCTGTTCCTCTCTCTCCTTCCCTCCCCCATTCTGTTTTCAAAGATTGCTCAGCTAGTCAGGGGCTGATTCTGCCTTGGCTTTTCCCTCCGTTCTTTTATGAAACCCATGTTGGAACAGAAATTCCCCTCTGTGTTGCAAGCTGCTTTCACTTCCTTTGATTATGGGATTTTATGGTAGCCTTTTTTGCTGCTTTTGCTTCCTTTGATCGTTGGATTTTATGGTACCTTCTGTATAGATTTATGGCCATTCAGGGGTGAATTTGCAGTCAGTACAATGTTGCCCTCAGGTATCTGAATGTGGTTTTGAGCCGCACTTTTTCTTCCCAGTTAAGAAAATGTGGAGTGAATGCTAGAGGCAGAATCACCCAGGGTCAGTTCAAGGAATTGTTGTCATCTCTCAGTTCGTAGATCTGCACTGCTGACAGCTGAGTTCAAGCAAGTGGTGGCGCAGGCCTCGGAGGTGATGCTGGTCGCCCCCTCCCCCATGCCACTGATGAGTGGGACCAATCTGAGTGCCTGCAGGGCATCAGGATCCTCCACATGGGGCCACTCCAGCAGTTACTTGAGCGTGGTATGGCCACAGAACCAGCCCTGCTGCTAGTGAGACCACCTTCGGACTGTGACTCTCCAGTGGAAGCCTGAAAGGGAAGACGGAAGGCAAATACCAAAGAATAAATGACAACATAATAAATGAAGTATAAGAAACTTTAAATACAGGGCCGCTACAATGAAAGAGATCTTGGTTTTATGCTGAAGAAGAGATTATTTTAAATATTTTGTTCAGTCACACAGTCAAGTCCAACTCTTCGTGACCCCATGGACCAGATCACACCAGGCCCTCCTGTCTTCTGCCATCCTCTGAAGTTTGCTCAATTTCATGTTCGTTGCATCGGTGATACTGTCTAACCATCTCATCCTTTGCCGTCCCCTTCTTCTTTGATCGTCAATCTTTCCCAGCATCAGGGTCTTCTCCAGTGAGTGCTCCCTTCTCATTTTAAATATTAGAAAGGGATATAAAGGGACATCACATTTTTACCATATTTTAGAGCCATTTTGGTGTAGTGGTTAGGAGCGTGGACTCTATTCTGGGAGAAGCGGGTTCGATTCCCCTCTCCTCCACATGCAGCTGCTGGTGTGACCTTGGGTCAGTTACAAGCTGTTCTAGACCTGTTTTCTCATGAGCAGTACTCGAAAGAGCTCTCTCAGCCCCACCAACCTCACAGGTATCTGTTGTGGGGAAGGGACAGGAGACTGTAAGCTGCTCTGAGACTCCTTTGGGTAGTGAAGGATGGGATATAAATCCAATCTCTTCTTTCTTCTTTTTTTACCAAGGAGATCAGGGTGTTGTTATAAAACCTTTTATCTCCTGCCTTTTATTCTAACAAACCTGTGAGGTAAATTATGCTGACTAGTCCAAGAGCTTCAGAGCAAAGTGGGAATTTGAATCTGGATCTCCCCAGTCCTATCCTGACATGCAACCCACTATTCTGGACCATTTCAGTCCAGTTTCCTTCTTGAAATAGGCTAGTCTAGCCCTGAAGGATCCCCACAGCCAGATGTCTGTTCAATTTTTTCTTGATCATTTCCTTCAAAAGAATCCCACTACGGGTATTATTCCTCTGGGGGGCAAGGGAATTCTTCATCTGTCATTTTTATAGTGTTGATGCTTGTTTTCCTCGTAGGACAAGCCATCACTCAAGTTCGATACCTCCTGCGGCCTTTTGCTCCTGGGAAAGAATTACATTGGCAAAATGCCCTGGGTCCAGACCGAAACACTTGGCCACTGCAAGCTTATGGGAGACGGATGGCACCATGCCTGCCACCATCCTGCCAAAGCAAATTGAATCTCGCATGCAGAGAAACACAGACTCACCATTTAACAGAACAATGTTTTAAAAAATGGAACAGAACTCCCAGGTGGCAGTGCAGCGCTAGGAGTGATGTACAGGGAGAGCTATGTAAAAGACTGTCAGAGCCCAGTCTCCTTCTCATCTCAGTTATCACTGGATCAGCATCAATCTGTGGCCAGGCTAGCCCTCTTCATTAAATGGTCACTGCATCAGCAGTCAGAAATCTTCCATATTTGTTCTTGTGGCAAAGGCAGGGAGATTTTCTTGGAAATCAAGCAAAGATATTTCAAGTTATTTGGCCTGTTTCCCCTGTTGTGAGGCACCAGGTGTAGTGACTACAGTATGTGGAACCCACTTAGGGAAATGGTGTGGGAGTGAAGGCTGGGGCTCCCCCCCCCCCTCATGCTCCTGTATCAGGCCCCAGAGTGCTTAGGAACTTTTGCTCCTCATGTTATGTGTCTCTGCAAGTTGGGTGGCGTCACACATACTGTCTATGAATCCCCAGCTAAGAGAAACTCCCAGGGGTTTGGCCAAATGGTCCAAAAGGAAGTCAGACAAAGAGAAGCAACAGAAAATTCTCTAGCACAGCTAAAACTTAATTTGTCCCTAATTCACCAAAAGTTTTCTCAACTCAGTCCTTGGATCTAAGTCCTTGGCAGGGCCCAGGCTCCCCAAATGGGGCTACAAATTCTGTCACCAGCAGCCCACCATTACTGAGCTAGTCTATAACTCATACAGTCCCCTATATGAGGGCACACATCCCCTCAGCAGCAGGCATTCAGCTGACAAATTCCAGGAAATCTGTGCCTGAGCTTCTTGGGATGGGACAGTTTTTGGACAGTGCTTTTCTTGGGTTCTGAGAGGGCTTATTTTTCTGGCACAGGACCAATCAGGGCTAGATTCTTACCCGGGATAATACTGGTAATAAGAGAAGGACTGAAGGACAGATCTATCAGTGGCTACTAGTCGTGGTGACTGAGGGGAACCTCCATGTTCAGAGGCAGTCAACGTCTAAATCCCAGTGCCAGGAGGCAACACCAGGGGAAGGTCTCAGCCTCTGTGCCCTTCTGTTGGCCCTTTAGGACAGGGGTGTCAAACATGTGGCCCAGGGGCCAGATCAGCCCCTGGAGGGCTTCTATCAGGCCTGCACTGGAACTCGCTGTCTCCTACTTCTTCCAGTTCTGCTGCTGCTGCATCATGATAGCCTGCTTTGCCAGACTCTCTCAATCACTCAGGAGAGAGAGGTAGGCAAGCTTCTGATCCCTGCACTGGCTGAGGCTCCTCCCCTTCCTGAGGGAGGGAGGGAATGAGCCAGGCTGCCACAATCCATTGGCTGAGGCTCTTCCCTGGAGGGAGGGAGGGAAGGAGAGAGAGCTTGCTTTGCTTGGCTGTCTCAATTCCTTGGGGAAAATACAAAGCACCTTTAAGTCCAACAACGTTTTATCCAAGGTATGAGCTTTTGTGTGCCTTGCTACAGTGTGTGTGTTTTGTTGGGCTTGTTATGCTCTGGTTCTCCTGGTTGCAACTGGGTTCCCTCCCCCTTTTCACTGTATTTATGCCCTCATGATCCAATCTTGCTCAGGAGGAAAACCATGTGAACTATTTAGATGAGGAATAACAACAAGTCAGTGAGGTAGATTAGGCTGAGTGTGTGTCCAGACCAGTGTTCCCTCTAAACTGAGTTAGTATGAGCTAGCTCACAGTTTTTTTAGCCTCCAGTTCACACATATTTGTCTTAGCTCAGGAAGGGTGGATCCAGAGCAAACTAATTTATGCAGTAGCCAAATCACTCACAATTTTAATGCCAGTAGCACACAAGGTAGAATTTTGCTCACAAGACTCCACAGCTTAGAGGTAGCATTATAAGAACATAAGAGAAGCCAATGTTGGATCAGGTCAATGGCCCAACACTCTGTCACACAGTGGCCAAAAATACCAGGTGCCATCAGGAGGTCCACCAGTGGAGCCAGGGCATTAGAAGCCCTCCCACTGTTGACCCTCCCAAGCACCAAGAATACAGAGCATCACTTGCCCCAGAGTCCCTATCTATAGCTTGTGGCTAATAGCCACTGATGGACCTCTGCTCCATATGTTTATCCAATTCCCTCTTGAAGCTGTCCATGCTTGTAGCTACGGCCACCTGCTGTGGCAGTGAATTCCAAGTGTTAATCACTCTTTGGGTGAAGAAGTACTTCCTTTTATCTGTTCTAACCTGACCGCTCAGCAATTTCATTGAGTGCCCACGAGTTCTTGTATTGTGAGAAAGGGAGAAAAGTACCTCTTTCCCTACCTGCTTTATCCCATGCATAATCTTATAAATCTCAATCATATCACCCCTCAGCCGTCGTTTCTCCAAGCTAAAGAGCCCCAAGCGCTTTAACCTTTCTTCATAGGAAAATGTTCCAACCCGTTTATCATTCTAGTTGCCCTTTTCTGCACTTTTTCCAAAGCTATAATATGCTTTTTAAGGTGTGGTGACCAGAACTGTACACAGTATTCCAAATGAGGTTGCACCATTGATTTATATAGGGGCATTATTATGATATTGGCTGATCTGTTTTCAATACCCTTCCTAATAATCTCCAGCATAGCATTGGCCTCTTTTATTGCAGTCACACACTGTCTCAACATCTTCAGTATCTACTATGACTCCACGATCTCTCTCTTGGTCAGTCTCTACCAATTCGGACCCCATCAACATGTATTTATAGTTAGGATTTTTGGCTCCAATGTGTATCGCCTTGCACTTGGCCACATTGAACTCAATTTGCCACGTTGATGCCCACTCGCCCATCCTCGACACATCCCTTTAGAGTGCCTCACAATCATCCCTGGTTTTCACCACCCTAAATAACTTCATATCAGCCACAAATTTAGCCACTTCACTGCTTACTCCCAACTCCAAATCATTAATGAACAAGTTAAAAAGCATCGGACCAAGTACTGATCCCTGTGGTATCCCACTGTTTA
This sequence comes from Gekko gecko, assembly GCA_029375565.1. Lineage (NCBI taxonomy): Eukaryota > Metazoa > Chordata > Lepidosauria > Squamata > Gekkonidae > Gekko > Gekko gecko. The sequence continues at coordinate 152,542,509 of JAPDNY010000007.1, forward strand.
CCACCTCCACTGAGAAAATTGCCCATTTATACTCGCTCTCTGTTTCCTATTAATTAGCCAGTTTTTGATCCACAAAAGGACTTGTCCTTTTATCCCATGATTTTTGAGCTTACTTAGGAGCCGATGATGAGGAAATTTATCGAAAGCTTTCTGGAAGTCAAGGTAAACAATATCCACATGTTTGTTCACCCCCTCAAAGCACACTAACAGGTTAGTGAGACAAGATCTTCCCTTACAGAACCCATTGGCTGGACTGGATGGACCACTGGTCTGATCTAGCAGGGCTCTTATTGTTCTTAACAAGTCTATGCTAGAGACAGGAACCTTTCAATTAAGCACACGGCTGCTTGGTTTTGCCTCAAACTCCAGAGAGATTGTTTTGAGCATCTAAGAAGGTCATTATGTGAAGTAAAAACCACAAGAGGACAATAAATCTGCATACGCACACCCAGGAAAAGGAAAATTCGTAACGAAACCATGATATTTCTGCCTACTTCTACTTCTCAGCTTGAAAATTCTCTTTAAATATTTTTTAAAAGTTTCTTCAAAGGCAACTGACCCCTGAAAGGTTGCCCTAAAGCCCCATACTTACTTATCCACATTTCTGTTTTTAAAGATCTCCGCAAGTAAGTTCATTTAAGGGCTTGCTTGTGTTTGCAAACAAGCCTTTTTTTTTTTTTTTAACTTTTCAGAAACTATTCCACAATGTGAGTTTTCTGCCCACGATTGTGATGACAGAGGTAGAGAGATCAAATTCAGCAAAAGAAAATAACCTGGAATTAACAATGGCGCATTTAGAGAAAAGAGAGGGAGGAAGAAAAAGCCCTGAGGCAGATGGCATGAATATTAGTGTATGAAAATGACTAACGCTGAGAATTTCCCAGCGTACACCTCCCTTGTTTTGGCTTGCTTCTATAATTAATTTATGGAAAGCACCTAAATTGGGAATAAACACCATCTCACAAATCCCCTCTAATCTCTGCCTGTCTTTCTGAAATGATACCCTTAAGGTACCGTCTCCTACAACGATTAAACTCTTTTTTACAAATTTAAAAAAAGGCCTTTTAAATTTTTTTTATAAACAGTCGTACAGGGTATTAGAGGTCTGGACTGCACTCCCAAATTATTTGGGATGCAATTTATCATTGCCTGCCGTCTCAAGGAAGGCGTTTGATGCGTTGTATGCTGTCAGAGTGCCTGCCAAAATGTATGTCTTGGGGCAAGGAGGCACAGCAGCTGCTTGCGCTTGCTGTTCATTGCTTTTGAGCTACATCTGAAGCACATATACCTTGAAGAAAGAGCTACTTGTCTCCTTCAGCTCCTACTATAATCCTGGTAGCCTGGGCTGGTCTTACATTGGTAATGTGGACACATTGGGGTGGTCAAGGGACCAACACTGGTTGGTTGTCTGGCACATATGGATGATAAGAATTAGATGAGCATTGGGTGTGCATGCATCCTGCACAATCACCATGTAAAAGAAGAAGAAGAGGAGATTGGATTTATATCCTGTCCTTCACTACCCAAAGGAGTCTCAGAGTGGCTTACAATCTCCTTTAACCTTCCCCTCCCCACAACAGACACTCTGTGAGGTAGACAGGGCTGAGAGAGCTCTTTCGAGAACTGCCCTTGAAAGAACAGCTCTGAAAGAACTTGTGACTGACCCAAGGTCACACCAGCAGCTGCATGTGGAGAAGTGGGGAATCAAATCCGGTTCTCCCAGGTTAGAGTCTGTGCACTTAACCACTACACCAAACTGGCTCTCACCAAACTGTAGACTCAGATCTTCTTTCATCTTCTCTCAAGCCCAAACTGCCTCACCAAGTTGGGGAGAAAATGGGTGGTGGGAAACTGTGCACACATGCCTGAGCTCTTTGTTACAAGGAGAGGTTTTTTTTGAAAAACATACACTCTAATTTATTAATTAACCCACCACCAAGCACCCCAGGATTACTTCTGTCTTCTACTGGGGACAGAATCATGATGGAAATCATGTGTCTGCAGTCATAATTAGGAGTGAGATTAGGAAGTGGTGTGGTTATTCTACCTCTTGTGCTGATTATTGGAGAACCTCTGTTTTAATGGCATTGTTCATGAGTCTTATTAGTATATAGTGACATAATGTGAAAAATATATGCAGATCACTCCTCTACATGCAGCTTGCTGGGTGACCTAGGGTCAGTCACAGTTCTCTCAGGGCTCTCTCAGCCCCACCTACCTCACACGGTGTCCGTTGTGGGGGGGAGGAAGGGAAGGTGATTGTGAGCCACTTTGAGACTCCTTAGGGTAGAGAAAAGTGGGGTATAAAGCCCAAATCTTCTTTTTCCACTGTTGTAAACATGTGACCCTTGAAAAGCCACTTGTAAACTAAAGAATACTCTTCTTTTTTTAAAAAAATGTTCCTGATGCTTTAGTAATTTTATGCCATCATACCTATGTTGACTAATGGCACCATAGCTTACTGCACTGGAGCTTTCTGTGCTGGCAATAGCTACCAACCATCCTGGCAACCTACCTGGAATGTAGCACATCTGGATTTTGTACAGATGTTTCAGGATGGTACAGACCAGGATGGAGATGAGGAATGATGCGTGCCAACCCCCTACAGAACATCCCAAAGTCATTACAAACACTGATGCAACTGAAGCCTCTAAGATTTGATGATAACCTCTCAAGGATGAATTGTAGCTGATAAAGTAGACCAGACTATTTGTGAATTCCCTGCCCTGTGCAGGGGATTGGACTAGATGACCCTGGAGGTCCCTTCCAACTCTATGATTCTATGACATTGTTGCTGTTAACTATGGCCATGCAAACTGCTGCATCTAACTACAGCTATATATGTATACCTTTTAAAATAAAATTAAAAACCCATTCTTTAACTTGCTACCACATTGTGTTGTGATGGGCATTAGCTTAGGTAACATTTACAAGGGCTAAACAAAGTAATTGTAATTGGAGTAAGAGTTGCACAGCAGTGGAATCAGCTGCCCAGGGAGGTGGTGAGCTCCCCCTCACTGGCAATCTTTAAGCAGCGGCTGGACCAACACTTGTCAGGGATGCTCTAGGCCAGAGGTGTCAAACTCATTTGTAATGAGTGCCAGATCTGACATAAATTTCACTTTGTTGAACCAGGCTATGTGTGCCATAAACATAATGCCAGGTACCGGAGATATCTCTCCTTATAAATATTTATTTTTTGGTTTCGCAAGATTCCATGCGCTCCCATTGGCTGTAAAATGCCCTCCCTCAGCCATTGGCCCATCAGCCGCCACTCAAGAATACTTGCGTGCCATTGGCCGGGTGCTTGGTCTGCTCCTCTTCCCCACCCACTCCCCCTGGCAGACAGCTCTGTCTCCTGAGGAAGACAGTTCTCTTGACTCCTGTGAGGGACTGTCCCCTCAGTGGCTGTTGGTAGGCAGCCAAGCTTGGTTATGTGAGTAAAAAAACAAAGGACTTTCAGCATAACCCCCTCCCCAGTGGCCACTTTCCTGTCAGAATAAATGGAAAAAGGCTCTCTCTCCTGCTTAGCTTCAGCATGGCTGGCTGGCTAACGAGGTGGGCCAGTGACCATCAGACCATTTTCTTCAACTCCCCACTGTGCGGCTGACTTTCCCCTAGGGCTGCCAATCTCCAGGTGGGACCTGGAGATCTCCCACTGTTACAATTGACCTCCAGATGACAGAGATCAGTTCCCCGGGAGAAAATGGTTGCTTTGGAGGGTAGACTCTATGGCATTATACCCTGCTGAGTCCTTCCACACACACCCCAAATGCTGCCCTCCACAGGATCCACCCCCCCAAATCTCCAGGGTTGGCACCTGTACTTTCTCCTCTGTCAGTAAAAGGCTCTTTCCACACCTTTGTTGGCCTTAGGGAGAAAACTCATTGGGCCCAGTCCTGATCAGGTTGCCAACTCCAGATGGGCAATTCCTGGAGATTTGAGGGATGGAGCCTGGAGAGGGTGAGGTTTGAGGAGGGGTGGCACCTCAGACAGGTACGATGCCATAGACTCCACCCTCCAATCCAGCCATTCCCTGATGGGGAACCATTGTTGCCAATCTCCAGGTGGTGGCTGGAGATCACTCAAAATTACAACTGCTCTGTAGGAGGGATGGGGGAGGAGATGGAAAACTAAAGGTAGGTTGATGGTTGGCTGGGAGGGAGATAGGGTTGTCAACTCCAGGTTGGGAAATTCCTGGAGATTTGAGGGGTCAAACCTGGAGAAGGTGAGTGTTGAGGAGGGGTGGGACCTCAGACAGGTACAATGCCATAGACTCCACCCTCCAAACCAGCCACTCCCTCCTGGGGAACCACTGTTACCAATCTTGGGGGTGGGCTGGAGATCACTCAAAATTACTACTGCTCTTCAGGTAGCAAAGATCAGTTCCTCTGGAGAAAATGGTGGACTCTGTCATTATACCCTGCTGAGATTGCCACAGCAAATTGTCACTGAGTGCCCAAAGCCGGGGCACTCTCCCAGAGCCTCTTTCTAGAGCCTGTTGTATTTATTTCCACAACGGGCCTTATTCCTAGTAAACTGTATAAAGGACAGCAGCTGGTAAGCTCCGAGTTTGTGTTTCCTCACTGCAAGGCCCCATTGCAAAGGAAAACCCATATGGGCAGACTGGAAGGCCAGCAGTGCAGCACAGGGCAGACGCTTCCACGTTGCTTGACTGCTGCTGCAGATGAGGTTGTTCCACCATGCTGAAGCCACAATAGGAGAGGCTCCCCCCACTCCTTGCAAGCTCCCTCTCTTGCACTAGCTGCTCACAGGCCACATAAGAGCCCTGGGCGGGCCAGTTCCGGCCCCCAAGCCTTATGCTTGACACCCTGCTCTAGGCTGATCCTACACTGAGCACAGGGTTGGACTAGATGGCCTGTATGGCCCCTTCCAACTCTGTGATTCTATGATTCTATGATTATATAATTAATGAATTAATAGGCTTACTGAATGCTATTAGCTATGATAGTTAAATAGAACATCCATGTACTGTAAGGTGATGCACATTGGGATAAAAAATCCCAACCCTGAAATAATAGGCTAATGGGCCCTTTTCCCTCTCAGTCTCAGCAAGTTCAGAGCCCATTAGCCTATTATTTCAGGGTTGGGATTTTTTATCCCAATGTGCATCACCTTGCAGTACATGGGTTTTCAAGGCAAGACATTAACAGGGTAGTCTGCCATTGCCTGCCTCTGTGTAGCAACTCTGGACTTCCTTGGTGGTCTCCCACCCAAGTATTAACCAGGGCCAACCCTGTTTAGCTTCCAAGGTCTGACAAGACTGTGCCAACCTGGGCCATCCAGGTCAAGGTATACCTAGGAAACATGTGTTTTTTCCTGACAGGCTAAATACTTCCTCCTCCCAGACTGTTTCAAATTGGGAAAAAGGGCTCAAGGAGGAAGTCTGAAGCCCCTTTTCCATGCAGGCCATGCCCCTGATGGCAATTAAAATATACAAACAAGGACCACAGTGTTCCGTAGCTAGTATGGAAAAGAATGCCACTGTGTTAAGAATAAGATACCAAATATCTATAGTGGTTTTCTAACATTCAGTAATCTTTCCAAATATTATTCTTACAGATGGAACCCAAGCTTTTATATGTTATAAATTCTTCCAAAAGTAAAGGCGACTATCTGCTTTATTACTAGAACCTTTTTGCCATTTTGTTATGAAGCAGACAGTCTACTTTACTTTCAGAAGAATTTGTTCTATGGAGAGGAAATGAGTGTCAGGAAATAACATGTAAAGGCCAGGGTTCCACATGACATTTTCGCATTGTATGCAACTTTTTGCAAAAATGCAACCACACCAGTAGCACGTTTGGTCACTGGGTAGCTGGAGGATCTCTTCAGTAATCTGGAAGAAAAGAACAAAATAAGAAGAGACCTCAGCAACCTCTGTACTTCCCTTTGGAGTGTTGTACTATCCCTTTAAGAATCTCTCCTTATATATAAAAGAGCTTTGGTGTCTCTCCTGCACACGCTTCTGCAGCCTTTGGCTCTGTCACCTGTCACTCTGAAGGATCCCCTGGCTGCATTGGCTGGCTCCCTTGCCTTCGTCCCGCCCACAGAGGCAGCCGCCAGCATCTCTGACTCAGTGTGCTCTGAGCCAACCGATGGGACGGATGCTCTGGTGGCTGGAGGGTGAGCATGCTGACTAGGAGATGCGGGGAAGAGGAGCAAGAGGCTAGAGATGTTCAGAAATGCCACAGATGAGGAGGAGGCGGGGGCCCTCCATCGGCAGCCCTGTACTCATCCGGCTCAGACGAGCCAGCTCTGATGCCACTCCGCACTTTGCCCCGCCGCCACCACCAGCACCACCCGCCAAACATACCACAAGGCCTCCCTGATGCAGACCCGCCGCAGTGCCAAATGCCTCCTCCTTTGTGATTCTGCCGGCAGGAGCCGGAATGCCAGCGGCAGAGTGGCAGTGCTCTACCTGCTGCTGGGCCCGGGGGACAAGGCCGCTGCCTCCCCTTCTTCTCCTGAGGGAGGGGTTGGTAGGCAGCAGCCCAGCTAGAGCTCATTGCATTTGTCTCTGCAACAGGCCTTATTCCTAGTTGTATATATTTGTAAGAATAATATCTGGAAAGGTGACTGCATGTTAGATAACCACTATAAATATTTGGTATTTTATTTTCAACACAGTGGCATTCTTTTCTATACTACCTGATGTGAATTAGCCATCACATTCTTGGGAACTAAGGAGAACCTGCGGCCCATGTCTCATTGTGTTATGTCTGACACAGAGTGAGGACTCCAGACCCTACCTGTGTAGTCCATAATGTGTGAACTGGCGCTGAATATGAAGCTTTTGCATGAAAAATATATACTCTGCCTCTGAGTTATGGCCCTCTCCTCTCCAGTTTCCCAGAAAATCTGGTGAGCTACTGTTACAAACAGAATTCTGGAGATGACAGAATTTGGACAGGTCCAGCAGAGTTGTTATTTTGTGCTTCTTTGAAGTCTAGCAAGGCTAGGCATGGGGCAAGCATAAGAGCCTTCCCACAGTGAGCGCACACCCCCATACAAGATTGGGATCAAAATTGGTCAGAATGACAAAAGGGGGAGAGAATATGAATACGTTCTACATGAGAAAGGTCACCTACATATTTCTTGTTTTGAGAAGACTCCCTAGGAGTCAACTAATTGTAAACAGAACTAACTTGATGGGGACTATTAACTATGAATGAAAGGATCCTTTAAAAAAAGGTCTAGTGTCACTCTTGCTGGTAGTCAGAAGCAGGAAGATAGTCCCATCAACAACAACCTAGCTTCTTGCCTACCGCAGAAGACGATGACAGAACTAATTGAGCTATCTGGAGCGGACATCAAAAAACCCCTAAGGGCTGTTGTTTCACATGAGTGCTTTTCATTTTGTCGTCCGCATGTATGTTTCCTATGAAGTCCCCGAGACTGGCCAGGGTAGTTAAGAGTGCTCACCAGGAGAATATTGCCTTCTGCACTTCAAACTTCAATGCACACCAACTTCCACTAGAAAACCTGACATTGAAAGTAAGGAGAACTCAGTCTGATGATCTCATACTTAATTTCACTGCAAATTAGAATCGCCAAAATATTATAAAGCAGGTATAATGAGTTAACTGTCCTGTTATGAGTGGATAAACAGTCACTGGATCCTTTTAAAGTTATCAGCACAGAGTCTTTATTTGTGGATTAGAAACATGCATGTTAAAAGCTGCTTGCTGTACAATTTCTTTTTCAATCAAAACACATAACTAACAACTTTTGAGGGGGAAGAAAATGCAAGCAAAGGCCATAAATACTAACAGTTCAGTGAGAACTTCTCTTGTGCAAGCCCACAGTACAAACACAACAGCTGGGCTGTTACATAGATCTTTTTTGGTTTCAGAAGATCAGAATTTCCACGGCCCATCATGTAAACAAGGTATGTGTAACGCATATCTTTGGTTAGACAGCAGGCAAACCTCAATACATCTTTAAATGGCATTGGTGAACTGCCAATCTCCAAATCCTGTCTTTTGGACAAGTGGCCTGAAGTTAGGGTTGCCAGCCTCCAGGTGGTGACTGGAGATCTCCCACTATTACACCTGATCTCTAGGCAACAGAGTTCAGTTCACCTGGAGAAGATGCCCGCTTTGGAAGGTGGACGTATGCCATTATACCTGACTGAAGTCCTTCCCTTTCCCAAACCCTGCCCTCCTCAGGCTCCACCCCCAAAAGCTTGAAGTATTCCCCAAACTGGAGCTGGCAACCCTACCTGAAGTACTGCCTGCTCCGTAGGAACCTGCCCATTTCCCTTAGGACCTCTTCTGGAGGTTAGGCAACCGGCAAACAAAGTAAACAGCTTTTTCTGGTGGCACTCTGACTATGGAATTACCTCCATAGAGACATTCAACCAGAGCCTACTCTATTTGGGTACCAGATTTAGACTAGTTGATTCTCCTTGGCTTCTAATCTTTGATTTGTTCTGCTGCAGCAATATGGTCCTACTGTTTAATTGCTGTTTTCTTTTTATCCCTTTTCTTGCTCTTGCTATAGTTTTGGTCATCATGATCCTACTGATAGCAATGGATTTTAAAGCAGAAGAAAACTTTTCACTTTGTTACCCCACCTTGAAATTTTCAACTGAAAGGCAGAACAAATGTCTTAAATCCACTTCGGGCTTGTGATAAATTACTGGACATTTCAGTAAAGTAGAACTATATGACTACAGTTTAAGAAGATAATTTCAGAAGAGCAGACACGTCAAATCTTTTGCAGCAGAGCTAGATAGCCTTGTGGCCCTTAAAGACTAACAAAATGTTATTCCAGTGTAAATTTTCATGGACTAGGAAAAGAGGTGGACTGCAGGCCACAAAAGATTACACTGGAATAACATCTTTAAGGGGGTGCAAGACTCCTGTTGGTTTTAGTTTAAGAAGATATTATGTGTATTTGCTTACATTCATCAGCAGAATGTATAAAACGTAATTGTTCAGGAGGCCACCTTTTTATAAAGGGAACAGGGCTGCAGCTTTGACATGTGTGGGAAAATATGCAGTTTTTATTGCTTTGTTATTTATTGTACTATTACTCTCTGTTTATTGCATTGTTTTTTAATTTCTGCAATCCCATTTCTTTTTGCACTGTTTGTTGAACATATTCTTTTTTACTTTTTGCATTTAAAAAAAGAATCAATCCACTTTTACTGAAATATTGTGTTTTTATTGTATTCTCTTATTTTATTGAATTGTTTTCAAATATTGTAGTCCAGTTTTATTGCGTTGTTATACTGTTTTCTCTTGTTTTATTGAATTGGTTTCTAATTTTGTAATCCAGTTCTGTTGCAATGTTTATTGAATGTATGATACTGTTTCTATTGTACTGTTCTTTAAAATGTTGTGTCAAAATGTTGATGATAATATCCTAAGCCTTTGTATTACTTTTTCAAGTACAATGGATATTGATACTGGTCTGGGCTGCTAAGGACTCCCAAATCTGCAGGTTTTTATGGTATACATCCAGCAATGTAATACTGAATAGACCACTAGAAGGAGCAAAACGTGCAGAAAAGAAAAAAACCCAAAACAATAAGAGAATGATAATGTGGAAGAGCCCAATAATACCCACTAACACCACCTAGATCCAATCCAACCGTATAAAACACACAAGTGATACATTGCACAACTGTAACACCCTTTGGAAGGAAATAAAAGTAGCATAGCAGGGAGGATCAGGTCAAAGGTCCAGCATTGTGTTTCCAACAGCGGCCAACAATGTCTCAAGGAAGTTCACCTGCAGGGCATGAAAGCGATGCCACCTTTCTGAAGTATATTGTCTCTGCACATGGATGTTCTACTTTACTTTCAGACAAAGAACATACAGCCCAAGTAGAGTAAAGAAAAATAGGTATTCTACTGATTGGGACCAATCTTCTCCACAGAGCACAGAAGTCACTGTGTTATTTTCCATGTCCAGAGGCTTACTTCTCTGCCCCGTTTCCTAGGGACAAGTCCTTCTCCCATTCTGAACAGTACTCTTTCTTGAGGGAAGAGTGGCTACCCACTTATCAGCTTTTCCTGGATCCTTCTAAAGACACTCACACCCATACAAGAGCACCAGTTCTCAAGCTGAGTCCAAGTTACATACTCATTGAGGCGGCTTCCCACTGTTCTGTGCCTGATTTACTGCTCTGTCTTGATTTCTTTCCTAACATCAATTCTGCATGCGGTAAGGTTGCATGGTTCCACTACTCCTGATGCAGAATCACATTTGAGGCAGAAGAATTAGCCATCCTCAGATTAGCCTGTCCAGATCACAGGTTCATGCCGAAACACATTACAGAAGGGGACAGCTCTTCTGAGGACTACTCTTACAAACTGTACAATGAAAACCTTGCCTTCTGTTTCAGTCCAAGTGAGAAGTTTGTCTCCACTGTCAAAATCTGGGGAAACACTGATGTAGCAAATATGGAAGAAACCATCCCTTCCACCCAGAATTTTCCACTGACCCACTCATTTGTTTCAAAATACTAGTCCTTGGTAGCAACCTTATCTACCTGCATTTAACTGTGTAGTAAAGTAGTGGCAGCTACCTTGAAAAAAGTACCATTGTGGAAGTTGCTTAGTTTGCATCATTTCCCTCGTATTAAAAATCACCCAGGATTGGTCTTAGCCAGAACTGCACTGGCTAAGGTTAATCATTCCTTGATTCTGTGACACTAGGACAGCCTTAATTCAACTATGGATAGTCGCAATATACGCCACCAACAAATTTTGCATTTTGGATCCAGTGCACCTCAGCATTTAGAGGTATAATAGTGGTTTCTGTTTTAAGTAGAGCCGTCACCTGGTTAAAGACATCTTATCAATTGCTGAAGCAATTAAAACACCATGAATTTGCACTTAATGAAGCTACTGTTTTGAAGAACGCATACACATTCCTTGGTTTTTAGACAATGTATGTATAAACCGTAGGTAGGAACTATCTTAAAAGTGCATTTCCAGTTAATATGGGGTGTCTTTATACTGAATAAATGCGTTCTACTTAGTCCACCTGAATAATCAACTAAAAGTTGCAGTCCCAGTTAAAAGTATTGTTACCCATCACTGGACTTTTGGGATGTCAGAAGACTAAAATTATCAGTTAATATTGGATTTATCAGCCATCTGTTTAGAGGTCCTGTTAGGTGTTCTCATGGACAGATATTTTAAGTACTACTGAATATTTATCTGAATTAACAGTACAGTATTCCTTAGCATTCTGTCAGTCTTGATATTGTTGCTGACTTCCATGAGTGAATGAAACCAGAAAAAAGGCCACTGAATACAATTTGTGTGCCAAATGTTAAGAAACAGTACTGTAAATTTAGCTGAAGAAGAAAGTTCCCTGCGGGAAGTTCAGGTATTCCTCTTGCTTTTAAGAACTAATGCAGTCGTGGGACTAGTAAGTACAGCCTGCTTGAGTTCTGACTATTCAACCTGTATATTTTTAAACAAATGACAATGCACTGTATTAAACTCTTGAACTCTCGTCTGAAAGAAACTATCCTTGCAAATCCATTCTGAACCTTTCCATTATTTTGGGAAACAAAAGTATTCTGAACATCAGAGTCTGTATCCTAATACAAATACCCTGCATAAATAGATTTATAACCACACCACATTTCTGAGGAACCAGATTCTATCGAACTCTTTCTATGTCCATAATTGACATATGGCTACTTGAAAGATTAAAGATAGGAGAATAAGATGGGAATTATCAGGATTTTAAAAAACAATATATTTTTTCTATTTAAAACTCCCCAGCTCTCCAAAGCCAGATGTTTGGTTTTTGTGGGTGTTGTTAAATGGATAATTTTTGCATTGTTTTAAAAATCCTAATAATTCTCATCATCTTTTTTTCCTGATTTGGATTTCAGTAATTAAAACACTTTGGAGGATGCTCTGCTCCCCTAAGTAATAAGTAGTTTTACCCAATTAATTACACTATTAGTTAAATATGTATTTTTCTAACATGCATATTCACCCAAGTATTTACTGGAAGTACTAAATGCATATTTAAAAATGTAGCATACATTTTAATGCATAATAATTATTTGGGAGAGATCAAGAATACTTCAGAGGCATACCTGTCTAGGGAACAGAAATGCATACCTGGAAGTGTTGACTCACATGCCACAAAAGTCTTGGGATCTTCTACAGGGATATGGAAGCCAACCACAACTATAATCTGTGCAAAATGGATGGAGTTTTTAAATTGGAATTCTTCACAAAAACAGAGCAAAACCCACATCTAGTAGCAAGTACATTCTGCGTGTGTCTACGTGTCTATGTACTCCCACTGCAGTTCATAAAAGGACTGGATCCTATCAGTTTTTTCACTGGTGAAAGAGGGAAGAGGGGCCACTTCTGAGCACCAAAAAGGCTATGCTGGGGATTGTGGGACCTACATGAACAACAGCCATGTGGGATGGGGAATGCAGTGAGGATGGGAATTAGGTGAGCTTAAGTGGGACAGTTGTCACAATCCAACCCAGTGTGTTCCATGCTTCCCTTCTTCCCTTTTGCTGGATCACTAGTGAAGACTTACTCTGTTTTCTCACTAGTTATATAATATTACAATTAGAGCTGTTGGGTAGTGATTATAATTAGAGCAGTTGGGTCACTAATTTGCATGAATTACTGTGCTTTAGATCCTCAAGAAAGGGGGCCAAAAATTATGCCCATGGAAATCTTATTTCACTGCCCCGCTGGCCTCAGAGGTTTTAGCTGCTAGTGCCCTTGGACATCCAAGACTTTATTTGAAGCTGCAGTTCTGTATTCATCACTTTAAATGAATGAGCTGGGGGTGGGTGGGGAAAAGAGTGGGATATCATGTCTGCTATTACCCGCTCTTGATGTATTCATGTAAGCTTCATAAGACATTGAACTGATCATATGACATTTGGAAGAGGGGAGTGCGTACATGCAGTTCCACTCTTTCCCACCCTTTGAGAGCCAGTTTGGTGTAGTGGTTAAGTCCGTGGACTCTAATCTGGGAGAACCGGGTTTGATTCCCCACTCCTCCACTTGCAGCTGCTGGATGACCTTGGGCAAGCCATAGTTCTGTCAGAGCTGTTCTCTCAAGGATAGTTCTGGAAAGAGCTCTCTCAGCCCCGCCTACCTCATAGGGTGTCTGTTGTGTGGAGGGGAAGGGAAAGGAGTTTGTAAGCCGCTCTGAGACTCTGAGTGAAGGGCGGGGTATAAATTCAATCTCCTCCTGCTCTTCTTCTTCAAAGAAATGCCTGCACTTGATTTAAAAGAATAAATAAATTTGAGATTCTCAAAAAACTAAATTCTGCACCCCAAGCTACCTTTTGCACTTACTGTGCCCCCACAGAATTTGTATATACCCTCAAACCTTAAACAAATGGTTTTCTAAATTCATGTGTGTGTGTGTGTGATCTTGATCACAGGCCCCTTCCCTCCATGTTCCAAATCTAGAAGGTACAAAAAGACCTGCACATGAAGCCCTCAAACATGTATGCCCCTGTATAGACCTCATGTCTGGTTTAATGCAAGAGTGGAGAACACACGGAGCCAGTGTGGCTTGCTGTTTCAGTTACACTCCCTCTGTGACACATACACAGAGATAAATTGAGAATCCCTGCAAAGGGCTTCAGCCATGGTCATGCATATGTGATCTAGACCGGGATTAGACCATAGTTCATCTTGGACAGCACTGTTTCCAGCAGGAGCCCACCAGATGGCCCTGAGAAAGGTCATCTGCAACCATAGCAACAACCCCGCCAAACACCTTCAAAGGAATGCCACCTCTGAACATTTACTTAATTTGTACCCTTTTTTCCTGTCCACTGAGGACCCAAAGTGGGTTACAACATTCTCTGTTTTATCCTCACAACAAGTCTGTGAGGTGATTTAGGCTGAGACCCTGTAGCTGGCCCAAGGACACCCCAGCAAGCTCCCATGGCAGATTACGGGATTCGAACCTGGAGTCTCTCAGATTCTAAGCCCAGCATTGTAATCTAATCCGTTTATTTATGGTCAATGACCATTAGCAACCATTTACTTACAGTTAAAACAGTCCCAAATAAAATGAGAACCCCATTAGATTCCAACATATAGGGTGTAAGATATAGTAAAGGCATAGGTAGATAATGGTTTCCCTTGCTCGAAAGCCAGTCGAATCTGACTCTAGGGGTGCAGTGTCCAAAGACATTTCCATGGTCATGTGGCCAGCATGACTAAATGCCAAGGCACACGGAACGCTGTTACTTTCCCACCGAAGCGGTACCTATTTATCTACTTGCAATTTCTTGCTTGCGAACTGCTAGGTTGGCAGGAGCTGGGGCCAGAGATGGGAGCTCACTCCGCCGTGCGGCACTTGGGTCTTGAGCTGCTGAACTATATACATCAAAATCACTAAAACCAGTAAGAGCCTGGCATTCCACCCTGGCTCTCACATTTAGCCCTCAAGGCTGTTTAGAAACTTGCCCTCTGAGGGAAGCCCTGCCTCACCAATCTTTTAGAGTGTATCAACAAACCCACAGGTACGGGCAGCTTGATAAATTTCGATTTTTCAGAATGCTTGTTTTTAAAACCTACTGTGAATGACAAGGGCCTGTCCTGCCCCTGAGTGGTAAAACGGCCACTCAGCAGTTTTGACAGCTGAGCCTATGGAAGTACTGCTCCTGTGTCCAGTCTCCTTCCTGAGGGGGGCTGAGGGCTGCCAAAAGGAAAGTGCTGACAAAAAAGGGGGAATCGTCCCAGCAAGGGAGCAGGCATTTTTGTGTGGAGCTCAGCCTGGTAGTATGGCAGAGTGGTTTAACTCTACCTCTGGGAGAGGACAGAATTGAGAGGCCTGTCCTGGTCATGAGCAAACTTGGTAACTATAAGCAGGGATGCCTGCCTCCAGGTGGGACCTGGGGATCCCTCGGAATAATAGCTCATCTCCAGACTACAGCAATTAGTTCCCCTGGAGAAAATGGATGCTTTGGAGGGTGTACTCCATGGCCTTGTACTCCACCGAGATCTTTGCCCTGCCCAGGCTCCATTCCCACATCACTAGGAGTTTCCCAACCTGGTTCTGGCAACCCCACTCCCCACTGGTGGCCAGGGGGACCTGGCAACCCTAACCACAAGCTCTAACAAGAACTGACCACATAACCTGTGCACAAATAAAATTTCTGTGTTCTTTTAAACTTCCTGCTCCAGTGATCTCTGCACTCTTCATGCGCAAAACAAAACCTCTCTGCAGAGACCCTAAGCCTTTACATTTGCTGCCCAAAGAACAGTTCCCTGTAACTGAGGGGAAAGCTTTTATCTCCAAACCAAGCAGGTTCTCCAGATTCATCAAGAAAGGGCCTGTCACACCTACCTATCAGCACATTACCACTTCATAGCCCTTAGAGGGTACACTCCAAAGGCATGTCTGTGGAATGTTATCCCCCCGCCTGTCCCATCCTTTCTGATACCACTGCCTACCGTCATGGGCTGTGAGTCTTGAAATCGAGGCTGGCACAAGGCCTTCAACCTTTGCTATCTATACTGAGGCAGGACAGTAGTTGCCAAGCAACTCTGCCAGTATCTGTTACATCACAGTCATTTCCCATGACTCTCTACTAACTATTTTTAAAGGTTTTGACTCATGATGAGCACCACGTATCAACTTTCCTTTAAAATTCACTCTAAAACAAGGACTCGTTGGCACAGTCTTTTCCTGTTAGAATTCCTTTTGTCCCTAAAGGTATTATGTTGTAACCAATATGGGGGTACGGGTACCTGTTCAGCCATTAGGGCAGGACATACGTGTAATGAATGTAAGCCATCCTGACATGAAAGATACTGAATGAAATTAGTAATTAATGCAGGGGGAGGCACTGCATGTTCCATTTTTTAATATACAAATTTATTTCAGATTATGAAAAGCTAACCTCTCTCATTACTAAGCACAAGGCCCTGCATTTTTTTTCCCACAGGCGTGGCAAATACTCTCTGATCAATTTACAGTTACCAGCTCTGATGTGGGAAATCTCTGGAGATCTGGGGGTGGAGCTTGGAGAGGGAGCTCAGCAGGGATGTGATGCTGTAGAGTCCACCCTTCCAAAGCTGCCATTTTCCATAGGCCAACTGATCTCTATGTTCTGGAGATCAGTCATAATTCCAGGAGAATTCCAGGTCCCACATGGAGGCTGGCAACACTATATACTCCTCCTTATGCAAGTTATATACATAACTATGCAAGTTATGTGTGCTATGATCTTCCTCACAAGCTCTGATGTATGTGCCACCTTCAGAGGTGAAGCAGGTGGCAACCAGAGATAGGGCTTTTTTAGTAGTGGCTCCTCACCTGCGGAATGGCTTCCCCTTGAGTCTAGGCTGGCACCTACATTACTCTCTTTTAGGGGCCTGGCAAAAACATTTCTTTTTTACTTAGTCTCTTAATTAAGGGCTTGGTCTTTTAACACCATTTTTACAGCATGCTTTTTAACCTGAAGACTGTCACATTCATTTGAATCTATTCAGTGTTCTGTTTTCATGCTCTGCTCTGGCTCGGTTTTAATTAACAACTTTTAATGTTTTATGTTTTTAGTATGCTTTATTTTGCAAGCCACCTGGGGCTGATCCCTGGAGAGGCAGCACAAAATTTTTCCAAATAGATAAATAAATAAGGAAACTTGACCATGATAACCCAGGGAGTTTCCTGACTGAAGAAACATTTGAATTTGGGTTTTCCTCATCCAAGTCCACTGATCTAGCCGCAAAGTCAGACTGGATTCTGCTTCACAGAGAGGAACAGCAGCAGAGGATCTATTTGATACTGTGGTGATCATTGGGAGGAAAATTAGCACGGTGTAGCCCGATCTTGTCAGAACTCAGAAGTTAAGCATGGTTAGTACTCGGACAGTAGATTGCCAAGGAGGGCTCCGAAGAAGGCGATAATGGCCAACCAACTCTGCTTCTCACTCACCTTGAAAGCCCCTAGCCTGGGGTTGCCATAAGTCCACTGAAACTTGAAGGCATTTCTGTATGTATGATCATCACTCAAGCTGCCCTCCCTTACCTACCATCCCTCCCCCTCCCTCCAAAGCACTTTCAGCACAATTAATAGCAACACAATGTTTGACTGATTCACAACTCTGGAAGACTTGTTTCCTACTCTGGATAAACTATTTGGCCTTTGGACAAGATTATTTCCATATGGAACAGGATTGTTATCACTTAATAGAAAATAATTATCCAATGCAAATTGACTTACGGGCTGTCGAGTTGGGTGGAAAGCAGTAAGCTTTGCGGAGCATTTTAAAGGCTGCCAAAGCTGGGTGTTTAAAGACATGTAACTGCAGAGATAAAGGTTGATATTTATTTTCTCTCAGCATGAGGAGTGTTGGACATTTATAACGAAAAAGCAAAAGGCATCTTCAAGATTCTGAAAAGCATGCATGTTCAAGTAAGCAGTAGGGAAACATTGTGCATTTCAATAGAGAGGGTATACAAGGAGAATGGTTGGGATTTAACAGCATGGGAAAGATTCAAGTACTGTCCTTACTTGAAGAGGTAAAGCTCCAGTGATCTGCAGAACAATTACATTCCCATGATATGGCAGCAACTGCTTTGATTTTCTGTGATGAACACATTTCTAACCACTGGAAAAAGCCAAGCAGTGTTCTGTTCCCCCCACAGCAGAGACGTTTAGAAGGCAAATTTATTAATTCCCAAAGGCTCTTGTTGGATGGTCAGCCAAGATTACTTTGGGTTGAGATGACTGTTTGTGATATTTGGCATGCCACACAGGACAGTAGTAACAAGTGCGTGCTGGAACCATCTGTGTACACCTCAGCCCGGTACTTAGCTTTCGCCACTGATGGGGTATAAATAGCAATCATTCCTTACTTCTTTGATATACTTAATAGCATTTATATATTGCATTTCAAGTGTTCACATTACTTCAAATATATCTCAAGAATTCTTACAAGAGCTTGCAAGGTAAGCCAATGTTATTACTGCCATATTATGGGTGGCAGAACATGTCCCAATTAATCAATTAGTTAAAATATCTGTATCCCACCTTTCCTCTTGGCTCAAGGCCACCAAGATAGGTGACATCTGAACTGGAAACTGGCTAGTTGCCATGACCATTCTGCCTCTGTTTTGTTGACATCAGTCTCTACCCTTTTCACCTATAACCAGAACACCTGTCCTGCCAGTCTCAGGTCACCCTCTATGAGTTGTTTCCAGAACAAATCAGGTGAGCCTCAACTGGAGAGTGGATGCATAAGAAAAAGGAGAACAGACAGGGGAAGACCACTTTACAAGACCAAATTTTAACCATGGATTACAGTGGCCAACTTGTTTGACTATAGAAAGGATTTTTTTACCATCAAGTCACAGCTTGGGCAGGGGGGCAACTGTGGGAGAGCTTCTAGTGTCCTGGCCCCACTGATGGACCTCCTAATGGCACCTGGTATTTTTGGCCACTGTGTGACAGTGTGTTGGACTGGATGGGCCATTGGCCTGATCCAACATTGGCTTCTCTTATGTTCTTATCCTGTAGGGTTTTCAAGGCAAGAAATGAGCAGAGGCAGTTTTCCATGGTCTGCCTCTGCATAGCAACCCTGTACTTCCTTGCTGGTCTCCCATCCAAGTACTAACCAGGGCCAAGCCTGCTTAGCTTCTAAGATCTGATAAGATCACTCTAGCCTGAGCTTTCTGGGACAGTGTGTGGAAAAGTACAGTCAGGTGCAAAGGATGAATCCAGAGAAAAAAGTTCTGCAAATAATGTAAGTTGACCATGGGAACGTATTCAGGCTTGGGCTAAGCTAGGGATAGGGAAGAAGAAGAAGAGGAAGAGGAAGAAGAGGAGGAGGAGGAGGAGGAGGAGATTGAATTTATACCCTGCCCTTCACTCGGAGTCTCAGAGCGGCTTACAAACTCCTTTCCCTTCCCCTCCCCACAACGGACACCCTGTGAGGCAGGTTGGGCTGAGAGAGCTCTTTCAAGAACTGCTCTTTCAAGAATAGCTCGTCAGAATTATGGCTTGCCCAGGGTCATCCAGCAGGTGCAAGTGGAGGAGTGGGGAATCAAACCTGGTTCTCCCATATTAGAGTCCATGCACTTAACTGCTACATCAAACTGGCTAATGGCATCACAGAAAATGTACTTTTGACGAAGGGGAGGGGAGTGGCACAATTCATATTCTTGAAAGACACTAGTAAGGGGATGTGTGACTATATACTAGAATAGAAGAAATTTTCATTTTACTTACTGTTCTAATAAAAATGTTTTATATTCCACTCAGCCAGGAGACAAAGAGAGATACTTCACATGGCCACTTTCATTCCCATTTATAAAAAAGGATATACAATTTTAAATTATAGCAACAACCACACACAGCCTTATCTTTTGTTTCTTTGCTAAAATGGATCAAACCATTTTGGAAGCTTAAACAAACAATTTAAAAATTATAAGTACTTGTGCTCCATTCAGGAATGCCTGTTTTTTTTAGAACAAAGTCTGAGTCCAGTGGCACCTTTAAGATCAACAAAGTTTTATTCAAGGTATAAGGTTTCGTGTGCAGGCACACTTCTTTAAATACAGCGCTTGCACACAAAAGCTTATACCTTGAATAAAACTTTGCTGGTCTTAAAGGTGCCCCTGGACTCAAACCTGGATCTATTTCTGTTTTAGTCAAAGACTTTCTGTAGCAATTCCTATGAAAAGCAAGCATACAAAAATATCCTGAATAGCCATTATCAGTAAATTCCTGTGCACTTGAAAAGAAAATTTCCACAGCTGCTATTTCTGACTTCTCTGTTATTGATATACTACATCTGAAATCTAAATGAGACATCAGTAAGATCAGTAAGGCAAGAGACGTTCAGAGGTGGTTTGCCACTGCCTACCCCTGCACAGTGACCCTGTGCTTCCTTGGTAATCTCCCACCTAAATACTAATCAGGGCTGACCTTGCATTATTCACCACAGGGTGCATGGAGTTCACTGGCATTTGTTGTGTGTTTGTGTGTATGCAGGGGTCGTTTGGAGTAGGGGCGCGCAGGAGCAGAGCTCCGGCAGTTAGAAGCACAGGCGGCAGCAAGCCCCACCCCCAGCTCCCTGCCGGAGCACAAAGCAGCATGTGTACCATTCCTCCTGGGCCCAGATAGGCTACTCTGGGACTGGAATAACAGCCCCCAGAATGGAAAGACAGTCCCTAGGGGTGGAGCCTGAGTAGTGGGTGTTGCCTTCTGACACATTTCTGGTGATGTTAGGGGATGTGGCATATGCAAATATGTTAATGAGTTATGCTAATGAGCTCCTGCACCTCTTTTTCTACGAAATGACCCCTGTATGTAAAGTGCCATCAATTC
Source organism: Gekko gecko (assembly GCA_029375565.1). Classification (NCBI taxonomy): domain Eukaryota; kingdom Metazoa; phylum Chordata; class Lepidosauria; order Squamata; family Gekkonidae; genus Gekko; species Gekko gecko. Next base: position 152,562,843 of record JAPDNY010000007.1, read on the forward strand.
ACAGCTGACTTATAGCGACCCTCTAGAATTTTCAAGATAAGAGACTAGCAGAAGTGGTTTGCCATTGCCTTCCTTTGAGCAACAACCCTGTTATTCCTTGGTAGTCTTCCACCCAAACACTAACCAGGACCAATGGTATTTGTTGTACTAAAGCACGTGTAAAAGGGAGATGTGCATCCCCAAACATGCCGCACAAAACCACAGACTGCTGATACCCTTGCACGTGTCCACGTAAAGTTGGATCCTACCACCTTTCTATGCACTCTCATGTGATTCTCTGTCTGCTGTCTGACAGTCCCTGGGATAGCCTTTTAGGGACTCCAAAGGAGTAGTCTATCTTTTCTAGTGCAAAAACTGGTAGGATCCCACCCAGTGTGTCTCCAGCTCCGTGAAGGCACACACCTTCCCTTCAGGCTTTGTGTATTTATGACAAGTGGATAACTGCAGCAAACAACACTACCATATAAAATATAAAGCCATCTTAGAGGTTTCTAGCCCTCTTAGTGAAAGTGATCTGTTACCAACTGTCATCCATTGATTGTTCTGCATTTTATCTGTGTATGTGTTGACCACTTGGATATCACTGCTTGACTATTCCCTTCCTTGTCAAACTAGCTTATATTCTGAAAAATTAAAGAGGGCACAGTCTTGTGCATACTTGAGGGAATATGAATCGCTGACTACAGTGGAGCTTATTTCCAAGTAAACACACACAGGATCCAGCTGCAATAGTGTTTTTTTAAATGCACCATTGTTTGCATAAATGTAAAATCTTTTCAGTAAAGATTTACATCTGCTCAGAGCAGATACTTTTTACACAGGACAATTAGGCACACACAAATATACTCCAGGTTAAAGTCTATCAATTTTCTTTACATTTGTCACGAATTAATTCTTTCAGGCTATACAAACAACATTTTCCTTTTTTGAAACACAGCCAGCTTCCCTCTACATGTAAAAATTAAATTTACTTTGATAATGAACTGAGGTGCTAATCATTTTTTTTTTTTTTTTGCAATGCAAAAAGCTCAGTTATGGCCTGCCACAGAGTACGGTAAGGGCTTTCTCCTGCAACTGTTTGCAAGTACTTTGGGAAGGAGGGAAACCTAGCGACACATTTAAGGCCATGGGATTTTTTAAATTGAAACCATGCAAAGGAGACACACTTCAGGGTTGGGAGTGGATATTCCAGATGAAAAGATACTTACCACATTTGCTCTCCCATCAGTCTTTGATTCATTCATCTCTGATTACTCTTTTCTGATGGTATTCAGGGTGGACTGAGAGACAAAAATAGGCCAGGAAAGAGCCCTGCCCCCTGGCTTGCCCCCTCCAGTAGAGGGGCAAGGAAAGGGGGAAGAGGACCTGGCCCTGTCCAACTGAAGGCAGGGGTGAGGGAAGGGCATCGGGTGGCCATATCTGGGTTGGGAAATACCTGGAGATGAAAAAATACTTTCTCACTAAATCATTACTTGAGATGCCAATTGCTCCACAAATTTCTTACACCACTTGTATCAAGTGGATGTTCCATATTTGGTGACTGAGTTTTGAATCAGAATCAAGATAAATCAATAATATTTTGGGTGTTTCCTTATTCCTTGGTTCACAAACCATATTAGATTTTTATCTGTTAATGTGAAGCCATCACAGATAACACTACAAAAATACACAAGGAGACTTATTTTCACAGCTCCATTGCTGACATTCAAGTAGACTGAAGAATACAGCATTAAAAGCCAACCTTGTTTCAGGACAAAATGATCACATGTTTACAACCCTATGCTATATGAGGTAAAATTTGGAAGCACAGGCTGAGGTCCACAGATATTAAATACTTACTTGAGTGGACCTGAGTCACATAATGATCTAAGTTTGCCCCCTAACTTAGAAGAGCAACCTGACAGGATCAAGACCCCTGGCCTATCAAGCAGAATGCCCAGCCAAATTCTTCTGAGAAGCTTAGGCACAAAGGCCTATGGTTGCCAAACTCCAGGTGGCATCTGGGGATCTCCTGCTATTATACCTGATCTCCAGACAATCAGTATCAGTTTCCCTGGAGAAAATGGCTGCTTTGGAGGGTGGACTATATGGTATTATACCCTGCTGAGGTCCCTCCCTGCCCCAAATCCCATCCACTCCTGGCTCCACCCCTCAAATCTCCAGGTATTTCCCAACCCAGAGCTGGCAACTCTACTACCCATGCTTGTCTCAAGGTACACTGCCTCTGCACATGGAGGTCCTATTTAACTATCACAGTTTATTTTATATGAACAGCCAATAACAAACCTATAATTCATGCATTTTTAAAAAATTCTGTAAAGTTATGAAAGCAAGTGTCCTCACCCCATCTTGGGGGAGTGAATTCTATAATTAGATGCTCTGCAAAGTCCTCTTTTTTGTCTGTCTTTCCTATCCTCTGCTGTCACCAACAAAGATTTCTATGCAGATTCCATATTCAAGATTGTATGCCACAAATCTGGGCAGAGCAATAGAAGCAAGTCATGCCTTGAACACATGTATTCTGCAGCCATTTTGAATGGAATTTTCCAAAGTTCTTAATTAAAGAGTTTTCCATAAGTCAATTTAAATTTTTTTCTCTTAGGGTCCACACATTTATTATTATTTTCAAGCCTGGTTGTGACTTTGTTCTTTTGTTAAAAAGTAAGTCATTAAAGTAAAAATTAAAAGGCAAAATGAAAAACCCACAGTGCATAGAAAATCCAGCTGGAGTTCAATAGAACCTTTTAAGATTTAGGCGGCTCAGCAAGTCCTGAATTTGCCATACAGTTTGGTTCCTGAAGCTTAGAATCTGCCTAAGCCCTAACGAACAGGATAAAATGTATTTTTAGGTGAGCATCACATTTTTGGGACGATTAGACAGTCGAATTATTGCAGATTGGTCCTCAAGGTGTTAGGAGCCCTAATTAACAATGCTTGGGGGGGGGAGCAGTATCCTTGCTGAGACTGCACATCGAAACAGCTTCAAACAACCCACATAAACTTTCCTTGTTAATTGACATAGCTGGAAAATAAATTTAAAGAGCCTGCATTCAATGGGTGAAGGCCTCCATCACAGAAACCTCTTTTGGGCCCTGGAGTTCTGAACATGAGATGGACAAATAGAACTTTTGGAAAAAAGCAAGAGAAAGGCAGCATGTTTGGAGCCTCCATTTGCCATTTTTGAACCATCTGTGGTCTGGTATGAACATTAGTGGGGTGTCAACATGTAGCAAAATACATCCATAATTTTGGGCGAGTGATGCTCCGTGCAGGACTGACAATAGCTGAATGCTAGCTCAAAACTGCAGAAAAATATCAGATACTGGTAATGTATATTAAAATGTAGCTGTTCTCCATTTATCTCATCCTGCACACATCATATCTCTACTAGAGAGAGCCCTGCTGGAACAGACCAGTGGCCCATCTCAACCAGCATCCTATTTCAAATGGTGGCTAACCTGTTGCACTGGAGGGCCAACAAACAAGGTGTAGGAGCCGAGGTGTCTCCCTGATGCTGCCTCCAACCACAGGTATTCAGAGGTTTACTGCCTCTGAATACAGAAATGCCCTTTAGTAAGCACAACCTAGTAGCCATTAATGGACATATCTTCCATGAATCTGGCTAATTCCTTCTTAAAGCCATCAATGCTCATGGCCATCACTATATCCTGTGGCAGTGAATCCCACAATTCAATTACTTATTAAACAAAGAAGTGTATTTTTCCTTCCTGAAACGTTGTTGTTGTTGTTCAGTCACACAGTCGAGTCCAACTCTTCACGACCCCATGGACCACATCACGCCAGACCCCCCGGTGTTATGGGAGAGACTGAATACATTTTATCCACTTTCTCTGCCCCATGCATAATTATATCAAACTCAATCACACACCCCTCCCATTAGCTGGCTTTTTTCTAAACTGAAAAGCCCCAGACACTTCAGCCTCCTCATAGCCCATCCCAAAATCATCTTGGTTGTGCTCTTCTGAAGTTGGTACAGCTCTGCAATATCTTTTTGGAGAAGTGGGAACCTGAACTGTACACAGTATTACAAATAAGGCTGCACCATAGATCTATACACGGCCATTTTATTTTCAGTCCCTTTCCTAATATTCCCCAGCATGGACTTTGCCTTTTTCATCAGTGTCACACATTGAGTTTTTTTCAAGCTTTACACTACAGTTCCAGGATCTCTTTCTCTCTGTCTCTCCAAGGTGAGACTCAATCAGCATATATTTAAAGTTAGGATTTCTTTTGTTCCAATATACATCACATTACACTTAATTTTATTTGCTACATTGTTGCCCATTCACCAAATTAAAGAGAGCTCTCTGAAGTGCTTCACAATCTGCTTTGGTTTTTACCATCCTGAATAATATGGTGCCATTCATCAACTTGGCTGTTAACTAGCTCACCCCTACTTAATTTATAAACAAGAAGTAGCCATGATTTGGCTTTGATCCTTCATGGCTTCCTTATGCCATGGAGATCGGAGAGGACACATCTCTCTACATTCTTGCTTCTGCTCTCTGAGTATGAGTCATGAAACGGGGATGACAATCAACAATTCAAAATTTGCTCTGCCCCGAAACTCAGATTTCCCCTACAAGGTATGAGCAGGCCAATTTCTCATCACCCTCTTTCTACTTCCTTTAACATCTTTCATATCCTCAGGGAAAACACAGCCCTCATCAGAACTTGTTTTTAAATTCACTTACTATTTTTTGTATATCTGGGAAATCTCCCAAGTATGCAGAAATCCTAACTTTGGTTGTTAAGAGGACTCCTTTCACTGTCTTTGTGGTAGGTATTCAACCACCAAGTTTGCCATTAGAAGGAAGAAGAGTGTGGCTAGTAAGGAACCACAGAAGGAAAATTGTCTCATTTTTGTGGCTGTGCAATGAAAGCTATCCGATCTCTAAATTAGTTTGTGTTTCCCTTCGACATTAACACACAAAGGATCAAAAGATGTCATGTTGAGTATTTGAATTATAATTTACTTTATTTATATCCTGCCTTTCTCCCCCATGGAGACCCAAAGTGGCTTCTATCATTCTCCTCCCCGTTTTACCCTCACAACAATCCTGTGAGGTAGGCTGAGAGTGTGTGACTGGCCCAAGGTCCCCCAGCAAGCTTCTATGGCATGAGTGGGGGATACAAACCGGGATTTCCTAGTTTAGTCTGGCACTTTAACCACTACACCATGCTGGCTCTCTAAGTAGCAGCTTGTTCACATAAAGTGACGGGAAGCCACAAAAGGGGGTAATATACCACCCTTTCTCTCAGAAGGTTCCTTATGATTCTGAGGGTGAAACAGAGCTGCTGTTTCCCATTCTTAGCTCACCTCAGCTGGGGGTAGATAATTACTTGTTAATAACTGAACCACAGCTGCTCAGGTAATATTTCCTGGGCATGAGGAAGAAGAAGTCATAGTTGCCTGTTTATTGCTGAAACTCATCATGCTGCTGTTTTTGGTCTGCAGTGATAGTAGTGGTACTGCCTGGCAATGGGGCCAGCTGTCCCTGGGTGGCCACTCAGCAAGAGAAGGCAAGTCTCATTGTTCCTCCCAAGCAAGAAAACTCTTCAACAGGAAGCCCACAGAAGAAAAGAGGGAAGAGCCAGTGTTCTCTTGTTGTCTCTCTCATTTTTTATTCTAATTGCAACTGTTGAGGTGCGACTGGCACCTGCTCTTTTATTTCATACTGCCAAGACTGTATGGCGGTGCTGTGTCTGCCTCCCCCTTTGGATTCCCCCCACTTTTGCTAGTTTAATTTTAAATCTCATATTTTTCTGCAAGCCTGGGATTTCCTCTAGGAATGAGAAATCGCCAATACTGTGGCCAGTCACTGTACTATTTGATAAAGGGTGACAATTAGGGGTTGTAGAAGAGGCTAAATCATCTGGAACGCGTTAGTTTAGAAAAACACACAACAAAGGCTCCAATGAAGCACTGTAACTTTTAATGAGTCAGGTGCAAGTACCCTGGGCTATACTCACATTTCCCAGAGTTACAAAGGAACTGCAGGGAACTAACTTTTGAAGAGCTACAGGGGCCCAGTTCTGCTGAGAAGGGGCTCCTGCCTTTCCCAATGATACTTTTCTCCAAGTTGAATTGGCCCTGGGAGACTTTGCTTGCCCAATTTTGATCCCAGGGCCCAGAACAACTGGGCCTCTATTGCTCTTTAAAAGGCAGTTCCCTGGAGCTCTAGTATGACTGCAGGAATATTAGTCAAGTTCTAACTTCTAGTCTGAGCCTAAGAGGAGATATAGCACAGGTTCATAACATTCTTTACGGAACAGAGAAAAAATGTCGGTATCTTCTCATACCATACAATTTGGAGCTTCTATCAAAACTGCATAGCAATAGATTCCGGACAATCTAATACAGTATGAAAAACCAGGGATTATCTTGAGAGAAGATTCAAGATAATTAGTGGTCAAAATGAATGCAGAAACTTCACTATATATTCTTCTGAACCACTGTTAACATATTTGTATACAAAAATAGCAGAAGATAATAAATACTTTTAATACGAGATGATGAGAAATCTAGAATACCTAACTGTACTGGCAGAAAAAAGAATGGTGGGCTAGCAGTATAAATGTTGTAAGACTATAATTTACTTGAATGTGGGCCCTTTCAATGAGTTTATTTTGTACGTTATGAAATCAGTTGTGTGTGTAATTTTACAAAAAAAGATTTGGGACTGCCCTATCTGCTACATATGTGAATTTGTGTCTGGAGTTTCATTCTCTCATTCTAAATTGTCCTTTCTTTCTCATCAGTGTATCATCAGCTTTCTGTCACTCTTCTGAGGCACTGTTATATTAACCATATTTTGCTTTTGTTCTTCACATCAAAATGGAGTGTTTTGTGCTAGGATGGAATTTCATTTTTCAGGCAAATGAATGGCATCATATTTTAAGACAGACATAATAATGTACTGTGTTGTGCTTTTGGATTGTGGAAGAAAAATCTGAATTATACAATCCACAGTTTTGGCATTCGTTAATTTGAAATGTATGTCAATGTACTGTTTAAATTCTGCCAATGTACTGTTTAAAGCCTGCTAAAACAGAACACCAACCCTTTTTATAAAGGTGTGTGTGTCGCAAACCATTTTAAACAGTTTAAATAATACCTAATATTTACCAATACATTAAGTGTTTAAAATATTAATATTTTAACATAACTAAAACATAGTCAAACAATGTTAAACAGCAGAATTCACAAATGACTAAAGCCATCGTCTTAAAAAAAAATTAGCTATTTAATGGATTAAGACAGCAGAAGTGCTGTTTTACTGGTACTTCACGTCTCTGGCTTCCCCAAGCAGTAGGCAGTTTCAGAGTAGCCTTTCAATTGGTAGCAGAATACAGCATTTATTTGGGTTACCTCAATACATAACTTTGATTCTGGTTATGTTAGCATGGACTGTGCACAGTTCTGACCATGCTGAAATATTTTACCTCCATATCAGATAACTCTCTATTATATGAATTGTGGAATTCCTGGTGGAATCCCTAAAGACAACATTGCATGCCTTGGTATGGATTTTTAAAATCCATATTGCGTCCATATTCACAATTATACATATTGATATCTCCAAAGTACAGCCATTTAACACTTCATTTTCTTTTCATGGAAAAAGTGCACTTGGGTACAAAGCAACTTAGGAAACATACCAATTTGATATTTGGGCCTTTAAAAAAACAAACAAAACCCAGTCTGTATAATGTTTGAGTACAAAATTACTCTGTAGGTGTTTTTTTTTTTTAAGTAAACTATTGGTCCAGGAAACCATTTTAAGTGCTCTGGAGAGGAAAGGTTTCTCCTGACAATCTGCTTTCCCTTCCTGATAACCTGGAGAACATTTAGGTTACCAGAAAGAGACATGCTTGTGGGATAGAAAAGTGCTGTAAGATATAATGAACATTAGAAATTATTAATTTTAGATGTTTCATTTAGAATTTAAGAAAACTGATAAGCTTTCTAGTATCTTATGCTCAAAATTTAATTTTTGTTTTAAATTGGGGAGAAAACTCATAGCTTTATAAATGAATAGTACTGGTATGAATAATTCACTATACGAAAAGGATGGGGTGAACCTACTCAAAACAAATATTCTGCCTCATTTGAAAGTATTTTCAGACTCCATGTCTTTGGGTACACAATGACCTCTGTCAACACAAACATTTGTTTTTGTGAGAATTCCAAGATATATTATTTGACTTAGGGTATGAATACACAAGAGGTGTATGTAAGTTGTTTCACAAATTCACTTGAAGATTTGCTACAACAGCTTCGCAAATACTATTCCAAATATTCTAACTCTTTAGTGTTTCTCACTTATCTACTTGATCAGAATATGTAGAAGACAAGCAGACTTTAGAAATCACATTTTGGCCAGCATATGGAGTCCGCACTTTATTTCAGCCCATTCTTCACACTTGCTCATCCGGCCCACTTACCACTCCTGAAGAAATAAGATTCTGACCATTTCTGCTACCTTCTTACCACCTTTTTATGTTGAATGGAAGCCCTTTATTTATTCCCACAGTGTAGACTCCCTCATGCTACTTTGCCAGTGCATATCAACTGCGACCTTGAGACACCATCCCCTCCTGGGATGAGGATGTTATTCAGCCCCAGGCATCTTCAGAGAGAAGAATGACAGTTCTTTGAAAAGGGGAAAAAACAAACCAACCCCAACACATGGAAAAGCTGACATAGTGAAGAGCACTTTGCTTTGAAGAGATAAAGTAGACAGTAGCAACTTGTGCTGGCCTAAAATATACCTGAAGAGTATTTACTGTGACTGTTTCATTGAGCAGAACTGCAGGAAATCAATTTTTGTGCACAGGTCTCATCAGTCAATTTTAATGCTGTTTGCATACTGCAATGTTGACTGCATGACTGCTTAGATTATTGCAATGCTTCACTAGCTGATCATCCACTTTTTCCATCTGGATTCTGGTCTGGTTAATTTTTCATGCCTGCAGCTATGATATCTCTGCTATTCATCTCTTTTGATTAGCTCCCAGTGTTAGTAAAACTCTATTGTAAAGCCTTCATTTAAAAGTTTTTAATCTTGCACCCCTTTAGAGGAGAGAGGTCATTTCATGTTATGTTCCTGTTCAACCTCCTCACTTCTCTTAATTGCTGCCACAGTGTATTCTACAAAGGCAGGTTGCTTACCTGTAACTGGTGATCTTCGAGTGGTCATCTGTGCATTCATACCTCTGGGATATAGTATGCCTGTGTGGACCTCGATCGGTTCCTCTTAGAAAACGAAAGGGATTTTTGCACCCGCTCCCCAAACATGCGCAGGCCCCAATGCGCATGACCAGGGGAGGGGCACGACAATCCCGCCAGTTCCTTCTGACCGCTGCCATCAGTCTCAGAGTAATAAAGAGGAGAGGACCAAAAGCAGAGGGGAAGGAGGGCGGGTGGTGTGAATGCACAGATGACCACTCAAAGATCACCAGTTACAGGTAAGCAACCTGCCTATCTTCTTCGTGGTCTCTGTGCATCACACCTCTGGGAGATTAACAAGCAAAAACAAGCCTACCTGGAGGAGGGAATTGAAGGTCCTAGACATGCGCCGCCTGCAACACTGCCAGTCCCACCACAGAAGGCTGATGAAGACGCAAATCCAGTGCATAATGTTTCACAAACGTGTGAGGGATAGCCCAGGTTGCTGCTTGACAGATGTCAGTGAGCGATGAACCTCTTGGGAAGGCAGTAGATGTGGCTACTGCCTGAGTGGAATGTGCTTGAAGTGGCCTTTTGCCCAGTAAGTAGCACAGCTTAATGGTTTCCACAATCCACTTAGACAGAAGCTGTGAAGAGAGTTTTTTCCCTTGCACAGGTGTGCCATAGGAGACAAACAGTGCTGGTGACTGATGAAACGACCTTGTCCTATCAAGGTAGAAGAGTATGGCTCTCTTGATGTCCAAAGTGTGAAGACGGTGTTCTGCATCGCTCATAGGGGACGGAGAAACATCAGAAGTGTAATATCAGCTTGCAAGTGGAACTCGGAAACAACCTTGGGCAGGAAAGAGACATCCAGGGACAAGGTGACACCATCATGATGAAAAACCAAGTATGGGGAATCGCAACGGAGTGCAGACAACTTGCTCACTCGTCTTGCTGAGGTAATGGCTATTAAGAAAGCCGTCTTCCATGAAGGAGGTGTAGGCTAGACGTGGCCATGGGCTCAAACAGTCTGCCCGTTAATTTGGACAGCACTAAGGGTAAGTCCCAGGACTGAGTTGGGCCACGAGCTGGAGGGAAGGGACAAGTGAGGCCTTTCAGAAACTGCTTCGTTTGTGGGTGTGAAAAAACGGAATAGCCATCCGCTGTCGGATGCTTGACGAAGATGGCAGCCAAATAAACCTTTAAGGAGGAGCAACTAAGATCCAAGTCTAGACAGGTCAAGAGGAATCCAAAAATTACCATCAAGCCCGTAGGGGGTGGTGGTAAACCCAACGACTTGAGGTGGATCAAAAATTTCCTCCACCTCCCTTCATAGGAAGCACACGTAGCCGGCCTACAACAGTTCAGCAAAACAAGATCTGTCCTACTTTTAAGCTGTGCTAGAGGATCCTCCACACCGTGAGCTTGAGGTGTGGTACATCGTGGTGAAGTACTTGGCTTCCTTGAGCCAGGAGGAGATCTGGTGCCAGCGGGAAGTGTACGTAAGTGCCCTGGGATATACGGAGCAGTGCTGACGTGGCCACCATGGAGCCACAAGGATGCACCAAGGTTGCTCCCTCATGATCTTGCTCAGCACCTTGGTAAGGAGTGGGATCAGTGGGAACAGGGTATATGTGCTGTGGGACCGTGGGAAAAGGAGGCCATTCCCCAGCAATAGGGGTGGTCTTGTCCTACCCTGGTACAGAACAGGTGACATTTTGCGTTCTGTCGCGTCACAAACGCATCTATTTCTGGGTGACTCCATCTGTTGAAGATTGGGCAAAGGTAATCCCACTCATGAAGGGATGCACCCCCTCTGCTCAGAAAGTCTGCAAGCACACTGAGCACCCCGGGCAGGTGAGCTGCAATGAGGAACATGCCCCAGGACTGGCATTCGGCCCAAATCTCCAGGGCCAGCCGAGAAAGTCCCATGGATACTGTTCCACCTTGCCGGTACAAGTAGCATAGTGTGGTAGTGTTGTCAGTCAGGACTGCCAGTGTGCAGTAAGCCACAAGGTGGCGAAAACACCCAAGGGCATATTGGATGGCCAGCAGTTCTAGGAAGCTGATGTGTTTTTGGGCCACATGAGGTTCCCATTTGGTGCCCACACACACACCTTGGAGGTGTGTCCCCCATCTCCACAGGGATGCATCCGAGGTGAGGGTCATTTCTGGGCTGGGTGCAAGAAATGGGGTTCCCCAAAGGAGGTTTTCTGGATTTTCCCACCACTGTAAGGAATTCTGCACTTGCATAGGGAGCAGAAACCACTGAGACTGGGGTTGCCACTGCGGATGAAATCGCTTGAGGAACCACAGCTGAAGTGGTCTCATCTGTAGTTTGGCAAAGACTAGTACCGCTGTGGTGGCGGCCACCAAACCTAAGAGTCGTTGAATCTGCCTTGCTGACGCCTCTCCCTGTGTTTTTATTAAGTCGATGAGAGCAATGATGTTGCTCGCTCTCTTGGGAGGAAGAAAAGCTCAGCAGACAGTTGAATCCAGAATCGCTCTGATAAATTGGACTCTCAATGAGGGAAGGAGCATTGACTTTTTCATGTTCACTCTCAGACCCAGCGCATCTAGGGTGACCAGAGTTAGATATGGTTGAGTAGAGTCTCCCTGTAGCTTGCTATCAACAACCAGTCTTCAATGTACAGAAAGATCCGCACACCATGCAGGCAGAGGTACGCTGCGATGACAACCATCATTTTTGTAAAGACTCTAGGTGCTGTTAAGAGTCCAAAAGGGAGGGCCTTGTACTGAAAATGGCCATCCGCGACTGCAAAGCGCAAAAATTTCCTGTGAGATGGGTGGATAGTTATATGGAAATATGCATCTTGTAAATCTAGGGTTACCATCCGTACATCTTTGCTGAGAAGGGGAAGAATGCTATGCAATGTTGTCATTTGGAATTTCCAATAGGAGATAAATTGGTTGAGACTTCTGAGGACCATAATAGGATGGAGGCCTCCGTCTTTTTTGGGAACCGTAAAATAATGGGAGTAGAACCTGTGGTGATGTTGTGCTAACAGGACTGGTATAGCATTCTTTTGAAGAAGATTCTGGATTTCTTCTAGGAGCGTGCTGGATGGTGGGGTAAGTATGAAGTAGTTTCAGGTATTTGGATGAATTCTATGAGGTACTCTTTCTCGATGACTGAGAGTACCCACCAATCCGACGTTATTTGCTGTCGTGCAGTAGGTAAAGAGACAGGCAGGTAGTGGTTGGACGACAGGAGTCAAAAGTTCTGCTTGGGAGCTTTAGGGGTCTTAACCCTAGGCTGAGTGGTAGATGAGAATTTTGGTTTGTGCCCATAAGGGCAGGAAGATGCAGTGGGTGAACGATGCCATTGTATTTCCGTAGACGACTTAAGAGAGGATCTGCGGGACCATGGTTTGTTCCAGGACTTCGTTTTGGATAGTTTAGGAGCTGACATGACCCTTAAGTTCCTTGACATCTTTATGCTTTTGTCTAGGTCCTACAGGACCGTATCAGTTGTGGCACTGAAGAGGCCCTCACCCTTGAATGGGAGGTCTTCAGTGAGAGTCCTGGTGTCCTGTGGTAAAGCAGTAGAGCGCAACCAGGCATGCCGTCAGAGAGCAACTGCTGAAGTCAGCGTTTTGGCTGCCACATCCAATGTGTGCTTAGCTGCATTGAGCTGGAGCTTAGCCAGAAGCATTCCCTCCTTTTGAATTCTGCAGGCCTGACGGTTAGAGTCCTCAGTGAGGGTTGTGATAAATTTGGACATCTGCTCCCAAAGAGCAAACTGATATCTCCCCATACATGCTGTATAGTTGATGCCAAGTGCCCCAGCAGAATAAAATTTTCTTCAAAACAAATCAAGCTTCCTCCCTTCTTTCTCGGGGTGGTGGTGGGGTGTGTGTGTGTGTGTGTAATGACTGCATCTGCCTTTGGAAGAGGAGGTGATTACGACTGAGTTAGGCTTAGGGTGGGTGAATAAAGATTCAGCACCTTGCTCCTGCACCTTATACATATGATCTACCCTCCAGCTCAAGGCAGGGGTAATGCCGGATGAGACCAAGGGACTTTAGCCACCTGAAACAGGACTGAAGTAGGTGGAGGTTGCACCATAGACAGGGTCAACATGTTAGCCATTCTTTTAATGAAATCCCCATAAGATTTTAAGTCCTCCAAAGGGGAAATAGGGAGATCATCGCCCACTTGTTGAGGTGGCAAGGGTTTCACTGGAGGATTGGGGTTTTCGTCTCCTGATTGGGAGGAGGCGTCTATGAAAAAGGGAAGACCGGCAACAAAGTCCGAGAGTAAAGGTATAAAAGCAATGTCCTTTCACTTAACAAATTAGAAGAAAAAAACCGAAGAAAAACTTTGAAGAAAAAAAGAGGAATAGGCGTAAAGACCAAAAATTTACCGACTGAAGCATAGAAGATCCTACCAGTGCGGCAGTCAGAAAAGAGCTGACGGGATTGTCGTGCCCCTCCCCTGGTCATGTGCAATGGGGCCAGCACGTGACTGGGGAGCAGGCGTGAAAATCCCTTTTGCTTTCTAAGAGGAACTGATACAAGGTCAGTGCAGGTGCACTATATCCCAGAGGTGTGATGCACAGAGACCACAAAGAAGATTGATAGTTATAAACGGGGTTGTGGATATATGACAGAAAGCCCCAAGTCCAGTTCAGGGCATCTCCAGTCAGAAGGATTACAAGTCATGGCTGGATGGCTTAGACTGAGCTGAAGGAAACTGAATCTGATGAAGACGTGACCGATGGTGCCAGCACCAGAATAAGAGTTTGGGAGTGCTCCTGGATGCCTCCTTAACAATGGAGGCCCACGCAGCCACTGCTAGATCGGCCTTTTACCATCTTTGGCTGATCAGACAGTTGTTTCCCTTCCTTGAACGCAACAAAGCAACAGTGATTTATGCAATGGTTACCTTGAGATTGGACTACTGTAATGCTCTCTACATGGGGCTGCCCTTGTCGCAAATCCGGAAGCTGCAGTTTGTGCAAAATGCGGTGGCCAGGCTGCTAATGGGTCTTCCTATGTGGGAACACATCCAGCCAGTGCTGAAAGCATTGCACTGGCTGCTGATAGCATACTGGATCCTCTTCAAGGTGCTGGTTCTTACCTTTAAAGCTCTTTATAGTCAGGGGCCTACTTACCTGACAGCCTTTCCCCACATGTTCCCCAGAGAGCACTGAGATCTGGGTCCCAAAATCGACTCACCCTCCTGGGACTCAAGGAGGCTAAACTGACTGTGACCAGGGCCAGAGCTTTCTCAGTGGCGGCTCCATTCTGGTAGAATGAGCTCCTGGAAGAGATTAGGGCCCTGTGGGACCTTATGCAGTTCCGCAGGGCCTGTAAAATGGAGCTCTTTCACCAAGTTTTCATTCACGGAGCCGCCCCCAACAACTGAAGGACAGAGAGCCATGTTCCCTGGAGCTTTATAACATCCCTGGAGCCTTATAACCATTATAATGGACTATGGATATCGGCTGCCATCATTAACAGCAATATAAATCACTCGCACTTTATATTGTTAAGTGGGTTAATTGTTTTAACTGTTTTAATTGTTTAATGTATTGAATATTTTATGTAAGCTGCCCTGAGCCAGCTATGGCTGGGAGGGCAGGATATAAGTATGATTAAACAAACAAACAAATAAGGATCTCAGGCCTGTTTCACACATGCAGAAGAGTGAGGTGGGCAATGAAGTGGTATGAGTGCTGAGGTTCTAGAATGGATTGTATCCACTTCAGACTACAAGCAGGGGGTTCCAGGTTGGAATGTTCCTTCACATAAAAACACCATGCAAACAAAAGCCCAGATACAGGTTCCACCCCTATTTTTGCTTGTTGTGGTATAGAAGAAGAAGAGGAAGAGACTGGATTTATACCCTGCCCTTCACTGCCCAAAGGTGTCTCAGAGCGGCTTACAAACTCCTTTCCCTCCCCCTCCCCACAACAGACACCCCGTGAGGTAGGTGGGGCTGAGAGAACTTCTGACAGAAACTGCTCTTTTTCAAGGACAGCTGTGCCAGAGCATGTGACTCACCCAAGGTCACATCAGCAGGTGCAAGTGGAGGAGTGGGGAATCAAACCTGGTTCTCCCAGATTAGAGTCCACGCACTTCACCACTACACCAAACTGCCTCGAGTGGTATAGCTAGTTTGGTGTAGTGGTTAAGAGCCATGGACTCTAATCTGGAGGTTTTGATTCCCCACTCCTCCACATGAAACCAGCTGGGTGACCTTGGGTCAGTCACAGTTCCCTCAGAGTGCTCTCAGCCCCACCTACCTCACAGGTTGTATGTCATGGAGAGAGGAAGGGAAGGAGATTGTAAGCTGCTCTGAGACTCCAAATGAGGGGAGGGGTATAAATCCAACTCTTCTTCTTTTTCTTTTTCCATTGAGTTTTACTACAGGATCAGGTTCCCCATTGATATTGAGCATGTGGGCACTCTTGGCTTCTGAGAACAAATAGTGAGCATCACCAACTTGACAAGATGAGGAGGCAGCCAGTCACAAAATGGTTGCCTTGGGGGCTACAATCAGTCACAAAACATTGGCAATTCCAAGCCAAGAAGTCTCCTATGGATAGAAGAATTTCCAAAGTGGCACTCTTTGCGGACACAATGTTGGTGTCTCCTGAGCTCTTCAGAAACAACTGCTGCTCCAACACTGTGGAGGGAACCCCAGACTGGCTCTTTGCTTTGGAGAAGAAATAAGTGGGTGCCAGGAAACACAACAGTGGGCACCATGGTGCCCATGGGTGCTACACTGGGGAATAATGCCACTGGGGAACATTCCAAATGTGATTATTCACCTGTAGTGGTGCAGTCCACTCTACCGCTTCAGGTCTTTGTGAACTAAGGCTGAGGTGGAAGGAATTGGGGAAAGATGTCTCTCTGCTTAGGACCTAAGGAAAGTTGCTTCTAGTCAGAGAGGAAAATGGCAAACTAGACAGACCAATGGTCTGACTCAGCAAGATTATCCTGATGTGCTTAACTTTAAGAAGCACTGAAGGACAGATCCCATTTTTATGATAGTGGAAAAGAGGTTTATCCATGACAACAGGATTTCAGTAGTGACCTGCAGTTGCCCAGGACAGCTTCACAATACTTTTTTATAACATGGAGATTAATGTCCATCAGAAAAGATAATCTGTAAAAACAGCCCAGTGGGCTACAGCTAACCAACAAGAAAGCCATTAAATATTCCTTTGCCCCTTCGAGACTGCATTTATTCCTGCAAACAGAATTAACTACTTCAAATGGACAGAAATGCAGTTTTAAAGAAACAGAATTATAAAACAATTTATTTCTGAGAACAGATGAGTTTTTGCATGATTACATTCTTTAAAAACTTGACATCTACTTGTACAGAGATTTAATTGAATACTTAAATCCATAGTTAAATTTTTAATAATTTAATTGCCATGCTAGTTGGCTAGTTAAGTAAGCTGGGAGACAAAATTCTGAAAACCACCTACTTGAAAGTCCCATTAAATCAATGGGGGAGGTTTCAGGATTGTAGTCTTTCTCCTAAAAAAGAAAGAAAGGAAAAAAGAAACAGGAAAAAATCTACTTTCCCACCAGGCATGCTACTAAAACTTGTGGAGAAGTGACTATGACAAACTGAAGACACTGTAACCTGTTCTAAGACAGAAGGATGCCATCAACATGAGACAGGAACATCATGACAGACCCTGGCAGGAAAAGAAATCAGGATGAAAAGGAAAACCTTCTTGCAGTGTGTGTCCCCCCCCCGTCCCCCCCCTCTCTGTTTCATACATTCCTTGAGGGATTAGGCTGAGATGTCAAGAGAGCTACAGGAGATATCCCGAGGGCTTCTAAAAGTAGTCAGAGGGGGTAACTCAGACAGGCGGTCACAGTGCCACAAGTAGCTATTTCCACTGAATCTGTACTGTAAACACTGTTTACCCCGGCAGAGGAACTGGGAGTTTGGAGAGAGAGATGCAACAAGAAAAATGGTTAGAGAGGGGAGGTTAAACTTTCCCTTTCCCCAGCTCTGTAGCCTTAATCTGACAAACCACCCCCAATTCTTTTAAGAAGCCATGAGAGATCATGGATTTCCAGGCATTTCATAAAATTTAGCTTTTAAACAGTGAAAGAAGAATGAAGCCGCTCCCAATGCTTTGTTTGTAAAAAGGCTATATGAAACAAAGGAGACCTGATTTCTCCTTTTGCTTTCAACTTTGCCACCCATACCCCCTTCCCAACCCCCAATTCCCTTTAATCCAAATACCGGCATTGCAGAAAACACATCAGTACTGATTTACACATTAATCACTATCACAGACCAAGATGCCCTCTGAGGATTGGCACAGATGAGCTTCTCTGCTTTTTGGTATCCCAGCCTCTACTTAGACGATCTGATGTTGTCTGATGCTCCACATTGTAACAGGGAGAGGGTGGGAGGGCCAAAGCCTTGCCTGAAGCTAAGCCCTACCAACTCTCTGAGCTACCCCTTCCTGCAATCAGATCAGTAACCAGGTTTCTGCTTTGTTTTCTTTTTTCTCTGTTTTATAAGAAATAAACTTTCATCCCTGGTGGGACCACTGACTGTGTAGTTCTGTTTTTTCTTTTTTTTCCGTTTTTTTGCTGTCTCCAAGGAAGCTTTGGTGATTTCTGGTTTGTCCCCATTTGCAGAAAGGTCACAGTGTGCACTGTTTTTTCTGTGCCACTTCAGAGCTTTCAAGTGACCTCCTCTAGGAAAGTTCTCCTCTATGTTGTAGTTGCTTTGGACATCTTTCTTTTGCTTCTTTCCTTTGACTCTGTCTGCCTGGTACTTCTTCTTGAGCTTTCTGTGATGCTTTTCCAGTCTTTTGTTGTGTTCCTTCAACAGTTTCACCTTTTTCCTATGGGTATGCACTTTCTGGTCATCATCTATGTGTGGTCTCTTCAATGCCATGGGAAGAAGGCCAGCTTCCTGAAGTTCTGTAAAATCAAACACTGGGTGATACTCAAAAGATCATAGTTAGAGCTTAAAAATCTGGCAGCATATACCAGTTGGAATTTCCTTAAACAAAGCTGCACTCAGTGAGCTTGCTAATCTCCCAGTGTGGGACTGCACGGAAGCCACAATGATGAAAACAGGGTTGCACTTACCTGTAACTGTTGTTCATCAAGTCGTATTCTGTGCAGGCACACATTGGGACTGTGAGCGTGCAGGCCAGCTGTGAAAAAAAATTCCAAAGCTTTCTAGTAGGGTAGGAGTTCCATCCTCCTTCTGGAGCTTTCCTGCCAAAATGATCACATTACTAGGAGGAGTGGCATTACTCCCTCAGTTCTCTCCATGCTATCGCCATAGACTCTAAGACACTAAGTTTCCAGAGAGTTCACAGCAGGGCAGGAGGGAAGGATAAGTACCTACACAGAAGACCGCTTGATGAACAACAGTTATAGGTAAGTGCAACCCTGTTTTCATCATTGTGGCTTCTGTGCAGCCCCACACTGGGAGATTAGCAAGCTCACTGAGTGAAGGAGGTGGGTGTGAAGCTCTCAAAGGAAGAGATGATGGAGAACTGCTTTCCCACCAGATGTTTAGCACCCAGGCCTATCTTATAAAAAAAACAGGGAGTTCTCTACAAGTGTCCCAACCGAAATAGATGCAGGAAAGTGGCAAAGAAAAACAGCACTCTTCCAGAGAGGGCCGTGATACATAAAGTAGCACTGAACAGCCATGCACTCAAGACAGAGTGTGATAGCCTCTACCAACCCACAAGAATGTGTTTTGTGAGAATGCTGACCAATCCTTTTTGGAGCCTAAGAGACCAATACAAAGTAGCATTGGGTCTCTAGCAGACCAAAACCCAAGAAAAGTCGTATTCGAGGAATGTATGGAGTGCAAAAAGGAGTGCACATTCAAGGAAGGCAAGGAGTGCACAAATGTTTGGTATCAGAATCAAGTGTAAGGATAGCATTGTGTGACATCAGAACTGAGAGACAATCCCTGGTAGGGGATCCCGGCCAAGGCATCAGACACCCTAACCTTGTGAAACTTCATGAATGAAGCAGGCATTGGTTAGAACCCACAATTTCCTCATTCAAAAATCCTATTCTAAATGAAGCACCACGAAATGCAAAAATTCAAATGTGGGGTTATAACCCTGTTTTTGTAACATCTTCAGAAATCCAATAAGGAAGAGGGAAGTTTAGAGAGTTTAAGTCCCAACCATGGCCAAGACATAATCAACAACACAAGAAGCAGGGTTCAAACCCTATTACAGCTTTAGTAGAGACTCTTTTCCACTTAGAGGTGCAAGATCTGGTAATGAAGGAGCGGTGCTTGCCACTTGGAAAAGCTGGAGGCTACTGCTACAATGAAGGAAAAGAGTTGGTCAAGCTACCAAAGCGGGTTGTGAGAATAAGCAGATCCACACCATAATAATGAAAGCAGTGAAGCAGGTGTGATGTGACCAAAGCAAGGATGGACAGGATGCATCATAAATGTGCCATGCACAGCAAACAGCCAAACAGTGCAATCTGTGCAGCAAACAGTTAAAGAAAAAACATAAAAATAGAGTATCTGGGAGTTAGTCTCCATTAGTCAACGAAAACATAATTACAGTGCATTCCATGACTGTTTGCATGTCTAGTGTTCTAGGTAAATTCTGCAGAAGACCAGGAGCCACTGGAAAACACATGCCCACAGCTGGATCTGCACACTATAGAGAAGGAGGCATCTGAGATTACACTAACTTCCAGAGGCTTAAAGTCAAAAGAAATGCTCTGAGAAAAATGCAGTGCTGAGACCACCAGAATGATGTATATTAGCTGTGTCTCAGAAAGAAAGAAAAAACAAATCTGGGCATCCCCTGAAGGGTGAGATATACATAAAAATACAAATTCTGTTATGGTGTCACATATAGATATGTAAAAATGCCATAAAATGCAGCAATGGAAGCCAAAAAAACGAAACAAAACCCTAACAACCTTAGTAAAATAAGGACTGACTAAAGACTTAAGAAAGGCAAAAGGAAACTCTGTCAGTAAGATAAAAAGGGTTGTCCTGCAAAATCCAACCATCAAAAAAGCATGGAAAACAATATAAAAGAAGAAGAGAAGAGATTGGATTTATACCCCGCCCTTCACCACCCAAAGGAGTCTCAGAGTGGCTTACAAACTCCTTTCTTTTCCTGTCCCCACAACAGACACCCTGTGAGGTAGGTGGGGCTGAGAGAGCTCTGAAAGAAACTGCCCCTGTTCAAGAACAGCTGTGCCAGAACTATGGCTTGCCAAAGGTCATCCAGCAGGTGCAAGTGGAGGAGTGGGGAATCAAACCCAGTTCTCCCAGATTAGAGTCCGTGCACTTAACCACTACTCCAAACTGCCTCTCACATAGCAGCCTCACATAGATCACCCTAATCACTGTGAATTTTGTAAAACAGCCAAAGCATAATCCCAGCAAAATGGAATATTGGAATTCTATCACTGTCTGCAGGAATGCTGGAGACACCAATGAACAAGGCAGCCAAGCAAAAGTTTAAAGATTCTAATATACATAATTAGATGATCTGGACCTGAACAAAGGCCTTTTCAGGTGCCTTCCTTCACACATAAGGATTACTCGAAATAGCACTTTTTTTCTGTCCCAGGGGTAGTACAGAACAGAACTGAATAATCTAAATAATCAGAGACAGGGAACCTCCCTTCAGAGGAGAGATGGGAAATATCTTGGGTTTGAGCTCACAAATGTCCTTTCCACATTTGTCTGCCACTCCAGATTTTCTCAGTGTTCAAGTTGAGGCAATTTAAATCCATGGCAAAACAGCATCCAAATAACCTGGGGCAACAGCAGGCTGAAACTGGGCTGATCACTGAAGGGAGGTAATGTAATGCAGAATGAGGGGGGGAATGGAATAAAAAGTTGAACT
Organism: Gekko gecko; assembly: GCA_029375565.1. Classification (NCBI taxonomy): domain Eukaryota; kingdom Metazoa; phylum Chordata; class Lepidosauria; order Squamata; family Gekkonidae; genus Gekko; species Gekko gecko. The sequence goes on from JAPDNY010000007.1 coordinate 152,583,911, forward strand.
CAATTTTAAAGCAGAATGGGAAAAACCTGGATTAAAAAGAAGGTTGAATTCAATTTTAGTGCAGAATTGCTTGGAGGACACCACGGTGAACATGGATTAAAAGGAGAGTGCAGAAAGGGCCAAAGTGACATAGGTGTGAAAAGAACTCTAGGAAACCTAGAGTTTCCTGGCAGACAAGACAGCAGGCTAGTGGATCTCTCCCCCCCACCCCCTTGTAGAATAAATCACCATAGAGGAGAGATTAAAGAATTTAAAGGATCTTTGATAAGTCCAATTACCAGAGACTTTTTTGACAGGAGATGCCAAAGAAAGAACCTGAAGTCTTACACATGGAAAAAACATGTGCACAACCCAAAGAGACCACGTTATTTGAAGGAAGGAAGGGAGCAAGAAATGACTCTTAAGAATCTGACAGCAAGCCTATTACTCCCCACAGAGTGTTGTCCAACTGGACTGAAGATTTCATAGCCTCTCTGTGGAGCCTCCCCCCCCCAACACCAATTCCTAGCATAGACTAGGACAATGTAAAAAGACTGACTCAGATTAAAGGACAAATTTTTCAAATATATCACCAGCATAGACTGTGAGACACAGTGAGTCAAGCTCCCTTCAAAGGGGATAGTAAAAGGGTCATATTGACCTGCTGATTCACAACTTAAAGGGAAAGCATGGCAGAGAAATTCCGCTTCCCCTCCAGGCTAGCAGTTTACAGCACTCACGCTTTGCAGTGGCTGAATTAGAGATGAAGTTCTACTTGACCTGCAGACCATCAAGTTGAAAAAGATGACCAGTGAAATCAAGCATATATTTGTTAAAGGACTGTAGTAGAGGCTGTAGCATCAGCTAATAATTACAGTTTGAACATCAAAGACTGCCCTATAGGGCAGCTTTTTTGAGTAGAACACATAAGATGTCCTTTAAAAAGATGGGTATAGAGTTTATCTTCTCCCCAGTACAGATTCAAAGTGCCTTATAACATTTTATACTTCTCCACTGCATCCTCATGAGAACCCTGTGAGGCAGGACAGGTTGAGAGAATGTGATGGCCCCAGGTCACAAGCAAGCTTTCATCCAGAATGGCATTTGAACCTGGGTCTCCCAGCACTCCAACCCCTATACCACACTGGCTTTTGCTACAAATGGTGTCACATAAGAGTGACTCTAGAGACAATCTGAACCCAGTTGAAATAAGAGCTCTCTCCCAGAAGCAGCAGTGAGGCTGAGAACCCTAAGAGAGTCAGTGCCATGCCCTAGTAGGAGGAAGGGAGCATGGGCATACATGTAACCAACAAGCGGAAATTGCCTACAAAAAGATTGGGCTTAGAGGTGCAGGTTTATCATTGTTACAGAAAACAGCTGCAGCTAAGGAGCCCCCAAAATCACTGATGGTTCCAAAGGCTACCACGAAACCAAGAGGAGAGGTGAGCAGCTCAGGCTTGCCTCCAAAAAGCATACTTGCTGATCACTTCTGAGTTCCCCACGGAGGTGGCAACAGCAAGCCTTGCCTGTGCTTGAAATAGTATCTGTGCTGAAAGCTCCATAGGATTACATTTCAGTGCTGAGAGACTGCAGCAAGATGGTGGACTGAAGGCTGCTGTGTCACTGTGGTCAGCCTTTAGAACTAGGCATTAACAAGAGGAGCCAAGATTACTAGAGAATCATCAATAGAGTGATTGGTTAAATAAAGTTCAGCAGGCTTTAAGCATAACTAGTCTGTTGTCTCCCAACAGAACAGGAAACTCCACCCACTTAGCAACTCTCCAAAACCTGAAGGGGCTGAAAAGGTCCAAACAACCACCCCAACTAAAGGGCACAATGCCCTTCTGATACATAACACCTTTCACAAAGAGCCACAGAGAATTGCAAGGCCATGTTAACCCATGCCACTACAGAGTCCACCTTGAGAATAAGGGCAGTGAGGAAAAGATTCCTTCAGTCCAGCATAGCTAAGTTTTAAAACAGGCCTTCATGAGGCCACACTTCCAGGCTTCTGGATAGAACTAACAGAAGCCAGGAAGGGGAAGGGATTCCTTCAGTCAGGCAGGCCACAGCCAAACCCTTAGAAAAAAGCCATTCTGAATCAGAGGCTCTGTCAGGCAACACTTCCAGATTTCTCCCCTCAGAGCAGACAAAGCTGAGGCGGGGGGGAATGTGCCTTCATTCAGGCTGCTATGCAGCCAAAGCCTCTGAAAAGAGCCAGTGAATCCGAGGCTCAGTCACACCACACCTTGGGGGTGGGGATGCCTTTATTCAGGCTGGCATGCAGCCAAAGCCTTTGAAAATGAGTCCAGCTGTATCAAATCATGCCTTCAGGGGAAACTGGTGGCAAAAAGAGCAGGCAGCTCTGTTGTGTGAACCCCTAGGCAGTTAAGGCACAGAGAATGGCCATTTAACAGAACCATTTTAAAGCAACAGTTGGCCCAATCCTGAGTAGGCCCCTTTTGAGCCATAATGACACAGTGGAAATTGAGAAACATTTCTTCTTTAAATGTAGTTTATTCTTCACTAGAATGAGTACTGATGACTTTTGATAGAAATATGTCTCAGCCTCAAGAATGAGGTGAGGAAAAAACAGAGACAAGCAGTGGAGATCCTCTCTTTGCAGCAGCAAAAAGAGAACTTAAGGATTAGTGCCCTTCCTCCTGGTCATGTGATCGTTTCGACAGCAAAGCACCAGAGGAAGGAGGGGCGCTCCGAGGGTACTAGAAAGTTTTAGAAATCGAAAAAGATCCGGTTCCGGTTAGGAGCGGTGAAGGTCGCTGGAGTTCATCCAGCTGCCTTGTTCACCTTACAACTTGTCTCAAGACCCCCCCCCTCGACTTGAAGAAGGGGGACGACAAGCGTCAAGCAAGCCCCTATGGTGGGGTAAGCAGCAAGAGGCTTTTTTTCGAAAGAAAAAAGGAGCAGCGGCTTCTTTGCCTTCCGGACTCGCCTCGGAGCAGGAGACAAGAGTATCACGCCCAGCAACGGAGGTGCTCTGTGAAGCTGGTTAATGGCTCCAAAGGAACCCACAGAGGACATCAGATGAAAAGTAAAGTAAAAACACAAACGTTGAATTGAAGGATGGCTATCTAAAAAAAGAGGCAATTAAAAGATATGTTTGGTTGGACTCTGGGTCTGGCGCTTTAAGGAGACGCAGCGGCGGGGGAGAGACTGTGCCGGAGTCAGAGGCACGGGAAAACTAAAGGAGACGTTAATCAGAGAAAGAGATGACAGCTAAGCTATTTCTAGCAAAGCGTCACAACTTTTATAATGAGAACAAGAAGTCTGACCGTGATCGGAGCTGAAGGGGAGCAGCGGAAGCACTTGAGCTAAACGGGCTGGAAAAGGGGGAGGAAAACAGAAGGGCTCTAGGAGTAGACTAAGGACGGTGGCCACGACAGGACAATAAGAGAAAGCAAACACTAAAATCAACAAGCTACCTAGGCTGGAAACCCGAACGTTGCAGGAACTGTGAAGTTCTTACCCTTCATTCCATACTTATATGCTTCTTCCCAGCAGGACTGGAACTTTACAGGATTGGAGCAAGTATTTACTTTGTTTGGAAAGAGAAATCAGTGAGCTGTTAAGTCCTGAGTGAAAAGCAAACTTTGGGCATACTTGGGAGGTATTTGGTGTGATTTAAAGTGATTTCTTGTTGAGGGTAGATGGGAGGGCTTCTTTTTTTCCTTTGTTTTACTAGACAGAGTAGGTTTAGGTAAAATTTATAATGAACTGAGGGTAGTGATTAAGAAAAGCAGAAATGAACTGAGAGGAAGTATGTGTTTTGATTAATTACGTCTGACTAATTTGGACCTAATTACTGTGGATTAATTAGTATTGAGAACTTGTGACTAAATTAAGGTGTATTATAAAAGTGCAAGTGGACAGAAAACGGAGCTACTTTGAAGGTGTGTATAAAGGTATATTGGATAAGATTTTGAGTCTCAGGTGAAGAAAGAAGACAGGATAAAGGAAGCAGAAGAAGAAAGATTAACAAGGAAGGAAGAAGGAAGAAGAAGGAAGTGGGGTCTCCACGGGGAATATTAATTTAAATATAGTAAAATATTACTTTGTACTGCACTATTTAATACTAGCCTTTAAGGTGAAGTAAATTAGCCGGTCAGACCATATGAGACAGGGGATTTGAAGAGTACAAATTAAAAAATTACTAGTAAGAACAATAATTTAAATATATTTGAAAAGATAATAAAGAGATTGAGTCAGTGAGTATCAAGAATGGATAAAGAAAAGGACAAAGTGGCTGGGCATAGACGTCCATCTTTTTCAACACCAACAGGTGCCCCAGCATTCTCAATGAAAGAGTTAGAAAAGCTTATTCAGGAATCTGTAGAAATGGCAGTAAATAAGGCAGTGAAGGTGGCCATAAATGAATCCCTAATGGAATCAGTAAACTCTACAATAGAAGTTGCAGTGGCCAAGGCCATTCAGCCTATTCAAACAAAATTAGAAGACCTGACAAATCATTTAAGTACGCAAACAGAGGAACTGAGAAAGCAGATTATAGAGAACAAACAGGATATCAACTCTGTAGTAATGAAGATAAATAAAATGGAAACAGAGACTCAACAAGTAGATAACCAACTACAAGAGCTGAAAGAAAAGAATGAGCTTGCTGAACAATCACTAATCTGGTTAGAATTAGATAGAGCCTCATATATTTTAAGGTTTCAAAATATTGCTGAGAAAAAAGGGGAAGATATAGAAAAGGAATTGACAATGGCCCTAGCAGAATTTTTAGAACAGGAAGACCCAAAAGAAGTGGGGAAAGATATAGATATGGTGTACAGGGTGAACTCCACTTATGCAACACGTAACAAACTTCCTAGAGAGGTCCATGTAAAATTCTGTTGTAGAGGCCTTAAAGATAAGATACTGGAAAAGGTGAATCAAGTACCCTTTTCTATGGACAACAGCGAGATCAAGATCTTGAAAGAGATTCCGTGGAAGATCAGAGAAAGAAGACGTAACTATGCGGAACTGGCAAATTTGTTGAGAGACAATGGAATACAGTACCGCTGGTTGGTCCCAGAAGGTCTCTTTTTATATATAAAGGGAAAAGGAACAAGATTAATTCCATTTTTAAACTTCAAGACTTTTTGGAGAAAAGTGGCGAAGATCTAGGATGGAGAGAAGAAGAGTCCTCTGAATTAGAAGACCAACAGGAGGAGGAAGGTACAAGAGAAAAAACAAAAGAGAAAAAGAAAGAGCGGAACCGAAAATATTATGGTTCATTCAAGATGACAACACGACAGAAAGGGAAGAGGGAGAAGGAACACATAGAACAAGATAAGAATGGATAAGGAGAGACAACAAAATAGAATTAAGATCTTATCAATAAATGTCAACGGCTTGAATGAACCTAAGAAAAGAAATAGTATTTTCCATCAGATAAAAAAACTAAACCCTCAAGTAACTTGTTTACAAGAAACACATATTAAGAACTCGGACCTGAGATATTTAGATAATAGGAAACTGGGGAAATTATTTGTAGCAGCAGACCAAAAGAAGAAAAGAGGCGTAGCGACCTATATAAAAGAATCTTTAAATCCGAATTTAGTTTATAATTCAGAGGATGGACGGATATTATTGGTAACAATAAAAAGAAAAAATAAGACATGTTTAATCGTTAATATTTATGCCCCTAATCAAGCTCAAAATAACTTCTTTGAGAGGGTTAGAGCGATTATAGCAAAACAATCCTTTGATGAACTATGTATTATAGGAGACTTCAACGCAGTAGTTGAAAATGAGATTGAAAGAAAGTCTACCCATCAAAGGAGAAAACGAGGAAATACTCTACCAAATTCTTTTTTTAAATTGGCAGAAGAATTTGTGTTGTTGGACGCCTGGAGAACGAAAAATATACAGTCTAAGAACTTTACTTTCTACTCGCAAAGACATCAATCATGGTCTCGTTTAGACATGGCTTGGACTTCCATAGAATTACTAAAAGACATCTCAGAAATTGAAATATTACCCAAAACTTTTGCGGACCATAGCCCTATATTGCTAAGTTTACAAGATTCAGGTAAAAGAAGAAGATGGACAATGAACACTCATTTCTTCAGGGATAAAAAGTTTGTAGAGGAGTCAGTGAAAGAATATAAGGCTTTCTTTAAAGATAATTGGAGTACAGAGGTTCCAATAGAAATCATTTGGGATACGTTCAAAGCCTATGTAAGAGGTTGGACAATAAGATTTGGAGCGTGGAAAAAAAAGCAGAAAGAGAAGACCTATAAAGACTTATGTGAGCAAATAAAAGAAGAAGAACTCAAAGCAAAACTGTCTAATAAGATTACCCAAGATAGAAGAGGGAAAATTAAAGCTTTGCAACATCAACTGAATAAATTGTTAAGTGAAGAGGTAGCAAGAAAAATACAGTTCATGAAACAATATCATCTTCACAATGCAAATAAACCGACAAGGTGGCTTGCTTACAAATTAAGAAAAGAGAAAACAAAGAATTTTATAGAAAATTTGAAGAACCAAAAAGGTGAAAGTAAATCTACTATGAAGGAAATGAACCAAATAGTAGAAGATTTTTATAAGGACTTGTACTGTAGAGACCAAATTGAAATTGAACAAATTGAAAGATTCCTAATAGAGAATACAGGAACAAAGTTTTCTGAAGACCAGAAACGAGAGTTGAATGAGCCAATCTCCACAGCAGAGATAGTAGAAGCTATAAAAACACAAAAACCAAATAAGTCTCCAGGTCCGGATGGAATACCGGCTGAATTTTATAAAACCTTTCTTGAACAAGTTGTTTCTCCACTAAAATCGGTATTCAATAATATTATAGGATCAGGGAATCCACCCCTTCGTGGAAGGAGGCTTTAATTTTACTATTGTATAAACAGGGAACTGAAAAGGATCAAATTAGGAACTATAGACCGATATCATTATTAAATAACGATTATAAATTACTGGCAAAAATAGTGGCAAATAGATTTCGTAAAATACTTATGCAGATAATACAAAAGGACCAAGCCAGGTTCCTGCCAAATAGGTACATGAAAGACAATGTACGGATGATTTTAAACATATTAGAATTTTATGATCTTCATATAGAAAAAAGTTTGGCGCTGGTCTTTATTGACGCGGAAAAGGCATTCGATAATTTAAGTTGGGATTTTTTTCTACAAAAATTAAAATTTGCAAACTGTCCCGAGAATTTTATGAGGTGGATGAGAGCAATATATGAAGACCAATACGCAAAAATAATAATTAATGGGGAAGTGACAAAAAACATTCAAATTCAAAAGGGTGTGCGTCAGGGCTGTCCTCTATCCCCCTTTTATTTATATATGCACTAGAATCATTGTTAGACCTAATTAGGGAAAACACAAAGATAAAAGGTTTAAAGTTGAAAGGGAGTTGTTATAAAGTATTAGCATTCGCGGATGACATGGTATGTATCCTAGAAGAACCCGATACTTCCATACAAACATTGGTCAGGGTGTTAGAACAATTCGGGAAAGTAGCTGGCCTCAAAGTGAATAAGACAAAAACAAAAATACTGTTGAAAAACTGTGATACAAAGGTTCAAGAACTGATTCAAAAAACTTCGGGTTTTGAGGTATCCAAAAAGGTAAAATATTTAGGAGTCAACTTAACAAACAAAATTCACTCTTTGTATCAGGATAATTATGGTAAAATTTTAAACGAGATTGAAACAGATCTAAAGAAGTGGAAAGACCTTCAAATATCATTTGTTGGCAGAATTGCAACAGTGAAAATGAACGTACTACCAAGGATTTTATTTCTTTTTCAAACAATTCCAATAATTAAAAATAAAATGTTTTTCAAGCAGTTAGATAAAATGGTAAGAAATTTTATTTGGCAGGCCAAAAGACCTAGGATAAGATTGAAATACTTGCAGGAGAGAAAGGAAAGGGGAGGCTTAGGTCTTCCAGATTGGAAATTGTATTACAAAGCAGTATCTTTAACCTGGATCAAGGACTGGGTGTGTTTAGATAATAAAAAATTGTTGGAGGTGGAAGGTCACGATCTGGTAAGTGGTTGGCATAACTATTTGTGGTACCATAAGGTAACAAAAACAAGTCCCTTTGTACAGCATACTATAAGGGGCTCTTTATTTAAGACTTGGAAGGATTTCAGGAAAGACTTTTATCCAAAAATTCCTAATTGGTTGTCGCCCATTGAAGCTTTTACTAAACCCTCATTATTTCTAAACTACTCTAAGTGTAGATACGTAGATATGTTAAACAAGGAAGGTCAGCTGATTCCGGACGAAGAAATGAATAAAAAGGATATTAAGTTAACGTGGTGGCAAAAAAATATGTTAAGATCTAGATGGGTGAAGGATAAAAAAGAAGGGATTTGCATAACATCAACGTATGTGGACAAACTATGGATATTGACAGATGATAAAATTATTGGTAAACTTTATAATTTGCTTATAGAAAACAAGATGCAGGATGAATGGGTGAAGCCTCAGATGATAAAATGGGAGAAATATATTAAGAGAAAGATTGAATTTGAAGAATGGGAAAGGTGTTGGTCCAGTAATATAAAAATATTAAAGGAAAGTAAATATAAGGAAAATAATATTAAAATGTTTTATATGTGGCATTTAACTCCAGAGGTGCTCAATAAGATAAATGGTAGTATTGAAAAAAAATGTTGGAAATGTAAACTGGTCACGGGCGATTATTTTCATATTTGGTGGTTATGTAGGAAGGCTAAACAATATTGGAAAAAGGTTAGAAGAATGATTATAGACATTGTCTCCAAGGAGTTGACTTATAAACCAGAATGTTTTTTGCTAGGCATGTTGCCAAAAACTTGGAATAAATATGAGATACACTTAACAACACATATTTTAACGATAGCTAGAATTGAATATGCAAAAGTATGGAAAGAATCCAAAATACCAACAGAAGAGGTAATACAAGGTAGATTAATTGAAGCGGCTGAACTAGAGAAAATTTCTTTTATTATACAAGGTAAAAGCGATGAAAAATATGAAAAATATTGGGGAAATTTGAAAGTATGGTTAAGTAGGAGAGGTTAAAGATTGTGGCCTTTTTATTTGGGTTAAGGCGAAATATCTGGTGTTTATCTGTAAATTGTAAGAATAATGTATAGAATGAATATGGATGTATTGTTATGGAAAGAAATCCAATTAAAAAATAATTAAAAAAAAGAAAGTTTTGGAAATCTGTGGCTGGTCTGCGCACTAGGACTGCATCGAAGCCATGACAATGAAATACGTTCACTATTTCCGTTAACATGTAACCTGGTTAGACAGCAATAAAAGCATGAAATGTATATCATACCTTGCACTTTTTTCTTTGCTTTTTGAAGGCCCCTCTTGATATCATATTCATTATCATAGTAATAGATGAAGGGGAAAGTAGGGAACGTCCCTCCAAACATCCGCTTCTCTGAGCATTCCTGTAGGTTGTATTTTTAGTGTTAGTTCTTTGACAGACACTTTTTCCTGCTTTGGATTCAATAACTCAAAATCTAACCACATCAAAGGATGCAAACAAAGTAAGTTGGTACAGCAACCAGTTTTGCCAGCCTGTAGTTAACGAGATGGTTTGTTAACCAATACTAACAAGATATCTGTGTGGCAAATGAAGATCCCTGGTCTGCAAGAGGAATGTATTTCTGTGCTTCATTTTTAATATCCTCAAAGGTAAATCTAGCTGCATGCACAGGAAGATACAAGGGATTAGTGAAGCTCATTCTTAGTTATGCATTTATTCACAATCTTGCAAAAATTATTTTCTCAGTGCCTCATATGCTAGAGTCCAATTCATCTCCCTTCTATGAACTTAAATGAAGTGCTTATGGACACCAAGAGACCTTTTACTGCTTGATAATGTGATTTTTCTATCCATAGGATATTGTCCAGTAACATAAGAACATAAGAAAAGCCATGTTGGATCAGGCCAGTGGCCCATCGAGTCCAACACTCTGTGTCACACAGTGGCCAAAACCCAGGTGCCACCAGGAGGTATACCCTCTGGGCTAGAGGAAGGGAGATGCGGCCAGAGGGCCGGGGGGGGTAAATGTGGAAGCGGCCCTGTCCATGGGTAGACCTGTGAAGTGGGCAGGATGCCATGACCAGTGTAATCCACAAAGAAAGTACACATGTAGCTGCCTTATATTGAATTAGGCCCTTGGTCTATCAAGTTCAGCACTGTTGACTCAGACTGTCAGCAACTCTCCAGCTCTCCTATACATTTGTACCGGAGGAAGCAGATCATTTGGTGGTTACACTACACGCAGAAGGTCCCCATTTCAACCTTTGGCATATTGAGCTACAAAACAATCTTAGGTAGCAGATCTGGGAAATACTAGGAAACTGAGGACAGTCAGGATACCGGAGGAGGTGGACCAAAGACCTGATTTGATTCAAAGCTGCACTGGATGTTGAAAAACTCTTTACACAGAGTTGCCTTTGGTACTATACAGCAGCATCCATACTCAAATACAAACTTTGGTGAGGAAGCGGTTACCACTTTAACCCTATTGCTTTTGGGGGGAAATTGGCAAGCCATAAAGTCTCCCTCCTTCTTGAGTGGTTTTGTCAAGACATTTTTCCATTATGTTGTCGAAGGCTTTCATGGCTAGAGTTCATTAGTTGCTGTAGATTTTCCGGGTTGTGTGGCCGTGGTCTTGGCATTGTAGGACCTGACGTTTCTCCAGTAGCTGTGACTGGCATCCTCAGAGGTATAACACAGAAAAATGGAGTACTCTCTATGTCAAGGTAAGCAGAAAAATGATAAGCAAGTAATTTATTTCTACCCTGGAAGGTGGGGTAGGGCTGAGTCAATTATCTTGTGTAGTTCTCCAGGCTATGAACATGCTAATGAAAGGAGCTTTCCTGAGGAGGTTCTTTTGTCTATGGATTGTTTCCTTAGGAGGTTTGAGGAGGTTCTTTTGTGTGTGGAATGGCTAGTGAAACTCTAATCTTATCTGTAGTGCTATTGCCAGCTGTAGAGCATTTTGTGTTTTTCAGGACAGGAAACCATGCCCTATTTATTTTTAAACTCTCTTCTTTCCTGTTGAAATTGTGTTTATGTGTATGAATTTCAAAGGCTTCCCTGTGTAATCTGACATGGTAATTTGAAGTGCTGTCCAGTCTTTCAGTGTCTTGGAATAAAATGCTGTGTCCTGTTTGGGTTCGGCTATGTTCAGCCACTGCTGATTTTTCAGGTTGGCCAAGTCTGCAGTGTCTTTCATGTTCTTTTATTCTTGTCTGAATGCTACGCTGTGTAGTCCTGATGTAAACTTGTCCACAACTGCATGGTATGCGGTATACTCCTGCAGAAGTGAGGGGGTCTCTTCTGTCTTTTGCCAATTGTAGCATCTGTTGTATTTTTCTGGTGGGTCTGAATACTATTTGTCAGTTGTGTTTTTTCATAAGTTTTCCCATCTGATCTGTGATTCCTTTGATATATGGCAAAAACACTTTTCCTGTGGGAGACTGTTTTTCCTCAGTTGTTTGTTTTACCTTTGGTTTAATCGCTCTTCTGATTTCATTCTTAGAGTAGCCATTTGCTTGAAGTGTGTGATTAAGATGATGTAGTTCATCATTGAGAAAGTGTGGTTCACACATCCATCTTGCATGGTCTACTAATGTTTTTATTATGCCTCTTTTTTGCCGAGGGTGGTGACTGGAGTTTTTGTGTAGATAATGGTCTGTGTGAGTTGGTTTTCTGTAGATCTTGTGACCTAATTGAAGGTTTGCTTTGCGGATGACCATGATATCTAGAAATGGGAGTTTTCCCTTGACTTCTTTTTCCATGAAAGCTCCTCCATTAGCATGTTCATAGCCTGGAGAATTACACAAGATAATTGACTCAGCCCTACCCCACCTTCCAGGGTAGAAATAAATTACTTGCCTATCATTTTTCTGCTTACCTTGACATAGAGAGTACTCCATCTTTCTGTGTTATACCTCTGAGGATGCCAGTCACAGCTACTGGCGAAATGTCAAGTCCTACAATGCCAAGAACACAGCCAACATCTCAGAAAATCTACAGCAACACTTTTCCATTGTTGAAATTTGCTGGAAGAAAGGAAATTTCCATTTCCCTCTAACCCGTCTCCTCCAGGGAGGCACACCACAAGCTTGTTGATTTGTCCCACTTCTAGATAAGATAAAAGAGGGCAATTTTATGAGCAACATGAATAAGCATATTTATTTATTTACTGACATAACTTATACCCTGCCTTTCTCCCAAAGGGGACCTAAATCAACCTGCATCTTTATCCATCCCTCCATTTTGTCCTCACAAGAACTCTGTGAGGTGAGTTAGGCTGAGAGTATCAGACTGAACCAAGGTCACTCAGCAAGCTTTTATGGCAGAATGGGGATTCAAATCTAGGTCCCCCAGATCCTAGTAAGATACTTTTTCCTTTCCACTACACCACATGGGCAGTAATAATCCAGAATGCTCTGTGGTTTCTGACCCAGCCATTATTTCCATAAACATACATAGCAAGAGTGTAAGATTAAGTGATCTCAATCAACCAAATGATTTAAAGTGGGCTTGTTCTCATGTAGCTTTTCAATCTGGGGAAGTCTTGTGCTTCAGCCAATCTTTTTTCTGTGTTTTCCTCCCTATAGTAATGGGGAGGGGAATCTTATTCCCTGAGCTCATCCTCAAATATACACCAAATAAAGGAACAGGAAATAAGACACTGGGTGCAATTCACAAAGTGTGGCTGCTCAGTGATTTCCTATACAAGCTCCCCTCAAAAGAAAAAGAAGTTGCATATTTCTAGGCCGATTTAACAGCCACTAGTCTGAAACACAATGAAAGGTTTGACAAATCTTTTCCTCTCTTATCCTGAACCAGAATTAAAGCTCAGAATTCCACTACTCCCCGATGACTCAGGTGTACAGGGAGAGCACATGCAGAATGCAAGATACACCTTTTACTAGAAACAGTAATTTTAGAACATTTCGAAATTCCTGCCAAAGGAAGAGAATTATTTTGAAACAGTTGTTTCTAACAGGCAGAATTGTGAATGGATTTTTTTCTACCAGTTTCAACCAAGTGTTTTCCAAGAGCCCACCAGAATATTTTCAGATAAGACTACATGAAGAAGCACAGTTAATCTTTGATGGCTGTGGAACACACTCCCCCAAGGTCTTCTCAGAGATGCTGCATAAAGTCTAGAGCGTATGCTGCAGACAGATGGCCTTTTTTTGTTAATATGTTGACAGTAAAGCCCTAGCGGGTGAAAAACACACAAGCCTCTAAAAACAGGTGCTCCTGCTTCCTCTTTTGAACATCACTGCATTGAATCATCATCTCAATAGTGTATGACATGCACTTTCCCAGACCTCTCTCTTTCAAGTAAGCTGCCACTACTGCCACACGCTTTGTACTGTTAAATACTCCAGGGATGCTTCTTAGCACCACAGGTAATTCACCCAGGACTGAAAGCTCAGCCTGCTACTAAACCACCTGAGAAACATTTGGTCTGACTGACAGCTTGGAATACAAATGCAAAGCACATCTACTGATCCTCTCCTTTCTTGTCTTACAACTTGCAGCAGTGAGTGTGAAGTCTAAATACTGAAATGAGCTCTTCAGAATTTGGGTAACAGAACAGCTCTTGCAATTTAAGTTCTTGCCATTTCCAAGGGTATCTTTGGAACCTGACCCCCCCCCCCGAACCTCTCAATATCTGGGTCTCTGTCTTACTCCTTTTAATCTTCAAGCTGCTTTCTGCTTCTCTTTATCCCATAGACCACAATTTTTGAAAAAGGTCCTTCTTCGGCCCAAAAGACACCTTATATGTAACATGTGATCACCACAGGGACTTGCAGGCATATGGCAGTTGTAAGTTCCCCACAGGAACTCAATTCTGAAGTGCCCCACAGGCCTGATTGGATTGGAGGGGGATGCACATGTACTGGATACTTGCCTATAAGGCTGGGGCAAATAACGCTTCAGGGCCTTTTGGGGTGGGAAAATGGCATGAGGGAGTAAGCTAAAGCCCCTCCTTCCCCTTCAAGCACAGTCCTGATCCAAATGAAGCCCTGTGATGCTTCAGAATTGAGCTCCAATGGAAAATTCGCAGCTGGCATCCTGCTGAAAGCCTCCATGGCGATCATGTGTTACACATGATTTATACGTTGGGCCTTAGGCTTCTTGCTGCAAATGTTTTGTGTGTTCTACTCCAGCTGAAGAACTGTAACTCCAATAAAGCATTTCCAGATCTCCCTGTTTCCCTTCACATCAAGTGCAGTCCCTGAGAGTTTGTCAATGACCACATCATAAACTTCAGCCTCCTGAGTTCTTCAGGAATCAGCTGTGAAGGCTGTTTCTCAGTGCAGTGACTGTCACATCACCCATCTTCCTTCTTGATGGCCAGGGAAGAATTTGGATCCAATGCAGCCCTTGTTCTGTTCCTATTGCAGAGTAACTGAAAACAATGGCACCAACTGCCAAGTGATGCTTCTCCTAAAATGCACTGTACCACCACAGGTGACAGAATCCCACCATCTATTGGTTCCAGGTGATGGTCTTGTACAGCTTTCATTGATTTCAATGAGGAATGTACAACACAAGGTTCACACTCAACTGCATGTTTCTGAACTTTAAGTCTCTTAAAAGCCTCTGTGTACAATAGCTTGCCAGGAATGCTGAACATTTCTTACTCAAATTCCCTCCTCAATTTATTGAGGTGTACATTTAATGATTAACACACATATTATGTGCCTACAGACACTGATCTATATTTGTTATTGTAGGAAAGAGACTGCTGAAATTGTAGTTTGATGTAAGGAGCTCTGGCCATATCTCAATGAAGTCAGTGAAATTTTAATGTGCTTTATCACTTTACTCGATTCTTTTCATAACTTATAACCTGTGGCATAGTTGAAAGAGGTGCAAATCCAAAGAACAAGAGAATACATGTGGGAGAGGTGTTCTAAGAAAACCAAATTGTATAATTGCTGAAGTTGGGACATAATTGATTTTGTAGTGTTTCTAAATATAATTCCATGCTTACATCTGGTCGGCATGAACCAAATTTACCTATTTAAAATAGGCTGGCTGATTACAATGCAGAAAAATTAGATAATTCACTTAGAATGCAACAAGCAATGGGCTAGAAAAGAAACCTGTACCCTGTTTTGTAATAAATGTTCTTTTGTTTCAAAATGTGCACAGTTGCACAATGCACCTCTTTTTATCCAAAGTCATGTTATTGGCTTTGTTTTTGCTTTACTGGCGAGGGCTGGATGGTGCTCCCTACAGTGACAGTGATCAAAGCTTCACCCCACCTCTGTCTGATTCATCCAGGACTCCTAGGTCAAACCCTTCCCCACCTGTCTCTTTCCTCCCTTCTATTAAACTGACAAAATCAAGGTAAAAAATCATTTCTCTCACTTTACTTTCCTATATAAATCATTCAAACGGCTGACAAAACCATCTGTAAGAAAGCACATCTAACTGAGCCTGAATGTCTCCAGTCTTGTTTGCAACTTTTAACCTCGGAAACTGGCCGTAATACAGATCAAGGAAATCAGACATCCAAAATGTCTCAGGAAAGGGACAGAAGAACCCTGCCAAAGACAGCCATGTACATTCAGCCTCTCTTGAATCACATAGTAGTGTGCCAGGCCTTCCGCCAGATTTTTTGTTAGGGGGCAAGTTTTTGTTAAGGGGGACAGTAAGGTGGACCTAGAAACACTCATATTAAAAACAAACTTGGGAATAAATTGCTGGCATAATCAGTTCAGTAATAAAAGGGCAGTGCACATTTTTAAAGAGAAAAGGGTATTTTTCCTTAGCTTTTACGAATTTCTTACTTATTCAAAACACACCACCACCACCACCACCCATGGCTACAGACCTGATTGTGACTTAGATGTACTAGAGCCAGTGCCTTGGCTGTTTCTACAGGAAACCCAAATAATAATCAAAACCTAAAAAATGCACTACGAGAGTGGCACTCCTCCAGAGTTAGCCATTTTCTGCACCCCAGAAGTCATACACATACAACAATCCTCATATTGTTTGCAAAGCTTCAATCAGTGATTGGGGACAGAACTCTTTCAGCAGATAAAAAGACCCATCGTCTTAATAAAAAAGGTTCTTCTACAGTGAAGGCAGTTTCAGCATCATATGTATTAGACAACATTAGACACATCTTTCTGAATTAGTCACTACATGTAATATTTCCTGTATAACCCTATATTTTGTACTAAAAAAGAAAGGGGGGGAGAAGCAAATAATGCTTTTTTATAGTTTGCCCACACAACAATGCTGAGAAACAGGCAGACTGCACAACATTTATAAAATGCACTTAAAATGTTATTCTGCCTTGGAATAACTTTTTTTTACATTAACTACTGGTGACTCTTAAGAAGCCTTCAAGCTCCTGAATGTTGTATGTCATTGAAGTATCCTTGTTAATGGAATATTGAATAATGAAGAAGCTGTTTTACAGTTCTATCTTAAAAAAACACTTTGTAAGCTGCCTTGAAGAGGTTCACTGGAAAAGCGGCACAGACTTTTTCTAAACAAACAAAAACTAGCAAACAACCATTTTCAGAACCTACTTACATAGCCATAATGGCCTTGCTGTGAACAGTTGTAACAGTACACTGGAGAAGAATGTTCAGAAAAAGAACTGGCCTTCCTGAGTGGTCCTGGTCTGGTCTGCAACGGGAAAAAATGGCAACAATTAAGATGAAAAAGATTCCAAATAGGAGAAACTATTTGTATAATCAGTATAATCAGAGTCATCATGTAAACTTTGAGTATATTAGCTTTACCCAATGTATTAACTGGTAATATTGCATAAATTTGCATGTAAGCAAAAGTTCTCAAGGGAAAGCATACTTCCTTTGATTTGATGAATATGTGTTGTGGCAGGATGACCTTACAAAAGGCATTCCCTGCTGTGTATTTCTCATATTTTCTTAGGTCCTTGTATTAATAAATATTTACACTCCCCTCCCCAAATCTTCAATGGACCTAGAAGGACTGAACTCTGTTTAGGATGTGCTGCACTCAGTTGCTCACTTGCTTGAAATAAGACTGACTGAACAAAGTGCACAGGAATAGCCTGCTCATGTTGCAGCATTAACAGCTCAATCCTATGCATGTTTATTCACAGTAAGTCCCATTATGTTCAATGGGGCTTACTCCAGGAAAGCATGCATTGGGTCGCGGCCTGAGAACCATGAACAGGAACATGCTGTATGCTGATATTAGAGCAAATTAAAGATAAAATACAAAACCAGCTGGGGAAAAAAGTATAGATCTATTCTACTATTTTGCTTAAAAGCTTCCAGTACAAGGACTTAACCTTCAGATTCTCCTCCGCCACCCCCTAAAAGGTAGTTGGCCTAATGGATGGTCACCCTAGTGTAACAGGAGCTCCTGCACACTGAAGCCCTCCATCAGGAATAGCAACATAATATGGAACAGGTGTTCTGAGACCAGGTATGACTGAAGTTTTCCACACTTCCTTGTTCTGATAACACAAATAAAACCAGTGAATAGTGTCTGTGTTCCAAAGAAGGCTGGGATTGACTTTATATAAGAAAAATACAGATTTCTACTAGTTCCTTTCAGTGAAACAGGCAGATTCTCCTCAAATTAACAGCCATTAGTTCCATTTATTTTGGAACAAGACTTTATATACTATGAACAAATACAATGAATCTATACAAGGTCAAACAGAAACTTGGGTTGTACAGCAGTGGCACCTTTGGAATTTGACATAGGATGGTAGGCACAGCTACAAAATGTCAGGAAGTGAGATTACTAAAGAGTTATTATTATGATTATAATCCTAATGGCAACTCTTTTAACATTTCTGGTAGAAGCTCTGTTCAATAGGATGCCTTTTTAAAAAAAAGATGTTTTAAAATATTTTCTTGCATACACCCAGCTTACCTTCATTCCCACAGTAAAGATTCTTCAGCTGTAGTGGCAGCTGTTTACAGAAGCAACTTAAAAAAAAATCTGCACAGGCAATCATATCCCCAATCAGAAGTCCTGTTGAGCAAAAGCCCCACCCACTTTCTAAAAACACTTGGCGGGCAACATGGTGCCCGGAGGCACCACATTGGGGCCTCTGCTGTAGAGGACAGAAGTATAAAAATGCTGAGAAGAGTGGATTCTTTACATTTTAGTTATACTTCAGATTGCAGATATGTAGCATTTAACAATCAGGTAGATACAGTTCTGTGAATCTTTATCTTTTTTACAGGAATAATATCTCTGCACTAATACTAATGGTATTCCCAGTAGTACTGTATGGCTGCGTGAGTTGGACTATAAGGAAGGCTGAGTGCCGAAGAATAGATTCTTTTGAATTATGGTGCTGGAGAAGACTCTTAAGAGTCCCCTGGACTGCAAGGAGATCAAATCAGTCAATCCTAAAAGAAATCAATCCTGACTGTTCCCTGGAAGGCCAGATACTGAAGCTGAAGCTCAAATACTTTGGCCACCAAATGAGAAGGGATCACTCACTGGGGAAGACTCTGATGCTGGGAAAGACTGAAGGTCAAAGAAGAAGGGGACGGCAAAGGATAAGATGGTTAGACAGTGTTATCGAGGCAACGAACATGAAACTAAGCAGACTCTGGAGCACAATGGAAGACAGGAGGGCCTGGCGTGATCTGGTCCATGGGGTCGCGAAGAGTCGGACTCAACTGTGCGACTGAACAACAACAACAACAACAACAACAACAAGTGTACATAGAAAAATCTGAACTGTTGACACCTGATAAATTCGGTCCTGATTATTTTCCCTCTGCTAGCTGGTTGCCTCTCAAATCAAGCCATTATCCCTTAGCTCAAGACAAACACATTAAAACAATGGCTTAGATCTATACTCTCTTTTCTACCTATGTACTTCCTATAATGGGATGTAATATTCAGAAATTTCTTGCTCCCACTACAGACTCCCATATCACCTCAAGACTGTTCTTCGGGGTCCCCTGATATCTGGAAGGAGCATTTAAGGGGACAGAGCAGGCTGCAGTGGGAGAAGAGCAGTGGAAGTGTTTCATTCCTCTCACTGATTTGAACCAAAGCCAATCAGAGTCTGGGAGAAAATCAAACAGAGTCTGGGAGAAAATTGGAGAAGCTCAGCCACACTGGGATTTCTTTTTCCTACCAATCCAATGAAAAAGTAGTGTTAAAGTTTGAGGAATTACTGCACTGAACTGATAATCTAAGCATCGCTTGTTTTCTCACTGTATATGACATCAATTTGCTGTCTTTAGTTGACATCATTTGTAAGCAATCTGGCAATATTAGACATCAACAGGTTACTGTGCCCATCATCTATTAGCACAGAAGTCAATGCCTGGAATACTTTTGTGCAGCAGCTGATCTGGGGAAAAGCAATTTCATTAAAGCACAACTTACTGTACATTTCTTTGGCTCTTAAATCTCTTCATCAAACTTCTTAAAAATGAATAACCAATTTTATTGTCATATTTTGTCTGCTAAATGGAACATGAAATTGAAGCTGTATGACCTGTGAATCAGGTACTTACAAACTGCTCTCTTGCAATGTTAACTGGAGTTTTCAAAGGCCTGCACAACAGCTGTTCCCTCCCAAAGAGGTTTTCACTCAGGAGTAAATTTCACTAAATTTAATGGTAGTTAAACTGTGCTTAGAAATGCAGTTGAAATATCCTTATAGATTATTTAGGAAACTAACCCTGTGGTCAGTTCACACCCTGCTTGCACCCTGTCAGACCACTGTCATTTTGTAGTGACTGTACTGAAGCCTTTACTGGTATACTATCACATATACAACTCTTTCACAGAACACATATTTTTACACAAAATATCTTTAGCCCCTGGATTTTCAATTTAACAGGATGTCAGGTGGATTAATTAACAAGGACCTCTTCTGGAGCCCTGGAAAACCTGTTAGTTGGAGCAGACAATATTTGACTACAGGGTTCACTGGCTGGATTTAGTAAAACACTCCATTCTCAGACAGGAAGGCTGTTAGCACTAGTTATTTTAAATATATATATACATTAAAATTATGTATATGGAGATACATTATGGTATAAAAATTAGAATGCTGGACTGGGAGTTAGGAGATCTACATTTGGATAGCCTCCTATTCATGACCCTAACTGGGCAACCTTGGGCTAGTTATTCTCTCTCCATCCAATCCACCTCACAAGGATGTTTTGAGGACAGAATGGGATGCAGGGACCATGTATGCTGCCGTGAGTTCCTTGGAGACAGGGTGAGGGAAGAAATCTAATAAATAAGGCAAACACCAAGAAGGTAAACAGAAACATGACTTTGATTCCCTCTATCCCTTGCTACACTTCTATGGGACAGGCTGAGGTTCAGTAATAAATAGCTTTAAGTGCAGAAGGCCCCAGGTTCAAACAATGGCATCTCCAACTAAAGGATTTCACAGATCTGATCTTGGAAAGAACTCTCTTCTTGAGAGCCAGGAGAGCTGCTGCCAGTATGAGCAGTAGACAGTACAAGTGGGGGATCTGCAAGGTCTTGCAAGGGGCATCTCATTTATCCCCTCCACCACTACATCCTCTTTCCCTTTCCTGAAAACCCCTGTAGCCTCTCCCCTTTTCCTGCTTCTGTCTCTCCTTTCTACCCAGCAGTCAATCTATCTTTATCTGCCCCCGTCTTCAGCTTTTCGTCCTTTCCTTGTCCTGACAGCCTCTCCAAAGGAAAACTATGGCCCAGGTGTGTGGTGCCAGCTGAGCTGGGACCATTTGTACTGGGGGGAACCTACAAAGACTTGAGGGGGGCACCTTACTTTCTTCTGCATCCCTTCTTCAAACTATTTCTCCCTTCCCTCATATCCTCAACTTTCCTTTGCCCTCACACTTCACCTTTCCCTGCTTCTTTCTCTCCTTCACACCCATCCACCAATCTACCTTTTTTCTACCACCCATCTTATTTATTTACTTCATTTATATCTTGCCTTTCTCCACAATGGGGACCCAATGCAGTTTACATAATTTTCCTTTTTACCTTCACAACAACCCTATGAGTAAGGTTAGGCTGAGCAAGTGTGACTGGCTCAAGGTCACCCAGTGAGTTTCTAAAGCAGAGTAAGGATTCCAGGTCCCAGTCTGAAACTCTGACTAATACATCACACTGGCTTACATGTGTTGGCTGCTGTTGAACAGTAGCAAGCAGGCAGACCTCAGTGAGTCATGCAATTTGGATGGCATCAAGTTACCTAGTGGTTGCTGCCAGACCTGGCCCCAATGTGTCCTCCCTCAAAGTTTGTTAAAGCTATTGTTTTGGTTTTATGTTAACCCCCCCCCAAAAAAGTATTTTTTTAAAGATTTCAGATTTTTCTGCAAACCTGAGATTTTTCAGGTGTCTCCCCTCTTTTTTGCTCTTTGTCAAAAGATTCATCTTGTCCATACACCACTCCAATCTCTGGATTTAAGTATCCCCAAACAGGGCAAAATTGACTATTAGAACATACAAGTGGGAGTCAGCAAAGACTTGTGGGAGGCATCTCACTTCCCCCTCTCCCACTATTTTCTCTTTCATTTTCTTGAAAGCCCCCATAGTCCCTCCACTTTTCCTGCTTCTCTCCTTCTAGGGGCTGGTAGGGGCTGCAGATCTCCTGGAATCACAATAGATCTCCCAGCTTAGTGAGATCATTTCCCCTTAGGGTTGCCAGATCAAAGTTGGGAAATCCGTGGAGATTTGGGGGTGAAGCCTTGGGAGGACAGGGACCTCAGAGAGATACAATGTCATAGAGACCACCCCCCAAAGTAGCCATTTTCTCCAGGGGAACTTATCTCTGTCATCTGGAAAGCAGTTGTACTTCCAGGTGATCTCCAGCCCCCCACCTGGAGGCTGGCAACCCTAGTTCCCCTGGAGAAAATTGATTCTTTGGAAGTTGAAGTCTATGGCGTTATACTCCTTTGAGGTCCCTCCCACCTCAAATCCAACCCTCCCCAGGTTCCTCCCCCCCAATTTCTAGGAATTTCTTAACCTCTTTCCCCCCCTCTTAGCATTCCCCATATCCTCAACCTGTCTCCTTCTCTCCTTTTCAACCATTCATCAGCTATCTGCCTCCCATCTTCAGCTATGTTTATTCTTTATTTACTTCATTTATACCCCACCTTTCTCCACAATGAGGAACAAAGCAGCTTACATTATTCTCTTTTCCTTCTTTTTATCAACACAACAACCCTGTGAGGTAGGTTAGGCTGACATTATATGACTGTTCCAAAATCACCCAGTTGGCTTCCACAGCAAGATGAAGATCTGAACCTGGATCTCGCAGACTCTAACCTGAAGTTCTTACTGTTACACCACACTGGCTTCCATAGGGTGGCTGCTGTTGAACAGTAGCAAGCAGCCAGACCTACTTGAATCATAGAAGTCAGGTGGCATCAAGTCACCCAGAGGTTGCTGCCAGGCCTACGCTTGCCAACCTCCAGGTGGGACCTAGAGATCACAGAGAATCACAACTGAACTCCAGATATCTGTCCTCCTGAAGAAAATAGCTGCTTTGGCACTATATCATGCTGAGTCCTCTCCCCTCCTCAAACCCTATACTCCCCAGACCTCATCACAAAATCTCTAGGAATTCCCCAACCTAGAGCTGGCAAATGTAGCCAGGCCTGGTCCCAATGAGTTCTCCTTCAAAGGCCAAAATAGAAGACAAGGAAGAAGAAGACGATGATGATGAAGAGTTGGATTTATACCCTGCCCTTCACTCAGAGTCTTAGAGCGGCTTACAATCACTTTTCCTTCCTCTCCCCATAAAAGACACCCAGTGAGGCAGGTGGGGCTGAGAGAGCTCTTCGAGAACTGCTATTGAGAGAACAGCTCTGCGTGAACTGTGACTGACTCAAGGTCGACCCGGCTGTCTTCATGTGGAGAATCAAACCTGGTTCTCCAGATTATAGTCCGTCACTCTTAACCACTACACCAAACTGGCCCTTACCCCCACCTTTTACTGACAGAGCCAAGTTTGGAATGCAGTGGCTGCCTAGCAACAGCCTTTGAGGAAATTCGCTGCTTAAAGCTACAGACACTCCTTTTATTTTTTTTAATTTTTTTAAGATTGCACATTTTTCTGCAAGCTTAGGGCCCTTTCTAGGTTTGTAGAAAGATTTGTCTTGCTCGTTCACAGCTGCAGTCACTGAATTTAAGTATCCAAAGATACCTGGACTTTGCTATTAGAATATAAGATGATTGAAGTGGATTGACCGATGGACTAACTTGGTATATGACAGGCCGAATTACAGACAGGACACTTTACAAGGTGGTGCATTTTCCCTATTGGATACAAAAGTACACAGATGTGCGGGCTAGTTGACTCCACTCGTGCAAGAAGGTCATTTGCTAAATTCCAACTAATTATTGCAGCCCCCTACATAGCATATTATTCAGAAGGGATTCCTAGCCCCCAGCAGTGGCTGCATAGGAAAAGCAGGAGGTTGTTGTGAGAAGGGTAAAGTAGAGAAGTTCTACATTCAGGAATACCTTCAATTTATGGGAGTTTGGATCCAGCCAGAGCTTCTCAATTGTGTTAATTGATAAACAGATATCTAATAGTTTGATCAGCTGAAAACACCTCTGACTAACATCCTACTCCCAAAGCTATAGCAAGAGTGGCAAGAAAAAGATTTCATTTACGGCATAATTATACATAAGCACTCAGAATCAGAAACAATAGGAGCCTGCGTTTGTGTTTTATAAATCTCACAAAAATCCTTGAGGAGATTTTGGATGTGTGAGGAATGTGTGTTCATGTGACATTGGAAACTATTTGCAAGGCACTTTCCTTTTGTTTATGTAGTAAAAAAGGTCAGATTTAAAGAGACAAATTAAATTGAATATCTGCTATTCAGATTAACTATGCATATCTCCCTACAGCTGTCCAAAAGGCAAAACGGAGGGGGAGGGGGAGAGACTCAGTGTGTCAAGCTCACTATATTCTCATTATTTCAGGTTTTAAAAGCATTTAAGGTTTGTGATCCAATTGGTACAAAATGAAGTATTCATGATAGTAGCTCCTCTGTGTTATGGGATTTTTTGTTACAAACATTTAAATAATCTATATTTTGTAGGGCGATATCTTGAAGATTACTTCACTATCAATATATAGAAGTAATAACCCGGTAGATAGCATTACCTATGAAAGGTCCATCCCATCTGCTATTCTTGCTGAAAGCTTTTCATGCACCAGTAAACTCAGTAAATATCAGAAGATAAAGCATAAGCCTACCACGCCACGGATTTACTCCTAATGTCTCCTCAAAGTGCAGCCCCGATGCAACGATTACAAATGATTTTCTTCTAATGTCATTTTACATAACCCTTTTTTCTGCATGAGTAGTTAGTGTGGAATGAGTGAATGAATGAATGAATGCCATTAAAACAGTTAATCATTATCTGGGACACTGGCCTTCCTCCCTCCTCTACCAGGAATCTCCATGACAAAGGCCAAGAGATCAAACTGCCAGAGCTGCCTCCCCGGCCTATTTCTGACAGTAATTTTTTATGCAAATGGCGCCGCTGGGCAGCTCCCTCGGTGACCTTGAGGTGCCCTTATCTTAAACTGACTTTGATCCAATGAGGTCTTGCTTTTATGAAGCTCATTACTTCTTAAGATATGCATTGGACTTAAAATTTCACTAATTAAAAGGAATGGTCTGTTCTCATTCCCCTCCCCCGGTTCTGTCTATCTTTTGACGACACATGCTGACAAGGAAAAACACGCTTATTTCCCTCCCCTCCCAAATATGAGTTGGAAAAAATATTATTTGACAATGTTTTCTTTCAAAACATAAATTAGATTTTGCATGCTGCTGTTATATGGGATTCCCTGTAGTCTCCCATCCAGGTTCCTGATCAAATCCGTATCAGCTTAGCTTCCAGTGATCCAGCACTATTCAAAGGGATCACACTATTCATTTTTTTAAAATGCAAGGCTCCTACAATATACCATGTAATGTAACATGAACAGTAACACATTAAACAGAATCTAAAATGCAGCTCTTAGGGTTTCCATCAGTCCCTAAAGATCACATACTTCTGAGAGATGAGTGGGCCTTCTGGCTTTCCTTCCTCTTTAGAACACTACCCTTCTATGCCACATTCCAATGTGCTTTGGAAATCTAAGCACTGAAATCAGATTAGTGGGGGGAGATGCTATTGGGGAGGGGGAGTCAAATGGCCTACAGGACACATGAAGTTAGTAACATAGTCCTCTGGATTGTGGCTGCATTCTGTGCAAAACATACATTCAGCATACCATGTGACATTAAGTGAAAAGCTCAGAATTTGCTACTAGAAAATGCTTTTATGTTATTTTATTGTTTAAAAATGTTATTAATTGTAAAATAAATCTTATTTGAGTCCCTGAGAAAGCATCATCACAAGTCAAGTCTCATATGATCCATCAAACAAAATCCCTAATGACATGATTTTGACAGCAGAATAAAATATGAAAAGTTTCCATTGCTTACTAATACCCTCAGATCTGCTGAATCTGAGGTCACTGTCTTGTGACATTAATCAGTTTACACCAGCTATCACTCTGTCTAGTTAAGACTGTTTCATATGTAGACCAAACCATATTACAATAACTCCAAATCCTGACAAACTCTGGTATTCTCTGCAGCATAATTTTATCTATGGGTTAGTGCTCATTTGGGATATGCATCTAACCTGTACTGTCTCTACAGAATAATCCTGAAAACTGTTTAGCAGTATGAACACATGGAAAACTATCTTCTTCAAGAGGAAGAAATTCCCCCAACTTACTGTAAATATGTAGAGATATCTGGCAAGTGGAATACAGTGATAGTCACTTGCATACAGAGTTTATCAGATGTTCCTTTACATTATTTGATCAATTTAAAATATTTATTAGGAGCACTTCCACCTTATGGAACTCAGGGTGGCTCACAATATAAATAAAATAACAATCATAATTCTGCTTGGCCCCTTTCTCTCTTGCTGAAGCCTCCTTGTTTCAGTGCCATAGTTTACAGTTTTTATTCTTTTTTCTGCAAGATGGCAACCTGGGAAATAGTACAAACTAATTAGATGACCCCTAAAAGCTCCATCAAGGGAAAAGAAAACTGGGACTTTACCACAACATCATACTCTTGGTGTCAATGGCACAGTTTACCGCAGGACAAAGGAAGCTCCTCCTACAGCTGCAAGCAAACTAAGGAATATTCTTCCAAGAGGAAGTGGTGCTCCTCTTGCCTTCCCAGGGCTGATACAACCCAGCTCAAGCATTAATGTGAAAAATGCTATCATTAACCATCTGATGAAAACACTATCATCAACTGCCTCCCCCTCCCCAAGACAATGAGAAGAGGGAAGACAAGAAAAAATACCCAAAGTAGTCCCTAAAAACTATAGATTCTTGTTCCCATCCTATCATCCTGTAGAACTCAGAGTAAAATGTTCTTGCACCAAATAAACAATTGCTGAAGAAACCCCATTTTTGTCTTCTCCCCAGCAACCAGTGACTCAACAAAAGCAGATATTGGGGGTCAGCGGAGTCTAATCCTAATGGACAAAAAGCTATGCGATGGCAAAATCACCACTCTCCCTTCCAAGTGGACAGCTTGCCATATCGAGTTTTTGTTAACAGAAAAGGAAGGGGGGAATCAGCCATCTTTACTGGTCTCACTTGCCCTTTAGTCCACAAGGATTCTCAACCCCAGCATTGACTTTTCAGGAATCCAAGCCCACTGACTTTGACTGTTAGCTACTCTGCTTTTAAAGCAGAGAGGCAGAGTTTTTTTAAAAATACTTTGAATAACTACAGGTAGGCAATATAGATGTTCTCCTAACAGAGTGGGCTATGATATCCTGAGGCTCCACTTGTGCCTTCTTGGGTGCTCATGGTTTTGCCACCCAAGGGCATTAGGGAGAAAGTGTAAAGCAAACCCTTTGGCCATTGTGCTTAAAGAGCATCAGAGTCCTTTACCGCTGCACACAAGAACATTAAAAAAGCCCTCCTGGATTGGACCCAGCATCCATCTAGTCCAGCATCCTGTCTTTCACACAGTGGCCAACCAGTTACTTCAAGGGCAACAGCAAAGCATAGAGGCCAAGGCCTTCCTCTGTTATTGTCTCCCAGCAACAGTATTCAGAAGTTTACTGTCTCTAGGTGTGCAGGTTCCCTTTAGTCAACATGGCTAGTAGCTACTGATAGACCTGTCCTCCATTGATTAAAGCAATCTACTTGTGGCCTTCTCTACATCCTCTGGCAGTGAATTCCACATTTTAATCACTCGTTGAGTAAACAGGTATTTCCTTTTGTCCATCCTAAATCTACTGCCCACCAACTTTGTTGGGTGCCCCAGAGTTCTTATATTTTGGGCGGAAATTTTCTCTCTGTCCACTCTATCTCATGCATGATTGTATAAACCTCTATCACATCCTCCCTTTGTTGTTGTTCAGTCGCACAGTCAAGTCCGACTCTTCGCGACCCCATGGACCAGATCACTCCAGGCCCTCCTGTCTTCCACTGTCCGCTGAAGTTTGCTCAATTTCATGTTCGTTGCATCGAGGACACTGTCTAACCATCTCATCCTTTGCCGTCCCCTTCTTCTTTGACCTTCAATCTTTCCCAGCATCAAGGTCTTCTCCAGTGAATGCTCCCTTCTCATTTAGTGGCCAAAGTATTTGAGCTTCAACTTCAGGATCTGGCCTTCCAGGGAACAGTCAGGGTTGATTTCTTTTAGGATTGAATGATTTGATCTCCTTGCAGTCCAAGGGACTCTCAAGAGTCTTCTACAGCACCATAGTTCAAAAAAATTTATACTTCAGCGCTCGGCCTTCCTTATAGTCCAACTCTTGCAGCCATACATTACTACGGGGAATACCATTGCTTTGACCATGCGAACTTTTGTTGGCAGGGTGATGTCTCTGCTTTTTATCATGCTGTTTAGGTTTGCCATCGCTTTCCTCCCAAGGAGCAGGCATCTTTTAATTTCATGGCTGCAGTCACCATCTGCAGTGATCTGGGATCCCAGGAACGTGAAGTCTGTCACTACTTCTACGACTTCCCCTTCTATTTGCCAAGGAGTGATGGGGCCAGATGCCATGATCTTCGTTTTTTTGATGTTGAGCTTCAAGCCCACTTTTGCGCTCTCCTCTTTCACCCTGAGCAAGAGGCTCTTTAGGTCCTCTTCACTTTCTGCCGTCAGAGTGGTATCGTCTGCATATCTGAGGTTATTGATCTTTTCCCCGGCAATCTTAACTCCAACTTGTGATTCATCCAGGCCAGCATTTTGCATGATGTATTCTGCATATAAATTAAATAACCAAGGTGACAATATACATCCTTGTCGTACTCCTTTTCCTGTGCTAAACCAATCAGTTGTTCCATATCCAGTTCTAACTGTTGCTTCCTGACCCTTATACAGGTTTCTCAGGAGACATGTGAGGTGGTCTGGTACTCCCATCTCTTTAAGAACCTGCCATAGTTTATTGTGATCCACACAATCAAAGGCTTTAGCATAGTCAATGAAGCAGAAGTAGATGTAGTAGAAGTAGATCCTCCCTTAGTCATCTCTTTTACAAACTGAGAAGTCCCAGCCCTTCAGCCTTTCCTCACAGGAAAGGTGCTCCAATCTTTTAATCATCTGGGTTGCCCTCTGGTACTTTTTCTAGCTCTGCAATGTCCTTTTTGAGATACGGTGACTAGAACCGCACACAGTATTCCAGATGAGGCTGCACCACAGAACTCTACTGAGGCATTACAGTGAACTTTATTTAACTTTATTTGCCACACTGTTGCCCACTCACCCAGTTTGTGGAGATCCTCCTGGAGGTCTTCACAGTCGGCACAAATTTTCACCATTCTGAATAATTTTGTATCATCTGCAACTAGGCCATTAGACTGCATTAGACTGCTCACCCTCAGTTCTAGTTCATTAATGAACAAATTCAATGGCATCAGCACCAATATTGATTCCTGTGGGACCCCCCTGCATACTTCCCTTCATTGAGAGAACTGCTCGTTTATTCCTACTCTGCTTCCTTTTGTTTAGCCAATTATTAATCCATAAATAGACCCATCATCTTATTCCATGACTGCTAAGGGTCACCACTATCTACATAGTTGTTCATTTTTTCAAAGAAATCCAAAATGTTGATGAAGCAGGACTTCCCTTTGCAGATGCCATGCTGATTTCCCCTTAACAGGTTTTGCTCTGATTACAGTTTCTATTGATTTGCCTGGCCCATAATGCCCTCTTTGCCTTCTCAACACTTTTTATTTTACGTAAGAATGGGATAAAATTATTATTATTATTATTATTATTAACAACAACAACAACAACAACTATAATTCGATTTATATCCCGCCCTATCCTGCAAGTGTGCAGGGTGACACAGGGAACAGCAGATATAAAGAGGGCTTCACTGGCCACAAAAGAGGAAATAACCTACAACCTGAGAGCTATGTTAAAAAATCCCTATAGAGCTCTCTTAATTTTGCATATTGCTGTCAAGGAAGTAAACAAACAGGAAGAGGAGGAGGGTACTCCCTAGTACCAGAAATGGACATTGTAACCTCATTCTTGTCTCAGGGGTTGATGAAAAATTCTCCCTCATCTGTAAATAAGGCCCACTCTCTTCAAGTGACAACACAGGATTCTGCCTGTTAGAGCATCATTTTCTTGTCACATGCAAGGGACACGATCCCTCCCTAGAGGTTCATATATACAAGTCCATATTAGCCTATTATGGCCTTAAATCTCTGGATAAAATTCCTTCAGTAATTGACAAACCTTGCACATCCCAACTGATTTTTGGTGAATTCAGCCTCTGAACTGCCTACTACTAAATGCAGCTCCCTATCCCACCAGGCTGGATTCTGACATGCAGAATGTCCTCAGCTTCAATATTGGCAGGCCCTTGGATAGACTGGCCAGATTTATCCATCAGAAGAGACAAAAATGTAGGTGAGGATCACAGAGACTATTAATTATATGATTCTGATAATTCAGTGCACCATAAAAAATGCTTGCATACTTTCTGGCCCATTGGGCTGTGTCTATGCAAGACGTCACTGAACCCATTACCTGTGGCAGGGTCATAAGGCAGGTGCTCCAGACATTCCAAATCAATCCCAACATAGACACAACATAGATCTGTTCCAGAGAAAGTAAAAAAAAGTTCAAAGATGTGTTCAGGATGATATACACAAGTGAGATGGAGAGAAACCAAATTCAGTGTGCTCTAGGCCCAATCCACTAGGCACTCATTCTAGACAAGATGTGTACATCCTGAAGGGTTCTATTCTGAGAGGAGAATATCACTGAGATAATTAAAGACACCAGAATACATCGTAGTGTTTTCATCCTAGAAAGTCTTGATTATCTAATGGGTTCATATTTAATCATCAGGATGGTTTTCCAAAGTCCTGTCAATCTCTCTGAGCGAGGAAATTCCTCTATGACACCGATAACAGGTATTGACTGGCTGCCTTCAATCTGAGTCTTTGTTCTGGGATTTTGAAATAAGAGAAATAAGTAATAAGTCCTTGGGAACTGTCTGGCTGTGACAAATATCTACAAGAAATGGTTTCCACAGACCATTTAGCTATGGTGGTGAGGTTTCACTGGTTTCTGAACAACTGAAGTACTTCCACAAACAAATGCCAGATACTCATTGCCAACAAGCTGATTGTTTTTGATCCTGGGTTCATCCCCCAATCCCCAATGTCTGTGCTGTTTTGCTGCAAATGGGCGTGCACTAGTTGAGATTGGGTCAAGAGAGTTCATGGATCAGTCAACTGCAAGAATAGCAATGAAGTCATCTTGAGGAATTTGTTGCTTGATGAGACCAGGGCAGTTAGCTTTTTAGTTCATCGGATTACTGCCCTACAGAAAACTAAAGCAGCTAGGATGGAGGCCTTGTGTAGAATCACTTCATTTTTTTGCTCCCTGAGCTATAGGGATCCCTTACCTGGAGACTGGTATTTAAGAGGAAAGGGCCACAACATGCACATTGAGAAGTGGAACCTGTAGCGCCATCATAGTCTTCTGTGGGAGGGCAGATAGGTGCTTAATCAGATTCTGATAGGTTCGGCCTCCATTAGGACAACTTCAGTTGTTTCTTATTAAGTGGTCAAACATTTTTGGGAAGGAAACCACTGAACCCAGTTCTTATCTATAGGAAAAACCTCTACTGTCCTGAAGGCTGTTTAAAAAAAATCTTTTCTGGTTTCTGACCAAGCTTAAGGATTTTAGTAACTTTCATAAGCAGACTAAGAAAAACGAACAATTGGAACAGTTGATCCTGCTTTAATTCACTCGCAATATTTTTCTTCCCATACAATGCTGTCTTTCTTTCTACTTCTGAATATTTCATTCCATGATGGGCCATAAAGGAGCTATATTCTATACTGCTGTTGGCTGGAATAATGGAGGAGGGCTTGGGACGACAGTACTAGTTCCAATGGTCTTCCCCACCGCGAAGAAGTGAAGATGGATCTGAAATACTTAACAGCTTAAAACAAAACACGGAGGAATGGAACTTACTCATCCAACTGTGGGGGCTTCCTATCCCATGTTTCCCTCAGGCAGACCTCTGGGTTCTACAACTGTATTTACAGTATTTATGTGTGTTAATTATAGGTACCCTTTCCATCAAATGGATCTGGAGATAGCTGCTCTATCCATTGTGAAGAAGCCAGCATGCTAGATCTGCATGGAATTCCTTTTCATGTCAAAAAGGGGAAGGAAGCCTACCTGTACCTGAACTTATTCCAGAAGGCCTTCCAATTGATTGACTCCTGTTATATTACTGAGGTTAGATCTACAAAGTTCTTTGTCCAGTCCATCTCTCAGGTCCTGTGGCCCATATCAATGCCATGGTGACATGAGTTGAACATGTGCAGTTTTAGTGGCTCAAATGGGAAGTGAGTTGCCACCATCGAAATTTAAAAAAGCAACTTCTGAGAATTGTGCAAGTATGTAATATATAATCAACCAGCTGCCTTCAGGTTTTGTCCAGCCATATGCTTCTGGAACTTCACAAGGAGAACATGAAGGTTTCCTTCAGTGTTTGTCCAGAGCTTCTGGTTCAATTTAAAGGTTAACAGCCACTGGTAAACCCATCCTCCGTGAATACAATCGTATAAACAAATTAAACAAACGGCAAGTATTTGGGGGGTGATTATCTGGGGGTTAATAATGTTGGTTTTTTATTGTGATGCTTTTAATATGATTTGTAAGCCTTGAGCCATAAGGAAAGGCTTGATATCAGTATTTATTAATAAATAAATAAATACATTATAAAATCTGAAGGAGTGTGCATGCACACAAGAACTTATACCCAGAATTTACATGTTCATTGTGGTGTCCTCCAAGCAATTCTGTACTAAAATCGAATTCAACCTTCTTTTTAATCCAGGTTTTTTCCCCATTCTGCACTAAAATAGAGTTCAATCTTCTTTTATTTTTGGTTCCCCCCCCCATTCTGCATTACATTACCTCCCTTCAGTGGTCAGCCCGGTTTCAGCCTGTTATTGCCCCGGGTTATTTGGATGCTGTTTTGCCACGGACTTAAATTGCTTTGACTTGAACACTAAGCAAATCTGGAATGGCAGGCAAATGTGGAAAGGACCTTAGTTGGTCTTAAAGGTGCCACTGACTCAAAACTTTGTACTGTTGCATCAGACCAACACAGTTACCCACCTGTTTCTATTATAAAAGCATTTAAATGAATGGCTATTATCATATCTTTGCTGAACCCCACAGGTTAATTACATACCACATGATTTTTAAAATCAGTTCTGAACCTTCTACCAAGCACCTTCATTAGGGGGCCCAGAGTGTTATCACTATCAGAGTGTCATGGGCGATGGCAAGGGGAAGCTGATGGCTTCAGCAGAACCTACACCTGGCCTCGCTGAAGTGCCAGAAACTGAGAGTTTACCGTCACCACCCGCATCAGTAACAGCTGAAGAGGAACAACTACCAGCAGACAGCCCCCCCCCACTTGCCTCCATGGGTTGCTCACTTAAGGGACCAACTCTGCCAGGACTTGGCATCTCAGCGGCGTGAAGCTCGTTTATGGAACAGATGGTCATTCAGCCCTGTGTTTTGGCAGATGCTTGACCACTCATGCCAAGCACTAATTGGAAACAGCAGCACAGGGGTATTTAGCTCCCCGCTTTCGGCCAGCTTCTTTGTGGAAGCAACTAGTCGATCTCGCAACACTCTTGCACCCACCTTGTCCTAGTTTACGGACTCCACCCCTGCTCTGAACTTGGCTCTGAACGACTCCGCTCCTGGTTTGTGTGTTGGACTTTTGCTATCGGCTCCTGCTCTACTCCTGCTTGGCTTCGACCATGGACTAAACTTGGACTCCCTCTGCCTGCACCCCAGCCCCTGACACAGAGCAGGATAATATCTCTCTCTCTGCAGTATTAATGTTATACACTTGTTACTTTTACCCCGTATTTGCCTTTTTGCTAAGCTATAAAGCTCTTTCTTCACAAGAGCTTGCATGGTGTGTATTGATTATATTGTCAGGCTAGGATCTAGAAAACCCAGGTTCAAATTTCCACTGTGTCATGAAATTTATTTATTTACTTCATTACACCATACCCTTCTCCCCAATGGGATCCCAATGCAACTTAAACTGTTATCTTCTCTTCTATTTTATCCTCAGAATAATCTGTGAGGTAGTGTGGGAGAGGCCCAAGATCACCCAGCAATCTTCCATGGTAGATTGGGGGATATGAACCTGGGTCTCCCAGATTCTAGTCTAGCACTCCGACCACTACACTATACTGACTTGCTGGGTGCCCTTAGGTCTGTCACTCTCTTTCTCAGCCTAACCTACTTTGCAGTTTTTATGAAGATAAAATGGAAAACAGAGACAATGTATGCTGCCCTGTGCTCTTGGCCTCAATTCCTTGATAATTTTAGTTGCCCTTTTCTGAATCCTTGCCAGCTCAATTATATTCTTTGAGACAGTGACTAGAGCTATAAATATTCCAATATCATTGCACTGTATATTAATATAAAAATTCCTAAAGTTATCCTTACCATTTTATTTTCAGTCTCCTTTCTAATAATCAAGACCACAAATCTCCATTATTCGGTAGCTACTTGACGAGTATTATAAACACTCTCTTTTAAACATGCTCTTAATCCTTGTATGCTGCCAGCAATTTTAATTACAACAAAAACAATTAGTTCTAACCTTATACTCTGTAAAGTACTTTTCTTGCAGTTTTTGCAAATCTATACCAGCAAGATATAGCAACCAGAGGGCCCAGTTTTTAAAGGTGCCAGGGGCCAATGGAAGCCAGGATTTTAAACTTTAACTTGGAAATGCATATTTTACTAATGAATTTAACACTGGAGTTGATATAACATGCACATCTTAGAAATAAAATCTCCATTAAATATGCCATACGATAAAAATAACTGCATTAGAAGTCTGAGTACTGATGACAAGTTTGCACAGATAGGTCCTAGTCCAGAATTCTAACCATTATACCACCCTGACTGTCACAGTTCAGACTGAGACAAGTGAAAGTCAAACAAAAGCATGGTTGGATATGAGGCATTCTCCCCCCCCCCATTTCTATGTACCAAAATTGCACAGCCAGTGCCTATTAAGAATTTCTTGGACACCAAGTAGGATCTTGGATGCAAGCAATTCACAGTAACAAAGTTCTGCAGATTCTCTGGTTATGTATCTACAAGGATTCCGGTACATGGTTCACATAGAGTCAGAATAACAATCACAGACAAGTAAGAAACTATGAAATTTGAGCAGCAAACCCCTTATACTTCTGATAACCTGACTTTGATATGAAGGAATACAGCACAGTCCTACCAGTAACAGCAACTGCAGCACAGTATGGCAAGGAAGGGCATCAGGAACATTATTGCTTTGTTTGGATGATAAAAAGCTTTATTCTTTTTAGCAGATATGCAACAGTAGGGTCATCACTCTAAGTTTAAAAAATGCCAATATCAGACATCATTTAATGTCATAATTATGCAGTTTCTTTGGGTGGGTTGGGTAAAATCATGTTATGCACTCAACAGATTCCCACTCCATTGGGTAATTCCTTAATTAAGCAGATTTTTGAAACATGTATTATGTACACAACAGACCGGAACGGCTCCTCTGGAACCTTTTTAGTCTAATCGGGTGATTGCATCATTAAGCCACGCATGTACGTAATAACAGTCCTTATGAAAATTCATGAAAAAAATAATATCACCATATAGGATATGTGAAGTTTAAAATATTTCAGCATTTTAAGAGAAAATTAATAGAAAATTATTGAAAAATTGTGGACTTGGTGGTTCGTTATTCAGCTACACTCTTGTTTAAACTGATCTGCATTAAAACAAAAATACATAAGTAGTAATATTTGAACTGAAGATTAAAGCTGAGAATGACTCTGTTTTGCTGTGACGAAACCCCAGAAGAATGGGCCAGAAGGAAGAAACACTTGATGATTACACTTAGAATGAAGTATGTTACATTTTCTTTAAATGGCATGTAAACTGACATTTGGCAGACTTTTTAATTGGAAGGCTGAAGGGTTAAAACTTGCAAATAACCATAAAATGACATGTAAGTTGTTCTAGCTACAATACAAGTGGTATGACATAATAGTCTTTCTACAGAGTAGACATTATATAATGAATTTTAAATAGATGCAAATCATAGCCATTGACTGTATGAAAATGTTACATCTACAGAGAAAAAAAATCTGGAAAAATCATAGCTTTGACAGATGAGTATAATCTTGTGAAAATCTTACATATAGGTGGAGTTCTTTTCTAGTATGTCCTGTTTATATTATGCAGAAGAAATCATCTTTTGCATCTGCAAAACAATGTAATTACACACATACACACATCAAATTTTAAAAATCTCACATAGAGAAAAGCAAGAACCCTCCTGAATGCTCCAAAATCTTCATGGCTTAAAAGGCCCCTCAATTTCCCCCAAAGGTCATGCCACTTATTCACTGGCCCACAGCTAATTTTACATGGAATGTAAAGCATTATTAAATAGGGTGGTGCATTAAACTCTAATCATTTCCTATGGAGCTCTCAAGCTGTGGACCTATCTTTCCTCTATTTTAATTTTAAAATAAGTTAGCAGAGGCTTCCTGTTTAATCCCCAGAGACTACCTGTATAGTGACATAAACACACAAATTTATGACAGCAACATAAATGCTCCTCTAAAGTAATGTGCAACATTAAGTGAAATCGTTTCCCAGAGTGATATTATAGGTATCTATATTTTATTTGCCATCTTAAACATATCTGAGTCTTTATGACCTTATTTAAAAAATGTATTTCCTTTTTTTTATATTTCCTGGTGCAAATGGACTGCATAAATAAGCAATGTGCTATGAGGCTTCAGACTAGCCGATAAACCCTTTCAATTTTCATGCCAGCTTCTTCTTTTGTAATTCAAATCTGGCTGGAAACTGGCAGCTCTGAAAACTGAAACAAGCACTGCCACAAATACCTTGTAATGCTATCGACCTTGTCTGCCCATGCAGTGAGAAAGGGGGATGCATATGTGTCTGCAGTCATCCAGATAACACAACTCATTTTTTGGGGGGGATAACAGAAGCCAGCCCCGGACTGTGTACCAAAAGCAGAGTCATTACCAGGCAAGCTGGAGAATAAGTCTCTTCAAAATACAGAGCACATTTAAAAAACCATACACAGGGCTCAGCCACTGCTTTCATTACCAATTTTAATTTAGCCTCCTTCAGTTTGCCAACCAGATAAACACTTCAGTGCTGTTTTTTTAATCTATTTGCCACATTTTATGTTTAAGATTATAGTAATATGGGGCAGAAGGAGGAATCACTTTTAGAGGAAATAAAGAAACAGATCCGCTTATCAGCATCCATCAGAAAGTTCATTAATCAGCAAGGCTTTGTGCCCCCTAAATTGAAAGGTTAAATAATCCTCTCAGGAATATTTCTAGGCACCTCCACCAATTGTCAGAGAGGAGCTGCCATTCACAACATACTGGATCAGTGACAGGGTATTCTGCCAATGTTTGGACTTCAAACAATAACGGACAAATGGCCTCGCTCTCTGTCTCTCTCTCTCTCACACACACAAGCGAGCACACACAAAGCCCACCCTTTTAGTAAGAGGACAGGAAAAGACCACAAGCTTTGATGTTGATTGGGCATGGAAGGGCAGAAGAGCAGAAGACTGATGTATCTGGATCGCATGTACATTTTATCATACTGTTTAAAAGAAAACAGATTATTTTATATATGATCCCAAGTACATATAAGATATATATTATCTATACAATCTGGCGTACATATAAATATGGATGCATGTATATTTCTACCTGTATGTACAAATCTGTAATGACTTTAAAGCCACCTGATAAATATAAGAGGAGTACAGTTATATTGGCTAATATGCCAGGGAGCTAAACAAATCCCAAGCATATAAATTTTACCGTCATGCTAAATGATGTACAACTTCCTTTCCTGTTATTTACAGCACAAGATTTAACCATAATTCACAAGAGCAGGAAGTGCCTGAAATAACCTGCAAAACAAAGATTTACAGTAAAAAACATAGAACTGTGTTAATGCAGTATTTGTATTCAGGATTCTTTGTTGAAGTTTTCATTTTACATCTACAGTTGTGAGTTTTCAGTGTTGTACTAAACCTCAAGTTTTAATTAAGGTTCCTGTTGTGTGTCTTAAATTTTATGTTGTATTAACGTCTGACTTTACTGTTTAGTGACAGCAGCAACTATTCTAAACATATTAAATATTAAACTTTTGTAAGGAGAAGATAGTTTACCTTAATAGTATGATTCCTCTTTATGGACAAGTATAAACAGTGGAAACACACTTCTGTGCAAAGATCCATACAGCATATAGCAACCTATTTGTGAGTCCTACATGGTTCCAGACTTTGTTTCTCACATAGTTATACTCCCCCTTCCACAGTTTATACTGGGGTGGTAGAAAACACTGGAAGCCACAAACACCTTACCAAATAAAGCTCCCTCCATGCAGCTGTGTTTCAGTTCGCCACAACATCAGGGCTTGCACAATCTTACCAGGCTAGTCACTGCCTAGGAAGTGGTGACTATTATTATTTATTACATTTCTACACCACCCTCCCCACAAACGGGCTCAGGGCGGCTTACAATAGGGTACCATGTGCTAGGCATAAAACAATATAAAAACAGGATAAAACAATCAACGTTAAAATTCTCAAAAATTACAGTCAACAATTTAACTATAACTTCCCGATCACATTAGCACATTGTTGTTGTTGTTCAGTCACACAGTCAAGTCCGACTCTTTGCGACCCCATGGACCACATCATGCCAGGCCCTCCTGTCTTCCATAGTGCCCCAGAGTTTGCTTAATTTCATGCACATTAGCACACTCATATGCTATTTAAGATTAGTATGTACTATAGATCTTACAGCCAAATTACAGCAGACCCATGTGATTTATCCTTTGTCGTATCATTTCAGATTTGCAGGCAGAAGAACAGGATGTTTAATACTTCCCCATAAAAATTTCCCTGCATATACAAGAATATCATATGAGGATTCTATGCTAAATGTTTCCCTGAGGAAACAATGGTTTTCTATTGCAGGAGGTGTTTTTCAGATCTGAAATGCTCCATCTACAGTCTGATGTGACACAAGATGTCAGATACATAGTAAAGTTTATTGGCCCCACTGGTGGACCTCCTGATGGCACCTGGTATTTTTGGCCACTGTGTGACAGAGTGTTGGAATGGATGGGCCATTGGCCTGATCCAACATTGCCTTCTCTTATGTACTTATGACAACATAGCTTGAAACAGTCAAAACCAGTGCATATAAAATCATTATGAGAACAGAATCTACCAATTTTTTGTTTAGGAACCAGTACATATGATCATATTACAACACTATGATATAAAATCTTGGGGCCTGAAGCAATGTAAAAACATTTGGGGTTACTAAGCAGCAGCTACTTAAAGTGACTCAAACAAGCATTTAATTTCAAAATTATGAGAGCTAAATCAATGGCACACTGTTTAATGAATTAAATAAAATGTAATCTACCACCATACTATTATCATGTCTCAGCGGGGAGGGCGGGGTATAAATAGAATAAATAAATAAATAAATCATCAGAATATTGGTATCAGAGAGAAAATATTTATCATGTTCTCTTGAGATCTGGCCAAGGATTTTGAGGTCCTGGGAAAAATATGCAAACAACAAATCCTACCAAATTTCAGTAGATCACAAAAGAGAACTTTGTAGAAATGTGATTCTGCAATTCTCATTTATAGCTTGCTCAAAAAGAATGTACAAATAAATATAAAAACGTTGATTATTTCAGACTATCAATGCAAAATCATCTTCCTTGGAAAGCTTATAGTTGCAAATAACTAATTAGGTCCCTAGAGTAAGAATTAAAAATTAGTACCTGCTTCTGAACCATGACAGAATATACATTAAAACCAAGGCAAAAAATGTTAGCTCTATGCAGCTGTACAATGCAGTGCAATCCCAACAAGAGTCTCACAGAGTTAACTGAAGTTCATGGGCTTAGAAGGGTATAAGTCTTCTATACTTGATCTTACCTAAAAGGCCCAACTACTGACTATAATTCTTGCTACATGCTGAAAAAAAAATATTGCCAAATACATCAACACAGATCAAACTGGTTTCATTCCTGGTTGTTCTTTATCACAGAACATTAGGAAGCTTTGTAACTCAATTGATCATGTCAAGGGCACAAATTTAAAAACTGCTCTGCTTTTTTAGATACAGAAAAAGCATTTGATTATGTTGAACTGTTATTTCTGATATCCAGTTTAAAAGGTTTTTTGTTTGGGGGACCATTATAAGCAGTGGGCCAAGATAATATATTTGGAATCCCTGGTCTGGTTGCATTGTTGGGTACTTTATCTATACCAATTCAGATTTTGAGAACAGTAAAACAGGGCAGTCCCTCTCAACCTTACTCATTATTATTGCAATTGAGTCTCTTGCAATATCAG
The DNA here is from genome assembly GCA_029375565.1 of Gekko gecko. Lineage (NCBI taxonomy): Eukaryota > Metazoa > Chordata > Lepidosauria > Squamata > Gekkonidae > Gekko > Gekko gecko. The sequence goes on from JAPDNY010000007.1 coordinate 152,623,948, forward strand.
CACATCAATCTCTTTTAATTAGGGGGATTACCTTGAAAAAATACTATTTTAAATTAAGTTTATAAACTGATGAACTGGCTTTGTTTCTCTTGAATGCTGAAAACTCTAGTAAGGTTTTAAAGGAAACTTTAGATAACTGTTGCTTAGTCTTTGGTTATAAAATATATCTACAAAAATCTGAACATGTTATTTAATCTACATAAAATAGACACTGACAAAATTGCTGGCCGTGTTACATAAAATGTGAAGTAACATAAAAGTGAAGTATTTGGACATTTAAATTATTTAAATTATCTTTGTACCCTTAATTTTGACCTTTTCATCACAGAATTAACTAGTAAAATTAAACTGTGAATCCCTTTTAAACTTGTTTGATGAAATGATAGCACTACCTAAACTGATTTTTCCCCTACAAAATGTTCCAATTGATACTGCTGACTGCTTTTTTGAAAACAGCAAAAACTATCCTTAGAATACATTTGGGAACAAAAACAGCTCTGATTTGACCAGAGTGCAGCTCACAAAAAATGGTGGGCTAATAATTCCAAATTTGGTATTTATTGTCATTCAGCTGTTACGCTACTCTAATTATTAGAGGGGTTTAGCACCTCTTCAAAGCACAGTGAATTGTGTAGGAATTTAGCTGAGAGACTGTATATTTTTTAATTCATTTGAAAATTGACATTTTATTACCAAAATGTGTTACCTTTGTTATTGACAATGTGCTCATACTATGAGATAAAATATGACGTACAGTAGTCCCCCAGAGTTCACTGCTGTTTTCAGCAGTGTTAGATCTAGCTCCTAGGACTGGGCGGTCAAGTAATATTTGTAAGCAGTGGCAGAATGCAGTATTGAGCCATTACTGTGACCAAGTTAAAGATAAAAAGCTTCTGCCATATGAAAAGATATCACATAGCAGCAAAGGTACTATTCTTTTTTGTTATTTACAAATGAAAATTTTCATTCTTCATAAACTGCGTAGGGGAAAGGTGTTGATTGCAATGTGTAAATTTGAAATCTGCTTAGTAAAGAATAAGAGCAGGACCCTGTGTTATTAGAGGTTAACCAAACTCCTACTTCAAGTTTTGTTTTGAAATGAAGGAAATCTCTTGGTTGTATTAACTGTAGTGTTTGGTCTTTTTCTATTAACCCAAAGTACTTAGTGTACTTTTCCAAGAAAATATATGTAAAATGGTCTATCAATTAGGTTTAAATTCTCTGAAATTAGATAAAATTTATAAAAATAATTCCAGCAACTGTTGGTTTCTGTGAAGAAGTCAACTTCTTACACATGTGATGGAAGTGTGCAAGTCTTAAGATTATGATGAATGGTGACAAAAATGTTGCCACTAGCATTTAGCATTAACCTGCAAACCTCCATCAAACTGTTGCAATTGTCCCATTGGGCACCAGCATATTGTCCTTTATCTGCCTTCCCCAAGGCTGGATAAATAAAACAACAAAAAAGTCTTTATACTATTTAAGCTTAATACACTACAAAAAGCTTGTGATCTAAAGGAGATATCGAAGAAATGGAATTTCATAACTAAACAGAAAAATCTACAGTTGATGTTTGATCTGTTATCTGATCCAATGAATCTCTCATGATGTCCTTTGTCATTGGTGTATCATAAAACGGAAATAGTTTGTCTTATAGCTTTAGTAATCCTTTTTATGTACTTCTTTATCTGTACATATTTACTGTACTTTTTGGATTAGAAAATAAATAAGAAGAGTGTAAAACTTCAGAGGATTGCATTGTGGGTTTAGTAAACCATAGTTACCCAACTTCAGCTTGTGGTTTTAGAGGCTGGTTAGCAGCCACAGCACAACTGCAGTGACAGTATTTAGATAAAATGCTTAACCAAGGTTAAAAAAAATTAACTCTGATCAAATGTCATGTCTCTTTTGAGACACCAGCAAAATTCAGTCACGCCATAACAAGGACTGCAAGACACCCTAGGTATTTAAGGCAGCTAGACAAATAGGAACTGAAAGAAATATCCTGGGCCAACAAAAAACTGCATGCAGATTTTAAAAGAATGCAGAAAGGGCACAAGAGCAAGCTTCAGCTTGAAATGTCGCCAAGGCAAATGAGCAGCAACTATCAACTGATACTAGCTATTTGAAATATTATTAAATATGAATTTCACAACCAAATGAAAGCTGAGCCCACCACAAAGCCAAAATGTAGATTTCCTTTTCTATATTTAGCACGATATTGCTAAAATCAGTTACTGTCCTGATTCAAAGCACTCCTTCAGTCAGGCAGACAAACCGTGTGGTTATCGCCCCAAGTATGACTCCCTTAACTTGAAGTACTTGAGACTTGGCTTACTTTCTTTTGGGATAAACCATTCAGTTTCTGTCTGGGCAGAGAGCTATGTGCCCAGCAGCTCTACTGAAGGCCAGTAGAACCATTTCTACTATGCTGTCATAGTGCCCAGCTGCTGACACTTTCTGCATGCACTGCATTATGGCCAGAGCAGTTCAAGGGAGCCACCACTCCTGGTGAGTCCAACCTATATGATAGGGGGCCTCACGGCCGGATCACCCATTGGGCGAACTAGGCACTCGTCTAGGGCGCGCCGGCCTCAAGGGCGCCAAATGGCGCCCTGCTCTCCCCAAAAAAAGTGCCCCCCCGCCACCCTAACTGGGCGCCCACTGGCGCCACTGCCAAAAAGCGCCCAGCTACGGCACAAGTTGCCCTCCCCCTCCTCCCTCGGGGGGAGGAGGAGAAGGAGGAGGAGGCGGCGGCCGGCGGCGGCCAACGGGATCTTCCTGCTGCCGCTGCCGCCAAGTGCCCAGCTAGGGCACCAAGTCACCCTCCCCCTCCTCATGGGGGGGAGGAGGAGGCGGCGGCTGGTGGCGGCTAGCGGGATTTCCCCGCTGCTGCCACCGCCAAGCACCCAGCTAGGGCGCAAGTTGCCCTTCCCCTCCTCCCTGGGGGGGAGGAGGAGGAGGCCGGCAGCGGCCAGCAGGATCTCCCCGCTGCCGCCGCCACCGAAAAGCCCCTGGCTAGGGTGCAAGTTGCCCTCCCCCTCGAGGGAGGAGGAGGAGGAGGTGGCCGGCGGCGGCCAGCGGGATCTTCCTGCTGCCGCTGCCGCCAAGTGCCCAGCTAGGGCACAAGTTGCCCTCCCCCTCCTCAGGGGGGGGAGGAGGAGGAGGCGGCTAGCGGGATTTCCCCGCCGCCGCCGCCAAGTGCCCAGCTAGGGCGCAAGTTGCCCTCCCCCTCCTCCCTGGGGGGGAGGAGGAGGAGGAGGCCAGCGGCGGCCAGCATGATCTCCCTGCCGCCGCCGCAAAGTGCCTGGCTAGGGTGCAAGTCGCCCTTCCCCTCCTCCCTGGAGGGGGGGGAGGCGGCGGTGGCCAGCGGGGACTCCCTGTCACTGCTGCCGCTGCTGTAGAGTGCCCAGCCGGGGCACAGCTTGCCCGCCCTCCTCCTCCTCCCTGGGGGGGCGGCATGGCTGGGTCTCCAGGCCCAACTGGGAGGTTGGGATCTGCGCCCGCCTAGGGCACAGAAATTCCTGGAGCCGGCCCTGGGGGGGGACCTAAAAGAAGCTAGTTGCTGAAGGTTTCAACATGAAGCATGAGAAAGGAATGCTGTCAATGTGACATGGCATGTATTCTGAGCAGCTGCAGACAGACAGCACAGTGAGAGAATGGCTATACTAAGCTCCAACAGAGTAAACTTTGCATCCAAGGCCATGCTCATTATGATTTGTGCTGTACTGAAAAGTTACGGATTAGTGGGACAGCGGAAGACAGGAGGGCCTGGCGTGACGTGGTCCATGGCGTTGCGAAGAGTCGGACTTGACTGTGTGACTGAACAACAAACAAGGGCTAGGACAGAAAATAAAGAAAATATCAAAATGCTGTCATAGGAGTAAATAGTGTAATGTATTTTAAAAAGTAACCAACTGCAGAAAGAATATGACAAACAAGAAAATATTCTAAGAAGCAAAACAAAATCCACTAGGGCTGAAGACAGCATTTCATTTCAGCACAGTTAAAAATCCAAGGGTCATTCCACTTATAAGAGATGTGTATATGGAGGTTTATGGCATCAATTTTATGCAAAAATGAACTTATTGTCTCATATAACATAAGAATTAGACTGGGATCAGTTTAATTGCCATACAAGATAAAAATATAAAACATTTTTTCTTTTTATCCCAGAGACAGCAATGGTCAGTTCTATTACCTGGTTGTTGTTGTTTTTCAAAAAGCCCTAAAGAAATTCATGGAAAATTATTAAGACTAGCAAATGTGATCACAAATAGTTTGCTATTAGAGGACGGAAAAGGTAGTTGGGACTTGACGGCTCTTGGGGCATCTAGAAGTTCTAAATCCTCAGAATAGATTACAGGTTAAAGAGATTTTTATCACAACTCAATAAGGTTTGTTCTAAATCAGGAACAACTGCACTACCATGACAGATCACACTAACATGTTGTTACAGATGCCTCACATACCAATACACAGAGAATCTTGTGTTTTGGATTCTTAGCTCTATCCTCATTATTTATAAAGTCCTTCAAAAACTCTTTAGACATAAGCTAGAAAGAACAACAGGCTTTCCCCCATGGTCTCAGAATCTTAAAAAGCGTACCTTTATAAAACTATGGCATAATCTAAGTGAGCATTTACTCACCTCTTAATATATCGATGAGCGATAAAAGAAACTAACAGTTACTAAACATATTTTATGGTGTTACACATGCATACACAGAGCAACAATAGAGATATTAAGTGTAAATGCAATATCTCCTCTCCTACTGTGCCACTGAGCACTTGTGAAATTTTTAATGTCACAGTATAGAAGTCTCAAATGATGTCAAACATGCATTGTTAGCAGATCACCAGCTAGGAACTCTCCAAATGATTTAGCATAGGACATTTTTTTCTTCAATGATATACATCAATTTAACATCAGCAGCCACATAACCCATCCTTGTACAGGGGAAGGTGTGCATATACATAGCCATTTACTACTCTACAAGGGAAAAAAGGAAAGATTTAGAGTCTTGCACCAGAAAACATGGACAGTGGAGGGGTACCATTTTAGCAGTGATGAGTAAACGTTCAAAACAATTTTGAATTGACTCAGGATTTACCAGCTTTCTTGGGAGATCCAGAAAAAAAACCCTTGTCTTGTTCTGACCATTCTCTTCCAGTTCTTAATCTTATTTATATTCCTTGGCACATGCACACTGATGAAGCTTGCTCAGGTGCATTCCAATATTTCTCCCTAGAAACTGTTGTATTTAACCACATTCTTTCTCTCAAAATAACACACCTGAAAATAAGAGATGCTTTAGGCAAGGATGGGAACAGTAATAACTGATAACTTCCCCCAAATGGACAAGATACCTCATTAAATAAAGCTGCTTGGTCAGATGCAACAGGAGTTTCAAAGAGTTTAAATCAACAGTTATACTAGAAGGGTTTTTTTAATATATAAAATTTGTATTTCACCTCTCCAGAGATCCACTTGAGACAGCTAATAATAAAAGGAATCTCAGGATAGTGAACTATCCTCAATAAAATGATCTAAATATTACCAACCATAAAACCACAAGCCATTGAAAGCAGCTTAAAAACAGCACAAAAACAAATCACAAGAACCTTTAAACAAACCTAAAACAGAAAAACAGACAACAAGAAAGATGGGGGAAATGCTACTTAAAAGACTGGGCAAGAAGGAATGTTTTAGCCTGGCACTTAAATACCAGAATCAAGAAAGAATGAATTAAAAAATGTCAGCAATGTAGGAGCCAGGTGAGCCTCAAGGAGGGGCATTCCAGAAATGAGACACCACCATCAAGAAAGTTCTGTCTCTATTTGCTATCTGCATTAGTTCCACCAGCAGGGACACAGAAAGAGGGCCTGAGATGAAGATCTTAACAGGTAAGCTGGACAGTATGGGAGTAGGCAGCCCTTCAGGTACACCCCAGTTGCTAGCTGTTCAGGGCTTTAAAAATAAGCACCAACACTTTGAACTGTGCTTGGAAACAAATTTCTTGTAAGAAAAACAGTTCACTTAAGTGGTCTAAGACTTGTCGTTCACAGCAATCAAAGTTTCATGAGAGGTTAGCACTAAAGACATTTTATACATACACCTATAAAATTGCTGGCTTTGTAGCGGAGACATTTTCATAGTAATCAATAAGAATTTTAATTAGGTTCATTGAGCATTAATAAACTTTGCATGCAGCAGTGAAGCAGTCTGGCTAGTCCTAATGCTTTACAGTCCCAGCCAAAGAAAAGTTCTTGGGGAAATGAATGAATATATTTATAATACATCTGAGCATTATGAGGTGGACAAATTTGTATTCTGAACCAGGAAATTATAAACTTTGCATAAATCACTCATAATCATAAGTCACTCATTATACCAGAATGATCCCATTGCATACAGCACTTCAGTGGAAAAACAAAACAAAACACTACTTTCCCCAAGTGACAAATACTGTCCTGAGGAAATTGTATTCTGTAATACTTCACAGACAATATTGACATTTGCAGGTTAAGTACATGGGCGGGGTGTGTATGTGTGAGAGAGAGGCATGCCTGGACAGATAGCAGAAAGTCACATGTGGCAGGTCCAAGGGGCGCACACAATGTGTGACAGCAGCAAGCTATACATTAACCACTTAAATGGCTCACCACGGCACAGAAGAACTAGCTTCCTTTAAATGATCTCAAGTAGAGAGATTGTGTGAAACTACACCCCATGTTCCAGATCATCCCTTGCAGGCTTGTTGGAAATGAAAGAAAGGCCCCTCAAAGACTGCAAAATTCACCACTGGATCAATTTGGTAGGTCTTGTATCATGTGTACTTCCAAACATTGAAGGATTTTTCAAGATGTAGCACATTTTCTGATTAGCAGTTCTGTGCATTCTACCACCTATAAAAGGTGATCCAGAGAAGGACCTTACATTTGTTACATGTACAAACTATAATAGGAAACCTCCTAATCTATTTACAAATAGAAGAATGTGGAAAAATTCCTCAGTTGTCAAGCCCTTCTTACAAATATTGCTTCACAATAAACATGATTGTTTTCATAATACAGAAAGCTTACCGCTGTATGTTTCAAAAATAATTTTACAGATATTTCAACTTACACTTCTTAGACAGGGCAGGTCTAGGAAACAGACTGAAATGATTCTACATACTGTATGTAAAAACAGAATAGCTGCTTGCCAAAATGAAGATTCATGAACTTCTGAACCCTACTTTAAATCACTGGGTTATATGCACCCAGCTTTTCAACTACTGAAAAGGGAGAAAGGGATCCCCATTTGACTACCACCAAAGGCCATGCTGGGCATTATGGGCAAACACTATGTGAGATGGCGGCTACAATAAGGAAATGAATTAACTGAGATGGAGCAAAAAAGCTGATTGGCTCCAACCCATTATTTAATCACTGTGACTTTAAGTACAAATTAATGGTGACAGACCTGGAGCATGCATCTGAGTATGTATGCAGTGGGAAGAAACAAGGTCCTATACTTTAATTCAAAACTATCACTAATTCCATTGTCAATTCTTTGCAGATCACTACTGCAACAGGATGCAAACCGAAGACCACTTAAGACAAATTACCTTGCCACCACACCACCGCTCATACTTACAATCATGGTGGCTGAAACATGTGAAAAGGGTGATGAATAACTTTAAGTAAGAAATCAGGCGTGTGTGTATGTTATTTCAGATGGATTATAGCTACACATTGACCCTGCCGGGAATGCACTCCATTTTCTGCACCACTACAGAATAAACCTACTCCCATGCACTCCACTGTAATTAAATTTGGGATCTTTAACATCACCACTCCACCACAATTCAGACTATGACTTCATTCATTTCCCTTTTGAAAGAGCATTACACAAACTGAAGTATGTGCATGCACATGCATACACACAAAAACAGAAGGTAATAATTTTTATCCAGTCAATTAAACATTTCCTCCCAAAGTATATTTTGTTTAAGAAGGTTCACGGACTTCTTACAAAAAATGTTTGGGTTTTTTTTAAAAAAAGAAATAGGATTCCAAAAGTAAAGAGCAACAGTGTCCAATGAAATGTGGGATGCTTCATTACCAAGTTCAGTACAGACATACTCCTCTCATATGGTATCCATCTAATTAATCTTTAGGCCTCTGCTATTATGAGTCAGAAAGACAATTATTGCAGAAAGTTTAAGCTGTGACAGTCATATATATTCCCTTATTCAGAAAGCAAACTGAAGAATTTATCTAGATTCTACCTTATCATTTTACAAACTACTCCACTTGCACTGACTTTAGGGTCTTTAGAACTGATATCTTTAAGACCATGGTATGAACTTATTAAGGGTTTGAAGGATGTCAATCCAAGTTTAAGGTCAGGAAAACACCATCTTGAACTCAACACAGGAAGGAGTGTACATGAGGAGAAGCTTGAAAGGGGTAGTTTTCTTACGCTCTCAGTCCAAGCATGACACATTATTTGTGAACAAGAAAACCCTCTTAACAGTGTAAAACAATTTAATTGTAAATGCTTGCAATACATGAGAAGGCCTGAAATATGTGGGGAAAGTAGTCCCTTCCTATTGACCATCATGGAAAGTAAAATAATTGAAGCAGGGGAGACTGGAAGCTCAACATTTGAACTTTAAGACTGCATAGAATCTTAAGCACAATTACTTGGACACATGCCCTTGAAAACATGCTTAGCACTGAACTGAAAGCCAGTTGGCTGCCTACCTTCTGAGCAAGAAGTCTGGCCACCCAGCTTTCATTTTAGCAAATTTCAGTTAATATGTCATAGGTAATGGCACTGTTTAAACTTTTAATTATCAGCCAGTCTCTTTTATTCTCTCTTGCATGCTTCTTCCTCATCTCCATCTCCTTGTTTCCTTCTCTCAGTGTGCCTGTAGAAAGAGACAACTAGCCAACAGCAAAAGCACACAATTTACATTTACCACCAAGGCTTTTGGGAAGGGAGTCTGGACAAAATATGTGCTAAAAAAAATTGCCAGTTTTGTGTTTTTATTTTTTTAATTTGAGCAGCTTTGAAATATTATGGGATGAGTAACCATAGTTTTGGTATCATGATGAAATTAAAAATGTCAGGATCTCAGCTGTTTATATACAGCTTTGGAAGACAATTCTATGGGATGACTATTCCCATGGCTTCACCTCGAGCTAATATATACATGCGCAGTGTCAAAACAACAACAACATATCATCTGCTTCTTTAAAACCACAACTATTATAGGGTAAGGTATTCCCCATGACTGAACTATGTAAATTGGGGCTGTTCCAGACATATTGGGATGGTTTGGAAAATGAGATATCCCCACCAGAAAACTAATAGCCTTCTAAGAGAGGCATTACCCAGAAGAAAGTTGGAAAGACCCCTACTGTCACTATGTATTTGGACTATTATTTTTCTTTTATCATCCTACCTCCCCAAAGAACTCAAGGGTGTACCTAGGGGTTATCCTCAATTATCCTCTGATGCAAGTTAGACCAAGAGGTAGTAGCTAGTACAATCCTAAACACAATTACACCCTTCTAAATCCATGGAAGTCAATGGGCTTAGAACTTTGTAACTAGGGTTGCCAGCCCCCAGATGGGAGAGGAGGATCTCCTGATTTGGCGGGCTCCACCCATCAACTGCCACCACCCAGTGCAACGTCTCCGGTGTGATGATGTCATGTGGAAGCAATGTCATCATGCTGGGCACGCCGCACAGCAAGGCTCTGGTATTTTGGGCAAAACTCTATGGTAGAGTTGCCATGTAACATCCCAGGTGTGATGATGTCACTTCCATGTGACATCATCATGCTGGGGATGTTGCACATGGCAACATCACCCTGCCCCCGCACTCCTGGAGAGCTCCCTCCTACCCACTGCTGGTGAGCTAAGAGGTTCTGGCAACCCTATTTGTAACTCTGCTTAGGACTGAACTTTAGGTTACCCCAGTGGGTTTTGTGGCTGAGAAAGGATTCTGAAATGCTGTATTCTATCATCACAACCTGAATATTAACTGAAGGCAATTTAAAACATATGAATGAGTACAGGGTGCAGCATAATATATATTATTAACATTTTTCACTGATATAAAGAAAATGTGTTCTGTTGTATCAATCTGCACCCAAAAATCCAGATTCCAGGATGGGTCCTAGTCTTTTCTCTGCTTTCAGGATGTGTTCCTTCCCATTTTGATTTCATCTTGTAAATCATCCCATTCTCATGCACTGGACCTATGTGTATGTTATTTAATTACATCTCACATATAAGCATCTGTTCACAGCCCATTTAATGAATGTGACCTTGCTTACTAAATCTCATGCCGCAATGAAAGCGGCTCAAACTTAAGAATATTACACAGGTCACACTGGGATGTCAAACGTACATCATCCAACAACATAAATACCTGCTGGGGAAACAAGTCTTAAAAGTTCAGGACTCACTGGATCCACTGGTGCCCAAGCAATAACAGCTAAACTCAAAATTTATACATGTGCTAGAGGCAGCTACAGTGAGGCAATGTTGGTACTGCGATTCTGTTATTCTTCAGTCATGTTTTTGAGATTTTTTTAGAAAGAAAACATTCACTCGACAGTATTTCTGCATGATCCAGAATACTCTTTTCCAGTGAGGCTCATAAAGCAATCATGCTCCTGTCCTTCTTGGCATCATGCTAATATCTGCTAGCACGTATTTTTAGACCACCGGATTACTAACAACTGGCTGTTGAACAGGCTTGAAGGTGGATTATTGCTGTTTCTGTCTTTTAAAGTGGTTTTATTTGATAGGTTTTAAATATGATTTTTTTATTTAGTTAAATTGAAGTAACTGGATTTAAGGTGATTTTGTCCCATTAAATGTAATGAGACTATCTCAGTTTAAATTTGAATACCAACGGCACTAGATTTATTTACTTATTTAATTTACATTCTTTATGGTACACCTTCCTCACAGTGACTCAAAGCATAGTGAGTCGGTACAATCAACAAAATGGTAAGCTCAATAAACAATGCATTAGGATTGTAGGAGTCTGGAATCAACCATAAAGAACTGAAGCACATCATAAGTATGACACATAAAGTGGTATAAAAATTACATTAATAGGATCCTACTTATAGTAAGCCATACACAGCAATATAGACCACAGTCCATAATCATTTGTCCAAGTAAGTTTATAAACCAATTTGTACAGTGTAACCCTATTACTTGTACAGAAAGGCCCTCTTGGATAATTCAGTGCAGACAGGGATATATAGTGGGCAATGCTTACAGTGTATTTGCAAAGAGAACGACTTACAGATACTAAACAAAGGGATATTCTACAGATACTAAACAAAGGGATATTCTTCAAATGAATCTAATCTGGAAATCCTCAAATATCACTTTTCCAAGAGAAGTCCCAAAGATTCATTGTGCACTACTAAGCAGAGTTATAGTTTCAAAGCCTATTGACTAACTGACTTAGAAGGGTGTAACTCTGCTTAGGACTGTACTGGTAGACATTTTTTATGACAGATATTTCAGAGATCTGACTTTTATTTGGGGTTGCAAAACTATCAAACCCACTGAGTTAACAATGTCAGATTGTCAAAAAGAATACTGACCTGGAAGAATGTTGGGGGGGAGAGGTTTAACACTATTTTTGGACATTTTAGCTGCTAACTAGCAAATCTCTAACGAATTATTTCTTGAATAACTGTCAGTAATTACAGAGTAACTATATCAATAATTCATAAGGTTAATGTGTTATTTAGGTAACTGAAGCAGATCCAGAAGTTTCAGAAAAAGTTTTAGCAAAAATCTTGGATCTTCAGTATCTTATTTCAACTATTAAAATTGTTTTGCAACAAAAGTTCATTTCTGGAATCTTTGACTGACTGACCAACCCTACCTCCTCCAATTTCAACTGTATACTCTTCAGCCAGTGCTAATAAATTTGTTTAAAACTTAGACTCTCTCTCTCTCTTTCCACACACACACACACCCCTTTGTAATCATGTTAAGTCAAGGAGGAAGGACCATAGTCAATGGAAATAAACCATATCTATAACATTAATCCCACATATATGGGTCAGGAACCATTAATGTAAATCTAATATATATCCAATGCACAATGGAATGTCCATGCTGTGTATATGCATTAAACCATTTTCAACAGGATGACGATTCAATGGGATGTTTTGAGAATCCAACGAACCTTTTATACACACACACCTTTTACATATATGCACACACACACGTACACACACAAGGGATTATTCTGGGATTAGCTTTTTTTATTTCTAGTTTCAGCTAAAAGTTGACTAAAATTATATTTTGACTAAAAGTTCCATTCTCTCCTTTAATTCAGAGATCAAACTAAAGATAATTCCACTTTGAAATGTATATTAATTTGCCAGAATTTGAGCATGGGCAACTTAGTATAAGCACATTATTTTCCATTATACACAAAAAATGATATCTGTTCTTTAAATTAAGCCTAGGGTACACTCAATGTAAACTCACCACCTGAAAAGTTCTGAGAGCTGACACACAAAAGCTGCAATACTGTACACACAACTTGGGAGTCCTTAAATCAGCCCAGTGACCCAGTGGCACTTATTCCCGAGTACAGGACTGGATGAAAAGCCAGCAGAATGTTGCATATATGAAGTATGAGCAAAGCTAGACCAAGCAACACTGCTATTTTAAAAATCCCTTTAAACAAAAGCCAGCCCAGGCCATCCTTTCATAAACATCAGCATAATATAACAACAATTACAAGGTTTATATGTTCAAATGTCTTAGTTGAGGCGAGGGCAGGCATTGGTACAGTTATGAGGAACCAATCTCTTTGAATAATCCAGCCAAAAAGCCAAATCATGCTTCCTCCGCAGCAATCTTGTGGAGAACTAGTTTTGTCCTTTGAAATGTAGGGCTATTTCTCCTATACTGAGCATGCAGTTTTATGTATTTTAAGCAGCCCTTTTCTTTCTAACCATGACTTCATGAAGACATAAAAGCAGGGCTGCTTGCATTTCTATTCCTGAGGGAAAAGTGGTAGGCCAGGCAGAATTTTCATAATGGGGCACAAAGAAATACAACCGCAAAATTTAAGCACAAAAGATGTTTTGTGCCTTCATTTCTTTTACATGCCTCCATTTCTGTTACATATGCATACCACAACAGCAAATTCCTGGTTCACCTTTTTTAATGTAAGTGGATTAAAAGTAAGATTAACACACTGTCAAAAAGTGTGTTAAGTGATGGTGTCTGGTAGCTGAAAAAATTCTGATGGTTGTAAAACTCTGTTGGTGGCCATCTTGGTGCAAGGGGTTTTAATATAAATGAGAAGAGTGACGGCAGCGATGGCAGCAGATGGGGGAAGGGAGCCCTACTGCCTGCACAGAGCAAGGAAACAGGAGAAATTATCATTCCCTGAAGAAAAAACATTAGATCTACCAAAAAAGCAGGTTAAAAATACCTACGAAAACAACTGACTTCTTCATTTGCAAAGTTTCATCTGGTTTTGAATATGTTCTGAAATACAGAATATCTGAATAATAATGTACAGTACCATTATACATAGTGTATACTTTAACCCAGAACAATGTCTTCCATATCCAATGGATATGGAATGTGTATTTTATGCTATAAGTCATTTTAAAGGACACTGAAATCTTGTCTCCCCAAAAGGAATGGCAGAAAACAAATGCTATTTTCCATGTTGCACCCCCTGGACGTGAAGTCTCAATTTAGCATAATTTGATGATGGCTCATTCCAGTGAAGATACTGTACATATTTAGGCACTATACATATTTTAGCCATTATTCATGTGAAGTTTTGTGGGTTTTCATATTTACAGAGAAATGCATATATATATATATACACACACACACACACACACACACACACACACACACACACTACATACATATACTTACAGATTTTAGAACTGAGAGACCAGATTAGAGATCACTGACTTATATTATGCATTAATTTTAGTGCTGCAACTACAGTCAGCCAGGTATTGTTTGCTTTTACTTTGATCACAAATGCCATCTCTGAAAAACTGTACCTATTGCTGGATGGTCAACAGAAAACCAGAAAAATAAAGAACTGCTCTAGGAAGTTATGCCATATGACATTTTTTTTTCTTTCAGTTAAAGAAATTTTGCTATACTTATCATGGGATTTTACATTAGATCCAAGTCATTCACTGCACCATACATCCTTGGCCAAGAAATTAAAGCAGTCAGCATGTAATGACCATAAAGACAAGACAGATATCAAGCTGCACATTCAGTGGATATATGAGTACTGTAACATGTTAAAAACTCCCCATCCCCCTTTAGAGGGAGAAATAATTGCAGGAAAAATTAATGGCAATGCCATGAAAAATATTTGAATAAGACCCTACAGTGAAAAATATTTGAATAAGATCCTACAATTAAACAATCATAAAAATATTAATTGGGACCTAGTTTCCTAAATACAGGAGCAGATACATGGAAACCTGTACCAGAAAAAAAGGAGTAGCAGAAATCTAAAGTACCACATCTGCGTAAGATTTTCCATTTCCCCCTTTCTGACTGCCCTCCAACTTCTGAACCCTCCCCTGTGGTTTAGGATTCCTACACAACAGGACCCCATGAGATGTTAGTAGCTAATGCTGGAAGGAGAAAAAACCTGGAATACACAGCACTTTGCATACACAGAGATCTCTCTGGATCTCAGCCAGGGTATCCTTCTAAACTGCACTTAGGGCCAACAGTTCCCAAATAATGGACATAATAGGCATGGGGGAAACAACCCACACCTCCAGTGCTAAAGCTACAAGGATCCAAATCTTACATCCTCCTATAAATCAGCCTGAAAGAAGAGCGTTCATACTCTTTCCTGAAAGTCAACATATTCAGATCAAAAGTACCAGAGTTGTCAAGGAGCTACTAGTTCAAGAGAAACTGAGCTAGGCCTCATTTGCCCAATGAAAAACGTAATGTGGTCAGTCTTGCAACTCAAAATGTAAATTATCTTAACATAGAGCTTTAACAGTATATAAGTTATAAATAAAATGCAGAAAATGTTCAAAAATGACATATTTGTGTACAAATAGTAACCACATTTATTACAAATATGAATAAATGGATAAATTATGACTTTAGGGTCAAGCACCATGGCCTAGACGGGTAGCTGAACACCGACCAGCAACACTGATTTCTTGATTGGAAATAGCACCTCTGAATGTTAACACAGTGCTACAAAGAAACAAAAGCTCTCTGAATTTAAATCGCTCAGAATTTCTGAAATCTTTGATGTTGTATGTGTCAGAGTTCAGCCTATCTTTGCCAACACACAACATTTTGATTTGCAGCCAGTAAAGCAGCTGTTTGTCACAATCTACTCACTAAAGGAAAACTGCAATTATTGTGATCATTAGTTTATACAGTACTTTTAAACAGCTTTACAATGTTGTCCCCCCATTAATCTGTTAATTTATACAATGATTTCATTGACACCTGTATTGGCTGAACCCTAGAATGCTGTTATCACAAAGAATTAAATTGTATTATTTGCAAGACACAAAATAACACATTTCTTACTACTAGTTCTTTTAGCTGCTTTATAGCATTAACTATTATGGCAGCATAACTCCACTCAGAAGCCATATAGCTGATGTAATAATAAGTTTTCTGCAGAGAGCTAAAAATTCACAAGATGCCAAATATAAGCAAAAACCAAAATAATAAGCTACATTATTTATACATCATTTATCTGTACTGAAGCAAAGATTTGAGTGCAATAAATACAACGAGTCAATAGATGGCACCCCATCTCTTAGTAAAGGGACAAATCAGGAATAAAATCACAAAAAACTCTCAGAAGTGACAAATATTGTGTTATGTTGATCTGAACAAGCATTCATGACGATTAATTAGGGACATTTTGCCTATGCATGAGAAATTAACCACACATTTTATATAACCCTTCGACAAACATGCATAATAAGTGGGATTAAAAGATTATCTACATGGTATATGTTTTTACGATATAAAAATGTTCTGGTTACACAAATTTGATATATACTTGCATTCTGGTTCATTAAGAAACATTACAACTAGGTTAGACTGAACTTGGAGACAAGTATGGAATAAGCTGTTTTATCATTAATTCAAATACAAACTAATGTTTGTTTATTCTTTCACTTATTTCTAATGGCTAACATAAAAATGACATTTAGTATTTTCATTCCTTGGGTTTGGCCTATCTTTGAGTTATACCAAGAAGTATGCAGCTTTATCCTATCATCATACAATATTATGAGGTGGTAGATATAAAAATATGACTTGCATTGACAGAAGATTTAGAAATGGTGGTTTAAAACTTTTAGGTAGAATTTTTTTAAACAAACCAAAGGCATTGATAATGAAATTATTTTACTCTTTTTAGGAAGATTTGCTAGCATATCAAGAGACAAATACAGCCACCAATATGTGTATCAACACAGAAAGTGCTGTGGAAAACACTGTCTTAACATACTGCAATCCTGGATTATCTTTCAAACTGACAGTAGAGAAAAAGAAGGTTCATATAAAATGATAATGCTGTAAAATTGTTCTTGTAAGAAGGTGCTACAAAACAACTTTCAAAGCCCATTATGATTCCCCCCCTAGAATCTGATAGCCAAAAGTGAAGCTAAATGCAATGTACTTTGAAGCATTTATCCAAGTTATTTAGATTTCATGTTTCTTCTAATAACTAAAAAAAGAAACTGAATATTTGAAAGAAACATGTGTTTGAAATCATACATAGAGACATCACAAAACATTAGTATTTTTCTAAGAGAAAACAGGAAAAATCATAATATTCTAGAATGTCAGTAAGATTATATTTGAAAGTACCTTAAGCCTTACATAAATGAAAATATTTAACTTTCCAACATATTTAAAGGTGATGGCAGTTTACTGTTTAAGCTTATGTTATTTTTTAGAAGCCATTCAAGATTCTCATGAGCAAATTAAACCCTAATAGTTTATAATAATATGGGAAAGCCAAATATAAATCTTGCACAACGTTTGGATAGAAAACATTAACCTTGCCCTAAAACAGTTGCAGTGAAGGTTCTGCTTTTCTGAAGCTTTGCAATCAAAGTGGAGTAGGAATACTGAAGTTTATGTGCTGAGCAGTTATTAGAAGTAAAGCCTCCTAAAACAAGGTTCAACTGATTTTCTCATTAAGAGACATCCATAAATGTCCACTTCTAATCATCACATACCATTCACTGAAATGCTGAACCAAAAGCAAAGTCGTTTCTTTGGAAAAGTCGAAGACAAAAAGTACAGTTTTAGGAAAGGTAAGAGTAATAGTGCTGTTTTGTACTTCTGTAAAACATCTAAGGATATTATTAGTCTACTTATGAACTGTTGATGAAGTTATGGGCAGCAAAGTGACGTGATGGCATCACAGAATGATTTCCGTTACATAAACTGTTTTCAAAGAGTGCTGGAAAAAAATCCCCAAGAGTATATTCATGCATTCTTCAGTTCAAAAACTCTTCAGATATTTATTATCTTCCTTCACAAGATTCTTGTCTATATTTTATGGTCAGCAGTTCACAGAAGAGTAAATAGGCTGGGTGTAGAAGAAAATAAAAAAGGTGTTTCTACTTACTGTTAGGTGATACTGCCTCCATATTTCTGGGCAAGCCTGGAAAATAAAAATATTGATCAGCTGGGAGCATGAAACAAGGTGCTTTACAGCCTGTTGGTTTTGGCATAACACAGTATCCACCGGTGTCGGTCACAGGAAAATAAGAAGCTTAACTGAAAGGGTCTGCATTTCAGCTTCAAAAACCTGGCTAGACAGTTTAATTGAATTTTACACTGGTTTAACACACTCCCTGCCATTGTCAGAAAGCCAGTAACAGTTTTTTTCTCTCTGTTTCTTTTGCTAAAGTTTCAAAGTTTTGAAGACAAGTTTGCAAGTGTCTAAGTGTAAACAAAATGCCAGATGAACCACAGCAGGCCCTTTGGAACATTCTAGAAGTTAATATGTGTCATACATGACATTCAGATTCTGAAGCTATATTACTAGTTTTGACTCTGCCTATAATCTAATTAAAATATCATTATTGCATGTAGTTAATCCTTGACAGGATAAAGTAAAATGACCTGTATAAAGGAGTACAACTCTTTATTACTTTTAAGTTTACAAAACTTTATTATTCTACTTCGCTCTTTTTCCATACTACACTTAAAGCGTTGAATTATAATGAAAATTTCTTTTCATACTATTTCAAGTACAAGAAGAAGAAAACACACAAGTACTACTTGTTTCTCAGTTGCACATGCATGAACTCTCAAAAAGAAGCATTTTTTCTGCTTTCAACTTCATATCATAAAACTGCATTAATGCATCCAGCTCTAAGCTTTTAATTTTCTTTACAATTTGTCTCTCCTGTACAAACATAACATGCCAAATTACTGTACAATCTCCTGAAGAATGCTTGTAAAAACAGCCATATTGTAAATATACATTAGTATGTTAATTTAAAGAGATCTCATAAGACATTATTTTAAGCAGACACACTAGACTAGCACCTATAGATGGAGGAGGGGTACAGAAAAACAATTCTTTGTGTGATGGTGCAACTCACCCAAATACAGCTCTTTGTTTTTCAGACATCACAACATTATAAAAGGAGCTATAGGAGATATTACAGTTCCCCTTCCAGCTAAAATACTCAAACACTCTTGGATGAAAAAAAAGTATTTGCAACTTGTACTGAAATATACATATAATTTAGTACTTTAAGAAGGATTTTTTTCACTCAATACTATCAAAATATTCTGCCACCTGCAAACCATACATGGATTGTGCAATATGTAACATTTCTGCAGCTTTCCTACCAGTGTAAGCATGCAGACTGTTTATATCTGAGTTCCGGGCAGTTACTGATCATCACAGTGTTCCTAAAATAATGAGGCTGAAAAATTACAGCCAGTGAGTTACCTTATGCTGGAATGTAGAGTGGCAGTGTATGTGACCTCTACTTATGAGAAATGTAATAAAAAGATTGGCTGAATCTATAATAATAACTGTATCACACTGGGCATAAGGGTGTCTCTTGTTTTGGAACTCTGTTGCACTGAAATAAACCTAGACTTAACTTCCTCTTGATGAAATATTCAGGAGGACAGAGCCCAATATGTTCATTTTTAGCCTTGGGACAAAAAGAGAAACAGAAATGTGCCTGCCACAATTTCTTTTTATTCACATGAAATCCCAATGTTAATGCATTTTCTTCAACAAAATGGCATTTAAGCTGCACTTACAAACACGTTCAATGGGATTGCCTTGCAAGCAAATATGTTTAGGACTGAGTTTTCAGGTTGCTAGTAGAGTGTATACACATACAAACACACACAAGCTATCCCCAAAGAGGATAACCATGGAAGAGGCTGTTTAAACTGACCTTTCAGTATTTGAGATGGCTGACTGATACCTTGAATCAAATCTACAGAAACATTTTGCACTGTTTTTGTATCACCAAATGACCCCCCCCCAAAGAATCTAATTAACAAATGCTACAGAATACAGATTGCTCAAATGAAGCAGGAAGGCTTGTTATGGAAGAAAGCATCATCAAATTCAAAAACAACTGAGCCTGTGATTTCTCCTATTTATAAGCGTTTAACCATGGCACTGCCCTCAGTTTGTTTTGTTTTTTAAACATACAGAGCTCTGGTAGAATACAGCTAACATCAGAATAATATTGCATTTATTTCTTGGCACAACGGTCTGACCTTACCAACATTTAGTTGTATGAACGCCAAGTGCCCCACGTCAAGGAAGCCACACCAATCTTTTACACCAAGCACACCTTTAAATCTTTCTACTCCTGCTAGCATCGTTTCCTAAATTCTGCACAACTGATTTCCTCTCTTATATATTTTCCCACCCACAACTGGGATGGATGAGCCTTAAAAAAAAAAATTAAAAACAAACCTAGCAACTTTGCCACATCAGATGAATCAAAGAGTTTATATTGTTCTGTTTGACCCATATTGAATTTTATCATGTGCTAATTATTGTTTTACGAGAACAACAGCTTAGTGCATCTGTTGTTTAATTTCCACTTCCCTATTCTCAAATGTGAACATCAAAGAAAATAAAACACTCAATCTTAAACAGCCCCTGACAGCAGACCAAGGCTCAAGTGCTCAATAGACAAGGCCCTTGCCACCAGTTCTCATATTTCCACAACAATGAACAAACACAAAAACAGCACTAAGCGGCCTTTCCTCCTTTTCAGCTCCCCTTGGCCAGTTGTCTGCCTTGTACTAGAGGGAACCCTTGAACACAACCCTGCTGGGAACACAACACAGGAGAAAGGATTAGCCTTACTAACATGCTAGCATTTGCAAAAGTGAAGGGGAGGGACGGGGAAAAAAAACCTCAACCAAGACTGTATTTGGTATATGAATAACCAAAATGTATGAGCTGACAAGAGACCAGGACAGGCCTATGGCTCCCCGGGAGAAAATGTAGCTGTGATGAGTGACAGGGCTTTCAGGAAATATGTTCACAATCACAGACAGTGAAGGCCATGACCTAGATCGTTTAAGAGCTTGTCTTGTCAAATTATCAAAAGCTTCTTCCTCTCTGAATAAAGAGTGACATAAGTGAGTGTCAGAAAGCTGCAGGCTGACAAGCCAAGCATACAATAACAGAATGCACGTCACATACTTGCCGAACACCGCCACTGCTAGCGGCAAATCTTAATGAGAGTACGGCTGGCCCAAGAGACTTGGGTCCCTGCTGGCACGGCTACTCATCTCACAAAAATCCTTCAGCTCCAAGTCAGTTATGGCCTGACACGATGACTACAATTACTAAACACAACTTTTTAACGGAATTCTCTTGTGCTTTGTCAAAGCTGCTGTTAAGAGCTGCCCCACTGCAAGCCACTGCAGTGAACAAAAGATTTAATAACACAAGTCATGTTAATTACCTCTGAATGACAGTTAAGTAGAAGGAGGCTGATTAAAGCCATCAATAAAAATATTTAGGGACTCTCCATCAACAGCTTGCTCACATCATCTTCTCTTAACCTACACCCATTGAAAGAGTTGGGCATGATAAGGCATCCTTAACAATACTTTCTTATCATTTGTTATAAACTCTTTGGGCTTGATCCAGTAACTACAGGCACAGTAACTCATGAACCTAGGAAAAAACAGAGCAGGAAGCACTTTCCCTCTGATGCACAAACACTCAAGTATAACCTTTTAATGTAGTGTAGGAGCCTGCATTCCTTGACTGGAGGGAAGAGGCTGGGTGGGAATTTAGAGGGGGGTGCTTATGTCTCCCATTCCCAATAGTGGCTTGGTAAGGTAGGCCTCATGTACCACAGAGAGGGAAGGGAGAGAAACAGGAACCTGCCCTGTTATAAGCCTATGAGGATCTCTCCATGCATAGGTGTTTTTCCTATAATGCTCTGTCTCCCATGGCAGTTGTTTTGGGGTGTCACTCAACACCACCTCTCAAAATTCCAAAGATACCTGCAGCCTCAAAGGTGCCCATTATAATGGTCCCAGATGTCTCAGTTGATGGTTTTGCTGAAAGCTTTTGCCTCTCCTGATCTGCCTGCTTGAGAAGAGGAATTCAGTTGCTGCCCATGGTTGGGCAGCTACTTCAGCACCAGCAGTTACATTGAATGCTCATAAACCTCAGGTTCACACAGCACTGGCAGGTCAAAGTGTTCCTCCAGAAACATATCCTTTCTGGATTTGCAGAAGCTTTGTAGCACATCATGAACATGTTTACCACCAGGTCATCCTCAACAGGCATCAGTGTACGTACAGGGCAGTTCAGCAGAACACAGCCAAAAACTCTTGATACTAACATCTGGGATCTGCTGTAATAGTAACTACAGTGTGCGATTAGTTACCCATCTTGATCTGTCTCCATGGAAGGTACCAGATTTAGCCATAGAGAATGGAAATCCATCAATCTTGTGAAGAAACTTGCACAGGTACAAACAGGCATCATCTTTTTCACCAATTCCCCCCCCCATGACTAGACTTTCTAATTGGCTCTACAGGCCCCACCACCTTGCATCCATCTATCACTGACAAGAGATGGGCAGGAACCAGCTCACAAACAAAAGTTTGTGACAAATTCTGGCAGGTTCGTGGTTCATGAACTGAAGAGCCACCATGAACTTCCATGAATTTTAGGCAGCTCTGCCCCCTTAAATGCACAGTCCCACAAGAATTTCTCATGTAAATGCTTTTTGCAGTCATTTTAAAACATTTTTAAGGTGTGTGCTCTTTAAGTCATCACCCCCACCTGCCAGCTTGTTATCAGAATTGCTGCTGAAGCTGGCAGAAGTGATTACCTTGCATCAGCTAAGAACTGTCATCTAAAGTGGTTGACAGCTTGCAGTTTAGAGATGTATCCTGGTAACAGCATTCTTTTGGCTAAATGGCTAATAAGCTAAGGTTGATTACTAGCGTAAGAACACCTATGTAGAACAGACAGTTTGAGAAGACTCAGAGAGAAAAGAGTACCTGAGTCATAATCTTCAGAATTCCTGCTTTTCTTTCTGCACTGAGAATTTCAGCCTCACCAGAAAAATTTTTGCCCCCCAAGCCACAAAATCCTGGCTACAGCCTGCTTTTCAGCATCCCTGATTTTGACTCCAAACAGACACCTACTAGTATTGCTGCAAATATCCTTAATAATAGGCAATACAGGTGGAACCTTGGAGCTCTAAGAGACTGGAAGTAGCTCTGGGATAGTAGCTTCTCCACCCAGCCTCTCTCTTCCAAACTTACTTCTTAAATAAACATGGTGCATTTTCAGAACAATCTACTCAAGTTTTAAAATTTGAAAACTGAGCACCCAAAAGCTGCATCCCCTCAGATTTCTACTTGGATTTTGTAATTTAAAATACATACAAGTGTGCTCTACAGGACTCCACGGGGGAGAGGAGAGAATCCCATCCTACCCCCCCACCAACCACTTGCTGGCAGCTCACTACTCCCCTCTCCTCTCATCCACTAAGAGACTTGCAGTATGTGGGGCATTTTGTTCACCTGCTCCTCCTCCC
The DNA here is from genome assembly GCA_029375565.1 of Gekko gecko. Taxonomy (NCBI): domain Eukaryota; kingdom Metazoa; phylum Chordata; class Lepidosauria; order Squamata; family Gekkonidae; genus Gekko; species Gekko gecko. The sequence continues at coordinate 152,647,074 of JAPDNY010000007.1, forward strand.
CAGGTATGGTAGCAGGAGTGGGATGGCAGGAGGAAGACTCCCTCTTTTCCTTGCCCACTCTCCTACATTCAGCACTGACACCTCAGGGGCAGTTTTGGTGGTGGAGGCTCATCCGGCCAGCCCACATGATGCCAGTGAGGCTGCCTCACTGGTGAGCAGAGGAGCAGGAAGTTCTCTGGAGACAGCAGCTGTCTATTTTGGTTTTTTGGGGGAAACTCCTCCTCCATTTTTTAAGATTTCAGATTTTTCTGCAAATGGGGGGAGGCCCCCTGGAAAAAAAAATCTCTCTTCTGTTAATGTGAGCTGGGAGAGATTGCAAGAGTGTGTGTGTGCATGTGAATCAGTGTGTATGTTGCATCTTCCAGGGAATCTACGCAATATACCAGCTATTGCCCTACACAAGTTTATGGGTTATAATAATGGGCATCTTGCTAGAATAATCATCTTCCACATCACCTTTCACTTTTCATTTTTCAGCCATACCATTTCTTCCCTTATCCCATTTCTTAACTAGAAACTCTTCCATATTTTAGCAATTCGTATTCTACCTATCCTGTATCAGAGGAAAAGAAAGGGTACTTAGGGCAAAGGAGAAAAAGTAACTGGACAGTGGTGCGCCTTGTGTTTCTACCCATTTCTTCCTCCTCGGAAAGTTAAAATAGTGCAATCTTGTTAGCTGTTCTGGCTGCAAAGGCAGAAACAAGCATCTGAATAAAAAACACCTAGTGAAATTTTGGAACACCAAGTGAGCCCTGCATGTTTTCGTATCGACTTTGTTATTTCTGATATTTTTTACTTGATATTACTTGATATTTTTGTTTTGATATTGTTTTGTTTTGATATTTATACTTTGATATTGATGTTTTACTTGACATTAACTAACTTTAATTATTATGTTTATTAGAAGAAATTTTGCAGTTAGCTAACTTTGCATATTTTATACAGGTTACAGAGTTCAGCTGTTCTAGACACATAATTTTTATTAGTGAAGAATGGACCTGGCCCCATCTGCATGGGACATCTGTACAACAAAGGCTTATCTGCTTAATTATACATTTTTGCTATGTAATAGAATTTAAGAAGTTTGAGCTATATATTCAGTGTTATTTCTGGTCAGTCTGAGACATTGCTTGCCACAACAATTAAAGTACTGAACAAGAACAACAATATAGTATGCCAATCCTTAAAATGACTAAAGCCAACTGAAAGAAGCACTACTACTATTTGGCATCTATACAAAAAATAAGCTAAATAAACCAAGAGAAGAGAAAAAAAATTCAACACAGGACCTAATGGGGCTTTATCCAACAAACTGATATCTGCAATTGGATCCATCTTGAATTATTACTTCAATGTGAATCTTGTAAAGAAATAATTTATGAAACAATCGGCTAATTGGGTCTCAATACATTGAAATAATTCATAAATTTTAAAAAGTTCCAAAATGTAATTACAACATAAAAATAATGCAAAACCAGAACAGTTATTGGAGATACAATTATATAAAAAAAATTCTGCAATAAAATACTAACCTCTCATCTTGAAAACAATGAACCACAGCTCTCAGAATTACTAGTGCTGGTTGTGTCAAACCCAGGAAATTTTACTAAGGATCGTGTGAGCCTGTGTTCATATTCTAAGGTCCATATAAGGTTCATATTCTAAGATCTTCTGAATAAGACTATCATTCTCACTTCAAGAAGGTAGGTGGTGATGTTGTAGAGACAGGGCATGCATAGCAGAGTCTGAGAAAGCAGCCTGCCTATGCCTACCTAGTGAAAATATGGCACAGACAAGACTTAACTTTGCAATTCACCACTCAGTCTCTCATCCGCCATGCTCACACTAGACCTCAAGATAGTAAGATATACAAGTAGTCAGGTATAGCTCTTGTTCTAATTAAAGGAATAGGGGTCAGGTCTTTACCACAAATGTCTTCCAGTCCATGCAGAACGGTAATTACATTTTTAACATATGCAAGCTTGACATTATACTTTTAATTCTTGGCAATTCATTGGCTTTAATGTCCACAATTCTTAATGGATTTCATAAAGATTATTTTAAAATGTATGTTTTGCTGAAAAGTAAATGTAAAACGATGAAGAAAAATCATTCTATGTATTGAACATTCAAGTATTTATGAAGGATATGAAGTGTTCTAGCCTTGTAAGTAAATTACAATTAATTAATATCAAGTAAACCATAATAACTTCAGAAATAACAATGTTGTAAAAGCAAGAATCTGGCATCCAACTGGACAGTGCTGTTAATTATATTTTTATTTTATTATCAATCTTCATATAACCAGTTGGATCCAAAAGGTGCCTCTTCACTCATCCCACTAATGGATCCAACCCAGCACATTTAAGATAACAGAAAACAATAATCTTACATATAAATCATTGGACTTCTGCAAATACATTCTCAGCCAAATGCAACTGTACTAACAGGTGTGCTGGCAAGAACACCACCAATCTGTGATAAGCAGAAGGGGTACTGAAGACGGGACAGCTTTCATTAATGTTGTACTCACGTCTGCATAATGGCCTCTCATTGCACAACGGTTACAATGTTTACTCCAGTAAGTTCTCTCTATGCACTCTCTTGAGAAGTGTCCAGGCAAACAGCAATTTAAACAAAATCGTGCAGGGCAGTTGTTTTGTAGATGCCCCCTTTCTGCACACAGACAACATGGTGGAACTTTCTATGAAGAAACATGGAGAGAAAAGAAAAACAGATATTTAAGGCATATCTGGAACTCTTAAGTGAAACATGCACAGTGCAGCTACACTGAAGTCCACAATGCAACATCACAATGCAAGACCACTTCATATATTAGTGATGAACTTCTCCCTTTGTTGCAGAAAGCATGAAGAAAGCAGCACAGAGAGCAAGGAGTACACCAACCCAACATCTTGAAGATGGTTTTTGCTGCTCATACTCGAGTGGCTAGAGGAATTCTGATTTGCAAGAAGTCCATGAAAGTAATTTTTCCCCCTACTTAAACAGAGGTTATGTGAAAACTGTGTGATGGTGGCTGCAACTGGAAGCAGAAAGGCTCCTTCACAGATTGAGTTTTAGTAGCTCTCTGTAGATACAGGATTTGACAGCTATAGTGGCCATCACAGCTTGTAGTCCCGTATCACTCAACCATGCAACAATGGGGTGAAGGATCTTTGGGGCCACTTCATATATTAATTACAACAAGCTGCCTGTAGGAGCTCTTGCACAAGCTTGGCTAATTACAGGATCCAATCCACTATAACAACGGAACATCATGTGGGTCTGGATAGCCAACAACAAAGGACAGTTAAATCTTTTATACTATACTACTCTGTGATGGTAGATTCATTAAAATTTATGATTACTGTTTTGGGCAAGCTGTGTATTGTTTTACTGAGCTAGTTTTTAAAGTCTGTGATTAAAATCAGCCTTGCTGCTGTTTTTGTTCTGAGGTGTGGTCAAAAGAAACAGAAATGCAAACAAACATAAAGATTTCTACACACTGGATTGAACTATAGCAGCAGGTACTGCATCTACAACCTTCAACGAGATTAAAGAAGCTGAAGGTGCTGTCAATCCAAGCAAACCTGACCATGCTTCCCAGCATTTTCTGCTGAGCTTTCATAAAGCTCCACAGACAGTCACTACTACGTTCCTTGCCTAAGTCAGTGAAGCAAAGATAACAACCATTTACGTTGAAAACTTTTGCCTCATAGGCAGTATACTTTTAAAACTAGACTTCTGAGCCATCACGAAGATCCCAGAAAAGCAATACTGTCTAAAACTGTCTAAAGTTATTTTGACCAGCTAAAGAACAAAAATGGAATGTGAGCTGGGGTGGCGGGGGATATCTCACAGTCTGAGATACTTTCCAGAGAAGCTCTTCAGGGAATTTGGAAAGAAAGCCCATGGGAAAGGGCAACAGTGGACCCTGCATGCATAAACAACAGGTCACTAAGGATGGAGGCATCAGTGCCTTCTAGGTGAGTTAGATTTCTAGTAGGTTCTGCTTTTAGGATCTGTGCAGGCATTGAGAACTGTTAGCTCCAGAGTGAGATTTTACCTGCTAGCAATCATAAAGATGAAGAATGATCTAAACTAGGTTTATTTATTTTATTTAAAAGAATTATATCTAGCCAATCAGGGCCTCTGAGGCAGCTAGCAACTAGAAACAATTAGGCTGGGTCTGCCAGCCCTGTGGTATTAACTACAACTAGTTATATAAACCATGTAGGCCAGTGTTCAGAGAGATGAACCTGCTCAGACAGCTTACCAGCAGCCAAAGACTGAAGGTCAAAGAGGAGGCAAAGATTTATCAAGGACCTTTTCTTTATGTATTGGGCATCTAACTCATCTGACATGGAATGTGTACCTCAGGTCAGGGGTGGATTGGCCATTATAGCCACCAGGGAATTTTCTGATGGACTATTGGCTCGCCTCCTCCCGACATAAGCTGTGCCCAGCCTGGGGAAGACAGTGCCCTGGAGAGCCATGCACAATGTGCAAAGGACTATGACCAAGCCTAGCAGAGCTGAGGGAGGCACCCAGCCAAGATGCAGGAAATGTGGGGTTGGTTGGCTCTTTCTCTTTACCATGTGGGGCACCTGAGTGGGCAGGCCCTTGTCCTGGTCCTTGTCCAGGGTGGGTGGGATTCTGATGCATTATGCATTAGCTACAGAAGTCTGACTGAATCCACACATGACACCAAACCAAGCTCATTCCAGGGTCTTGGGTTCATAACTCCCCTTTTTCTTGTTCACTCCTCTCTCACTTGCTTATTCATGCAAACCATGATTTGTCTGCACATCTAAACTGAAAAAACCATTAATTCTGCCTGTGAAACAGAACAGAAAATGTACTTTAAACAGTGGTTTGCAGTTCCAATTCACAGCTGACTGGTTCTAGAAGGTGGGGCTGGAGGACTACTGCTCAGCACTCTGGAACATAAAATACAGAGTCTGCAGAGCTCTGTTCTGTCCCTAATGCTATGACACTGTTGGTGAAAATGGCATGTTGAATTTCTGAGCCCAGTGCAAGCTTAAAAACCAAGACAATGTACAGGGTGCCCAGCTTCTGCAGCTATAGATGAATTTGTTAGTGCCTTAACTCTTCCTTTAAATCACAGGTTTTCTAATCTGGAATCATTCTTTATCCCACAGCATACAATGAGACCAGACATATTCAATACAACTTTGTTCTCACACTGAGGACATATACACAGGCAATACAACAGGCCACCGGGATAGGGAGAAAGACAGGACTGTGTTTACTTCCTAAATTCCCAATCCCAACCTTCATTCTGTTTAATGCAATTTCACTACCTGGTGATACTGAGACTTCAGGGATTCCCAGTGTTTGCAGGACTGGATTACCAGTTATATTTCTCCAGAGGGTTACAGATCCTGTTTGTTTCCTAAATAGAAAATTTTCTGCAGGTATGGTGTGCCTATGAATACAACAGGCAACTTCTCGAAATAGCCAGGGCACTGGACACAAATGCATCGAAGTGCCTTCTCCCACTGAGCAGAGCCCCAATAGTTGTGTGATATCAGCTTAGGGTGATAAAGCAACAGGGACAATATAGTTAGACTATAAATGGAGAAAGACTTGGGGTGAGTGTGTTGATGAGGGCAGTTGGCGTAGTGGTTAAGTACGCAGACTCTAATCTGGGAGAACCGGGTTTGATTCCCCACTCCCCCACTTGCACCTGCTGATGTGATCTTAGGTCAGTCACAAGCTCTGGCACAGCTGTTTTTGAAAAACAGCATTTTCTGTCAAAGTTCTCTCAGCCCCGCCTACCTCACAGGGTGTCTGTTGTGGGGAGGGGAAGGGAAAGGAGTTTGTAAGCCGCTCTGAGACTCCGAATGAAGGGGGGGTAAAAATCCAATCTCTTCTTCTTCTTCTACAAACGGGTTACTTCTCCATCACCACTGAACAGTGCATATCTGCAGAACCAATTCAAGTGACAAGGAGTCTCCCTTCTTATAGGGGCCTAGAACAGTTTATCTAAACATTCAGTAGCCTGCTGCTACTGCTAAGCATTCTGCAGATGCCATGCTGGAGGTCATACAGTTACAAAGGATTCTCATAAGACTTTGTTCCCATTATCGCATAGATGAGTTCTAGTTACTGTGGCCGAAGGATTCTGCTTTGTTGCATGTCACCAAGCTCCCTACTACCTGTAAGCTTACCCTTTTTCCACCATGGTCCAAGAAGAAGTAACTTGATAGTTCTGGGACACAGTGAATGCATCATTAAGAGACAAGATAGTTGTGACTAACCTCTGACACAGAATGAGACAATGTAGGAGACAGCTACTGATGACCTTGAACCAAAGCTGTCTACCTGAGTTGTCAAACTTTGGAGGAGGGCTTAGCCCATCTCTACCCCCTCATAAACTTCTCAAGATGCCCCTCCAGAAAAATTAATTCTAACCCAGGTCTTAAAGTCTGTAAATGGCAAACAATAACAATGATTCTCTTTGTAAACAAACCCAAATCTTACCTTTGGAGTCGGACAATTTTTTGACAAGTGACCTCTTCTGTCACAATTTCTGCAAGTAACATTTTTGTCTGGCATGTAGTATCTGTTGTTACGACGCACTGTGACATAGTTACCAATCTGTGCCTAAAGAAACAGAACAAAATTATTATATGAAAAGCCCTGTACTTATTCAAGACCACAGAAACTACCTTGGAGAGGGGCATTTTAAATTTTTTGCTTTCAGTATAGTCATTCTTGCTCTGGACTCATCACAACCAATTATAGTTTGCTCTATCACAGGAAGTCTTCAATAGGCATGGACACAGGGAGAAAAGTGAGTGTGTGAGATTGAGGACATCCTAGCTTATTCAGTTCACAACTTATGGGTTGTTTGTGATGTCTGGATGATGCCTTGATCAACATTATTCCACAACAATACTTTGCGAAATGTTATCAAACTTTTTGCAAAAATAATTCAAGAGAATAAGCTCATAAAGGTAGTATCTGCTGAAGTACTTCAGTATTGGAGTACATAAAGAATCACGACAAAATCTTCACTAACAAGAAAATTCTTGATCTTACTCATGGTCATCTGAACATGACTGGAAATGAGAGTTTAAACCAGAGCATTCTCTCAAAATGTTTCTCAGACCACCTGCAATACAATTTTGCAATGAGATGTGGTGGTTGTTCCTTATTTATTTGGTTGGCACAGTATATTCAATGGCAGTAATGGGCACCCACTGTCTTTCTAATACAGAAGACTACAGTTGATAGCGACCATGTTATTCAATTAGAGGAACACATACTGCGCCAGCTATTTGTGGATGGAGCTAAAGGTCAAGTAAATGTGTGCACAGATGTAAAAGGCTGCTGGTGAGTGAGCTGATACACAAGAGAAATAAGTCAGAGTCAGAAAGCTACAGACTTAAAACTGAAATACAAGAAACATAAGGAAGGAAAACAAAAAGCTATCTCTGGAAGGGCAGTGAATAACAGATGCTCAACTGAAAATGCGATTATAAACTTCTAGTTTGACTTCTTTCCCCTTCACAAAATCCTAAATAGCTGCCATTATTTATGACGTCTGAATGCTTAGTGGTGACCTGGGCAAAGACTGGCTTCAAATGCTTACATAAGCTAAATATCATTTAAAGCTGGTACAAATGTACATGATTCACCAATGCAATAAGTGTCTGCAGTCTTAGCTTCAATAGTTATTGGGATGCGATGCCAAGCTCTGACACCCTGAACTAAAGTGCTCCTGTTGGAAAACAATTTTATGAAGTAAAACAAAGGATAAACCAAACCCTAAAAAGTACCTGAAAACTGTAGAAGTAATTCAGAAAGAATCCCATTACTTATTTCTCCAGCTTTGTTCTAGCAAAATCTAAAAGGCCACAAATTCCTGTTAAATTTCAAATTTACTTTCTGAAATTCAGTTTGTAAATATGCTAGGCCTAGATCCAACCCAATGCTGGAGATCTTTCATATCACTTATCACTTTGTCCTTTGAGCTGGAGACATCAGGGACTGAACCTGGCCCCTTCTACATGCCAAGGAGATATTCTACCCCACTAAGCCATGGCCCCTCCTCACATTTGAAGATGAATAAATTTATGTTAAGGCATGATTTAAGCCAGGTAACAGCCTCGATAGTACCAAATGAGCACTAATTTATTCCACCACTTTCTACTGAAATAAACCAGAAATGTCAATGTGAAATTAAGTTCTTTATTTCTAAAACCATCTCTATCCTTGCAGATCAATCTTTGCTATAATAACGTTCTTAACTCCTAACATAATTGGTAGCCAATGAAGCTATCATGATATTAATTACTACCCTCCAGGAGAAAATGCATGGTATGTGAAATAAATGTAAAAAAGAGATACAAAATCACAGATATAGTTTTATATATGCTCTTCACAATTCTGGGTGAAACACTTCTACGTACATTCTATAAACTACTAATCATTTTAGTATATCTTGTACACAAATATTTAGAGAAGATACTTTTTGTGTGTGTGAACTAGATAATTTTATAATGTTTGAGGGCCAGCAAGAGAAAAAATACAGTCTGTAACACTGCACTAATTTACCTCTAAATCTTTATCACTGATGGCCCAGTCTGTTCCACCTTCTCCTGTAAAACAGATATTTTAAAATATATTAATTCATTAAGGTTCAATTGAAAAACTATAACAAATATGCATTTCTCATTAAGAAGTTACAAACCTAATTTTGAAAAAAGTTGAATGAAAATAATAAGTCACTTCAGCAATGATACATGATACATGCCCAAACATTTTACCACAAAGTTTGACTCACCTTGATAACTTGCTCATACTAGGAACATAAAATGCCAAAATTTACTCAGTACTAATGGACAGAATACAAAGTAATTATGCACTTGCTTCAACATGCACATTACTACAGTATTTTTCAAGCTGTGTTCCAGGGAGCTCTGTAATTCCTAGGAAGCAACCACAATAGAGATTCCTATATGAGAAGATCCATAATGGTGACCAGGCTTCCCCGAAGGGCATTACAAACACCATTTCCAATCTTCTCCTGCAGTATACAACTGCAAGGGCATGTTTGGTGTTTTGCAGATCACCCTCATTTCTACACAGAAAGACCCAACAGAAATCAAGCGCGGCTTCCAGAACACTCCACAGAATCCTGTGCAAAACTTAGAAATTCTGCAATAGAAACAATATGGAGAGGGTTTCCTGAAAGTAGAAAACACAGTTGCACTTACCTGTAACTGTTCATCGAGTGACTTCTATGCAGGCACAAATGGGACTGCATGATTTTAGGCCAGTCACAGAGAAGAGCTTCCAAGCTTTCCTGAAGAAGTTTCTAGGCTCTGGAGTACTTCTCCTCCCCTCTGTCTATAGAGGTCCCTTTTCTTGCCCAAAGGGTCATGTGACAGAGGTAGGGCGAGCACTCCTTCCCTCAGTTCCTTTCACCACTGTGAGGAGGCCCATGCACATTTGGCAGCTCACAGTATGGAATGGAGGGAGGGATGCCTTCATAGAAGACCACTCGATGAACAACGGTTACAGGTAAGTGCAACCCAGTTTTCATTGTCAGGGCTTCTGTACAATCCCACATGAAAGAATAGCAAGCTCATCCACCCCAGGAGTTTTCTGTGAAAGTCCCTCTACTGTAGGATTAGCCAAGTGGTCAGGTACAACAATTCTACCCGAGAATGGCAAGCAGGCCCTATGTGGAGGAGATCTTCCTCTGGGGGCAATGTCATGTGTTGTCCTCTGGCCAGCTTCCATAGTGCTGGGAACCATACCTTTCTGGGGCTAGAAGGATGCATGACAACCAATCTGCCTTTACCTTGAGACTTACCCTGTGGAAGACACCAACAGGGGGAAACATAAAAGAGGTGGCCATACCATTGCCACGGAAAGGCATCCCCCATAGAACCTATGCCTGTGGCTGCTCTGGACCAGAAGTTATGGCATTTCTTGTTGTCTACTGGTGCAAATAGGTCTACCTAGGAGATCCCCCACTTTTTGAAGATTGGGGCCAGATAGTGGTCTGATACATACCACTCTTGTTCTGTACTTGTGACCCCGCTTAGGCTGTCTGCTACTGTGTTGTTTAGACCTGCTATATGAACAGCTGTCAATTGCACCCTGTGCCTTATTGCCCATTGCCAGATAAGAGTGGCCTCTCTGCACAGAGTGATCCCATGTCTCCCTGCTTGTTCAGGTAGAACTTTGTTGTGATGTTATCCATTGCTACCAGATTGTGTCTTCCTTTAATGAGCTCTGTAAAAACAGTGCTAGCAAGTTTTATGGCTCTCAACTTTAACAGGTTACTGTGAAGGGTAGATTCTTTCTTAGTCCACATCCCTTTCCCCTTTAGTTCCTGACAGTGACCATCCCAACCTGTGAGTGAAGCATCAGTGAAGAGGTGGGTGTCATGGGATTGGATCCTGAGAGGAATTCCCTTGAGGTTCTCTGATATGGACCACCAAAGGAGAGATCTTACAATGACTCTTGGGGCAGATAGCTTCCTCCAGTGAGGTTCAGAACTGCCATTGATATTCCTTATAAACCAATTTTGCAATGGCCTTATGCACAAGCAAGCATATGGAACCACTGCAATGATGGAAGCCATATAACCTAGAAGCTGAGGTAATTATTTTAATTTTTTTAAAGCCTCTCTTTATTATGGGTAACACCCAACCATCAAAAGTAACTTGGCACCATTTATAAAATAACTTGGATAACCTATAAAAAAAAAACAACAATGGTCAGAACCTAGTCAGGCAGATGGGGCACTTCTAGAGAGCTGGTCCCTAGGGGATTGGGAGGGTTTCTTCTTCATTGTCTAGCTGGCCTCTTGGGCTGGGATTGCTGTGTATAAGGGGGCCTGAAACCCTGCTGGGGGGAAGGAGGGGCCTGGTATCTGTACTTCTGTGCACGATAGGGCCTTGATTGGAGATACCACCTCTGGGTATGCCTTGGAAAGTACCTCTGTTTAAAAGGTGTCAATGAAGTATGGGTTATGCCCAGGGATTTGGCTGCCAACTTGTTCTTCCTAATCCGAACCAAAACTGCATCAGTTTGATCACTGAATAAGTCTCAATGGGAGATCCTCTGTTTTAGCTCTCATATCCAGCAGATATCTCCGTATGACATGCCAGAAGAACCTGACCTGCTTTTACAATCTGCTCCATGCCTTGCAGCACTGAGCTGCTGTTTTCCTTGGCTTTTCTGCAATAAGGACCTTAGCCACACTCTGTTTATTAACAGGCAGCAACTTGAGAAACTGTAACATCTTTTCCCATAGTAACATTTGGTAGTGGCCCATGACCTCTGTAAAATTAGCCTTCCTCCCTTATCCTGTAGAGGTTTTCCAGCTTCTTTGATGATGCTGGTATGGAGGCTGGTTTAGCCCAGATGGCCAAAGCTATGTCCTGTATCCCTTGCAATTGTGGTAGTGTCACAAGGCCCAAGTCGGAGATGTATAAAACCTTCATTACAGGGTTGGACATTTGCGGCTCTGAAGCATTAAACTCTAGACCCTAGGTTTTCACCATTTGGATCAACTACTCTGAATACGTCCTAAAGTCCTCTGTTAGAGAGGGAGCGAATGGGTCAGCAACTGTATCATCAGATGGAAGCACTGAAGTACTCTCCAAGCCTGCTTCTGAAATTTGGTAGAGTGTGTCCTCTGAGTCATAACCGTGATAGCAGGAACCCCCGTCAGAGTGGTATTGGTCCTGGTGGTCCTGTCTGGATCTTGTGGAATATTTTACAGGTTGCCATGGATATGGAGCCTGTAGGGATGGCCATTGTGTGTCATGAATGGAAACAGGCCCCACGGATTTTGCTGAGACGGCCACTGATTTGGTGGCTGTAGATCTGGTTGCCCTTTGTCTTGTGATGCAGGTGGGCCCGTGAGAGGCTTCTTAAGGACCTTGTCTTCCAAGGAATCTGGGGACCTTCATACCCTTCTCAATGGTGAGGCATCTTTGGACGTGAAAATGAGTCGAGTCCCATTGGCGAATTGTGGCGTCAGGGGGACTTTGATTTGAAGATTGTCGGTGTCAATACTTGGCTCCCAGGAAAGACCAATCATCGGGGTGGGGAGGACTGATGACCTTGAGTGGGCAAGCTACAATTCTGTGTGGATGGAGATCGTTGATTCTGAGGGGAGCCTGAACTGCGCCAACACAACAGCAATTGGGCTGTACTGGGAGTGTTTGATTCTTTTTTTAGCCTTTTTCAGAGGTGGTTCCAATGCTAATCTCAGGGTGGAAATGTGAGTTTATGGCTCTGATAATGAGGGTGTCGGTGCCAAAGTCACCGAATGGGCCCTTGCACCCTTATCTGTTTGGGCCCACTTTTCCCATGCAAGGGTTGAGGGCAACCAGAGCTTTCCCCAAAGTGCGGCTTTAAGTCTTACCGCTCTCCCCTCAGGTGCTTTAGGAGTAAGGCATCTACAAGCTGGGCACGTGGCTGCATTATGGCCCTCTCCCAAATGCAGGAGGCATGAGGAATTATCATTTGGGGCCATTTTGCTCTGCACTCCCCACATTTCTTAAATAGAGCTATCCTACTGATTTGTAGGTGAAACTCTTCACTGTTTTCCATGGAAAAACCTCACTGTTATTCCTGAAGCCCCATGAAGCAGCAGCTTAGAAGCATGCCCACTTCTCATGGCAGCAAGAAGAGAACTGAGAGGAGTGCTCATCCCACCTCTGTCACGAGACCCATTAGGCGAGAAAAGAGAACTCTATAAACAGAGGGCAGAGGATCACTCCAGAGCCTAGGAACTTCTTCAGAACATCTTGGAAGCTTCTCCATGGCTTTCCTGCAATCATGCAGTCCCATGTGGGACTGCACAGAAGACACAACGATGAAAGTTTGAAAACAACTGTTGAAGTATCTACTCATTTGAATATGGTGCTGATCACTATATCTAGCATGATTCATTCATTATTACCACTGAAGGACTGCTCAGACTAGCTACTAAGTCCAATGCAGAGACATGCTAATGTAGCACTGACTTCCCGGCTGCCTCCAAGCACAATCCAAAGTGTTGGTTCTTTTCTTCAATGCCTAAAACAGATTAGGGCCAGGATACTTGAAGGACACCTTCTCCCATACTACCCAGCCTGCCAGCTAAGATCTTCATCTCAAATCCTGGTCCCTTCACTCCCAACCTGAAAAGATAAGGTAGGGGATGATCAGGGACAGAGCTGTGGAAAGCCCTTCTCTACTCTTAGGCATCAGCCCATTTTTTTACACCTAGGCTTTTAAGAGTCAACTTTTAAAAAATCACTTTACAGTCTGCATCTAGCCTGAGAACTGTCTTACGTGAACCATTTTATGCTGCCAAACATTTTGCTCTGACTAGGTTTTTAATGGTTGGTTGTTTATTTTTATTAATTTTCACCATGCTATTTTATGATTTTATTATGTCTTATTTTGTAAGTCACTTCAAACAAGTTCTCTGGAGAGGTGCCATGTATATTTTCTAAAAAAATAAACAGTGCTACATCAATGTTGTACCATTTTATTCAAAGGTGTCAAACTCATTTGTCATGAGGGCCGGATCTGATATAAATGTTACTTTGTTGGGCTGGGCCATGTGTGCCATAAAACATAATGCCAGGTACTGGAGATAGAAACTGTATAAAGGACAGCAGCTGGTATGGTCTGAGTTGGTGTATCCTCAGTACAAGATCCCATAGGCTAGGAGGGAGTGCAAAGGAAAACCCACATAGGTGAACTAAAGAGGCAGCAGTGCAGCACCAGATACATGCCCTCATGATGCTTGACTGCTGCAGACAAGATTGTTCTGCCCTGCTGAAGCCACAAATGGAGTGGTTCTCCCCCCTCCCTTGCACCAGTTGCTGGTGGGCCACTTCAGAGCCCTGGATGGGCTGGTTCCAGCCCCCTGGCCATACATTTGACAACCCTGATTTTATTGATACCCTACTTTTCTCCCTCTATAGAGACCCAAAGTGGGTTCCAACATTCCACCCTCTCCCCATTTTGTCCTTACAACAACCATTTGAAGTAAGTTAGGCTGAATGCGTGTTACTGGCCCAAAACCACCCAGCAATCTTCCATGGCAGAGTAGGCATTCGAACCTGGGTCTCCCAGATCCTAGTCTAACACTCTAACCACTACACCATGCTGGATTTCACTAATGGTAAACCTGATGCCAGCTCAGCTACACCAGTGCAGGGACAAGAAATGCGCCACACCACCTCCCATTCTGTATCTGGCATTGGTGCAATGTTATACCAGCAAAAAAATATAAGCATTCTAACTGAAATCAATGAATGACACACTCCCCTCCCCACTTCACAACTGGAGACGTAAAATTTCTACAACTGTCATAGCTATGGAGGAAAGGATGGGGTTTCTTCTATTTGGGGGAGGACTAAAACTGAGAAAAATTGAAACATGCAATAATTATTTCCTTATTAAACTTTTTATTTTTATTGTATTCACAACATAAAACACATCAAGTATAATTTAACATATCTAGAATTGAGTCCAGTAGCCCCTTAGAGACCAACAAGGTTTTTGGGGTATACGTTTTGAAGAATCAAAGCTCTCTTCATCAGATACAAATTGGAAGAGAGCTTTGGTGCTCAAAAGCTCATATCCTGAAAATCTTGTTGGTCTCTGAGGTGCTTCTGAACTTGATTCTACCTATCCTAATGCAGACCAACATGGCCAGTCTCTGAAACCTTGTTAGCATGTATACTATAAATATACATATTTATGAAATTTAAAAACCAGAAAAACTGTCAATACATCAAACAACCAAGGCACAGAGAGAGGCAAACTGCTGCACCCTGTGCTATCTTACACACATATCTTGGTTTTGCCATTTGAGATAAGAAAAAATAAGTTTCAAAACAAAAAGGAACTCAAGAGAAAGGACACTTTGCTTAAACAGCCAAGGATGAAAACAAACATCAGTGCAATATTTTTAACGCTACTACTACACTCAGAACTCTTCCAGGTACCCATGCTTCTGGATATTTATTTATTTATTCAATTTATATTGTGCCCTCCCCGCAAGTGGGCTCAGGGTGGATTACAGCAGTAATTCCACAATAACAATTAAAACAGGTATGACAAATAAATAGTTACAAACAAGAGACTATAAGTTGAGAGCAATGCTGTCTCTAAACTGTGGAGTATTGTGAGCAAAAATTCTACTTTGTGAGCTATTGGCATTAAAGTTGTGAGGAAGCTATTTGGCTACTGCATAAAATAGTTTGCTATGGAGACATCCTTCCTGAGCTAAGACAAAAATGTGTGAGCTGGAGACTGAACAACTGTGAGCTAGCTCACACTAACTCAGCTTAGAGGGAACACTGGTCCTAGTGACCACCACCAGAATTTTTCCAACTGGGATTCAAGGATAGTGTACCCCACACAGGTAAGAAAGGGATGGGGATTCCCTGCCTTAGACCTGGACTTATAAAGCATCTCTCCCCCCAAGAACATGTTCCTTCCTATATATCATCTTAACAATCCTACTTCAGCCAGCAGTTTCTAGCAGTATTTCCATTCAAGGATGCACAAAGCAGGTGTGCACCATGCAGAAAGGTCTCCCCTTTGAAGATATACCAGCATAACATCAGCATGATGTTGATGCAGCATCATGTTGACGTAACCCACATGCAAGTAGGGGAAACAGAAGAAGAGATTGGATCTATACCCCACCCTTCACTTGGAGTCTCAGAGTGACTTACAAACTCCCTTCCCCACAACAGACACTCTGTGAGGTAGGTGGGGCTGAGAGAGTTCTTTCTAGAACTACACTTGAGAGAAAGGCTCTGACAGAACTATGGCTTGCCCAAAGTCATCCAGCAGCTGCAAGTGGAGGAGTGGGGAATCAAACCCAATTTTCCCAGATTAGAATCTGCACGTTTAACCACTACACCAAACAGGAAGCACAATCCCATTTCTGGGTGTATACCAACCTTTCCAATTATTGCTACCACTGGACATACACTCATGAAGCCATCAGAGGTCTAAGACAACTCCCTACATGAGAGAAGTACTGGCTCAACTACACTCACAAGTGAATCCTACCTTTCAGATACCCCAGGGATAAGGGAGAGGTTACAGGAAAGAAGAGTACCCAGTTGGTACCAATTTCTCATATCCTTACATCACATCTTGCGCAACTCATCTGCATCACAAAACTGATACAAAAAACCCCCCAGAAACTGTTCATACTGGATCTGACCACAATTACCATCATTAATGACACAATCTAAGGCATGTTCATTCAGAAGAAAGGTCTGCTGCATTCAATGGGGCTTATGCTCTAATGTGGATGGGACTGCAGCCACAGTCTCTTGCAATGGGCTCTTCTGCTTTCCGATTTTCTTCACTTGTGTGTTCCTATTGCTTCAGGGGTTTTCCCCCCCAATGTATTTTGCTCTCTCTAATAGTTTCAGGGCACAAAACACTTGTGAAAAGGGAGATATGGGACCCAAAGCAACAGGGACAAGTGAGTGACAAAAATGAGAATGCGGAAGAGCCCAATGATAATCATTGAGTCCTCTTGCACCTTGTCTCTTTGCTCAAGGATCATCACAGATGCCTTAAACTGATGTCATGAAGCATGCTTTCCAAGTTCTTTACAGTTTGTCATTTTTCTTATTTATTTATTTAACTTCTATCCCGCCCTCCCTGCCACAGCAGGCTTCTGAACTCCCTTCCATTTGCTTACATTTTTCTTCAAATCTGGCAAACAAAACTCTAGACAGTAGTACACAGCAGAAAGTGAGTATTATTTCTTACAATTTGCATGCCACATTTCTGTCAAACATATATTTTAAGGGACGTTACTGGCTGATCGAATAGATTTACTAGCATAGACTTGCTTTTTTTAGAAAGAGTCTAGTGTTATTAGCAAAATGTTCAGTTTACTATTACCATGCCCTTCCCAGCACAGCTAGTCCATCATCCCACCATTTCATGTTCTGCATGTTATTCTGTAACTTCCTTTGTTTGATGTTTGCTGGAATTAATTTTGTGGCTTACAGACCAGTTTCCTGAACTATCAAGTTAATTCCAATCCAAAACGCTATCCTCCAAAACATTTACAATCAAATTGCAGTAGTTTACTTATGAGAATGTCATGTGGAACTGTGTCAAAAGCACAGCTAAATTTGATTATGCTGAAGATTATATCTACTGCATTCCCTTTATCCACTCAACCACTTAAATTATAAAAGATGGAGATTAGTCTGAATTGGCATGTATTTCTTAAACTCACACTAGGTAGTAGCATTCAGTCTTGAATCTTCCTTCAGAGCCATACACATCTTGTTAAGTAAAAAACAAAACAAAACCACACGCTTTTAAGGGGTTTTAGCAGTAAGGGCTGCATTTAACTACTGAATATGCACTCAACATCAGTCAGCTGCAGTTGCTAAGGACCCGTAGCCAAACTAACATATGTCATGAAGTTGCTTCTGACAATCTTTTGCATACATAGGGTGGCTTTTGTTGCACTTCCAATGAAGGAAAATATTTAGTTAAATTGTATGTCCTACACAACTTCAAAGATGGCATGTGTTTGATTCTAGGCTCATGGATTCTCTTTTCAACGAACCATGCAGTTACTTTCTGATAAAAGGTTAACTATAAATTGAAGTTACACAATGCAGTGGCATCTTAAAAGGTGAGTTTTGTATAACCAAAAAGACCTAAGGGAAGTAGATCCTCTCTCCCTTTCAATGTGTGTGGATACTATCAGCATAGTGGTTATTCTGTAATGTCCACCTTGTGCCTCTGTGGCAAAAAAGATCAATTATATATGAAGCAAACAAACGAATGAATGAATGAACCAACCAATTTGAGAATAAGAGGCCTGATTTTATGTAAGGTATGTGAACTGGAAAATGCAAGTCATCTCCACATTACATTATGACCAGGACGAATGAAAGGACTGCCAACAAGCTCTCCAGTGGCCTTCCACACTATTTTGCACCATTTCTTGACAAAGAAGAACATTTGGCCTATAGTTCCAAAACATCAGCAAATCATGGCTTTGGACTCACCACTCAGACATTCTAAAATGATGGCATGATTTCTGTAGAAAACACTTTAAAAAGTAAAACTGAAATCTATACTTAAAGAGATTTCTCAGTTTTGCTCTGGTGAATGAGTGAGATTATTCATTACAAAATACAAAACACCTTGATGAATTATCTACTATTATTCCATAAAAGTTGAAGAAATCTGAAGAAATCCATAAACTCTTCCCAAGGAATTATTTGAAGCAATTTGTCACAGATAAATTCTAACAAAACGACAGGTTTTCTTCCCTCAGCAATCACACAATGCTTCAATGCTTATCAGATATTTCTTAACCATGCTATGTAAGGCTTTGGCCAATTCATTTTTAAGTACCATTATCTTGATGTACCAGCATTTTTAAGTAATCCTTATGAGATCAGATTGACCACAAAGCTAGAATGGAAAACCCAATCTGTAATGAAAGCAAAATGTGTTTCAAATGTTTAATACTGTCAAATTGGGGGGGGGGGCTAAGATAAAATAATATATTAATTGCAGACGAAGAACTGTAACCTGGTTTGAAAAGTATGTTACCCTTGGAATAGACTGTCACCAGAAGCGAAGTCTGACAGCTGGAAGCTATGACATGGTATTTATAATCTCTGAAGGGAATGTCCTACTGGGGGCCATGGCAGGTTAAGGCTGGAATTTAAGCAGGTTCACTAACTCTGGGGTTTAATACACAAGAATTAAGATTGTTTAATCCAAATGAAGACATGTGCTTTTATATTTCAAACAGCTTGTTTTCAAATACAAAAAAACTTGCTAAGTACCTGAACAAAAAACCTCAAACATTTCTTTTAGCATGTAGACCTACTATGCATTTTAGCAATTTCCTAACCATCTAACACACATTAGCATCTCAATTTATTATGCCCTTTTCATTATGTTCCCCTCCCCAGAGTGCAAGATGATCTGAAAGAACAGCTAAAGGACTTTAAAAATTATTTGCACCACACCAAACACATGCTTAAAATTACTGCATCCTTGAAGAGGCAGCATAATTTAACAAAAAGGCACATTACTCAATGCACATTAATTTTATTCTGTGTTTGCCACTTTTGTGTTTCCTCTTAGAATATGATACTCACCATAACTTAAGACTTAGGCACTGTTAGTCATGTTAATTCACAAATCTCAAAGGTCCATGGTTTTCAAAGCTTAGTGCAACATTTGGAGAACAAAGTACATTTCTCTCTCTCTTTTGGCGGGTACAAGTTTGGGGACCACAGGAACAGTTAAATTCATGGCATGGTTGGTCTACCACACAGTCGGGGGAATTCTTTAAATAGAGCCTGTCACTCTCTTCGCCCATCAATAGGATTTCCTTCTCAAACTGCTGATTCGTTCAGGTATACAACAGAGGAAATTTCAGTTAACCTTTGTTTCACCCCAGGGAAAAATCTGTCTGAGAAGTATAAAATGAATAGATTAAAAAAAATAAGTAGCTGAGCTTCAGTGCTATTCTTTTTAGAGTTCACAGCAGTCAAAGGGGGGGTGGGATATTTTAGTCCTGGCAGAGAATAAATGATATAATATGCAATTTGGAAACCCTGTAGTCTACTCTTTTTGTTTTTGATTCATAAAAATAAAAAGCCCAACTGAAAACAGAATTATCCTCTCTTTTGTGCACACATGCAGGATCCCTTCCTTCAAACATCTTGCCTTTTGGTTATTTGCTGTTATTAAAAAGAGAGAATTACCAGTTTCTTGAAAAGGTAATCTACTTGCTGTCTTGAGGGAGAGACTTCCTGGTAACAGCAGAATGCCCATGAGTAGTTACAAGAGTTAGGTTCTCTGCATTCAGGATAGGAGTTTTTAAAAGCTTTTAACTGGCTACTGGCTTGCTTCTGGGCACAATGCAAAGTGCTGGTGCCTATCTAGAAAACCCTTTGAATACCAGAAGGACTATTTTCTACAGAATGTTACTGTCTGCCAGCTGAGATCATCTACAGATACCCTGCTCCAGGTTACCCCTTCCCTTAAAAAAAGTAATGTAGGTGAGCACTGGGTAAAGAGCCTTTTCAGCTGTGACACCAAGGGGTTCCTCATATCAGATCTGTTGGCCTTCAAGGCTGGGCTAAGTCAATTTTATTCTGTCTAGTATAGACAGGTTCATCGTGCCTGGCTATGGTTGTTTTATGCTGCTGTGTTGTATATTTTAACAGATGTTTAAACAATGTTTGTTGTCTTTATTCATTTGTTTTAGCACAATCTAATTACTCTTCAAAGAGATGTTTTAGGAACTTTAACTGCCTGGTTCAGAAGCTATTTATTTAAAAAATGGCTGCTCTTTCTACTGGTTTTTATTTGAGGGACTCTCAGTTCAGAAATGGTCTTATTCTGCCTATTTCAGTATTAATTTCAACTGTTCTTATTTTTGTTTTTTAAACAGTTGTATGGTGCTTTAGAACCTGATGGAGTGGAATATAAATACCACAAAAAATATGCACATGAGTGGTGGTAGTTATTTTGTCGGAGAAGGAGCTATTATAAAAAAGCAAAGAGGGTGGAAATAGCTGTTTCCTTTCACACACACACACCAGGTCTTCTTCCCAAGATGCTGTAGTCCTGTACTAGTGCTTGCCAATATCAAATTAGCAGAAAATAGCATATACCCCTGCATATACGATTTAATTCTGGAGGAGGTATAAGAAGCAGCACTATATAAGGGCCTGGCTGAATCATACAGAGAGGAGTTGGGTACTCAGTGTGACATACACCTTAGTCTGGAGGCCTGGGATACAGGGATTCAATAATCATTGGATTATTTGGCAGCTGTCTGGACCAAAATATCCTGCTTTGGGAACCCAACAATATACTGCAAATATACTGGCAGTGTACTGACTGAGTACCATGACATCTTAAAGACTCCCTGGCTAAGCTCAAGGACTTGGCCATACGGTCTCACAACTTATTTATACTGAGGGACTTCTACAAGGTGGCAGACCACATTTTTCAGCACAGCTCAGGATTTCACAGCAACTATGTATTTACCCCAAAAATCTACTACACAAAGCAGATCACACACTGGATTTGTGGCATTACACTGGTTGAGCTACAAATGACCTGAAGATGGAAGGTATTGCTATGTCACCTTTGTCACAACCAGCTCATTATCAGGCAGGACTGCAGAATCTTTTACCTCAAGACCGATGGACTGCTTAAGATGGCCTTTCAAATTCATGGACCTAATCAGTTTTCAGAACTGTGGAAGATTCATGCACTGGTAACAACTAAATAGTTAGTGGCCTAATCAATTTCTGCCACTGAAATCTGTTAAGTGTTTTCTGTCACTCATTTATTTATTGAGCTCCCCTGGCCTGCTCTGTTAACCCCTAGTTGGGGTTTTCTGGGCAAGGTAGACTATTACAACACATGTAGTTAAAACAAGAGCACATTTCATGCATCTTATGGGGATGAGGAACATGTTCAACTACTTATGGCAACTCTACTAGTTAACTGCCAAGCACGATTCAAAGTGCTGGATTTCAGCTACAAAGCCTGGTTCTCATACAAGTATTATATTTATTATAATCTGATTTCCTTCCAAAAAATCTCATGATTAAACTACACATTTCATGCCACCACAATCTTGATGACCCTCTTGAAAAACAAACATGCATTTTAAACCTATGAGTAGAAAATCACCTACACCTAAGGATGACTTGGAATGGGAGGTAGCTTAAGCACCCCTCCTGCCCTTCATCCCATTCCCGGGGGGGGGGAGAGAGATGGGGCCAGCCCTTTAACTAAAGTTACATGCAGTTGAATAAAAAAAATGCAATTTACACCTCAGTAAACCTTAAACACAGCTTTAGCATAGGCTGGAGTAGCCCAGCTCTCCTCATTTCATGAACTGACATAATAGTTCAGAGAGAGAACTTTCATCTCTAGGCTTTTGCCATTATGAACTCTTTAGTAAGAGAGCTTCCCCTGATCTCAACCCTGTAGGCTCTTAATCAGGGGGGAAATGCTTATTTTAGATAGAATTTTAAAGATTTCCTGTAAACAGAGCTGTAGATTGAATACCACTGTGTCTGTCCTGAACTATTTTAATTTTATGAGATTTATGCTAGTTATAAGTATTTTGAATTAACATGGATTGGCTATAAATCTTTTTATAAATAAATAGTAGTGTATTTATATGATGCCAGAGGCAAGATACTTGGCAAAAGAAGGACATAGCTATCCTAACTTGCCAACTTTCCTTAAATATCCTCATTAGGGAACAGTGATAATGGTTACACTCAGGATTGATGGACAATTCATAGCATATATTGGAAGGAGGCAAGACAAACTCTTCCCTTCATCTCTGTTGACACCTCTGCTAAAGCCAGCACTTGCATCAGCATGCAGGGATGTATGTGCTATTAGTGACAGGACCTGAGTGTGGTTATCATCATCTCCTTTCTTAGCAGGGAAGTGAATAGGATTAATCTGTAAAAGCAGCATAAAGAAAAAGTTGCAAGGTGTTGATTTGACAACAGTCAGAATTCTGGGGTGTTTCCAAGAAGAATCATATGGGGGGGTGTTTAGCAGCACTGTGAAACACTATTGACAAAAACAATTATCACTATATGCAATAATGTGTTCTGCAGCACTGTGTCCAAGATCCCACTTTGCTAAAATTAAGGGTCCTATGAGAGATGTAACATGAAACAAAGTCAGAAAAATTTGTCACAGAGGCAGCCTGTCACTTCTAGACTCAAAACTGAAAGAATGTCAGGCACCATAGAATCATAGAAACCATGGGTTTGAAATAAAATAACTTGTGGGTCAGGCACTGATCCTCTGCTTCTTGTGCTCCCAGAAGCCACTGGTCTGAGAAGACAACTGAAGGCAGTTCAAGCTGTGATACCCGGGCTTTAACCCAGAATCTCCCTGGCTCTTAGAATCAAGTGAACCTAGAATGCTAATCCCACATAAGTGACTGCTGTAAAGCTCTTAGATTTGCTACATACTCTCAGTCTAGGGCCAATTCTGCACTGTCATTTTTGTCACTCATTTGTCCCTATTGCTTCAGGGTTCTCTCTCCAAATGTGTTTTGTTCTCTCTAGTAGTCCCAGAAGGAGCAAAACACATGTGGGGGGGGGCAAGCAAAGGGACAGTGACAAAAATGACAGTGCAGAAGTGGTGGAACAACAGTTCCACCGCACACACATCTTTTCTCTCTGCTTGGCAACTGAACAGACAATTAGTTAATTCCACAGGGAATGAAATATAAACACGGGCCTGTGGCTCCAGATGTTGATTACCTATTATACAGATGCATTTTTCCCCTTCCTTATCTCCTTCTAAAAAACATTCAAAGTAGATGATGGAGGAAACAGCATGACTTGCCCTAGGATGAGGAAGGATCTTGCTGTGTGTCCTGACGCAGCTAAGACTAACAGTCTAGACAGCCTATCTGAAGAAGCCCATCAAGCTTACCCTCTATGCTCTCCAAGAAGCCTGACTACCAGCCTGATTATCTTCTCTAGGTGCTTGCCAATTCCTCTGGCCTGAAGACCAACAAACAGCTTATTTCCTGTTTCTAGAATCTAATTCGAAAATGTATATACTTAATTGGCTCAAGTAAATCTTTCTAAAAATAAAGATAAATAAAATAGCAACAACATCACATGGCAGAAATGACAATCCTTATCTTTATGACCAACAGAACGTAACAAAACAAATAAAAACACCACAGCTTCCTCATACATAAGGAAGTTCTTAAAGAGTTTAAATTTCATCTGCAATGAGTTCACAAAGTACTTCCAGGCTGGCTGGCATTCAGAAAGGGGGATGTTTTCATGCAAGACAATGATTTGTTTGCCTATGCTGCCTCCTTTTAGAGCTGGGTATCCAAATAGAGATACCTTTGCTGAAAGAGCATCTGGTGTTTTGCCATCAACTTAGGTCTGTTTGTATAGACAGACAACCTTCGCCTGCAGAGGAATTAAACAGCAGTTTTTAATCAAAGGGTTAGATTCTAGTCAGAAAACTGTGGGAGGAGGAGGAGTGCAGAAAATCAGGCTGGTGGGCAATATTGTTTCTTCTGAGCAGAAATTTGCAAACCCTTTCACATGTGAGTATGAAAAGCACATTTGAACCTTTTGCATTATTCTTTGCCTCATCTGGAAGCGACTACTTCACTGTTTTTCAAAACTGATACAAGCAAAACAACTTAACAAGTATTAAATACATTATTTAGATCAGTAGTTACTTACTTTAAAACCTATATGACTCTTAAAATTTCACACCTGAAATTCAACAAAAAAAACACATGACAATCGTATTAAACTACTGCACAGAATTTATAAATAGCTTCTTTTCTCAGCTATATAGCTATTTGGGTGCTCCTTTATCACGTGTGACAGGTGCAAATATTCAGCTATTTATTATTTCCTACCCAAACCCCTACACATAAAAGTGCACATGAAACTGTATCTCTCTTAAATTATACAGTTGTTTGGATTTGTTGCATCTCACAAATATTACTATCATCCATCAGTGAATTATGTGGGGTTTATCAGATTACTACTATGAAATTACAGAACTGCAGTTCTACTACATATAAAAAAAAGGAAAACAATAGCTTCAATACGTTCAAGTGTAAGAACAGGAAAAAAGACACCAAAGGGTAAATCTTGACCCCCCCTCCCCTTTTTCATGTCTCAAGCAGCAGAAAGGGGCTGTACAGCAAGCTCAGCCAACCAGCTGAGGCTTCCCTATAGAAGGAGGAATTCTTGGGAGCCTCATGAATTCTTTGGCCACTGTGATTTATTCTTGCATTAGGAGCTAAAACTTCCCTTAGCCAGCTGGAAGAACTGGAAGCTTGCAAAGCTTGGCTGAAAGCCATCTTTGCTTGCTTCCCCCATTCCCTTGGGCTGCACTAACCAGGACTTGGCTACATCTAAGGACTGAAACTGTTATTCTAGAATGCATCTTATCTAGTCATATCACTCTGCATACATATGGTGAACTGCTTGACACCATTAATTAGTGACCTTAGCATATATTTGCATATACTCAGGAGTGCAAGATCTGAGAATGGCATCATCTTTCAGTCTCAAGAGGAAGCGGTATTGCTATCTGACTTTTTTTAAACACATGCATAAGCAAACATATTTTAACATTCCTAATTTTCCTAAAACAGAGGGATCACAACAATGAACCATTTAGATACATTTAGTTAGTGATCTTAGAATTTTAGCAAACAAATACAAGTCCACTATAATTTTTTATTCAGCTATTTTGGCTAATACATTATATTTTAAAAGATTTTATTTTAAATTTCCTGGTTATTATGGCAATTACTTGTGGAATGAAAGTGTGACAGTATAAAAATATGTAGCACTGGGGATGGGGGAGCAAGAAGATAACTGGCTTTCAAACCGTAAAATCATTTCCATTTGTCAAACTCCTCAATGTGAAATAAATCAAAAGCTTATGTAAGATAATACTGCTTACACATGAACATCCAGATGCCAAGAGACCCAGAGCAATTCTCAGTTTAAGGTTTTCAAAGGCACAGACTAGTGATCACACGATACTGGTGATACTCTCTAGTTACCCTTGGCAACCCTTCTCAACTGTAACGATGCTCTGCCCCTACAATAGCTCACTGGGCAGCTTTCTCTTCACTTAGCTGAATGCTTTGGGACCATCTGCGTCGGTAAGCATAAAAGGCCAGCCTGCCTGTGGGCCCGTCACTCTGAACACCACCTCTCTGACCCTGATTAAATACAACTTTCAATCCTTTTTGTCCTCCCTGTTGACTTCTCCTATTAAGGGAGCCCTTTGACAAAGAAAGCGGAAGAGTGGACTAACTGCCCCCAAGAAAGGTGATGTCTGATACTGCTCAACACAAGGATTAGCAAGCCAATACATAACAAAAGCAAGTTTGGGGGAGGGGGAGGAAAGGGGGGAAATGGTTTTAGCCTGGTCTTTGACTAATTCAGTACACACACAATTCAACAAATAGCTATACAAGAGGTCTGCTTTGGAAAAACCTACTACAGCAGAACAATAATTTGGGGAAATACCTTTAACCATCTGACACAAGGCCATGACATTGGTAAGAATGCAACATCCAACACTGATGCTAAAATACTGCAGTATTTTTCTTAAATTAAGAAGCAATTTCTTGCAGGAATGCATATAATTAGGGAATGCAAATTCAGCAAAAAGACCAATGCTAAACCCCTTATATGGAAGGAAAGCTTCATTCACATGAATAGGGCCTTGTTTTTAAGTAACCATTGCACAAATTAAATACTTACAAAATGGTGCCCAGAACCCATACACAGGCTCATTGGAAAGGGCTTGCCCTTGTCCTATGGAATACTGGACTTCAAAGAGAAACAGTTGACTTCCATTCCATTTCAAGCTCTTTCAAGTTTCAAAGGAAATTTACCTTGTAGCATTGGGGGAAGGGA
This sequence comes from Gekko gecko, assembly GCA_029375565.1. NCBI lineage: Eukaryota > Metazoa > Chordata > Lepidosauria > Squamata > Gekkonidae > Gekko > Gekko gecko. Next base: position 152,673,581 of record JAPDNY010000007.1, read on the forward strand.
AGAATGGCAGATGCTAAGGGCAAAAAGCAGTCTAGAGCTCATGGAACTAATTTCACAGTTCTTTGAATCCTGGCCCATTATATGTGCTATTAGAACACACCTATACAATTAAAAGACATGGAGTCATGGAAGGCTAAAGTTAACAATTCAGAGTTTGGGCTTCAAAAGACAACCTGCAGACCAGCAATAACACAGTCATATTATTCAGATGGTCTCCTTAGGCATTTGAGCTACCACCCTGCCATCATACAAAGAGCTATGTGCAACCAATGGGGCTTGTATATGTACAGAACTGTATCTTTGAGTACCAACTTAATTATAAAGTTATAAAGGTAAAATATAAGCACAGTTAGAATGTTAAAAGTATTTGGTTGCCTTTTTAAACAAATTCTGAATCCAAAATGTTTCACTACATTTTATTTCTTGAAATGATTACCCACAGACATGGAAGACCTGGCCATGATTATGTAGTGAGCCAGTCTGGTGTAGTGGTTAAGTGCAAGGACTCTAATCTGGGAGAACTGGGTTTAATTCCCCACTCCTCCACTTGCATCTGCTGGATGACCTTGGGCAAGCCATAGTTCTGGCACAACTGTTCTTGAAAAAGAGCAGTTTCTGTCAGAGCTCTCTCAGCCCCACCTACCTCACAGGGTGTCTGTTGTGGGGAGGGGAAGGGAAAGGAGTTTGTAAGCTGCTCTGAGACTCCTTTGGGTAGTGAAGGGCGGGGTATAAATCCAGTCATCATCATCTCCTCCTCCTCTTCTTCTAGTAGGGTAAAGAACCCTGCATGCCACTAATAATTTTTACAAGAAAACCAATAGTGCCTTGTTGCCTTATTTCTGTAGAATTTATTTCGTGTACTTGACCAGGCAAGCAGTGCTTTGAAACAGTAAAGTAATATGGTTTGCTGCTATAGGACAGAATAGGACTGGCAACTTTTAGAGTTTCAGATTCTTGTTATGTTCCCAGGCAGAAAAGGTACAAGAAGTTAGCTCAACTCAACTGAAGTTTATTTAAAACAAAACCCTCAACATAGTTACTCCAGATACCAACATTACACTTGCCTATGAACAGTAAATCAAGTTAACTTGTTCTCCTGATTAGAAGTGATCTTTTCTGATAACAAAAGCACAGCTGGACACACCATGGGACACCAGTTCTCTTAGCTGTTCCCCTCCACTGTTAACATGAGTAAGATTTGAAGCACAGAAGAACAGGGAGGGGACCTGCTTTATACCTGGCAATTTTACCTCTTGACTTTAGCAAATAATCAAACCTCTCTCTATGATTTACTAGGCAAGTATTGAGGCAATACATGGGGAATATCCGAACAACATGTCTATGATACACCATTTCTGATGCTTGATAAGTGGCCCCATTTATAACTCCTGTTATTTACTAATAAATACTAATATTTACCAAGACAAGCATTAAATTTTTGGACCCCAAAGTGCTGTATTTCAAAATAATGAAGACTGACAGAAACACTGGGCCTTTTCTCAGCTGCTACATCATTTCCAATACACAGCTTTCTAATATACCACATTCCTTCCTTTCCCCCTAAATTTCTGATGCTGGAAACTGATTTTTCTATTGAAATCTATGCTGACAGAATAAGCACTCACAATAAAGGTATTGAAGGTGTTAGAGGAACTAACTCCATTGGGCTAGCAAATACTGTCTAAATATGCACCTATGATTAACTTTATCACAATGACAACAATCATAAGCAATAGCAAATGAAGCTAAAGTCTGTGCCCTAAATGTGGATATTCACAGAAGTCAGAGTTTTAACATTTATTTGTGAAGGCATTTTGGTTTGAGCATATTATGCTAAAATGCAGCATTCTATACTCTCCAAATGGTGAAAACGTGAACAATAAAAGGCAGTCTTTCCTTCCAATGAGTGATATGCATTTGTAGCTTTAAGATCTCTCTTTCTAAGAGAAACTATATTTTTGTTCAATATTCCCAAAAATGAAACTATATTATGGTGTGGATAATATGAAAATATATGTAAATATAATCAATTCATCTATTAAAAACCAGGCGATCAATCAACTAAAAACATCTAATCAGTTGACAGCCCTAAATACAATTTAAGAGGGATTTCCTCCCCTCATCCTGGCACAAGGATGATACGCAGTAATATTTGCATAGTCATTTTGCACTGATTAGAAAGAGTGTGTGAAAGCTTATATGGTTGCTTGCTTACAGCATTAGCTAAATAATTTTAAATAAAGTCAGGTATGAAAGCTACCATAGTATAGACACTTACAGAACTAAAAAGTTATTTGAAAGAGATGAGATAGGACAGTGCAAATAAAGACACCGTCATAGAGGAATGACCTTGAAACCGTTAACTAAAAAAAAAAAAAAAAAATGCAACTTGAGACCTGCAAAAAACAAAAACAAATCAGAAAAGCTATCATGGATGAAGGGGCAGAGACCTACTACATTCTCTCTATACATGTTCAAAAAATATACATTGGAATGACTGACCAAGAATGTCCACATCATTAGAGAGTCACATGAGAATGAATTAATATACAGGATGTGCAGATACATACAATCATATACACTGAGTTCCATGCACATCACACATGGAAAATGCCATAACTCAGTAGTAAAGTACCCGCTTCACATGTAAAACCTTCCAGGTTCAAACCCCTACATTTCCAGTTAAAAGAAGCAGGTTGTAGTAGATATGAAAAGACCTGTCATAGACCCTGGAGAGCTACTACCAGACAGTGTAGACAACATTACCTTAATAGACCAATGATCTGACTCAGTAAGCACACAAATGCACAATACTTCCACTTGAACACTCACATGTAACAGTGGAGGTAAGACAAAGAATGGAAGGATTCTAAAAAATATGGGCTTGATCATCTTGGAGGCAGTATCTGCACTGCAGACTATGGTCCTCTAGCATGAGTCACTTTTTGGCTCCTTGAAAGGCATTGGTCTTATGTCAATGGAAGTGCCTAATATCAGAGGAAATATTCCACAGTGGAGGACTGCCTCAGCAAAGGAAAGGACATTGGCCAAGTGGAAACATGACTTAGAATATAAGCTCTAGTCTTCTTATACAGTACTTTAAGAGTTTTAAAACATGGAGGACAACAAAAAGTCCCACCATATACATACACAAATAAAAGTCCTTGGCATTAAAACAAATATCTGTAACAATTCCATCTAATATATACATACCTACAAGACATATTGTAACCATCTGGAAGCAAACGCCAACATGATGGTATAGTGAAATATTATTCTAGAATAAAAGTCGCATTTTCCCAACAAAAGCTTTTCTATAAAAATTGTAACATTTCCAATATCTGCTTAATTCAATACATATCTTATTCAATTTTATGTTATCTTCCTTCAACACCCTGATATTTTTGCCCCAATTTAGCTTTCTCTATAGGTTGAGCTGTTCCTTAAAAAGCACTAATAAGAGTAAAAGATTAACATAATTTCTATATATACTTAAAGACGGTGAGATCCTTATGTATTTGATAGTCACAGGTTGTAAAGACACTGGGGGTACATCTTGTGACTGTCACTAGTTACCAATTTAGACTACAATTTTTGCCTTTCATTGACAGCTTTATTAATATTAACCACTTCTATGCACCACCAGTTTCTTTTACGTCTTCTATTGAAATGTGATGTTTAAATGGAATAGCCAACTTTTACTTTTGACACATTCTTCCTTCTTTTCACATGTTGAAGGCAAAGTAATAAATGGAAAACTGTTTCCAATAGTTTTACTTTCTATGTTATCTGAAGAAAAACAGATTCATACATACCAAATGGACTGTTTTAGAAGATACTGCTGCTAAAAATGAAAGACCCTTCAAAAGTAAAAAGTGATTATTGCAAATGAAATGAGAAGCTGTAGTGGCAACCTTAACTGCCTGAATCAGCAAAAAAAACCCATCAAAGGTTTGTTCAGAACAGGAAACTGGAGATTTTCTGTTCATTTGCATATCTTTTTTTCCAGACTGTGCTTTAAACATAGGAGAGATTCTGTTGGACCAATTATTTCTAGTTTCATACATTAGTTTTGTTATGCAATGGTAAACATTTTCAAGCTAGGACACCTCCATTAGCACAACTATTAGAATTAATACTGTAAATCCAAGTCTCAGAGAGAATGGTATACTATAAAGTAAATAAATAAGATTCATAGACAACTTGAGTTTCAAAATGTTATAAAGGCCTTTGAGATGGTGGTAATGATTTTTTAGTTCATGAAAAGTAAAACCAGTAAAAAAAGTTCTGGATTAATATATAGGAAATAAGCAAGTCTAAAAGGCCCTACACAATTTTTATTCAGACATGATTTGGAACAGAAAGGCACATGATACTGCCAAAATATTGCTTCTACTTTGGTCCCTTCTACAGAAAAACATTCTGATATGACAGTATCTATACAGACAGTTTCTTTGTGTGTTGTGCACTCAGAAAGTATGTACAAAACTAACTGAAACCTGATGTGCTAGGGCAAACAATGTCCTTGCACATTAATCACATTTGTGACTTGCTACCTGAGCAGGAGTAAAGTTCACAGCTGACCTGGAAAGAAGGGGAAACAAACATTTGGGAGCATGGCTACGAACAGTGCATCATCAATATGGGCATTCTGCTGACATATACCAGAACCTGTTAATCTCCAGTAATCTCATTCTCACTATCTAGTTGTTAATAACTGGGTAGAGACTTTTGCATTCGTTATAACATCAAGCACATTACTGACTGGGAGTCGATGCTTGGATGTTTTCTAAACATTGACTGTGCTCCCTGTACTTCAGTGTAGAAAAAACATAACATGATTCCAGTCTCAGAAAAACTGCTTCATTTGCCACAGCCAATAGCACTATTTTATATAGCCACATTTTTTGGAGAGCAGGGGAAATTCTCTGGACAATAAGTTTATTAGAAGAGAAAAATAAGTACTTTTGCTTTTTTAAAGTGTAATACAAATGAAAAAAGCAAAAATTCAGTCAAAGCAATGCACTAAAATGATCTGAGCAATTAGCCCAACATGCTAAAATTACATTAGGAATAGGAAGCTTTCCAAGAAATCATTATTGGCATTGTACACTCATGAAAGGGGATGAAAACAATATTGAAGATGCCATATTAATGATCTTCATCTGTAATAAAGGAAGCTATCTGAGAAAAACCCATAGGAAGGTTTTTTTTCAGATTTGTCACCTAAAACAAATAGACAATTTGTCACTAAGTAAAGAATGCACAAGCCAAGCTACCTAAAACAAATGATATTTATCTCCAGTTCCTTAAAGTATAAAAATGCTGAACAACTGACTCTGGTAACAACAGTCATTATTCTAAAGGACAGGGAAGCCATACTAATACAATAACTCAGGCAATCATGAAAATCCACACATCAGGCAGCCATACTTTATTACCAGGCAAACCAGCGGACAAAACTGATTAACCTAAATGTATAAAACTTAACATGTGTTAACATGTTTCCTAAGTGCACCACAATTTTCAAAACGTCAAATACATCAAAAAGAATTAGCAAACTGGTAAATGACCTTACAAATATTCCTTCCCAATGAAAGGCCTCTCAAAAGCCAAGGAAAGATATCCCTTTGAGGACATAGTTACTAACAAGATAGGAGAAGCATAAGTTGTGCAAGTTCTACCACCTGTATCTACCGTGGGACTGGTCATTTGTTATATTCTTTAGTGACCTGGAAAAAAAACAATGAACAGGAATTTCCATCTTAATGCTTTGGTTTCCACTAAACCCTAACCTTACAGAAGAATTTTTAAACACCTGGATATGCCTTTTGTGTATAATATTATTAATGTGCTTTATGTACAAATTCTGACAGATTCTCACATTTTCAGACATGGGTTTATGTAGTACCTACATGACCATGGAAATGTACATGACCATGACTTCAGACAGTGCTGGCTCTTTGGGTTTGAACCGGAAATGAGCACCGCAACCCTAGAGTCGGATTTGACTGGCTTTCAAGCAAGGGAACCTTTACCTTTACATACTACTACCTAGGAAAACATGGCTGGTGTCCCTGTTCTTTAAGAACTCTACACTAACAAGAAAAAAAATATAAGTACATTAAATATGTTTGGTTTGTATCACTAGCATCTATACAACGGAAATGTTTCTAAAAAGTATACAAAGAGGCTTGATACAGAACCATTTATAAATACTTCTTTATTGCAGCATTGTGGCATTGTACAGAAAGCAATCATATGGTCCTCTCAGAAGACCACACCTTCATCCAAAAGAATAAATTGCACTGTTATACAATCAAGTCGTTCCACATAGGCTAAAGTGCAACAAACCATGAAACCTATTTCAGGAGCCTAAAAGGGCCCTTAACTTCCTTCCTTTTCCCAACTGCATGTGGGTAACTGCTTCTGAAACTGAAGAAAGCTTCAAAAGTAGTTTCTGTTGGGGCAAACAGAGGGGGGGATCAGCTGTTCAAAGTTAAGATTTCCACTGGAATAGCTCTCCGCATGACCCCAAGTAGTTCTTTGGATCCTGGCTGTAATGAAAAATTCCAACAATGCACAAATGTCAAACTGAACTCAATCTCCTATCATATTTTAATGAGTATTATAGGTTTCTAAGTATAGAAGTGTACAAAAGAAACTCTATAGGAATTCTATAACAATACAAAGCAAGTGGTCTAGTGTGAACCCAGTTTTATTGTGATTTTTCTAAGTGAACTTTAGATATATAGATAAAGTTTAAGGACTATTTATAATACTTGCATGCATGTTAAGTTTCCAAGCTTACAAACTGAACAACACACAGCTACATTATGGTTGTTCAATACAATTACAACACAATTTCGCTAAATAAAAACTATGGGCCATATTAAAAAATCCCAACAAGTCACTGTGACTGGAAAACACATAGCTAGTGTGCCATGCTTTTATGATCCTTCCGCCCACCTACCACATTCCTTCTCCTCTTGTGCACCAAACATGAGTGAAAGTGCCTGTTTTGAAGAGCCTTCAATCCAACTCCAGTTTTCTACATACAGGCACCTAATCAAATTGGAGTTTGTTCCTTCTCCATAAACAGGTTTCTAAACTGGCCCACTGACCCAAGTATTTGCATTTAGATATCACAGAAAACTGGCGTTTGACCAAAGCCTTCCCAAATCAAGATGCTTTCAATGCTCCTCATGTGTGGAGCATGAATATTGTACACAAACAGTGCTAGTGCCAATGCAAACCAAAGAAGGTTTGACATGACTTCAGAATGTGGCAATGGAACGTCTGAATGATCAAATTCTCCTTGAAAGGATTGTGTTCATTTTTATATTGCTAATGCCATCTGTGAAAAGATGACATGTAGGCGTACATAATTTTAAAAGTGTAATTAATGTACTTGACACATTTTCAGAATTCAAGGCATTCCAGTTTCATTGAGGAAAAAAGGAAGAAAGAAGGATTTAGAATGAGGTTAAGTGCATCTTTTGTTAGTAACCCATATTGCTCCCTGTGGTCTCATAAACAGGCTGCTGCTTTAAGTAATACAACAGGCCTTCAATTTAAATTTATAGAAAAGCTGAACCAGAGAAGCTTGCACTCAAACAATTTTAATAACCTATTAAGTTGCGACTTCAGATTCATTTTATAATCACATTCCTCGGGGAGTAGTGCTATCTGGATAAAGATAGATTTTTTTTTCTTTTAAAGATAAATAGCATCATTAATCTGCAACATTTCTTTTCTATTATCTTTCAAAATGAGGAGTTATTTTGTTCTGATCTTGAGGTAATTAGCCTTCATTCAGCAGCTAGAAAATGACTGTGTTCAGAAAATTAAAAATATGTCATTAAGTGGAATTTACCATAATGTCATTTATCTTTATATAGTTCATCAGTGACAGCAATGGGCCTGGGAATCCATCAGCTTTTACCAAGGAAGCATTAAAACAAATTGAAAAACAGAATAATCCCAGGCACTGTTTAACAGAGTCAAAGCCATTTGGGTAATTAAATAGTGGTATTTAAAGTTTTAATTTAGATTTCCACTTCTGTTCATCAATAGTCAAATGAGATGTTCATATTCATAACTGTTTGTAATAAAGGGTTCCATAAAGCAAGAAGAATGTGTTACTAAAAATGAAGATTTCTTTCATATACAAACTTATTTTCCTGAAACTTTTCTAACATTAAACGAGAATCAAGACAGTTCAGCTCACTTCCTTTGAAGAATGAATCCTGAAGGGGTATTTCTCCCCAACCTTTAAGCTAATTTGACACTGACATGGTGCAACCTAACATAGGCTCCATGCAAACCATGATTTGTGAACTGCAACCACGTCCTCCTACGAAACTATTTCCCCTTTCCTTTCTTTTCTGAGGTTTAGCCATGGCATGTGTGACGATGTAAACCATAGCACAAAACCATTTTCTCTGTGATCAGGATCTGCAAACCTACTTCAAAACACAGTTAAAATCTCTCATCTAATATAAAGCCTAAGGTTAATGTTGGGAAAGGAAGAGAGAAATTGCTCTGGTGAGCAGAGGAGGAGGGAAGGTCATATTTCTGAATCTGGTTTCCAATTTGATCAAATGAGTGTTATGCTTGCACCTGGCCACCACATTGCGCTCTCTGAACGTTTGTTTTCATTGTGGAGGAAGCTTGACTGAAAAATACTACTGCTCAACTGTATGACCTTCAGCAGTTTTGCTGCATATTTATATGCAGCGTAAGTATAAGACACATCTATTTGTATCCTCACTCTGCAGGCCCATCATCAATTGCATAACAGACGTTGTCAACAGAAATAAAAGCATGTATTAAATAATCTTCAAAAAGAATGAATATTGCATACTTCTCTGTGCCCCCGAACATGCATAATGGGCCTTCCCAAGGAGTAAACATACATATCCACTGCATCAGGAAAATCCTCTGCTATGGCATGTACTCTATGAGTATTCTGTTCACTTATTTAGTACTTGTTTTACTCCAAGATTGTCAGGGGGGCAGACATAGTCCTCCGTTTTATCTTAACTACCCTATGAGAAAGTAAGCACAAAGATCCAGGCAAGTTTCATAGCAAATGAATATTTGAACCTTGTCTCCTTAATTTGACACTCTAACCACCATGCCTTGCTGGTTTCTTTGGCTAGCCACGTGATCTGTCTCTCATACACAAGCTCTAGACAGGGATGCACATCTCACTGAGAATCCTTTCTGTTGTGCCCTTAGTGTTTTAATGATGTAAGATCCATCACTATAAATAAATGAGATAAAATCAATATCACCAAAAAAATTGAATTACTACTGTACTGTAATGAAAGTTTTATCCAGTTAGCCAAATCCTTGTTTGATCCTTGCTTTGCCAGCTGAAACATTTTACATTTCCAACACTACAGTGGCATGTGACTTTCCAATGCATATATATCTTAATTAAATACAATGCTGTTTACAGAAAAATATACTCAATTAGAACTATACAGAGTTAATCTGGGTAATCATGTATTACCTACTTTCAACTTTCATCATGCAAACTTAGCTACATTTATAGAATATTAATAATAACTTGGACTCATGGCAAATTAAATGAGCTTCCTGTTTGGGGGCCATACTGTGGAGTGAAAATAATCTTTTTCAGGTATATAGAAACAAACCAGATGTGTAGCTAGGGCTGTATTTATTTATTTAATTAATTCAATTTATATCCTGCCCTCCTTGCGTAGCAAGCTCATTATAGTTGATAAGGTTACCATTCAAGATTGCTCTTGCAGGATTAAAGCATTCACTCTACAGAGATCCATGATGGGCTGAAACTTCCATCCTATCCTATTCTCTGACAGTGATTGGAAGTGAAATCCCACATGGGACTAGGAAATGGGGAGATGTTTTATTGCTCTCTTCTGTGATTCACTGCAATTTCCTGAATAAGTTAAACCGTGAATCAGTTCAGATAATTCATAAAGGGGCAGAGTATTCCACTTTATAGCAAGTCCTGTCTCTATAATACTGGGACTCAGTTGTCTAAAACTCCTCAATCTGTTACCTAGCATACAGGCGAACTATGAGGATGAGTGGAGTGAGCCAAGTGTAGAGAGGGTCAAAGACTATTCTTGGTATGGGAGACAGCCTTAGGTCCAGACACCAGCAACTTCCTCCTCGGCCACTCGTAAAATCCCTTAGGAGGATGGAGGAGAGATTTTCTTCATACCCAACAATCACAAAAGCTTGAGAAAGGACAGTGGTATCTCAGAAGGGACCAAGAACAGAGTTTAGAATACTGTGTAACAAAATGAGGGCAGCTGTGTCAGTCTGCAGTAGAACAGCTAGATTTGAGTCCAGCAGCTCCTTAGGAGATCAACAACAAATTTTGGGGGTATGAGCTTTTGAGAATCGAAGTTCCCTTAGTCAAATACATATACAAGCTCATAAACTGCTAGACCCACAGTCCTAAGGCAAGAACTGATAAGGCAAGTTGCTCCATGCAGAGGCAGAGATACTCAGAAAGGGAGGAAGAACCCTGATGACCTACACTGTGTGCTAGAGATGGCTAACGTAGGAATCCTAGTAGCCAAAGAGCAGAAAAAGCTCCAATCATCTCCTAATTGAGAATCGTAGAAAGGGTGGAAATTAGTATCCCTAAGATTGGAAGAGGCTAGTGTATGAACTAAGGGCAGAACATGTGGAAGAGACAAACTTTTCGTTAGGAGATATATATATATACACACTAGGAATAAGGCCCATTGTGGAAATAAATACAACGAGCTCTAGAAAGAGGCTCTGGGAGGGTGCCCCGGCTTTGGGCACTCAGTGACAATTTGCTGTGGCAATCTCAGCAGGGTATAATGACAGAGTCCACCATTTTCTCCAGGGGAACTGATCTTTGCTACCTGAAGAGCAGTAGTATTTTTGAGTGATCTCCAGCCCACCCCCAAGATTGGTAACAGTGGTTCCCCAGGAGGGAGTGGCTGGTTTGGAGGGTGGAGTCTATGGCATTGTACCTGTCTGAGGTCCCACCCCTCCTCAACACTCAGCCTCTCCAGGTTCAACCCCTCAAATCTCCAGGAATTTCCCAACCTGGAGTTGACAACCCTATCTCCCTCCCAGCCAACCATCAACCTATCTTTAATTTTCCATCTCTTCTCCCCTCCCTCCTATAGAGCAGTTGTAATTTTGAGTGATCTCCAGCCCCCACCTGGAGATTGGCAACAATGGTTCCCCATCAGGGAATGGCTGGATTGGAGGGAGGAGTCTATGACATCATACCTGTCTGAGGTGCCACCCCTCCTCAAACCTCACCCTCTCCAGGCTCCATCCCTCAATTCTCCAGGAATTGCCCACCTGGAACTGGCAACCTGATCAGGACTGGGCCCAATGAGTTTTCTCCCAAAGGCCAACATAGGTGTGGAAGGGGCCTTTTACTGACAGAGGAGAAAGTACAGGTGCCAACTCTGATTAGGGAAATACCTGGAGATTTGGGGGGGGGGGATCCTGTGGAGGGCAGCATTTGGGGTGTGTGTGGAAGGATTCAGCAGGGTATAATGCCATAGAGTCTACCCTCCAAAGCAACCATTTTCTCCCGGGGAACTGATCTCTGTCATCTGGAGGTCAATTGTAACAGTGGGAGATCTCCAGGTCCCACCTGGAGATTGGCAGCCCTAGGGGAAAGTCAGCCACACAGCGGGGAGTTGAAAAAAATGGTCTGATGGTCGCTGGCCCACCTTGTTAGCCAGCCAGCCATGCTGAAGCTAAGCAGGAGAAAGAGCCTTTTTCCATTTATTCTGACAGGAAAGTGGCCGTTGGGGAGGGGGTTATGGGCGGGGGAGGGGGTTATGCTGAAAGTCCTTTGTTTTTTTACTCACAGAACCAAGCTTGGTTGCCTAAAATTACTGGGGTATCTGTTAAGCAAGCATAGACCTCGGAGAAAGAATTCTCCAGTGCGGGCTGTAGAAGATTAATGATGGACTGGAGCAGTTACAGGTGACAGCTGTGACAAGTAGTGGTGTTCTGTCATTTTCTCTTTTGGACCTGTCACATAGCAAGCTACTTCTAGGTGCCATTCTAGTTCCAACAGTCTATTTCTTCACTTCTATCAGTGGATGTAAATTCTGCAGATGTGAGTCCTCAGAATCAAGATGGCCACCAAAGTTGTAATGACTCCTTTTAGTGGTAGAAGAAGAAAAAAACTAGTCTGAGGTGGTATGATGGGAATACATCTGAAAGAAAAGATGTCTGCAGGCATTTGAGTTAGTAGTGTGGACACTGTCAAGCACTGTACTAACAACATATCCTACCACAAGGTAGGTAACAGTCCTATAACAAAAAGCCCTTCAACTACATTGTGAATAGAAGAATGACAGGGTGACGGGGAGAAGTTTATAATTTTGAATTTCAATCCTGATTGCAACAATATCTACTTCTATCATCTAGTTGCACAAAGTGACGGGGGTAGTTAATGAATATACAGGGGCCCAATTCTCCGATTAAAATCTTATACTATGCCCACCATCCTGGTCATTCCATCACAAGGACTGCTGCCAATCCCTGATACCATACTGCCATTGTCCATCTCAAGTAAAAGAACAGTACCTAGGAGATCACAGAGGTAGACTCTGTATAGCTATACCCCTCTGAGGAAATGGTGGCAGGTCAGAGAAGAAAATGGGATTGCTTCTTTTCTGTTCACCCTGGAATTTGTCTTACTTGAAGTATCACTACAGCATTTAGTTGCAGTCAGGGGGGCTTGGAGAGCTACTAGAAGAGGAGAAAGGGACTGTACACTAACTCCTGTCATGGCCCAGAGTGCAGACTCCTTCCTGTTAGGCAAAGACTGATGAAGAGGAGGCTAAGCACCAGACATTATCACAGAAGGAGGTAGTTAAGACACTTCCAAGAACACCCTTTGATGTGCAAGAGAAGCCCTGGAGGCTTAGTTGTACCTCCATCCCAGAGTCCACAGCAGCACCTGAGGTCTCTCCCCAACTGTCTCAAGCCTCACAAAACCAAGAACCACCCCAACACTATCACAATACTCACTGCCATAATCAGGTGCACTTTTAAGAAATATTAGCTGCTCCTGGAAGGGCGAGGCTTGCATCTCCACTTTCTTGCAAGTGTTTCTAAGGCCTCAGTTTGCCCTTAGCCCTTGCTGGAAAACATCTAAGCTATAGTAATATAGAATCCAGCAACTTCTGTACCTCTGCCTCCAGCAGGAGCAGGACAACTCCATTGTTAGAAGCAGCAAATGCAGCCATCAACTGTCTGTGTGGAAACAAAGCCAGTCAAAGTAGCAGGTTGGGCCTTGGTTATGAGTACCAACACATTTTCCCCAAAGCGCAGACCAGAGATGAGAAAAACTTCTATAAACTTCACTGGTAAATTTAAGACAATGAACATGACTCAACTTGGAATCTGTCGGGATACAGGAGACACATACCATGTGTAAAGATAGGAAGCTGGCTCTGACAAGTGCAGCAATGTTCAGAAGTGAGCCACAGTACCAGAGGAAAAAAGGTGTAGAGAAATCCAAAAGAAAAAAAATGCAGACACTGTCCAGTTACTATATACAAAAGAAAAAAGGATTCTACCAAAAAGAATGGCTAAAGCTGACAGAGGAACACTGAGGATAAAACTCTGAAACTAACATTTTCAGTGCCATTACTAGCACAAGAGTGGAAAGGAATTTACCCTGCCCCCAAGGCATATACAGAGACAATTATCTCCCTCAGGGAAGGGCTAACCAGAGTTCTAGAATGTTCTAAGGTTCCTTCTGTGCAGGCCTCAAGCCAATGTAGGAGAAGTGCACTGCCACAGGAGGCAGTGGTGGCTACAGGCATGGACAGCTTCAAGAAGGAACTGGATAAACATATGGAACAGAGGTCCATCAGTGGCTATTAGCCACAAGGTATAGACAGAAACCCTCAGTCTGGGGCAAGTGATGCTCTGTATTCTTGGTGCTTGGGGGAGGGGGGCAACAGTGGGAGGGCTTCTAGTGTCCTGGCCCCATTGGTGGACCTCCTAATGGCACCTGGTATTTTTGGCCACTGTGTGACAGAGTGTTGGACTAGATGGGCCATTGGCCTGACCCCACACTGGCTTCTCTTATGTTCTTATGTTCTAATAGCTCTGCTATAGTAAGGTAATGTCTTGAATTCACAGATCATTTTTTCAAACATTCTACTCTAATGAAAGCTGCTTGTTACGATATAAAAGTGTATGACAATCTCTACTGTCAGCAGTCATGAAATAAGACAGACCAAATGGGTTGACAATGCTATATAGAAGACGCTTGCTGCTTGTAAACATATGGCCAAATCATAACTATCCAAAGCTTCAAAGAAAGGAGGCAACACACAACATGATTAAAAAAACAGGTTGCTTACCTATAACTGCTGATCTTCGAGTGGTCATCTGTGCATTCACACCCATGGGAACTCAGTGTGCCTGCACCATTCCAATTGGTGTTGTGCAAAGCTCTCAAAGGGATTTTCGCACCTCCACCCCAGGCATTCACAGGAACCCCCACCATACATGCCCTGGAGGGGGCATGAACATCCTGCCAGTTCCTTCTGACTGCTGTACTAACACAAATGTGTAACTGAGAGGCTGACAGCAGCGGAAAAGGAAGGGCAGGCAGTGTGAATGCACAGATGACCACTCAAAGATCATCAGTTACAGGTAAGCAACCTGTTTATCTTCGTCGTTGTCTCTGTGCATCACACCCATCGGAGAATGGAAAGCAGTGTCAAACAGTGGCTCACCTGGAGGGTGGTCAATGCGCAGCGGAAGAGAAGATCTGATGACCCGTCTGAGTCCCATGTTGAAAGCAGATGTCGAGGGCGTATTGTCTGATGAAGGCATTAGGTGTAGACCACGTCGAAGTCTTGCAGATATCGGAAAGTGAAACTCCCTTGAGAAAGGCTACAGATGTCACCATTGCCCCTGTGGAGTGGGTTCTGGTATCAGATTGCAGAGTTGTAGTGCGTGGCCAGGAGCATCTGCGTAAGGCAATGACTGATGTCATTATTTTGGAGAAGGTGTCCAAGGTGTGCTTCCACGAATTTATTTGTTGCTTAGCCAGAACTAGGCCTTCCTTTTGAGTCTTGTGGACCAGTTGGCATTTGTCCTCAGGGAGAGAGGTGAAAACCTCACTAAGCTGCTCCCACAGAGCGTATTGATAGCGGCTCATGCATGCGATGTAGTTAGTGGTTTTGATACCCCGTGGACCTGCTGAGTAGAAACACCTCCCAAAGGAATCTAATTTCCTGCTTTCCTTGTCCAATGGGGCAGAATGGGTCCCTTTAGACTTTGAAGCCGAGATGATGACCATAGAATTTGGTTTGGGGTGACTGAAGAGAAATTCAGAGCCAAGCTCCTGAACCTTACAGGTGGTCAAGGCGACGAGATGAGACAGGTGCAGAAGGGGGTTTGTCCCAGGGGGCCTTGGCAGCCTGAAGTAGGATAGATGACATAGGAAGAGCAATGGCAGTGGAGGTGTCTAGCTGAAACTGCATCTGCAACTGAGGGTTGAGGCTGAATAACTGAAAGGCCTAAGGAGTGGGCTATGCGTTTAATCAAATCTCCATAGGATGTAAAATCCTCAGAAGGGGAGATTGACAGATTGCCCGAGACTGTAGGCTTGGGTGAAGGATCATCCGGAGAATTGTGGATGTCCGAGGCACTGGTGTCAGAGTCCTTGCCTAAGGAGTCAGAGGAGCAGAGGCTGGAGTCGATACCAGAGGAAGCTGCATAGCAGGTAGCGGTGATGGCATCGATGCTGAGCGCTTCGATACCGGCTGTTCCGGCAATCAGCGCTGGGGGGAAACCTTGTGCAAAGGAGGGTCCGGCAGCTTTGACAGAATCATTGGCACATCTGAGGTCGGAGCCCCCATAGTGATGGGTTGCACATGCAAACTTTGTGCAGGGCTCACTGCATCAGCTGTAGTGCTCATTTTAAGGGATTTGTGGGTACCCTTAGCTGAGCTCTTATGACCCTTGTCCGATTTCTCCTTTTTCTTTTTCTTCGCAGGAGTGGAAGAAGTGGACTGAGGGATCGGTATCGATTGCTTCAATGCCAATGGACCGATATAGGAAGCTGATTCCGATGGAGTTGGGGCTGCTGAAGTGGAAGGTCTTGGAGGTGCCTCAGACGCCATCTCTGCGAAAGTTCCTGTGGAGGGCATGGTGGAAGGGGTAAGAGCCAACTCTAGAAGAGCCACACACAGATGAGTCACTCGATTTTTTCGAGTTTGATTCAAAAACTTTGCGCAGTGCAGGCAAGCATCTGGTCGATGGGCCTCGTCAAGGCAGAGGACACAGAGTGTGGCCGTCTGGCAGAGCTAATTTGCTACCGCAGTTGGTGCACCTCTTGAAAAAAACCCACCTTTTAGCCATAAACAGGCGGCTAAACAAAAAAAGGGATAGCAAGGAGAAAAAGGAGAAGAGAAGGCCCGAGGCCAAGAAAAGTCCAAAGGTCCTTTTTTTAAAAAAAGAGAGGAAAAGTCCAGAGAGTAATGAAAGGGGGGAAAAGAACAAGGGGGAGGGAAGTATCAACGGAAAAAGAATCCTGAAGAGCTGAGGTAAATCGCATTGACTGGTAAACGAGCTGTTCACAGTATGGTGGTCAGAAGAGAACTGTTGGGATGTTCATGACCCACCCCTTGGGACATGCACAGTGGGGGTTCCTGTGCATGCCTGGGGTGGAGGCATGAAAATCCCTTTGAGAACTTTGCACAATACCAATCAGATCAGCGCAGGCGCACTGAGTTCCCATTGGTGTGATGCACAGAGACCATGATGGAGTTCCAACATGATTTCAAACTTCTGTCCAAAGGCAAGCAGCTGCCAACTTAAGTCTGAATTTGTACAAAAAGCCATCTGGCATGGGTTTCATCTCTAGAGTATTTGTGTTTTATTTGAAAAGAATCTACCATTTAAATCTATTTGAGATTACATTTAGGAGAGAGTGGGTGTAGAATTATTCCTAGTTTTCACTGGAACAAGTGTTACTTAAATAAATATTTAATCAAAGGAGTGTGAGGTTCCGTTGCTGAGACTGGAGGAATATACATTCCAGTCCACCTATTTTCACCTTTCTTCTTCTATTTTCTTGCTCCCCTTAGTGAGGGTCCCTTTCCCCTACTTCATAGTTTAACTTTTTTCTCCCAATCTAGGGACTCAAGGTACTTTACAAAATGAAATACATAAAATGAGGTACAGTTTAAATAAAGATATACAACTCAATAAGATCCCAATACACCGTTGAAGCAGTTGATCTTGAGCCGTGGCTGGTTCCAACACCGTGGCTCACACAAGGCTACTACTGCAAGTCACAGACTCTGACCCAAGAGAGATTGCTGCTCTATTCTTTAATGACTTTTTGGCAGGGTGGATTGTCTAATGAAAGAACTTTCCTGAACTCATTATCTGCCATTAGCAATGATACAAACTGTCAGACTCTAAAACAATATAATCATATTAAGAAAGCAGAAAGAGCAGCTGATATGAACTACTGAGGTTGTTATTACACAAAACCATGTGATATTATTGAAAGAACATGATCAGAACTCTGCAGAAAATGTTGACAGTGATAAACCTCTTTTGGGGTACATGACTAAATTTGTTTTAAGAATGAACATATGGTCTTGATTTTAAAAGGCCTGTTAATTGCTGCCGAGGTTTTGCTAGATATCAGAAAGCAGGAGAAAATGCAGGTAATAGATGAATGGTTGTGAAGTATACAGAATATCTTGTTAACCAGTAAAATGACCTTACATAAGCAACAATTTGTCAAATTCTAGAACAGGAATAATCCATATCAAGTATTAATATTGACTGGAATATAATGGAAAATTCATATTTCTTTATTTGTGTGAGTAACTATATCATAATATATTATTTCCCTATAACACTGCTTTAAAAAACTTTTTAAATGCAATGCTGATTATAATGGGTGATGGGAATCCAGCTCACTGGCCATTCCTATTATGCTTAGGATATCCCACCGTGAATGCGGGGGGGGGGATTCACATTCTCACATTAATTTGTGCTACCGGGTTTAACAGTTTGCCTGAGTCTACCTGCATTAAACAACACTTTAATGCAACAGCACACCAGGCTGCGTGTGCTGTCTGATATGAGTAAAAGCTCTACAAGAAAACCTCAAAAGTACTAATTGAACAGTTTTCAAAGCTACTGCTATGAAAACTATTAGTTCCTACAAAGCAGGTTTTGAATTTTAAATATATATTTTTAAAGCAATTAATGAACACCAGAGGTATAGTTTGACCGCAGGGTTAAAAGTCACAAAAATGAAGGAAGCACCAAAATCCCCACCACTAACTTGACCATAACCTAAGAATTATTCTGGCATGTATCCGGTCAGGTATTGTTTTGTTTTTTAATTCCCATTCCTAGACAGAAGAATCAATGTTTTTATATGTTCAGGCAACCAAGCACCTGCCTTTATTTTCAGGTTAGGTAGCTTATTCAGTAATATACAAACAGAAATAAGACTCTTGGGATACACAAAACAGGGAAAAAAACTATAAGGCAAAATGGAACTCCCTTTTAGTTGATTGTAATAATCATTGGAACTATCACATACAAGTGTTCTAGTTAGCCTACATATCCTCAGCAAACAAGAAGATATTCATACATTCTGAAAGTCAAACTAGCCTTTACATAATGTCACATTTTATTTTCAAGGAAAAGCAGCCATAGGAGGCTGCCATTATGAGGAATGGAGGGGATGCTTAGTCATCTTGCCTGTCACCACTCAAAATCCATCAACTGTTTCTCCACCCCATAAGGGAAAAGATATGAGCACTTGTGCCCTATATATTCTTGTTCCTGATATGCAGTTGATGACCCACGCATCAAGAAAATCTATAATTCCAAAATGAATTCTTAGTAAAAAAAAATTATAAGCTCTCAAATTCTACACACAATTTACAAATGATTTACTCTTAAGTAGAATACCTGAATCTATTCCACCTTCCGCCAGCAACAGCTGCTCTTTGAAGTCTTCTGTCACTAAACACGTATTTTGATTTTACTATATTTAATTGCCCTGTTATTTTTTTATACTCAGAGGAAGTGAATCTTCTACACAACATCTGTATTATCCCACCTAAAAACAGACACAACCACAACATCAGGTGTGAAGAGATAAGGACTTTCTGGGATGTGTGAATTCCTATGAGAATTAGAAAGCCACCATCTGGGGCTTCAGAATTTATCTGTTTCAGCTGCATTTGAACATCAGCAGTGGATAAAAACAGATTATGATTCAGAATTGTGTAACAAATTGCTCCAAGATGTTGACTTCAATTACATTTTTGTCTTGGGCATATTAAAAAAAACCTGACAGGGAAAAATCCACTCCAGCTCAAGTTCTGATAATTAAAACCTTACAAATGCTGAAGTAATCACATGCTAG
Source organism: Gekko gecko (assembly GCA_029375565.1). Taxonomy (NCBI): domain Eukaryota; kingdom Metazoa; phylum Chordata; class Lepidosauria; order Squamata; family Gekkonidae; genus Gekko; species Gekko gecko. The sequence goes on from JAPDNY010000007.1 coordinate 152,693,028, forward strand.
AAAAGAAAAATATTGTCACAACACACTCTAAATTTGTGCTCTGTGATGTTTAATGAGAAATTATGTAAGCTGCTTTGGGTCCCCATTAGGGAGACAGGTGGGGTATAAATGAAGTATGTTAAGCAGAATCTTAACAGTGACTTTGCATGGGACATTAATACACATGGAATTAAAAAAATATATGGGGCTCATACTTCCTATTTCGTCCACACTTGTGTTGAATCTCAACTCACCATGTAGTTCAATAAATCAACAGAGTATTGACCCTGATGTTGAATTCAAGTAATACAGTCAGAAACATAGGATCATTTCAAAAATGCATACATGGTGCTACAGATACAAGCCTGAAACTGCATTGAGTGCAGTATGTGCTTTTAACATGGATTACAAACACATCTAGGTCTAGCTGCTTTGCATTCCCACTGGGGAGAAAGGGAGGGTATAAATAAAGTAAACAAATAATAGAAATAGGGACTAACGACGGCAGCTGATGCTCACAAAAAAGTGGCGATTATCAGAGCCCCATCTTCTCAGCTTTTTCCTCTTTCCACCTTAACCCAGGTCATGGCAAAGTAGTATGTGGTTGAAAGCCTGTACCCACAATAAATCAATGACTTACCATTAAATCCTCTATACAGATTAGAAGCCAAGCCTGAGAGAAAATTATTTGTCCAAGACCTGACACTGAGTCTATGACTGTCCAATACAAAACCAGAGACAATTCGATGCCATAAATACTTGTGAAGAAGGAAGCATTTTGGCAAAAGCAGCTTTCTGCATCAGACCACTCCAGAACTCTGCTCTGAATATGTAAATGCAGCACAGAGCATGTCTGAATATGTGCAAATTATACATCCCTCACCACTAAATAGCTATAATCAATATCCATCTTATCTGTGGCTGCAAAATATGGCAGCTTTCTACGTAAAATACTATGAGTACAAAACACTTTTAGAAAATTTCAACTACTTAAGGTAGCAGGGTGTGTGTGGAATGGTATCATATAACCCGATTTTGTCAGATCTCAGAAACTAAGCAGGGTTGGTACGTGGATGGCAGACTAATGAGGAAGTTTTTGCAGGGAAAGACAGTGGCAGGCTACCACTTCCCTTGAAAACCCTGCAGGGTTGCCATAAGTTGGCTGCAACTTGACAGCACTTTGCGCACACACACACACACACGTTAACAAGTGCTCAAATTAAGTTCAAAACATTCTTTAATTTCAAATGGTGAAGAGTCCACACATTCCCTTACCACAGCAAGCACTTCTTCCCGTTTTGACTAGTGATTGTACCTGTTCTCATCTGATTGCATGCACTCTGAAACTCCTAAGCACAATGTGAAGTCAGAACCAAGACCACAACTCCTTTGCTCTATATAAGCAAGTAGGTTCAGGGATGAGGCAGGGTCAGTAGTGACCACAAACAATGGCTGGCTACCACAGCCAATCAACATTTGTGGACCAGGTACACTGGGTTGTCATGAATGGAAAAGTTTCTATGTACTCATTCCTAGAGCAGACAGCTTGAAAATTGGGATGCTGGATAACCATTCTTAGAATTATTGAAGTTAGTCTTTAGATTATTACATTGTAATAGTGAAGTCAGGATATCTTTGGATACTTCAGTTCAGTGACTGGAGCTGTGAATAGACAAGACAGATATTTTTACAAACCTGAATAGGGCCTTAGATATGCAGAAAAATGTGAAATCTAAAACAAATATACTGGGCAGCTTAAAAATTCGATAAGTTATTAAAGAAGCACCTGTAGCTTTAAGCAAAAGATCCCCTTAGTGGCCATTGCAAGGCAACCACAGCATTCCAAGCTTGGCTCTGCCAGTAAAAGGGGAGGGGCTTTCCAGACCTATTTTGGGCTTTGAGGGAGAACTCATTGGGGCCAGGTCTGGCTAGGGTTGCCAGCTTCAGGCTAGGGAAGTCCTGAAGATTTTGTGATGAAGTCTGAGGAGTGCTGGGGTTGGGGAGGGGAGAGGCCCCAGAATGATATAATGCCAGAGAGTCCATCCTCCAAAGCAGACATATTCGCCAGGGGGACAGTTGTAATTCTGGAGGATCTCCAGGTCCCACCTGGAGGTTGACAACCATAGTGCATGGCAGCAACCTCTGGGTGACTTGATGCCTCCTGACTTACATGACTGAAGTAGGCCTGGCTGCTTGGCACTGTTCAACAGCAGCTATCTTATGAAAGCCAGTGTGGTGTAGCAGTTAGAGCTTCAGATTAGGATCTGTGAGACCCCAGATCCCCTCTTGCTGTGGAAACTGACTAGGTGATTTTGGACCAGTCACATACTTTCAGCCTAACCTACCTCACAGGGTTGCTGTGTGGATAAAAGGAGAAGAGAATAATATAAACTGCTTTGGTCCCCACGATGGAGAAAAGTGGGGTATAAATGAAATAAATAAAGAATAAATATAGCTGAAGATGGGAAGTAGATAAAGGTAAATTGGTGAATGGTTGAGAATGAGAGAGGCAAGGAGAGGATATGACAACTGCAAAGAGGAGGGGAAGAGGTTAAGAAATTCTTAGAAATTTTTCTGGAGGAAGCCTGGGGTTTGAGAAGGGGAGGGACCTCAAAGGGGTGTAATGCCATAGACTCCAACCTCCAAAGCACCCATTTCCTCCAGAGGAACTAGAGGTGCCAACCTCCAGGTGGTAGCTGGAGATCACTAGAATTTAAAAGGGTATTGAGTATACGTGACTGCATTATTAGAGCAGATACTGATATACACCAATGGGATTTACATTCAACAAGGGGTTGTTTTAGATCTAATAATTGCTCCATTTGCCACCTAAGCTTCCAGAGTTTGCCCAGCCACTACTGAAATTACCATACCAACTGAGACATGCCTCTAATTTTAATAGTAAGAACTGTATTTATGCCTTAACATGTGCATGCCAATTTTTTTATGTGGGCAAAAACACATCCAATCAAAATCAATCATGGAACATCACTCCAGAATTAAGAACCAAATTAGGGAAGCTCCACTTTTGGAACACTGGCTACAAAAACAGCATTCTCTGGATGACTTACACTTTTCTGTTATTTATAAATATCAAGCTGCTAAATACCAACATGTGGATATTAATACATTATTAACACAAAAAGAATGCTACTGGATACATAGATGGGACATGATGGTCCCAAATGGGCTGAATCAAGAAATGGACTCTCATGTTTCACTGGTTAAACCATACCAGTGCTATGACTGTCTGTAATGGGACATTGTTGCAAAATAAGCATAGAGTCTTTCAAAGCAAATGTCATAACTACTCTAAACTGCAGGATCTTAATGAGAATGAAGCACCAAGGGACTGTTCTATTGGTTTAACCATACTGGTGCTATGAATTTTTGTATTGAGACACTGTTGTTAAATAAGCATGAATACTTTAGAACTTTGTTAAAAGTGTTGTGATTGTTCTAAATTGCAGGATTTTAATGAGAATGAAGCCCCAAGGGAATGTTTTATTGGTTAAACTATACCAGTACAATGATTGTCTGCATTGTTGAAAAATAAGCATGGACACTTTAAAACATTTTCAGAAGGGTTATGACGGCTCTAAATGCAGGATTTTAATATGGATGGAGCCCCTCAAAAATTTTTATTCCATGAATTTTGTACTGGAACAAGGATGATAAAACACATGCTCACTTTTAAGGAAAGGTGTTTTTGACACAACTGCTATGAGGCTTGGAACAAAAGAAACAGACTAAGCAAAACCCCAAATTTGTGGCTGCCTGATAGAACTTGAGAGATATGTTCTCGTAGATAGGTGGTTATGTTTGCTACAAGGCGTATGTGAGCTCTTTTAATATTTGTAATATAAATAAGGATGAATGAAATTCTATTGATGCATTAATATTTTTGTTTATTGCTTTTCTTTTATTTAAATAGTTTATTTATTTACGGGACCCTAGAAAATATGCCACTACTTGAAGAGTTTTATACTCACAAAGAGAAATTATTGCACCTTATGTCCTGTATGTACGTCACGGTCCTTGAAAGAGATTGTACTCGATACAGGTAAATTACTAGAGTCCCATGACTCACAAAGAGAAATTATTACATCTTATGTCCTGTATGTACATCATGGTCCTTGAAAAAGATTGTATTCGATACTGGAAAATTACTAGAGTCTGGTGGGACTAGTGATTGTGAAACTGACAAGGAACTGTTTGAATGTTTGAAAATAGTTTAAACCTGCACTCTGATGTATTGTTTGGGTGAAATTTATGTTTGGTAATACTTGACAGCAATATTTATATAACAGTATAGAAAAATTAAAAGAAAAAGCATAAAATACATCTACCTTAAGCATACATCTATTATACACAGTGTCATATACTTTTCCATAACCTCCATGTGATGGCTGGAGATCACTAGAATTACAACTGAAGGGAGGGGCTGTGGCTCAGTGGCAGAGCATCTGCTTGGCATGCAGAAGGTCCTAGGTTCAATCCCTGACATCTCCAGTCAAAAGGACCAGGCAGTTGGTGAGGTAAAAGACCTCTGTCTGAGATCCTGGAGAGCCACTGCCAGTCTGAGGAGACAATACTGACATTGATGGTCCAATTGTCTGATTCAGTATAAGGCAGCTTCATATGTGCCTTCTAAATGACAGAGATAGAGAAAAACAGGTTGCTTACCTGTAACTGATGATCTTCGAGTGGTCATCTGTGCATTCACACCCATGGGATTCAGTGCGCCTGCGCTGACCTGGTCGGTGTCTGTACAAAGCTCACAACGGGATTTTCGTGCCCTTCGCCCCCGGGCATGCGCAGGGTATGGAGCAAGCGTTGTCCGTCATCCTCTGGATGTGGGAAAAAATCTGGTAAGAATATTTCAGTATTGAGATGGAACTCTGAAACAATCTTTGGAAGGAAGGTCAGGTCCGGTACCAGACGCACACCATTCGGAAGGAAAACCAGGTAGGGTGGGTCATGTCAGAGTGCCATGAGTTCACCAACACTCCTGGCTGAAGTGATAGCCACTAGGAAGGCCGTTTTCCAGGCTGCATACTGGAGGTCACAAGTAGCCATCGGTTCAAACGGTCGTCTGGTAAGTTGCCGTAGTACTAGTGGTAAGTCCCATAGGTCTGTAGGCATGACTATCGGAGGGTACAGTCTAATGAGGCCCTTCATGAACCACTTTGAGGTCGGATGGGAGAAGATTGTGTGACCATCCAGGCCTTGATGGTAAGCGGAGATGGCCACCAAGTAGACCTTCACAGATGAATGGGAGAGACCCTGGTCCCTAAGCGACAGAAGAAAGTCCAAAATTTTGTCCAGGCCCACAGAGGTTGGAGTGTTTGTAGATCTGTCTAGATATGAGAGGAACTTGTGCCACTTCCTGCAATAGGATGAGCAGGTAGATTCCTTCCTTGCGTTACACAGGACCTCTGAAACCCGGGCAGAGCACAGTTGGAGCCTCTAGGCAGTCAGCTTTAGGTTGTTCACCTGTGGGTGGAGTACTTTGCCTCTTTTGGCGGTGAGATCTTGCACTTTGGGGAAGTGATGGAACTTGCCTCCTGCCAGACACAGTAGGATGGGGAACCAGGGTTGCCTGGGCCACCACGGAGTCACGAGGATGCAATCTGGTTGAAATCTGGCCACCTTGTGCACCACTCTCAAGAGTAGGGGCAGTGGAGGGAACATGTATAGGAATGGACTGGTCCAAGGCATTAGAAGGCCGTCCCCTAAGGAGAGAGGGTCCTTGCCTCCTTGGGTGCAGAATTGTTTGCATTTCATGTTCTCCCACGAGGCAAACACGTCGATTGCTGGAGTCCCCCAACGGTCGAAGAGAGGTTGCAGGTAGACCGGATTCAGTTCCCACTCGTGGTGGTGAGTGTGGCCTCTGCTGATCAGAACTGCTTCCACGTTTTGGACTTCGGGGATGTGGGTGGCCATGGGGACGATTTGGTTGGAAACGCACCAGTCCCAAAGGTCGATCGCAAGTCCACAAAGGCTCCTGGAGACGGTTCCTCCCTGACGGTTCAGGTAGCTGAGGGCCGTGGTGTTGTCGGTGAGAATGGCAACACAGTGTCCCTGTAAGAGGCGCTGAAAAGCTCAGAGAGCTAGTGAGATGGCCAGTAGTTCCAGGTAGTTGATGTGCCTGTTTGCAGTAGCAGCATCCCACCGGTATCCCACGCTGATGCCATGGAGGTGGGCCCCTCATCCCCATAAAGAGGCATCCATCGTCAAAGTGTAACGAGGAGAGGGGGGGTAAACAGAGCACCCTCCGTGATATTTGGGACGATAGTCCACCAGGTCAGAGAGTCCCGTACGGTTCGAGTAGGAGTCAGGACCTTTGACTGAGACATTCAGTTTGGATGAAAACTCTTTAGAAACCAAAGTTGGAGAGGTCTCATGTGGAGTTTCGCCAAGGGGAGGACCAAAGTTGTGGCAGACATGTGCCCCAGGAGGCGTTGGACGTCGTACGCCGTTGAGGATGGAGAGTCGCGAACAGAGGTTGCTAGGGTGGACAAGGTTTGAGCTCTGTCCGACGGCAGGAAGGCTCTGCTGGCCACCGTATCGAGTAGGGCCCCGATGAATTGCACCCTCTGAGATGGTTGGAGACAGGACTTTTGGAGGTTCACTTGAAGACTGAACGAGGATAGAAGGTGTAGTGTGAACATGATGTCCTTGCGTAGAGAGGTCAGGGAATCAGCCACCAGAAGCCAGTTGTTGATATAGGGGAAGATGGTGATCCCCTGGAGACGGAGGTGGGCTGCGACAACTACCATGGTCTTGGTGAAGACCCTCGGCGCCGTAGAGATCCCGAATGGGAGACATCGATATTGATAATGACCTTCCCCTATCGTGAAACGGAGGTACTTCCTATGGGACGGGTGGATGTTGAGGTGGAAATAAGCATCCTGGAGGTCGATGGTAGCCATCCAGGTGCCCTGTGGGATCAAGGGAAGGATAGTTTGCAGGGTCATCATCTTGAATTTTCGATATCGTATATAGATATTGAGATCCCGAAGATCCAAGATGGGACGTAGCCCCCCATCGCGTTTCGGCACAGCGAAGTACCGGGAATAGAATCCCATCCATTCGGAAGTTTTCGGGACGGGTTCTATCGCCCCTTTCTTCTGTAAGGATTCGGCTTCCTGAAGGAGGACGGAGGAAGGAGGGGTGGAACGGAAGGTCGGTAAAGATGGGAGGTCGAGGAATTCGATGAGATAACCATCGGTTACGATGGATAAGACCCAGGCATCCGTGGTTATGGTTTTCCATACAGGAAGGAAGGGATGAAGGCGGGTCTTTTCTCTCAACGTCGAGAGGACAGAGTCAAAGACCCTGCTTTGGTCCATGGTTGGACTTGGGTCTTGCCTGTGGATGTTGAGAACCCGACCTCGGTTTAGACTGGTACGATTGCTTGTTGTGGTTTGGAGATTGCTGGGGTCTCCAGGCAGTGTCTGGGGACAGCTTTGTAGGGTATGGACGACGGGGGGTGTACCTGGACCAGGACCGCTGTCAGTAAGATCTTTGTGGCGCTGAGACTCCCAGCGATTTCGAAGCTTTGATATTCTTATCCAGCTCCTGCAAGGCAGCGTCGGTGGAGGAGTGGAATAGGCCGTCCCCATCGAAGGGGAGATCTTCGATATACAATCTAGTGTCCTGGGGGAGAGATATGGTACATAACCACGCATGGCGGCAGAGTGACACTGCAGAAGCCATCGACGTTGAGAAGGCATCTAAAGAATGTTTCGTGGTGTTCAGAAGTTGTTTGGCCACCAGGAGACCTTCTTTCTGAATCGATCTCGCTTCAGCTAGCATGTCATCCGGCATCGAGGGGAGGAGTGCTGACATCCTTTGCCACAGGGCATACTGGTATCTCCCGAAGCAGGCTAAATAATTGGAGGATTTTATCCCCAGGGCTGCAGAGGAGTATATCCTACAGCCGTAGGCGTCGATTTTTTTGCTCTCTTTATCTGACAGAGTGGAGTTAGAGCTTTTGTTTTTGGAAGATGTGGAAACGACCAACGAATTTGGGCGAGGGTGGAGGTAGAGGAAGGAAGCTCCCTCTTCTTGGATTCGGTACATGTGGTCTAACCGCTTGGTGGAGACCAGTGCCGATGATGTTTTTGTCCATGGGGACTTGACTGCTTTTAGGAGATGTTTAGACATTGGTAAGGCTATTGGCGTAGATGCGTCGATCTCGATGATGTCGTACACCTCGTCAGCCACGGATGGTTGGGGTTGGATGATCGGTAGGGCAAGAGAGTGTGCCGTACGTTTTACTAAGTCCCCGTATGAGGACATGTCCTCCGAAGGGGAAATCGGGCTGCCCCCAGAGATCGGTGTTTTGGGGGGAGGTTCAACAGGGGAAAGAGCATCCTCCGCGTCATCGACATCGGAGTCACCCCGAGAAGATGCGGAATCGGAACTCAAATCTTGAGGCCTCGATAGTGGTGGCTCGGCCACCAGCATTGGTGGAGCAGTGGCATGGTCGGAATGGACGGGAGGATGAGGAGGGGACGGTGGAGGTTTCGACACTGTTGCCGAAGGCGGGTGGTGAGGTGAGCGGGAGCGGTATCGACGGGGCTCCCAAGACTCAGGACATCCAGGGAAATTCCACGGCCCGGAGAACCAGTATGGCATCTCATGCCTATGGTCGTAGGGAAATTTCGGAGGACAGTATGGATAGGATGTGTGATACCTGTCGTAGCATGGATCGTAAGTCTCCTGCTCACGACGGTCTGGACGGTACGGAGATCTGGAGTGGCCCCGAGGGTGATGCCGAGATCGATCTGAGCGATCACTAGCCCAAGCTACCGAAGGGGATCAAGATCCCACTGCCTGAACGTTAGAAGCCAGATCGAGGTCGGTAGGAGGAGGCGACATTGACTGGGGAACTGTACGACGATGGGGAACTTCCGACATGGGGGGTTCAGGCTGACGCGGTGGAGAGTCCAATATCTGTATCGGAGGCTCCACAAAGATTTTCGTCAGCTCTGGCGTTGGATGGGATAGTCGTGGGGGTTGCTGAGGTGCGTCCGCACGGGAAGCAGAGCCCCTAGGCGATCTAACACCGCTCACACTGTGAGACTTATGTGTGTCTCCCGTTTTGCTTGAACCCAGGGTCTTCGTTTTATCCTTCTTGGGCTTCTTGATCGGGGTCGACATGGATGAAGTCGTCTTCGACTTAGGCGCCTTCTTAGGGGCCCCTCCGGTATCCAAGGAGGACTTCCCTACCTTGGGAGGCTTCGGTGTCGGAGGATCCCTCTGTGTCGACACAGATGACTTTGATGCCGAGACGACTAGTCTCGATACAGACTGATCGGACTTCATAACAGCAGCTGGAGGATCGAGTGCCGACTCCCACAACGCGACCTTCAGCCTAGCGGCCCTGTTCTTTCTCGTCTGGTTGGAGAATCGGGCACAGATGGAACAGGCGTCAGGCTGATGACTCTCCCCCAAACAAAAAACACAGAGGGAGTGCTCGTCCCTCAAGGCTAGTTTGCTCCCGCAGGAAGAGCACCTTTTGAAACACCCCCACTTTCGATTTTCCATAAAACAATGGAAGTGGGCCCTTCAACCCGATAAGGATGAAGGGGGGGGGAGTGAGGAGAATGGTCTGAAGACCGGAGGAAATCCACAAAAAAGGGTGGATTTGAGAGGAGAGTCAACAAAACGGAGGTTTAGAAGAACAGAGAAAAAAAGATGAAGAAAATTTTTTAAGAGAAAGCGATCCCTGCTGTGAGGTAAAAGTGTTCTCGGAGACACCAACGCAGGCTGCTAACAGCGAGGCAGTCAGAAGAGAACTGGCAGGATGTACGTGCCCCCGCCCCTTGGGCATGCGCGGTGGGGTTCCTGCGCATGCCCGGGGGCGAAGGGCACAAAAATCCCGTTGTGAGCTTTGTACAGACACCGACCAGGTCAGCGCAGGCGCACTGAATCCCATGGGTGTGATGCACAGAGACCACGAAGAAGATCATGGCTGCTTTGGAGAGTGGACTTTATGGCATTATACCCTGCTGAGACTGCTTACCTCCTCAAACCTCGCTCTCCCAAGGCTTCACTTCCAAAACTCCAGGGATTTCCCACCCTGATCTGGCAATCCTAAAGGGAACTAATCTCTGTAGTTGGGAGATCTGTTGTGATTCCAGGAGATCTCCAGCCCCTACCCTGGGGTTGGCAACCCTAGATGGAAAGAAGAGAGCGGGAGGAAAGACAAGATACTATGGGGGCTTTCAGGAAAGGAAACGTGGAAATAGTGGGAGAGGGAGGTTCCCACTATTACAGGTTCCCACTTGTATATTAAATTTTGCAAAGCAAGCTTTTGAACCCCAATAACAATGGAAACAGCTTTCCATAGCTCTTACAGCTTAATATTCAAGGCTTTCCTTGCCATATTACCCAAATAACTTGAACATAAAACTCAGTAGTATTTTGATTTATACAGAAACCCTATCTTAAGAAAAGGGTTTGTTTGAGGGTCTTAGGAGGATGGGGGCACAGACTTGGTGATGCCCTCTTTGGTCTTACCTGAGGAAATGAAATGTAGTAAATAGCCTATCAAATGAACTAAATATGGGGTATGTATTTTTTTCAAAATGAACTTAACAGGGTAAAAAAGCAATTTTTAAAAAAGCCACATTTAACAGAGGTTCTAGAACATATATGCAAACCCCTTTCAAAAGCAATCCCTGAAATGCAACACTGTCCCTCTAGAGAATTAACAAAAAGCATCAGAATACTTAAGTTAGCAACGATTAAAAACATTGTCATATATAAGTTCTTCTTTTGCAAAACCCAGCCAGATATCATATAAGCAAGCACAGAACTGTTTATGTTTTAAAAGTTTACATTCAACACTTCTAAGTATGCACTAACTTATACTACAATTCATGTATGCAGAAAGAAAAGGCCCAGTAAGGCTTCCCATGACTAAATGGATTAATTCTTTAGTACATCACAATTACTGTTCTCCACACTGTTTCACTGAACATTTAAATATTTCAGTGAACATCTAAATAAGCATCCAAAGCTTGTTTTGTGCAGTGAAAAGATTTAAACCAAAGAATAATCCTAATGTTAAAAAGTTCACACTTTGTATTAAGGGGGGTGTGTGTAATAATAAAGAAAATCTATAGTAGAGATCAGAATAAGAAACACACATTTTAGGAAGATTTATGGGTGGCATCTATCGACTAAGGGATATCTTTGTCAAAGTAGTAGTGTTCAAATGTCTGCTGTATTCCTGAATGTCTCTTTCAGAGTAATGTTTTCCTCCCTGAAGCTGGGAGCTTGGCCTCAGGTTGTCCCACACTTTAAGCAATGAAAAGCTTTGCTTGGGAAAAAGCCAAACCTTAAGAAAATATCTTGCAAGTCATTGTGAAGCTGCTGACTCAGTAGGAACCCAGCTTACTATAATACCAGTTAACAGCTGGCTATCTATTTTGGTATCCTGTTTCTGAAAGTGGTCATCCCAGATGCTTATGAGGGAAAAGGTGCTTCCTTTTCAAATACACTGTTGCAAACTTAAATTAAGCTTGAAGAACTTCCACCAACCAGAAACAGAGGAGCACCCTTAATTTTCTCTATATGTTGGTACCCCAGCACAACTTAAATCTGATGACACAAAATGACCACCACTTCTATAAACAATTGTTCTCAAGAGCATGCAATATGCAAGCAACCATCTCAACAGAGTGATCACTCACACGTTTCTTTGACCTAAAAATAAGGTTTTTTTAATTACCTCAAGATTAGCGGACAAACTTTTTTATCATTGATGCTCATAAACTCAACAGCAAAGGACCACTGATTAGGACATAAAGACAACTTAAATGCCCCAAATCAAAGTCATTCTTGCCTCCACTCAAAAGCACAGCTTCTGCTGCATTGCAAGAACTGTTTGAGCCATCTGGCCCTGGATTTCGAAGAGCCTTGCAGTAATTATTACAGGGATGGCTACTCACCTCCTCTGCTGCTCTTTTGTATTTTTCATCCAGATTTTACATTTTTATCGCTCTTTCCTCTAAGGAGCTTGGGGAGCTATGCAAGCTATCCCCTCTTCCAGTTTATGCCTCATAGTCTCCCTGTGAGATGGGCTAGGCCAGAAGACAGTGACTTACCCAAGTTAGCTTTACAGTTCTATGGGGATCTGAATCCAAATTTCTCCATTTCCACTTTAACCACTTCATCACACCAGCTCCACTCGTGCTCCTTGCCCACTTCTTGTGACAAATCTATCTAGTTCAGTACATGTACATCAGACATTCCCTCCATCTCAAAACTTTCAAAGGGCCAGGGGCTATTTGAGAGTTGGAGAGGCAGAAAATGCCAGCTACATATGAGTTTTGTATAATCCACACAGGGGCCCAGGTTCATCCACCCTCTCCAGTACTCAACAAATAAAAAGAAGCTTGGAGGAGGACATGTCTGAGCAACCCAATAAATACAGTCCCTGTAATGGGAACAGGAAGCTGGTAGCAGGAAGCACCAAGGCTGTATTTGGGAAGGAGGACCAACAGATTTTGGGTTTGATCTGCCTTTTTATCCAGCCTGAAATATACAGCATGCTAAGAGTCTGCCTCCTTGGCACCAAGCCACTGTGTTGTATATATTGAAATCTTCTCTGCAGAGAAAAAGAGGACACTAATATGTTGCTACATGGGTAATTGGTCATTTCACACAGTTAATGTTAACACTGCTCTTGTTGCAGTAACTTTGCTGCCTGATACGACACATCAGTTACATGTTAATGGTGTTCCTCTTTCTGACACAAATTTATGGCAAGAAAATTTCCTCTTCCTGTTCAGTCAAAATAGCCATAGGTTCTAGATATCAGCAAACTTGTTCTTGTAGTTGCACTAGTAACATGCTTATTAGTTTTGCATATTTAGCATGTGCTGATACTAATTTCACTTCACTCAGACATAATGCATAATGGGACACAGAGAGTTCTTGCTCAGGAGTGACCACCACTGAAAAACAAGAGTCAATATGACCAAGATAACTCATAAGAAGTTATGAAAACTCCTACTGTTTGGACAGAGAATAAGATATGACCAGCACAAATTATAAGTAACAACTCTATTCTTCTTTTCTAAGTTCTGTGCCATCTTGTGCATTGCAGATCAGTGAACCTGTGTATCAGGAAGTGGGAACAGGAAATGATCAGGTGAAGAAACAGTTGAGCACTCCTCTCCTGAAAGTCTTAAATCTCCATGGTAGCAAATCTAATTCTTAATGTTTCACAAGTACATGGGAAGGACTGCACCACTGCTCTGCAAATATCAGCAATTGATCTGATTTTAGCAGAAACTGTAGACACAGATATAGACCTAGTGGAGTATAAAAAAAGCAGACTGAGACACACCTGTTCTGGAGGTCAATGCTACAGGAAACACTTTTAAAAACCAACAAAGGAATTCATTCAGTAAAGACAGAGTTACCCCTAGTTGTATAACCATAAGCAATGAAGAGACTGAAGGATCTGTGGGATTATTTAACCCGAAAGGAAGACTCAAGCACTTCTCAAATCTAGAGTCTTTTCACTTGCAGAGTCAAAGACACAAAAAATACTAGGAGAACAATATGCAGGAATAGATAGTTTAGGAAATAATGCTGGTCTTGAGAAGGTCAGGTGAATGTACAATTTTGACTTTTACAAATAAAGGGGGGAAATGCTCTGAACTACCAATTCACTAATGCAGCTCATGGATATTGCAGCCAATAGTGGAATAACCTGAAATATGAGCCAAAAGAAATGGCATGTCACTCAACACTGTCCAAAACCAAAGCAAGCCCCACTGAGAGATTCTGAATAGAGAACAAAGGAGCAGATTAGCCAATCCTCTGACAACATTTCCTAGCAAAGTACAGCAGGGAATTCCTCATCCAAGGAGGGACAAAAAGCTAAGAAAGTTCCATGCATTTTGATGGATCAAGATTCACTGTGATTCTTGAGGAAAGCCAGGTATTCTCACATTAAGACTACAGAAACAGAACCCTGGCTATTGCCCATGGAGAACGGTCTGAAGCAATAGTATGTTTGATGCTCTCAATATTGGAAATTTATAGAAGTATTTCCTCAGTTGTTGTATGGAGCTACGGTTTGGAAATTTACAGCCACTAGAAGTTATTCAAAATAAACTTGCTTACATGTTATTAGCAGTTCCTAATTCTACAGTATCAGGTATAGTTAGAGCAGAGTTGTCTTTGCTCTCAATATCAGCCATAGTCCATAGAGTTCCTATTAAACTGTGGTTGAAAATTCTCTTTTGCCCTCTGCCAGGTTTCTGAACCTTAGCTTATGATAAGATGGAAGCTAATTCATGGCAAAGTCATATACTGAATGTAGTGGCCAAACTTGGATGCTCAGAGGAATACCCAGGGAGGCTCGGTTTCTCTGCAATCCAACATCTAATAAAACAAAGACATTCAAATATTGGCTACGCCCTACACTATAACTTCAAATCTGGGAGCTTCATATACCACATATTCTCTGAGCTCAATGTGTCAAATTAGTCAGCATGCATTGAGGGGGGGAAATCAAAGTATTGGGTCTATCTATAGAATCATTGTCTATGCTGCCCTCCAATGCTGCATTTCAACAGATTAAAAACAGGATGCTAGACATTGAGCGCCAGAGGTTATACAGTTTAGCTAATAAAATCTGCTCCCCTTTGAGTTTCAAAATACCTCTTAGCACAAGGGTAACAGCCTCATATTTATCTTCCTGCAGGTTCCACAACAATATAGAGTACTTACTCTGGCCAGATGTAATGCTATGCCTTCAGCCATTTTACATGGCAGATTTAACAAGATATCTCATTCAGCCAGACATTGTCCTTGCAAACAAAAATGTATTGAGTCAATTACTCATGTTCTTTTGCATTGTCACCTGTATGTGGAGCTAAGGTATATATATTTACATTCTACTTTAAGAATGTATAAGAATTTATATGATGGACTGCTCTGATGCACTCAAGATACACAGGCTTCTGAATGACTTCTCCTCTGACAGCACTGAGAAGGTAGCCAAGTTTCTCCACTCTGCTTTAAAGCAGTGCCAAAGGATTCTAGAGACATAATTTTTTTATAGATGTACCTGTGGATTGTGTTTTTATTTTTCTCTTAAATTGTATATTCTGTATCGACAATTTATGCCAATGAAGGCTAACTTGGAAAAAAACCAAAGACTGCTGGATAGAAACGTCTAAGTGGATACTGGATTACTAGGCACTCTGAGCACTGGCTCTCTTTATAAGCAGTTCCCCCTCTCTTTAACCTTCCCAGCCTATTTTACTGATCTATCAAATTTTGAGCATAGACAGGAATCTCACATCAGTTTATATTTTATTTTTCTAGTTTAGTATGTATATCATATTACTGAGCACCAAACTGTACTTTACAGCCATCTCTCACATTATAAAGAGGCAAACCCAGAGCCTCCTTTTTCACCTTGTTTCTCTTCCTCTTTCCTGGCTTCATTACCATCCTGCAAGAGTTATGACCAACAGGCTAAGAACCACAGCTCTGAAGGAAAAGCATTTACACTTGCAAATATAGGATGCATCAATCAAAAGCTTTCTTACAATGAAAAGATCTCTCTAAATTTATCCCTCAGTAAGAAGGCACAGGAATCAATACTCAAAGCAGTAGTAAGTGGGTATCAAGTCCTGCCTGAGAGGAAGAGAACAGGCACTTCCTTTTGCAAGGTTCAGAAACTTTGGAAGCCAAGCCTGATGAGGCCAGTAAGCCGCAACTTCTTCTAATTACTTCCTCTAGAATCCTGAATACATCTGCCCATCAGTCTCCAATTTGACATATATATTTCCTTCACTATGTTCCCCCCCAAATTAAACCCAAATGGTAACCATATAAACTAAGCTTGCTGTTCCTGTTTGGCCCTTTAATCTCTTAAACATCTTCATTATGCTGTATGCTAATTTACTGCTCAATCTCTACCTATATGTATGAACTGGTAATTTCTATTTCATTGTATCTGAAGAAGTGTGTGTACACATAAAAGCTTATACCTTGAATAAAACCTTGCTGGTCTTAAAGGTGCCACTGGACTCAAACTTTGTTGTCAGGTACTATTCACCCCAGAATTATGATGCCTATTTTGTGAGAAAGTCCAGTCCCAAATTTTAAAGGGCAGCATCCCACCTCTCATTGCTGATTCAGATAAAGCTTTATCATTGTATCACTTGCCATAACTTGCACTAAGAAGCCTTGAAGTAAAGCGCAACAGGCCACTGTTTTCAGCTCTAGCAGCAGATTTGTGTAAGCTTCTATCACTAAAGAGGACAAGAAACCCTGCTGCATCCCACAAAATTATACTGATTCAAAGATTAGAAAAACATGGCAACTATTGTAAGGTCTGAATGGAGCCACCACATTAAAGAAACAAAAACAGCAGATGAAGATGGAAGAATCTTGAAAGAGCCTTTTTGGAAAAGTAAAACAAATAGCTGTTGAGTCCTCAATTCCAAACCTAATGAAGTACCAGTTATTCTGCCCCCTTCTTGTGGAATCTGCAGGTGTTAGACATGGATAGTTTGAGGCTGTCACTTAGAGGAGGGCAGGGAGCTGTTCCTGTTGGCATCAGAGGATAGGATTCGCAATAATAGGTTTAAATTATGGATGGAAAGATACCAGCTGGGTATTACCAAAAAAACACCTACAGTAAGAGTAGTTCAGCAATGGAATCAGCTGCCTAGGGAGGTGGTGAGCTTCCCCCTCACTGGCAGTGTTCAAGCAGTGGCTGGATGAACACTTGTCAGAGATGTTTTAGGCCAGGGGTGGCCAAACTTACTTAACATAAGAGCCACATCGAATAAACATCAGATGTTTGAGAGCCACATGACATTAACAAATATTACACACATGTTTTTACGAGAAAATATGCAAATTTGCTTTTTATTAACTTTAAATGAGACTGCCAAAAATCAAAACAAAAGGGGTAGGAGCAAATATTGATGATGATATTTATTTATCCAATGATATTTGTAGGCTGGGGGTGGCCATTGAGAACGCATCTAAAGTTAAGGTTGCTTTCTTTCTCTCCTCCCCTGCACTTCAAGCCTACCCAGGGAGGGGAACTCTGGCTGGGGAAGAGAAGATCGACCAGGGAGGTATGCCTTCCCTTCACTTCCCCAGCCACCCTGCCAGAAGCAACACTGTGGTTCCCCAAGCCACAGTTTGGCCACCCCTGCTTTTGGCTGATCCTGCATTAAGCAAGGGGTTGGACTAGATGGCCTATATGGCTCTATGATCCTATGATCACTGGATAACAACAACATTATACAGTGGCATCACGCCAAAAGCCTCAACAGTCCAGTTGTAATCAGGAAGGAAGGAGTGTAGGAAACATATCTAACATGAGGCAAATACCATTGTGGAGGTTAGAAGTGTAGACAAGAGAACCTGAAGCTACTGAGGCCAACGCAAGAACTGAATTAGGACTTGTAGCTCTGGATGAGTGTTGAAATTAGTTTTGAGGTGAAAAACTTGGATTGCAGGACAACAGAAATTGAAGCAGTCAACAATGGGAGGCTGTGGCTTCCTGAAATGGCTGGAACTCAAGGACAGTTCAAAGTCATGGTAGAAAAGTGAAAACTTTTAAGTTAGGAACATTCCAATTGCAGTTCTGTCATCTCATCTTCTGGAGAGTAACACAGTAAGTTACTCTGAAGGCTCTCCTCCACTGGACTGAAAAACCAAACATGGAGCCATGCATGATACTGAAAAGCACTGAAATAAAGAACCAATAATCCCTACAATTCTCCACATCTAAGGGTATACAGCTGCTTTTTAGCTAACACAAAAAATTTTGTTCTACAAAAATCTTTAGGCAGAGACTTGGGCCAAAAACCTGTAATCTTTTGAAAGCTTATTCAGACTTTCATTTTGCCCCAGTGGGACTGATAATCTACCATAACCATTCTCACAGGCACTGAAGAATAGCATGTCTTGCCCTTGAGCAAAAGTACTAAGTCAATTACTACATTTGAGGTCGCACCAAGTACTCTGCACTGGAAGAAATCTAAAGGTTTTTGGTGGAGAAATGGTAGCAGCTTTTATCACAGTAGTTGCTGTAGATTTTCTGGGTTGTGTGGCCGTGGTCTTGGCATTGTAGGACCTGACGTTTTGCCAGCAGCTGTGACTGGCATCCTCAGAGGTATAACACAGAAAGATGTAGTACTCTCTGTGTCAAGGTGAGCAGAAAAATGGTAGACAGGTAATTTATATCTACCCTGGAAGGTGATGTAGGGCTAAGTCATTATCTGGTAGTAGTTCTCCATGCTATGAACATGCTAATGAAAGGAGCTTTCCTGAGGAGATTCTTTTGTCTATGGATTGTTTCCTGAAGAGGTTTCCTGTTTCCTGAGGAGGTTCTTTTGTGTCCTCCCCCCCCCAACTGGCCAGGAGACAGCCGGGGTGGCGGCAAGTGAGCCGCCACGCAGCCGGCTTTGCCCCCTCCCCCCACCTGCCCAGGAGACAGCCAGGGGCGGCGGTGACTGAGCTGCCACGCCACACACACAGCTTCACCCCCTCCCCCCACCCACCCAGGTGACAGCCGGGGGCAGCGGCGAGTGAGCCGCTGCACCACGCACCCGGCTTCGCCCCTCCCCCCGGCCAGGAGACAGCCGGCGGCGGTGAATGAGCCGCCACGTGCCTGGCTCCCGCCTTCACTTCTCCTGCTGCTCGGCAATCCGGGCAGACGGGAGAAGATCGCACAGGGCCCCCCCCGCCCCTTCTGCCACCCCGTGCCTCCACCCCCCTTTCTTCTTTTCTCTCTCTCTGTTTCCCCCCGTTTTCTCCCGTTCTTCCCTCCCTTCTTTCCTTCCTTCCACTCTCTCTCTCTCTCAATCTCTCTCTTTCTACCCTTCTTTCTTCCTTCCTGGCTTTCATTCTTCCTCCCTTCCTTCCTACCTCCCTACCTTTCTTTCTTTCCAACTTACTATCATAACCCCCCACTCTGTCTCTGACTCCCCCCTCTTTCCCTCTCTCCCCCTTCCCCCCCCAACTCTCTGTCTGTCTCTACCTCCACTTCTCCCTTCCTCTCTCCCTCCCACCGGCCCTTCCTTCCTATCTAGGCCCCTTTGTCTACTGCCACAACGGGCTTTGCTCACTAGTATAGATAATAAAGGAGTTAACAACAGATGTGAGAGCCAAGTTTGAGTCCAGTGGCCTCTAAAAGACTAACACAGTTTAATTTCTGTGTACAAGAAAGAACAGAATGACTTAGCATGTATAGTGAGATAAGAAGCCGATATCGCTGATAAGCCCTGGGGTTCCATTGTTCTGAGTGTTGTAATAACTCGTAATTCAGCAATCTCCCATTCTAGTCTGTTTCTGAAATTCCTTTGCAATAAAACAGCTACTCTGAGATCACCCACTGAATGTGCTGGAAAGTCAAGAAGTGCTCTCCTACAAGTTTCTCAGTCTTGTGGTTCTTGATGTCAGATTTGTGTCCATTTATCCTTTGGTGTGGGGTGTGACCTGTTTGCACTATGTAGAGAACTGAAGGGCATATATACCATCTCAGGCTTATTCACCTGCTCATCTTCGAACACTGTATATATGCCATTAAATGCCAACAATGTGGCAGCAAAGCTGGCATCTGAGTTCGTTGCAAGCTCTGGTACCAGTGTCCATGTTGAAATTAGATGTATTATTGTGAGTGAGGACGTTTGAATATCTAAAATAGGGATATCACAATAGACTGGGAAGTCTCCAACTGACACCTCATGCTCTGAATTATTGCATCACAATGTCTGTGCTGTTGCAATATTGAGTATGCTGTTCAAGTGTTTATATAAAAGCTGCAAACCTACTTTGGATTTATTGACATTCACTACAGATATCTCATGCTCAGAGTTCTGATCCTAGGGCCCAGGGGAAAATATGAAATGGCTGGGCATTGCGAGCTTTTGTACATAAATTACATGAGAAGGCACCATGACACAGACTGAGGGCTATGTGTTTGTCTACAAAACTATAGTCTTCCATAGTGGTCAATATCAGCCTACTATCTGGGAAGTCTAGGTTTGGTGCAGTGGTTAAGTGCGCTGACTCTAATCTGGGAGAACTGGGTTTGATTCCCCACTCCTCCACTTGCACCTGGCTGGGTGACCTTGGGCAAGCCATAGTTCTGTAAGAGCTATTCTTGAAAAAAGAGCAGTTTCTGTCAAGAATTCTCTCAGCCCCACCTACCTCACAGGGTCTCTGTTGTGGGGAGGGGAAGGGAAAGGAGTTTGTAAGCCGCTCTGAGACACCTTTGGGCAGTGAAGGGCGGGGTATAAATCCAATCTCCTCTTCTTCTTCTTCAAAATCCCCAAAGGAATTTTGCTGGGTGATCTTGGTCTGGACACACATTATTCCTCATCTAAATAATTTACATTCCTTTCCTACTGAGCAAGATTGGATCATGAGGGCATGAATACAGTGAAAAGGGGGAGGGAACCCAGTTGCAACCAGGAGAACCAACGCATAACAAGCCCAACAAAACATAAACACTGTAGCAAAGCACACAAAAGCTCATATCTTGGATAAAACTTTATTGATCTTAAAGGTGCTTTGTAGTTCCCTGTGTGATTGAGGCAACCAAACAAAGCAAGCTGTCCCTCCTTCCTTCCCTCCCTTTGAGGAGGAGCCTCAGCCAATGGAAGGGAAGAAAAGCTTGCCTTTCTCTCCTGTGCAATTGAGGCAGCCTGGCCAGGAAGTAAGCTCTGGCTAATTCCCTCCCTCCCCCTGGAAGGGGAAAGGGGAGGGGGAGGAGCCTCAGCCAGTGTAGGGAATGGAAGTTTGCCTATCTTTCCTTCCTGAGTGATTGAGAGTCTGGCAAAGCAAGCTACGATGACGCAGCAGCAGTAGAACTTGAAGAAGAAGCAGGAGACAGCCAGTTCCACTGCAGGCCTGACAGAAGCCTTCTGGGGGCCTAATCTGGCCCCCAGGCCACATGTTTGACACCCCTGATTTAGATAGGTTATCAGCAATTTATTCCTTCATGCACCCTCTCCTGAGAATAGCAGATGAAAATTTCCCATGGAATAGTCCGGGAATGGTTCCAAGTCGTAGAGTGAACAGACTGCAGGATCTCTGCACTGGAAATTGAAGGAATATTGTTATCCTGAGTGCCAAGTCACATGAGTAATATCTTCAGCAAGGACAGAACTACAATGTGGAGAAATTTCACAAATTGGTTGAAGTAGTTCAGCTCGGGAATTGCTCTCTATTCTTTTTGGAACTGGAAAGAAAATGGAATACACACCACAGCCCCTTTTCAAGTGTGGAATGAACTTGAAATACTGAATACTGAGAAGACATTGGATCATATTTTGGTTCTGAATCCTTTGTGAGGGTTTTTGTGGGTGGGGTAGATTAGGAATCACTCCAGTGGATGGTGGGTGAACTCTATGGTGTACCCACTGGTGACTATTTCTAGTGCCCAACTGTCAGTTTGGGAGTCAACCCAGACATCCCGGAAGTGAAGAAGACATCCACACACTGGAGCAGATAGCAAATCATGTCTTGAAGAGTTTCTCATCTCAGTCAGCCCTGTCTGTCCTATTGTTTGATTGCTTGTTGAATCTGGGGTTAAAAGTTCCCCTTCTGAAATGCACTCTTAACTGAGTCCAATTGGATCTTCTCACATCTTGTTTGAATCTACGTAGCGTATGTTGGGCACGATAGGAAAAATTTCCAAAGGAACTTCTGTCATTATGTCTCAGTGTTCTGGAGAGCACCTTTTCCTTATCCCTGGATTCTGTCGGGTGCATCCTTGAATAGCCTGTTGCCCTGGAGTAGGTAGAATGGTAATTGGCCTCCCATGTGCGCAACCATAGCATCCTTCTGGCTGCCGCTGCTGAAGCCATGACCCTTGAGGAGAAAATTGAGGAGTCCACCATTGTATCCACTGTGAAGGAGGTGGCCATAAGATGTCTGTTGACTCCCTCATGAAGTTGGCGATTGTTGTCTGAGAGCAGCTGAAGGACTTTCCTGGTCCAAATAAAGGCCGCCCTGGACACTATGGAAGCTGTAGCAGATGCTCTAATTGCCATGGCCGTAGCTTCCTGTGCCTTCCTATCTACCCCTCTTAACCAGACTATCCCTACTGGAACCTTGGTCATCTTCTGATAGAAGGCCAGCCACTAGAGGGCTGAAAAGCAGTAACTAGAGCATCAACCAGTGGGATCTGTAAACTCATTGGCATAAGATGGTAAGACGTATATTTTTAAAATAAATCCTGGAAACTCTCTGTTGGCCATTGGTTTAACCCATCGCTTTTAATTGTTTCTCAAAGATTCGGGAAATAGGAAAACCTTCTTGGCTTCACTGGATCTAGGTAAGACTTCTTTATTTCCCCTTGGTCTGCACTTATGATTTGGCCCTGCAGGAGTCTGATCACCTCCCATCAGGGTCTCCTGTAGATCTAAGGCTAGGCTAGCAACTTAGATAATAGGTATGATATCGTCTTCCTCTTCATCAGAGAGGAACTCTCCCTCTTCCCTGTCATCCAAGTCACCGTCTGAAGAAGGACTGGCCTCCCATTGTGTGTGTTGGCTCTCCCTCTTCTTCTGTTAACTGACTCTTTCTGTGTTGCTTCAGATGGCCAAGTAGAACCTCTGCTAACCAATGGGACTTCTCCTGAACCCTCATGCCTCGAAGGTGAAGGAGAATAGGGAGAACTGGATAGGGATCTGCCTGCTCTAAGGCTTTCCTGGTAACAGAAGTGTTCAATTTCTTCCCTCATAGTCTGTCTAATGAGGGAGAAAACTTCTGGAGGGAGATTAAAGGGCCCGGAGTCAGGCGTGTTACCCTTCTGTTGGCCCAAACTGGTGTCCTCCAGATCAGGTGCTGGCTCAATAGAAGCTGTAATGGGTGTCTGCCGGTCATTCCCACTGGCTCCCATGTCACCTAAATGGCTTGTGGATGCAGAAGGTTCTTCTCCGCAGCCTCTGCTTGGGCATGCAAAACAGCTGCTGCTCATAGTCGGGAGGCTTGAGCAGGCTATAGGCTCCGTAGCTGTATTCTGCAGGCAGGGCTTTTTCGTGCACTTTTGTGGCTCCTGGCAGGGCAACTTGGCTGATGGGGCTAAGGCAAGCCTGCTAGGGTCTTTGCTTGCAGAAACAGAGGTCTCTCTTGCTCCTGCTGTGAGAGGAGCCTCCAAATTCTGCTTCTGAAAGGAATCTGTCTCTGCCTTCTCACTGTTCCATGGCTTGAGCTGCCAAAACTGGCACGTTATGCAAATCTGTTGGTGGGAAATGGCTGCTGCGGCCATTAACAGCCCTTTGGTCTTTGCTTGTTTCTTCCCTGGGTCGGGGATCCGAGTAGGATAGAAGGAGGTGGTGTCTGGGAATACAGGCAGAGTAAGGCCACAGAGTTAGATCATAGTCAGGAGTCCAGTCCAGGGGGCAAATACTGGTTTAGAAACAGTCAGAGTTCATGGGTTGTTCAGGAAAGCAGAGTCAATGCAGTTCAAGGTCATTGATCAGCGGGGTTCAGGGTCCAAAAGCAGAGTCAAGGGTCACTCCAGGAGGTCACAGGAAGCCGGCAGAGTTTAAAGTTCTGGCTGCAAAGTTCACAAGGTTGTGATGAGTTGCTTCAACAATCTGCAGTTCTCCAGGTCTGATTTATATAGGCATTCCTTAACAAGCCTGATTGACAGCCATCTGCTTGGAGGTGCTCCTGCATTTACTCAGAACTGCTATCATTAAACAGCTGGTGCTGAGCCAAGAGGCAAGCACTCTGTCTGCATGTTCTTAAGTCTTGTCAGAGCCTTGCCCTTTGTTGTTTAATTAACGAAAGGGAGTCTGGTGGGCTACTTTCCTGCAGCGATGCATCTTCAGAACTGTGCGTGGATGGGTCAAGGTCAGCTGCCGGCAATGAATCTTTTATCAGCTGTATCTCTAATTCAGCTGGTTAGCAGCTGGCTGCATGTGGTTCCTCAACTCCTGAGGAGCCTTTAGCCACACTGGACTCAGACTGGTCAAAGCTGGCCTGCAACAAGTGGAAGGTGAGTGAAATATCAGATATAAAGTAAAGAGGTAAAGATGTTAAGGTTTAAGGATTGAAGGAAGATAACAAGAAGTAAACAGAGGTTACAGTGGATGCAGGACAGCCTAGTCTCAACTGCTCTCCCTGATGAGGTATGAACATAACTGAGAGTGCAGGTGACTCCCACAGCAGAGACAAGAAGAAGAAGAAAAGTCATTCTTACGTCCCTGAATGAGCGGTGGGAATCACCCACCAAGATGTCCTCCGCCTCAGAGGGAGAACATAAGAATTTTCTGAGCTGCAGTAAGCAGAGGCTACCCAGTATGAATACCTGAAAAATTGTGATAATGTGGAACAGGAGGGCCAGCTACCGCCAGAAACAGAGATAGCTACAGATATTTGTGGGCCCTAAGGAAGAGTAACAGTGGGCCCTTCACTGTGGCTCCTTTCCCCACTACTCCAGCCCTCTTCCAATTTTAGCACTACCCTCTTCCCAACCCACATCACAATTCCACAGCGGAAGTGAATATAAATCTTCCGGCACTCCAGCTAGCTCAATTTTTTGATTGCAGAGCTACAAAAAGTGTGAAATACTTGCGTTTCTCATTCCAGCGCAACTCCCACCAAGAAATCCCAAAGGTCCTTGTGATAATGCAAGGGCCACTAGGAAGGTGCCCTGTGGTACTGCAGCATGACTCTCCTGATCATTTAGGTCTACCTAATACTGCAGAGGCTAAAACAGGTATGATAGTTGTGTTCTAAGTACCTCTTCCACCAAAAAATGAGAAAATTGTCCAGGAGATCCCTGGAATGTTTCAGAGTCCCATGGGCAATCCACTATTTCCCAATGGTAGGAATATCTAGAAGAAACAATGGTGCATGTCTTATTTTCTTCCACTGTCACCAAGTATTTCTCACTGAGAGATGATCATTTAACTCTGAAAAGAGGCTGATCCTGCACTAAGCCAGGGGTTGGACTAGACGGCCTGTATGGCCCCTTCCAATGCTATGAGTCTATGAGAGAGAGAGAATTCACATGCAGGGAGCATATAATTCACAAGGCATTTCCAGTTAGTCTGCAATGGGCTTTGCGTGAAATAGTCATTGGAAGCAAACAGTAATCTAAAGGACAGTATTTTCATGAACTAACTTCAAACATCCATATTAAACCCCAATACAACTGATTATCTGCAGAAATCTGCATGAGAACCCATGTATGAAGTTTCACAGCCACTGTTTCATTGGATTTAAAAGTACTGAAGTGGTTCTCAAACTCAAATGGGTCAGAACCCTGTTACAGATAGCTTGTAAGACAAGGAGGGAAGAAAAGGAAGAGCAACCCCCTTTCCTCAAAGACTGAGCCTGAGGATGGATCAGAAAAATTGGCTAACTCTGACCCTTTTCTTGACCCTCAAGCTTTCTTCACCAGATGGTCACCAATTCTAGAAAAAGCAGTTTATGTTTTGGAAAATGTTCAACACCTTTGTAATTCACAATATTTTGATTTTCTTAAGAGTGGCTGGATACTTTAGAGACAAAGTAAAAACTTAAAATTATTAGTCATTCCTTTAGCTAAGAAGCAAAATATTGTGGGAATTTGTTTAAAGTTGTATTTGTTTGATTGTTGTCATCAAATGACATTTTGTAAATGTACATTGTTCTCAAAAATTGTTATAAATATTAAATAAAATGTTTATTTTAAAAAAAAGACTGAGCCTGAGAGGAAAAAGACAGGCTGGATTTTCCATGTTGCTTCTTTCATTCTTGCTAATTACTGCCAAGAGGGAGAGCATACTTACCACTCCATGAGTTCACCTCAGATCTAATCACCAGCAGTGTTGGAGACACTGACAGCAGTCCATGTCTGCCACCTCCCAGAGCTGTGCCGCCTATGGCTTAGTCAGGCCCCTTCAATGATGCAGCTGCCCCTCCTACAAGGATCAGCTTGGACCCAACCACCAACATTATAAATGGAGATGGCCTATCAACCTCCCAAACACAAGTCAAGTGATCAAGGCTCGGTCCCGGTGGCAGCACTGGACACTCTCTTGGCCCTCCTCACCCACCTCAAAGGACTGGTATAGGGCAGAATGGAAAAACAAGAACCATGCAAGCCACTCTGAGCTCTCTTGGGAGAAAAAGAGGGATAAAAATGTAATGGAAATCTGTTGCTTTGAATGTTAGCAAAAATGGGCAGGCAGTTATTCCTGCATCCCCACTGCTCTTTCTGCTATAACCCCATGTTTTCAAGGTACATGTCAGCAAAGTAACTCTCCCCTGTAATGAATCAAACAAGAGTTTCATGCTGATGAGAGATTACCACATTTTATGTTCAGGAGGGAGGGAAAGTAGGTTAAGTTGAGAAGTAGATTTCTCTTCAAGAAGTTTGAGAGCCACTGCCTTATTGGCTGAAGGGGTGAATTACTAAAAAGGATTAAAGGATTTGCGATCTAAAACTGCTGATGAAAATCTATTGTCCAACTATACACCATTTCAAAACTAGATTATGGAAAGCTACTGAAGAATCTAGAAGATGTTCTTACCATGGAGCACAAACAGAATAAAATATCATCAAGTAGGATAGTGAAGTATTAAACAATTACCATCTATTAGACATTACGCTCTGGAATGTGAAAAAATCAAGTTTTGAATATACTGAACATATTAAAATTCTACAGATTTTGCACAACTTCTATGGAAATCCTTCACAAATTAGGATAAATAATAAATATGGAAGGACTGGATACAGCAAAATCATATCCACTACCAAGAGCTAAGGTACTGATCAAAAAGCAAGATATATATATTTTATGTTACATTTTCAACAGAATGAATACAATTTAAACTTTAATGATAGGTTAAAATGAATGAGCTGCTTATGTTCTAATTCTACTACAGCTGTATGTTCTAATACTGCTCCAGGCAAACTGGAGTTACTGCCAACTACATTTGATATATTTGCAACACCCTAAAGATTAAACAGTATAATATAATAAATCCTATTACAGTGTATAATCTCCAAATTACATTAAAGGGGATAAAAATACACAGCGTATTAATGAACTTTATATTTTCCACAACACCATTTATGCAGCATACAAGAAGCCAGTTACTTTGGATAAAAGTTTATGAAAATCCATTTCTCAGGGCTATTCAGTTCAATGTATTCTGTTCATCCTTGGAATCAGTTACTTTGGTAATGTTGTCAGCCTTAGAATTGGATTACTTTTTCCATTTTAAGGATTTACTCACATGGCATACTGTTTTGTGAACATCAGGGAGCGAGCAAGCAAGGGAGAGAGGAACTGAAATTCTATTTTGGATATTTTGAATACCAAATACAGGTGAATACTTGGAATAATCTGACTTGTAATGCCACAAGAAAAAAAGATCAAACTAACAATTATCTCAGCAGGCAGCCTTTAAGGCACTGATGGTATTAAAAATATAATGCAACATGTCCCAAGACAAATCACCAAGATTACATTCTCATTTAAAATGCCAGATGGGTTCAAAAATGGTGAGAAGAGAGACCGTGTCTGATAAAAGTTCCTCCAGTTTAAAACATAGCCTTCTCTTTCCCATAAAAGAAGAGAACACTAAATTTTTATACTGTAGAACTCAAACAACAACAAGCCAACCCCCGGAAATAGAAAGAATACTAGCCTTGTATAAAGGGCCTCTTTGTAATGGATGAGTGACCCTTCTCTCTGTCCCATACAAATAATATGGAAACTAATGTAAATCTGTGCAATGAGGAAAAACTATGCTATTGACTGCAAGGCAGTGAGGGCTTCCAATCGCAAAGCTTCTAAGACCAACAAGAGTTCTGCATTTACATCAAAAGATTTGTCTTATTTCAGAAATAAATTCTTTGGAAAATAATTCTGGTCAGACAAGGAGAAACCCATTCATTTACATGCAATTCATGATTTAAAAATGGAGTTTTAAAATTTAAACATAATCTTTAAACATCAGACTAAAGCACTTCTGGATACTGCCTGCACAAACTTTACTAAAGACAACTAATGTACATGGGTATAAAAAAGGGGGGAACAAATTGCTCCAGACTTTAAACTATTACATGCAGATGCTGAGTTCATCTCTTAAAATAACTGGCACCACAGTCTTACAGGTGCATGCAAAAGCTGCTGCAGTGCTCAGTCTTGCACCTGTTAACATCTTATTTCTAGCTATCTTCTGTGGCTTGTTGAACTCTGGAGTATATAAATATATGTGAGAATGAGCCATTGATTGTCTGTTATTTGTAAGAGATATTGTTATAGTGGTTTTACTTCTGTTTTATTATGTGTTTAAATAAGTACTACAGGACAGCTTGCACCACTAGCAAAAAGCAAGTGAATATAGACACGTATACACACACACAAATGTACACACAGTCAGTTTTTGTTCACTGTCCCATTTTCATGCCTTTCAAGCCAGTCAAATCTGTAACAGTATTCAATTATAATGGTATATTATATGGATGGTGATGTGACTAAGACCCCATCCCCTCCAGTGTGGATACACTACAATGGTTAAAGTGTCAGACTAGGACCCAGGAAACCCAAGTTCAAATCCCCATTCTGCCATGGAGCTTGCTGAGTGACCTTGGCCCAGTCACACACTTTCAGCCTAACCTACCTCACCGTGTTATTGTGAAGATAAAGTGGAGGAGACGTGAGTGTTATAAGACAATCTGAGTCCCCTCTGGGGACAAAAGTGGGGTATAAATGAAGGAAAACTGAAATATGTTCAATACCTAAACTTATTTTACTGTATTAACATAAAATGCACCATTTATAACTTACTTAGGATTGTTTTCTACAAACCAGATTGCAAACACACCCATTATTTGATAGAGAGCAATGAATTACTGCATCCCGTACCAGTTTAGCATGTATATTTCAATTTTTGCCATATGATAAGGGGAAAAATAAGAGCTGAAATTAGAGACCAAGTTTTGTAGAAAATAAAAGTGAGTGCATTATTTGGATAGAAACAGTCTCATATGTCAAAATAATACAAGCAACATATTTAGATACTGAACTACACTTTATAATAAAACACAATGAATTCTTTACAAATTTACTGACAAACACATTGTAGCACATTCAGTGATGCCAAGGTTCTTTGCATTTAAACAATAAACTTATGCACGAATATATGTTGTATATTATATACAGGAAAGCATCATTATCTAATAGTGTAGTTTGCCATAAAATCTTCCTACCACACATTTTGATTGAGTCAAAGCTTGTCTTAAAATGTATTTCAATTATTTCAAAAGCAAAAATATTTCATAGGATTGTTTTTCTGCGTTTGCCAAAATGTCACATGTTTCCATTGGAAAATAATCCCTCAGGGACCCCCCCCCAGCCACTTGCTTTTTCCCCCTGGGGCTTTCGTATCTCTACCCCTGAGAAACCGTTTGATACCTAAGTGAGCATACTGTTACCAGGTATCTGTTCCTTGCCGTTATTTCTGTTGCTGGTCATCCTCAGTTTCAGATCTAACCCCAAACCCTGTTTTCTCCCAACTTGGATGGATCAGAAGCATGACACACCATGGGTCTGTGGGTGCACAGGTAGGCCTTCATATACACTTCTGTTTGAGTAAATAATCTTGCTTTTAGTGCATGGCAGTGTTCCTTCTAAGCTGAATCAGTGTGAGCTAACCCACACATTTTTGTCTTCGCTCAGGAAGGGTGGCTTCAGAGCAAACTAATTTATGCAGTAGCCAAATTGCTCGCTCACAAATTTAACCTTGACACAGACAATACTCCATCCTTCTGTGTTATACCTCTGAGGATGCCAGTCACAGCTACTGGCGAAACGTCAGGTCCTACAATGCCAAGACCACGGCCACACAACCTGGAAAATCTACAGCAACTAATTAACACCAGTAGCTCACACAGTTGAATTTTTGCTCACAAGACTCCACGGCTTAGAGGGAGCATTGGTGCACGGTCATGTTTTTAGTGCATGGTCATATCCAAATAAACAGGAATGTTCTTAATGTTGCTATTTCCATCCCAGTAACAAAATGATCGATATTTTACAAACAAGTGTACTGTCAAACCACAAATAGGTGACAGCAGCTGCACAGCCCCTATATGTTCTGACACAGATCTTAACTTTTTTTCAATGGTCAGGACCGACTATAGAGCGCAACAACCTCACAGCTCTGAAATATATGCAAACATCTTAGATTTTTGACACCGGCAATTTTTTATTTTTTATGAAAGCTATTTTAAGGGATCTTTTGATTTGCAAAAAAGTATGAATTGTATGCTGTGAGGAGTGATTCCTATCAAAAACAACAGACAAACAATCACAGTGGTAGGAATCAACAACTAGAGAGATACACTGTAAAAGACGTCCAATATCTAATTACAATAATCTTTCAAAAATCTTATCAAATATTTTATGAAAAATATAAGTGTAATTTTAAATTATAAATTAGTGAAGTAACACCTATACAATAGAATATCTCATTCATAACATTTATAACACAGTGAAAAATCCCAAACAAGCAATACTCTAAACAGTTTCAATTACAAAAAATATCAACAAGGTCCAATGTCCATGATATATCAAGGAAGTTCTCCAAACGATGTCAAAGAAGTCCAATGTGGTTTCTGGATATAATCAGTACACACGTTTCAAGGTTCCCTTTTCAAGAAAATATATAGTCATATCCAGTGTTCCCTCTAAGCTGAGTTAGTGTGAGCCAGCTCACAGGTTTTTAGCCTCTGGCTCACACATTTTTGTCTTAACTCAGGAAGGAGGAGTTTATGCAGTAAACTAGTTTATGCAGTAGCCAAATCGCTTGCTCACAACTTTAATGCCAGTAGCTCACGAAGTAGAATTCTTGCTCACACAGCTCCACAGCTTAGAGGGAGCATTGGTCATATCCACTGGTTAGTTTCATAACACCTTATCTTTGGGCATGCTTATTCAAAAGCCCTTACATTTACAAAAAGAAAAGACCTGTGGGAGTAAACAGGCACCAAGCTTACAATTTTTTTAATGGAATGCATCTCCAACATTAATGTAGTTTGAAAAGTGCACTTGAGACTGTTTCTATCCAAATAACATAGCTTGGAGAACTTATTTGATATATCATGGACTTTGGACCTTGTTAACATTTTTTTGTGATTGAAACTGACTGCTTAAGAGTATTGTTTGTTTGGGATATTTCACTATGTTATAAATGTTATGCATGAGATATATTGTATCGGTGTTGCGTTACTTCACTAATTTATAATGTAAAATTGTACTTATATTACTAAACCTTTAATCCAATCCATTCCAGATTCTTAAGAAAATCGCTTCTGGACTGTGTAGTACATAAGCATGCATATAATGAATTCAATGTCTGTGTGAAGGGGTTCTGGACGTGGCAGGTACCAGGAGTAGAGATGTGAAGGCCCAGAAAAAAACCGGAAAGATTTGGGAAAAAACCATCTCCCCCCCCTTTTTTTCCTGAAGCCTTGTATTTTTTCCAAAAAACTGGAAAAATTGAAAAAAGAAAAGAAATTGATTATGGAATGTTTTATTTTAACTTGATGAATAAAATATTTTAAGACAAGGTGTTTGAATATTTTCCAAATCATTTCTAAAAAATATGTATGGCATCAGATTAAACTAATTTCTGTACACTGAGGACAAGCAAGTCCTAGGTTACAAACTGAACTCTCCAATGCAAGAACAAGATGCATTTCTTCCTTTCGGAGCTGTAATTGTCACAAGAAAAGAAAAAGGTTTCAGTTTTGTTTTTGCATGTGGGTGGGTATACTGGCACTCAGGCTTCACTAGGCCTCAAAGAAAATACAGAGGAACAAAAAGGACCTGAAAGTATATACTTAATTTAAAAAGGTAAGAGTTTTCATTTATCTGATTCCAGAAAACTGAATCATTTAGCTACATTAGTTTATCTTTATAACCTTTGTGTAAACAATAATTTAATTACTACTAATCTGGTTCTTTACTTGCTCCATTTGTTATAAATATTATTTAAAAAGAAAATTGTCTGTAATAATTGTTTGGATACACTATATTTTTAATATGTTAATTATGATAATTTCATGCCAAGTAAAATCGTCCATAGTCATATTTTATGTTCCTAAAGTAACAGAATGACATGCAATCTGTAAAAGAAAAAAGAAGTGCTAATGTAGCAATTTTTTTTCAATTTTTCCAAAATTTCCATTTTTTTCTGAAAAAACCTGGGGGGAACTGGGGTTTTCCCCCGAGCTTCAAAATTTCTGGGAATTTTACATTTCTAACCAGGAGCATGGGATAGGTTTCCAGGATTAGTCTAGGGGTGTGTGACTGCTCCAGTCTCTTCCACCTTCACCTCTCTTCAATTATACTTTCACTTCTTGTAATCAGAATTCCCCTTTCCCCACCTCCTTTCTGCTAACAGTGGACTTTAGTTCAAACACCCCACTCCCACAAATCAAATGGACCCAAACTACAAGCCTACAATCTCTTGAATTCATTACCCTTCACACTGCAGCAAACACTGAAAGTTCAGGGGAGGTAGCTGAAGCTGGGCTCCCTCCCATTCCCCAACATCAATTCCATTGCCACTGAAACCTCTCCATCTTCCTATTGCCCTTAGCACATTCGGCAAAAGTGGTGTGCAGCAGCAGTAAAGGGAAGAAAGACTGATCAGAAAGAGGGCAAAGAAAGAAGGAAAGTGAAAGATGACAAAAATAGTACAATAAGAGGGTGTGAGGATAGGTTAAAGAGGACAAAGAGAAGAAGGGGGCTTGAAAAAGACTATATGGAAATCATCAGAAAGCAGAGCAACTACTGGGCACCGAGAAACACACTGGAAATCATTGGCCTAAAATAGTAAGATCCATACACAGTTGCACGAGTGCCATTCAAATATTGTCTACTGGCACCAACCAAGGCCAATACTATCAAAGTCCATGAAGTAAAAACACCAGTGTCTATGCAAGTGCAATATGTTGGCAAGTGAGGGCAACATACCCAATAGCCCTCCAGCAGTTAGATCAAGCAGCACATAAAAGCTTCTCTTACTGACCAGCTGTTATAATAACAGGCACCTTTAAACAGGAACAGAAGCACAAGAAGTCATCAGTAGCAAAAGTTACTGCCAACAGAATGTCATTGTGTTTGACCCTATCACATTCTTCTGCTAAGTAAGGAATTCTGCTCCAGCAAACCTCATCTCTTGAAATAGAGCAAGACTACTCACACTGTGGATGGGTGTTGTGGGACCTAACCAATGTTCCCTCTAAATTGTGGAGTGTTGTGAACAAAAGTTCAACTTTGTGAGCCAAAGGAGCAACTAGCATTAAGGCTGTGAGTGACCCTACATTTGACTATCACATAAATTAGTTTTTTAGAAGATTATTACTATAACCTTGTAAAAACCACAGAATGTATTCTTTTAAACTATATTTTAAGAATGGTTTAAACACATAATGAAAATAGAATCAAGACAAATTTCATCTGCAATTCTGGAAGAATTTCAGGATCCACCTTGTTGTTGGTAACCATAGGTAATACCTTTCTCTCTGGCGTGTCTGATGATTCCGCCCAATCTTCCAATTTGAATA
Source organism: Gekko gecko (assembly GCA_029375565.1). Lineage (NCBI taxonomy): Eukaryota > Metazoa > Chordata > Lepidosauria > Squamata > Gekkonidae > Gekko > Gekko gecko. The sequence continues at coordinate 152,726,611 of JAPDNY010000007.1, forward strand.
AAAGATGTATATAATTTAGAAGAAATATCCAAAAGACTGATAGAGTGATAATTAGCAGGGTGTTGCCTTTTGCCTTTTTTATAAATAGGAATTATAATACTTTGTTTCCAATTGGAGGGAATAATACAGGTATAATCAGTTTCCAAGAAGTCTAACTAAAATTGGGCACCACCAATAAGCATTCAGCTTAAATACCTCAGGTGGCACTAAATCTTCCCCAGGAGCTTTTCCTAAGGGTAAGCTATCAATTAGCTGACTAAATTCTGAGGCTGAAACTGGATCCCAGGTTGGAAAAGGGCCCAAGTCCATAACTAGATACTCAGAAAATGACTTGGTTTGGGTGTTTCGGACCCTAACCCATTAAGGAAGGGTGTAAAACCAAGTTATTTGTTGGCCCCCTTTCTGTTAATTTTTAAATCAATGATTTTGTCCATGGCATGGAATCCCAGAACTTTTTTCCTCCTTTCACCGGCTGGTCAGAAAATTTCAGTCTTGCTGTATGCAAATGATATGGCAATCATGTATTTTACCAAGATGGGCTCAGAAGGACGCTAGCTAGCTAATTACTGTGATAGAGAGGAAAAGAATTAATTATAATAAAACAAATATCATAGCCTTCAGTAATAATAGATTCAAGCACAAATGGACTGTTAATGCTCATGAAATAGAACAAGGCCCATTCTTTAAGTATCTAGGCATAGTATTTCATGGGTCTGTCTTGACAGGCACATCTTAATGCCATACCTTGGGAGCTATTTTTTTAAAAAAATCTTTTTAAAGGGTGGCCAGCTAATAGTCCCACCCCTGAACGTATTCCAGGGCAAGGTTATCATCATCATGCAGTTTTTGTATGGGGCTGAAATATGGGAGTGGAACGAGAAAATACTCAACCAGCTTGAAATCGTTCAGAACAACTTCTTAAGGAAAATCTTGGGTCTCCCTCAGGGAACTCCTGCTGCACACTTAATGTTAGAAATTGGACAACCCCCTGTTACAACAAGAATCCACTTGAAGCTATTTAAATATTATAAGAAACTTGACAGCATTTCTGAAGAGCATTGGTAAAATATTGTTTTTGGTACTACAAGGAAGGGAATCAGTGGTCCAATTTGCTGTCCCCTGTTCTGCAGGTATACTCCCTGTCCTCTTTAGAGGCTCTAAAACTACAATTTTAAGAGATTCCAGAGAGTAAAAACTTTTCATTTTTTGTCCCTTTTCTTTCTCAACGAGTATTTTGTTTTTGGGGCTGCCACCCCCAATGCTGAATCAGAGTCCTCACTGGAAGATGCCACTCCTTCTTCTTCACTTTCTTTGGTGCTATTGTCTTTCTCCTCTCCTTCTTATCCTGCTGGATGACTATGAAGATGCAAAAATCCCCGCGCTTTTTCAACAGAGTCATTTTTTTCTTTCTTGTCCATAAATTTAAAGATTATGACTTCAGGAATGATCCATCTGTAGGTGATGTTGTTCTTCTGCAAGAATAAAGCCAAGTCTCTGAATTTCCTTCTTTTCTTTCTTATTTCAAACGGTATATCCATAAGCACTTTTATTTCTTTGTCCTTATTTTTCAAAGTGATTCCAGTTGTCGCTTTAAGTATTTGGTCCCTCAATTGTCTTCTGGAGAATCTCACCATTACTTCCCCAGGCAGATTATTCTTTCTTGTGAATCTGAATACAACCTAAAGATCGTATCAATTTCGCTTTGTAGTACATCGCTTTTGATATCTGCTATTGGGACTAAAGAATCACACATAATCTGCTTCAGATTCTTCCCCTTCTCTTCCAGGACCCCTTGAAATCTTAGGACATAGCTTGCCCATTCCATCTGAAGCTGTAACAAATAAGATTCATTAATTACTCTCCTTTTCTCCATCGTCTGCAGCTGTTTTTTAAGCTTCTTGGTGCTGGCATCCACCTCTTTAAGCTCTTACTCTATACTGTCTGCTTTTTTGTTGTCTCTGTCAACTGCATTTGTTGTGCATCAAACTTATGGTGCAATGCTGTTACTTGTTCCAGCAGAGGTCACAACACTTCAGTCAGCATCCTTTGAAGCTCTGCAGTTGTGTCCTGTCTAGGAGCAGGACTCGCTGGGCTGGCATTACCGGCTGGCAATTTAGGTTTCATTTGTTTGTCCTTCTCTTCCCTCCTTGGAGGTGCCATTTTTCCCAGTTGCTTACTTTTTGCAAAAGTTCTCACAGCCTCTAAAAACTCTTTGTAAAGCCCAGTAAGTTCTTATAAGCTCTCTATTTTAGCACGTTTCACTTTTATAGTCCACCCCCCCTTTCAAATGCTCAAAGTTCGTTTGTTTTCTTCTTATCGGGGGAGAGTTCCCTCCCCCCCTTGCTTTCAAAGGGGAGGTTTTCGGCTGTATCTTCGGTGTTTCTCGCTTCAACTTTAATTCACATTTCAATCTTGTCTCCACTTTTAAAGCTCATACACTTGGCCACCAAAAGCTTGTTCCACTGTGCGTTCTTAGTTCCATTCACGGACGCTCAGCAGCAGGACCTTTGGGGCATGGAGAAGCCCCCCCTCACTGGCTAGTCACCGGAGGAAGAGCTCTTCTAGCGCCCCATGGCTGGAAGTCCAACGCAAGGGCTCTGGGGGTGGTGCAGACAATCGCGCCCCCTTCCAGCCTCAGGTGCTGGCGTGCAGTTCCTGGAAGCTCGGGAAACCACAACCGCCATAGCAGATGCCAAAACCGGAAGCCAACATTCCAAATTCTATGGTATCTTGGATTAAGGAAAAAAAATTCTTCTTGTTACTTAGCTGACCTCTCTAATTACATTAAGAAAGGGATTTACTAGTGCACGTTTTCAAACTTTGCCTTCTGAGTATTTACAGGGCAAATTTCAAAAAAATACCTGTGGAACAAAATCTCTGCCCTTGTGGTCTTAATCAGGTGGAATATACTTCTACATTGCTCCTTCTATGGGTCCATTCAAAACAAACTGCTGAATCAGCTTCCTATAAATTTTCCAGCTCAGATGAGGAATGTATTAAATTTTTATTGACTGATGCTATCCCTTTCGTTACCCTCAAAGTGGCTACTTTTATCTTTTTATCAAGAAATATGAGAAAGAAATTAGTATCTGCTAATTCTGCAAAAAATTTAGCTAAACTATAATTCCTGGTTATTTATAGATATATTTTGCTGTTGCATTTATTACTTACCATCTTAGTTTTAAATTTTCTAAATTTTATACTGTTATGTAAAAACATATAAACCCTTCTGTTATGGAGGGCATACTGTTATATATTGACCAGTGTTCTCTCTAAGCTGAGTTAGTGTGAGCCAGCTCACAGTTTTTTAGCCTCCAGCTCACACATTTTTGTCTTAGCTCAGGAAGGATGGCTCCAGAGCAAACTAATGTATACAATAGCCAAATTGCTTGCTCACAATTTTAATGTCAGTAGCTCACAAATAAAATTTTTGCTCACAAGACTCCACAGCTTAGAGAGAACATTGATATTGGCATATATACAGGGATGTTATGATCTACAGCTACAACAATAACAATAAACACACGCTCTCCGGTGTGGTGGTTTTCTATTTGCATGGAATTTTTTTTTAATGCAAAGGGACATTTGAAGGAAGAAGAGAATTCTGTCACCCTGCACTCAGCCAAATGCATACCTACCTGATTTCCTTTTACAGAAACCTAGCACAAGCATGTTTAAAACAGACTTTCTTGCCTTTCACCCATCCAAAACTTGATACATGTACATTTAAGAATTTCCTTTCCATTTTTTACATATCAGCATCAACAGTGGGAGAAGGGCTGTAAAGTGTTTATTTAGTATTGCACCCCTAATTTCGGGAAAAGAAGCAAAGCCATTTGTAGGATTTACATTAAGAATCCCACAGATATCCACCTCTCCTTGAAAGCAGCCAAAGGGAGCTGATGGAGACAGTTGAAATCAGCAGTTATTTCAACTGAGAATGAAGCTGGACTATTGAAGCTGTGGAAAAGAGCACATGAAAGTGTACACCTCAAATAAAACTTTATTGCTCTTAAAAGGTGCCATGATGGGACTCTGACTTTGTTCTCTTGCATGCACTGGGTGCTCTCTCTTGCTCTTTCCCTCCCCATCCCTTCCTCTCCAAAGCAGGGGGGGGGGACCTCGGCCAATGGAGGGAAGGGAGGCTTGGCTTTGTATCTCTCCTGCGCAATTGAGAGAGGCAGCAGAAGCCCTGGAGAAGGAAGCAAGTGAGAATTTAATCACCCTGCACACAGCCAAAAATCCATGTGCTATGGGCTAAAAATTAGTGTGCCAGTACAGCTTAGGGGCTACTAAGTTATTATTAGACATTTCAGAACTATTCTTTGAAGCAGTTTCTTCATCATGCACAAGAAAAAATGGATTATATTTCCGTATTTCAATACAGGCTTCCTTCCAAAGCATCACTAATGGTAAATAATTCTTTTCTTACAGATGAGGACTTTCTAGTCACCTCATTCTGGAAATGAGAAAACCTACATCTGTTCAAAAGCACATTAGTTATTCTATTCAGTCTTAATGGGTTGGATCCTGTCAGCAGAAGGCCCTGACTACTGCAGGTTTTCCCACATTCTCTTGCCGCAAGCAGTGTCTTCTGATCCCAGGAAAGATGACTGTTGCTCTCACATGACCAGTGTCAACTAACAGCCACACAGGTTGTGCACTGCAGTGAGGGGGATGAAACTGGCCATTCTTCCTCTTCTGTCAGCAGAGTTATGCTGACAGAAATGGAGTGGGAGCAATTTCACTAGAGAAAGGGGGATGTGAGAAAAATCCTCAGTTCTTCCACTCATGAATTGTGGGATCCGATCCATTATCGAAATCTGAACCATACTAGAGCCTGTCTCTATAAATGGGGTGACTCAGTCTGTCACTTGTACTTTTCCGTACATTTTCATGCTTATGAGTCTCTAGCTGGAACTTTTGACAGTTAAGTATATTGGGATGAATTATCCACACCAGCACCATCACTGGGATGAATTATCCACACCAGCACTATTAACAATATTTAATCATGCAAGTCCATCAGAATCAGTGAAGAGTTCTCTGAACTTTATACAGAATTAAAGAGGTTGCAGGACTGATATTGGCCAGACTATTCTAACAATACTAAGAAAATCATTGAAACTAGCACAGGAAGAACAATCAATGCTTAATTTTTTTTATAATCACCATATGAAAAATGTATTACAAAATATCTCCAGAATAAGACTGACAATTATACAAGCTATGATGGAAATACAATTCCATTTCTTGAAGGGTACGCAAATTTTAACTGATTATGCCAAGAGAAGTTTTCTTAAGTAAACTTTTCTAAGACTCTGAAAAATGGAGGCTGTGGATTAGCAGCCATGGAAAGATGAGGTCATCTTAACATACTGAAAGAGCATTCTAAAACCTCAAAGACAGACAATAGCACAACTTCAACAAATCCTCTGAAGTACCCTCCCTTGTTTTTTATACAGCTTGGATTAGCCTCAAGATTTTTTTAAACAGTTTCTAAGCTGAAAAATACAATAATCTTTTTTCTCATACACAATGAGAAAAGAACCACTCTAAAGAAAACAATGTATTAAATGTTTATTTACAGGTTCTGTATATTAAAATACTTTAAGACTATATTTTTACAAGATAAATTTCTGATAAAATCAAGGATGTGCAAACAATTAAAAACTTTATAAGCATTTTCAGATTTTCTCAAATTGTTTTAAAATTCAATTAAATCTCACAGGTCTCATCTCAAATATGCATATGCCCTAAATCAGCTTCATTTCTATTTCAGGAACATTCAGAAGTAATGCCAGCAAGCTGCTAAAGTTCTCCTTTATGGGAACCTCTTTTTAGGGAGCATAAAACTCTGCCAAACTTTTGCCTTTGGGAAACAGGTTATATTTATAGGGTCCACATCAGTACAAGTTTTTCCACTATATTTTACAGAGTACAGATCAGTTACTTCCAAGCATTAAAATATGGAAATTATTTTTCTCATTCTTTCTCTCTCAACAGTTGTATTTTTACATTTGAAATGGGGACTTTAATTCCAAAAGAATATTGCTTAGAGATGTGCTTCTTGCAATTTCTATCGAATTCTTCTAAATTTGGCTGGGTTCTATATAAGCTTTTAGTGCTCTGGACAGCTTCTTGTTCAAGCCTGATCAACATGCAGAAGAAATCAACAAGCAAAACCAAAAGGTACAGAAAACATAAGAGTGAAGAGATAATCAAAACATAAGGCGAATGGGGAAGCTGGGCAGGAAGTTGAGGAGCATCAACAGGAAGGTGAACTGTGGGCATGAAAGAAAAAACAAAACAAAACCAGTGAACACAGTCTGAAGCCCATAGGCTTAAGAGTTTTAGAACACTACTGAACAAGCAGAACCCTGCAGAGAAGAACAGTTTGTGAACAAAAAACGTTATTTGTTAAAACTAGGAACAGAAATTTTTCAAACATCAAGCAATCATTTTGCTTTCGCAACAGATTGTAAAACAATGTGTTCCTCTCACATTCCTCCTCCTAGTATAATGCAGAAGAGTTTTCCTTTCCAATTACATTTCCTTAAATACCATCAATAAGACTAAATTTGACAAATCCATAGCTATCCATTATTTAAATTTTAAGATGGCAGATACAAAATTAGTCAATGAAAAATTAAGAAACATCATTATTTAAGGATGTCACTTCAGAAGTTAGTATTTTATTAGAAAAGAGCATGGAAGTACCATAATAACGCAATGAAGCAAAATATCTTCTTTAAAAGGATGTGTGTTTAGGAAGACAGATAGAAACGCTTTCTGATAGAAACGCTTTCTGTGTTGCAGAGGCTTGCCAATAATAAAGGAAACAACAAATACATGTGAGTGGAATGGAGTCAAGAGGAAGAAAAATAATGTCAATAATTTCAGTTCAAAGTAGAAAACACATTAAAATTTCCAATCCCACCCCTCCCATAGCAATACTGTGAAATCAACAAGAAGTATCATCTTGACACCTCCTATCACTGGACTGCAATCCCATGTGTACTTCCTTGGGAGTAAGTCTCATTGAACTCAGAGGAACTTCTGAATGACCATGCATAGGAACGTATTACAGTAGGTGTGCACTGCTTATGATCCAGCAAGTCAAACATTACCCATGAACCATGTACTATGGCCTGCCAAATGCCGACAACCCATCCTGAATGTGTAAACAAGAACAGGAGATTCACTGAACCTTTTAGCAAGACTGCCATACAGAGCTAAATACAAATTTAGTTTGAGTGGGCCAAATTCAGAATGCCTGCTCTTCAGCAGCAGAGAAAAAGTAGAAGCCTCTGTCATCCCTGCTCTCCAGCTTATCCATTGGTTTCTTCTCAGTTGTGTCATTTTATCCCTGGGTTGTGACGCTGTTAGGTTTGTTGCTCGTCTTGTAGTTAAATCACTGGTTATAAGTAAGAAGGCAAAAGATGCTATACAAATTCTATACAATATTCTATATACATACAACACTGTAAAACTTTACAGGCAGTTTCATTAAAAGATGCATGCTTTTCTGACATTTATTTACTCACATAGGCATTCAGATACTTCCTTGGTGTTTTGGCTTTTTAATTTTTTTTTACTCTAATTAGTGCTTGAAGATATATACAGCTCTAGTAAGCCATCCAGTATGTATGATTTATTCAGAATTCTCTCAAATCATAACCAAAATTATAAGTCTGAAAATCTAATTCCTGTGAAATATTTGTCACCAAAAGGTAAATTTCTTTCATGCACACCACAAGAAGAAAAAAAGCTTTCTTCCTCCACCCTGTTGTTGGCAAAACTGTCAATCATCTTGATGAGCAGCAAATAAATGAATGCCCAATGATGGGATTCCGCATTATCCTTTAAAAAAATCCATCCACTAAACATCAACAGGTAAATAAATGCTTATACCAGACAGCCATCAATTTCAACTATTCAAGCAAAAAGACAGGTGAGCTAGACTGGTAAACCTCGAAATTAGAGAGGTATTAATCATCCGTTCACAGCCAATACAAACAGATTTTAAAAAACAAGTTAAAATCTTCTCTTAATCTGAACTTTATTTGCAATAGATAATGTCCTGTTACATTTTTAATAAACTGGATGAAGTTGTATTTAAATTGAAAATCAGCCGCACTCACCAAATCAGGCAAGCAAAATTCCAAAATGAGTGAACTGCGTTATAGAACACACTATTACAGCACGTAAATGGTAAAATTTACCTGTCACACCACAAAAGTTATTGTGCAACCACTGCATCTGCAGTTGGAAGCAGAGCTAAAACAAAAAGGATAGGCTTGTTAAACATATTTAAAAATCCATAATATTTTATGAAAACACTATTAAGTCTTGATAGGATGAGAAAAAATACCAGCTGCTCCTTTATGAAAAATGAGTCAGTGAATATTTGCACTGGTTATTCTGACTGTCATGCTAGCCCAAATACCATGCCTGGTATCCTGAGAAAAACCATGAAAGCCCATACTATTTTTTGATAGTCAAGAAATAAAGTAACTTAAACCAGCATTTCACTTCTATCAAATTCCTGATTGACTTTGGCCAAGTCACTGAAGCTAACTATACCTTTCTATTCTATCTGTAAAATGTGAACACTATTGAACAGTGTTTAAATAAATTCACTGATTACATTTTGCTACGAGACTAACTCATTTTATATGATGGGAGCTTCAGAAGTGTTTAGCATAACTATAATAATGAATTCACCTCCACAAGAATATGTTTTCATCTTAACTGTACAGCAAGAGCCATACTGACCTATATATATGACATTTATAAATTATGTATACCTAAGCTTATTTCAGCCGTCTTATTAAAATGAGTGGCAGCACAGTGCTCATCTGGACAACTGTCAGTTTCCCTAGTTTTAGAAGACCGTGGAGCCTCTTAGTTAGCTACAAATATTACAATGCTGACATTGAAGGGAGGCTGTTTTTCAAACACAGCAGTTAACTGACTGTACCACCTCATTTATCCCAACCTCCCATATCTGGACTCCTCTAATTACTACACAAGCATTATATCCCGCATCATTTGGATAAATCCATATATACTTTAGGCCTTTCTCCACTTCCTTTATCTCCCAAGATGTCTAGGTGAAGAGTCAAGCAATTCTGTATTACAAGCTTTACACGATTTGTTATATGCCACTTTAGAGAATATGCTGCCAAGATGAAAACAAACAGGATATGGTAGGGAAAAGGCTAGGCAATTGTCCTATTAATGAAATAAGCAGTTCACAAACTAATGTTCTAATCTATGTATCTGAATTGCCGTAATGTAACAACGAGACATATGAGCATTTGTATAAAAAGTAGCTGAAGAGCATTTATAATCACTCTATCCCATCTGAAAGGTACTATGAAAAGTTATTTCATTTATAACGTATGTTTTCATTGTATAAAGCCCTTTAACAACGAGGTAAGAAGGCTTCATATAAAGAACTATGAGACAGATATTAGGATGGCTGGTAGTATAAACCTGTAGAATACCAGAAAACAAAGTTTGCCTTTGACAGTAAACCATTTTCCAAAGCATTAGAGAGCATCCAGAACAAATTATGCCCTGCATAGCTTTTACAAAAGTTTAAAATATGTTTTCTGTAATAACAATATTCAAAAGAGTTGATTTGATTACCATGGTACCTTTGAGTCTCAGGAAGAAAGGCAAACTGTGAATGAAGTAATAAGTATGGTGGTTGTGTTGCATTTGATTTTTCATAGCCACTGTAGATCACAAGAAATCAAATGATTTAAATGTTTACATTAAACAGCTATCAGCAGCTGATTCTGACAGATTTCATCCCTATAATGACTTTAACATGACAGGAAGCATTAGGATTGACTTGACTATGTTATTGCATTGTGTATGGTAGCATCTTTACTGGGTATTTAAGAAAATAACGTTTGGCTAGATCCAAACACCCAGGAGCAGAATGGAGCAGGTGCTTCCTGCCTTCCATCTTTCATACCCCTCATGCCACCAAACCCCCCCAAAAAATCTGCTCCCGAGGGTTGGCAGAACTTGGAAACAGTATGGACTACAATGCAGGGGGCTGCAACTCAAGTCAAAGATCTGCAAAAGTCATGGATTCCTCCATGCACAAGTATAAATTACTTCTACTTGCAGAAATGCAGCTTTGGATCCAACCCACTAAAAAAGGAACCTAGAACTGTAAACCTAAATATACCAACTCTGAAGTTAAATCTCACTGAAGTCAATAGAACTTTCCTGAGTAAATGTAATTAGTACTGGGACTGTAAAAGTTGATCCTGCTTGCTTAAAATGCCTATGCAAAGTGGAATTCTGTCACACCAGGAGATTTTCAGGGCATTAAGAAGAACTCAGGAGATTAAATATTTGCTATTTTGCAAGAGGAAGTTATAAAAAGAGAAATCAATCAACACAAAAGGAAGAGTGAAAGGCAAGCCTGCAATGTTCAATACTTTGTAAATATAATATAATCTCATTGAGAAAATTCACTAATATTAAGATGTCACTAAATCTTGATTTTGGTCACTGTACACAGTGAAAGCGAAATACGCAAACTGACAGAGGAGATGAAGAATACCTCCTGAGTGGCAGCAGAGATGGATTCTAAGTCTGGATGCAGTTTTAGTTAGAAGTATCAGCAGAATTAATTCAGCCTGTTCATCAATAAACTTGATTAGAAAGGAACTATAAGTCACCCTACCACTAGTTTCAGAAACAGCTCTGGCTGGATAAAAACAACTTTTCACACACAAACTTCCAATTTACTTACATTAAGTATCAATGTACTTATTTGTGCTGTGTGTATGGAATTCCAATTTCATGTTTTTCAAACTTTATTTACTTACAGAAATGCAAAGCAAATAAATTAATGCCATGCTGGAGTTAATATGGTAATGTATCTCCCCATGAAGACTGCACTTGGGCCCAACCTGCCAGTAGAAATACTCTGAATACAAGATCACAGTCCAGTTGTACAATAACTACACTACATACATAAAACAGTCTTACCTTTTTATTTAAAGAGGCAATTATCACTGTGGTATCATTAGCATTTAATGAATACTGAAAGAAACTCACTTGTGGATTGATAAGGCTTGCTTTTGTGAGAACCAAAAAAACTACAAGTATCTGAGAAATGCAAAACCTTCCCTGAAAAATGTCCAAGTAAACATTTTATCGTAATGTTTTATAAAAGTCTGTATATTCTGAAAGAAATATTGGCTCTCTCAATAAAACTTTTCTTGGTAGTCTTTGTTTATCCTAGTAACGAAAAACAATTTTTATCCTAAGAAGAAAAACAATTTTTTTAAATTTATTAAATCTAAATTCATAGAAGAAGCTTTAACCATCACTTGGCATGTAAACATGAAGCATCAGTTTCTAGCAATAAAACACACACACACACACACACTTGAAAGTCTGGAACAAGACTGTGTCACTATGCACACATTCATTTCAGAAAAGGTCATGAGCCTGGACGCATATTCAAAGATTAATATATTCCATGACATTATTTATTTACTTTGTCAAAGAGAAGACATTCCGTTTGTGGCCATCCACAGTGATTAATCTGATTTCTTACCACCAAATTACAAACTTCTGCACATATTACAAATGAAAGCTTTTGTTTCCCTTTGAGGGGATGCTAAAGATGATACAGGCCATTCAACTGCTGTCTGGTTAAATACCCATTCTCATTCTTTGTTAAAACCCACAACTCAGAAAAAGGTAAATTATATATGCCTTGGGATAGTTTACATATATTTATTCCTAGAAGAAACAAGAAGATACAAAATAATGAATTCCCCAAAAACCACATAATCTATATAAATGCTGATCCTCTATATGGAAGTTATAACCAACATAAACACGTGGAAGACACACAAACAGTGCCAGCTATGGAACTCCCTACTCCCTGGAAGTATACCAAAAGCCTGAGAAACTTGTCAAAGCTTGGACATCTTTTGGATACATTATAAGGTTTTTCCAATAGGGCTGACTTTGGACGTGGGGGGTTACAGGAGAGGTTTTGCTATTATTTCTGATGTAACAGTTGTTAATCTACTGTTACTCTTGCCAAGCTTCTGATATAGCTGGTGACAAACAGAAACGGAAAAATAAACCCTTTTGCAAACATTTAAAAATGAAATTGCCTCAAATTCAGATTGTCATAACAGCACACACTGTATCAATTTTCATGGTAATTAGACATGTAATTCTGGATATATTTAAAGCTTTAGTATCACATTTTTTAATGCAAAATTAAGCACGTATCAGACAGTGCCAATGCCCTGAACAGTACAGCACACTTAACAGCTCAGAAAGGGTAACAGGCCCAAATGTTATAACTAGAAGGATTGACTACCTTGGCACATCCTCTTTTTATATTAAAAATGAAATTCACTGCTGTTTTCAAAGAATACTGCGCTTTCTATCATGAAGAATTTCCATAGTCTCCAGTGTAATTATAAGTAATAAAATTCAGATTTAAAATTGATGGGAAATATAGCAAATTATAGCAGCTTTGGCACTCAAAATAAAAATCACTAACTTTTCTGCAAACTCTACAAAACTGGTGATTTATGGGAGCTATTTAAACAGCATAATTGTATATTTTTATCCTTTGCTGTATATTAATGTTCACAAAATGGAGACAGGGAGAAGAATGCTGTAAACTCCCTTGAGTATACACTGGGTGGGAAAGCAGGTGAATGCTTATTCCATGCTTTTCTGCCCCTTATGGACCCAAAGAAGTTTACAACGTTCTTCTCTCTGGTTCCATTCTATCCTTGCAACAATCATGCCAGGCAGGTTAGGCTGAGAGAGACTGGCCCAGCAACTTCCATAGCAGAACAAAGATTTGAACTTAGTCCAATACTCTAGACACTACACTACACTGGCTCCCAAGATTTTAACATAAGGAAACTGGTTACATTTTTTAATATGATGAAACAGCTTTTATTAGGTCATTTCTAGTATACATTGGCTCTTGAAAGACAGTGTGGTTCAGTGGTAGGACTAAGATCCAAGAGACCCAAATTCAAATTCCCATTCTGACTTTGGGGCAGTCACACTTTCTCAGACTATCATTTCCTAAGGATAAAATGGACGGTGGAACACCAATGTATGCTACCCTGACCACCTTGGAAGAAGGACAGCATAAAAACATACTAAAGTAAAATTCTAGGAGACTGTCATTAGTTGCCCATTTAAAAAAAATAAACATTCACATTTTTCTTTTCAGAAAGCATGGGATTTTCATGCCAGATTTAAAAACAGAGAAAGCAAGAGGAAAAAGCAAGGTCTGCAGTCAATAAAGTCATTTTCTGTGACATGTCTTCATCAACTCTGTTTCTGTGGAGGAATACACACCCTAAAAGATTGCATGGAATGCCAGAGCTTCTTGAATGTACCCAAACCCATGCTTAAAATTCCATGGGAATTCATAATTAAGAGTCTGTTGTGTGACAAAGATTAACAGATCTAGTTATGAATTAAAAAGCAACAAGTAAAATGTAGGACTCAAAATAACATTTGATTAAATAACTTTTTGCCCTGACCTGGATAGCCCAGGCTAGTCCGATCTCATCAGATCTTAGAAGCTAAGCAGTGTCAGCCTTGGTTAGTAGTTGGATGGGAGACCGCCCCAGGGTCACTTTCCAGTGGCAGGCAATGGTAAACCACGTCTGAAATGTCTCTTGCCTTGAAAACCCTATGCCATGGAATTGCCAAAAATCTGCTGCAACTTGACAGCACTTTCCACCACCAAAGAACTTTTTACAGTTAAATTAACATCTCCTAAAGTCATACTACTGCAAATCTGAAGACCAAAATTCAAAACATAAGACTATAGCAACTTTACATTCATTTTAAGATCTGGAAACTGCTAACCCAAGACTTGCTTCTTATGAGGACTAGAAAAAGCTTATGCTATTTCATATGTACAACTTTTAATAAGGAATAGTTACTCATGCAATCCCACTGAAACAGATTTCCCCAGTGGTCTCATATCTACTCTAAAACTGTTTTGAATGTTGTGAAAATAACTTTTGTGTAAAAACAAAAACATCTTACAAATGCTCTCTAAACTATAAATGTAAATTATAAAAAGAATGCTTGCCTGAATTCAAGCACAGGATGTATAATCAGGAGAATATCTCGTTACTATTTTTCTTATTTCTGCTTGAACTATGAGTTTTGCTGAATCCCACAAACTGTTCCAAAGTGTCAGCATAAATTCCTCCAAAACATTTGTTCTAAAGGGTATTAAGTGCCAAGGTAGTAATTTTAAAGCTTCTGCTAAACGAATCATTGTTGTGAACCTTTAAAACATGGGTACACGTCTCTAACAATAACACGGGCCATAATGGATCTTCAGTGGAGCTATATGGACAACACGGTTCCATTATGCCCCATAACTGGGGGAGGGGGGTCAGAATGCCACTGCTTAGCTGTTCAGTGGTCTAAGTCAACATTCCAACCACCACCACCACCCCAGAAACATCTTGCTGCGTCCTTTCTATACAACATGGTAATTTCCACTCAAAAACGTTCCGTTCTCACAGAGATGGGAATTCATTTCTTAGGAAAGAAAGGGAGTCTATCTTCTTTATGATTTTATCTGCCTTTCTGCAAGCACAGATTACTCCAACAGCTATTTAGGCTATTGGCAGTTTTACTATCTGGCTAAATCTGGCATTGCTTACCTGTTCTAGTGACTCTATGCAAGTACACAAGGACATAAATCCATTCTTGAATTTAAGAGCACTAGATTTAAACCCAGTAGCACCTTAGAAACCAACAATATCTTTATGGTACAAGCTTTCAAGCACCAAAATTCCCTTCATCATCTCTTCTACTGCAGACCAACCTGATTACCCTCTGAAACTAGAATTTAACAGAACCCAAAAGTGGTTTCTGCCCCTATCCTTGACACACTGTGTACTAATGATACAGCTAGGGTAGCATCTTCTCTAACCTTCTTCTTACCACTGTTAACAGCACAGAAGAAGCAACCATTGATGACAAGAAAAGAGAACGAAATGTGTGAGTACAGAGACTACCACGTCAAGATCCAAATTATAGGCAAGCAATTTTCTCCTCTGTGGCCTCTGTGCATTTCAAAAGTACCACATGTCCAAAGGCAGAATCTCATATTCATTTTGCAAGAGGTTAAAAGGGCTCCCTCGCATCCGGACAGTGAGAAGCTGTTTTGGCTTGGCCCTTGGACTATGAAAAATGGTGGAAAGAACAATGCCCTTGCTAAAGAGATAGGGCCTCTAGCAATGGCTGTCACTAATCACCCAGGATGACACATCAACAGTCCCTGGACTAGGTGAAAATCACTCCTTTCTCCTTGGACAAGTGAAGTACTTCTCCAGTTGTCAGAAACAGGCAGTAGGTAATACAATCCATCACCACTTACCAAGACACTACAGATGGCAGCTCACCAAGGTCTTATATAGAAACCACAGTATATTAGTACTTGGTAACTAGAGTTTACTACTGACTTAGGAGTGTAACAGTAAAGAAAATGAGTTTGGAAAGAAAGAGAGCCAGTTTGGTGTGGTGGTTAAGGGCATGGACTCTAATCTGGGGGAACTGGATTTGATTCCCTACTCCTTCACATACAGCTGCTGGTGTGACCTTGGGTCAGTCGTAAGTTCCTTCAGAGCTGTTCTCTCAAGGGTAGTTCTCAAGGGAGCTCTCTCAACCCTACCTACCTCACAGGGTGTCTGCTGTGGGGAGGGGAAAGGAAAGGGATTGTAAGCCACTCTGATACTCCTTAGGGTAGTGAAGGGCAGGATATAAATCCAATCTCTACTTCTTCTCTTCTTCTATTTAAAAGTGGCAATATGGTATAATGGTCATGGACTGCAGAATCCTGAGTTCAAATTTCACTTATCCATGAAACTCATCAGATAGCCTTGAGAGGGCTACTATGTTTTAGTGAAATTGCAGCACAGCTAAAATGGGACAATCCATTTATTCTACCATGAGCTTCTTTGTTTAAGGCAGGATTCTAATGCAATAAGCAAAAATATGTTTAAAAACAGCTTCCATGATTTTTACTAGGTTATATATGGTCATAATCAGGGTCTTTTTTTTGGGGGGGGAGAACACCGGAGCACAGCTCTGGCAGCTCAGGAGTCACGCTCTGCCCCCGGCCGGCATCCCAGGAGTCTTTCAGGCAGCCGAATGTCAATTTCAGCTCCATTATATCCTATGGGCCATTGAAGTCAATGGTGAAAACAAAGGGTATATTCTGGGGGCTGGAGGGGAGGGGAGAGGCTCCAAACTCACAGGGTAGCTGATGGACCCTCTCCCCAAGATACCCACCAAGTTTCAAGAACATTGGATCAGGGGGTCCAATTCTATGGGCCCCCAAACAGGTTGCTCCCATTCCCTCCATTGTTCTCTATGGTGGGGAAAAAGTACTGGGCTTTTTCCCCACTTCTGCTTTCCTCCTTCTGTGGCCCAACTCTAGTGAGAAGGAGTTTAAACTTCAAACCCCTTCTCTCTTAGCTCCCCTACCCAGGCCAGCTGAGGAAGGGAAGGGGAGGCTTTTGAAGATGCCTCTCCCTTTTCCTTCCCCTTCTGACAGCACTTCCGGTGATGTCAGGAGGGCGTGGCATATGCTAATAGCCTAATAGCTCATTAGCATACCATATGCTAATGAGCTCCTGCAGCTGTTTTTCTACAAAAAGACCCCTGGTCACAATATTAAGACACTTGTTAATGCTGCATAGACTTGATTCATAGATTAAAAGAAACTGCTCTGAAGGGATTAAGAAAAATAAGCATTACCTCAAACCTTGGAGCTCACAAGAGATCAAAAAAACCTCTTTTAAGGGCAAATAATGGGCATAATTGTAGCTTAGATTGACTGAAATAAAAACCTATGAATTATGAACATACCCAACAAGAAATCTTAGAAGTTCCAAGCTGAAAGGGGTTTGAAAGTGAGTTGATAATATATACATTTTAATATGCTCCAAACCAGAATCTGATAATAAATAATATCTAAAGAAGTATCAGCAATGAGTCCTGAAAGCAGCTATGGAGAATATGAGAGAAGAAAACTCATCAATTTCATAACTGCAGTAAAGAGCAAAAGTGAGAAATAGGTAGGAAAGACTCTTTCCAAACCAGGTGAATGAACAATATGGCAAACGAGATTCAATGTAAACATTTGTTGTTGTTCAGTCGCACAGTTGAGTCCGACTCTTCGCGACCCCATGGACCAGATTACGCCAGGCCCTCCTGTCTTCCGCTGTCCACTGAAGTTTGCTCAATTTCATGTTCATTGCATCGATGACAATGTCTAACCATCTCATCCTTTGCCGTCCCCTTCTTCTTTGACCTTCAATCTTTCCCAGCATCAGGGTCTTCTCCAGTGAATGCTCCCTTCTCATTTGGTGGCCAAAGTATTTGAGCTTCAGCTTCAGGATCTGGCCTTCCAGGGAACAATCAGGGTTGATTTCTTTTAGGATTGACTGATTTGATCTCCTTGCAGTCCAAGGGACTCTCAAGAGTCTTCTCCAGCACCATAGTTCAAAAGAATCTATTCTTCAGCGCTCAGCCTTCCTTATAGTCCAACTCTCGCAGCCATACATTACTACGGGGAATACCATTGCTTTGACCATGCGGACTTTTGTTGGCAAGGTGATGTCTCTGCTTTTTATCATGCTGTTTAGGTTTGCCATCGCTTTCCTCCCAAGGAGCAGGCGTCTTCTAATTTCATGGCTGCAGTCACCATCTGCAGTGATCTGGGATCCCAGGAACGTGAAGTCTGTCACTACTTCTACGACTTCCCCTTCTATTTGCCAAGGAGTAATGGGCCAGATGCCATGATCTTAGTTTTTTTGATCTTTTCCCCAGCAATCTTAACTCCAGCTTGTGATTCATCCAGGCCAGCATTTCGCATGATGTACTCTGCATATAAATTAAATAAGCAAGGTGACAATATACATCCTTGTCGTACTCCTTTTCCTATGCTAAACCAATCAGTTGTTCCATATCCGGTTCTAACTGTTGCTTCTTGACTCTTATACAGGTTTCTCAGGAGACATGTGAGGTGGTCTGGTACTCCCATCTCTTTAAGAACCTGCCATAATTTATTGTGATCCACACAATCAAAGGCTTTAGCATAGTCAATGAAGCAGAAGTAGATGTTTTTCTGGTACTCTCTTGCTTTCTCCATAATCCAGCAAATGTTGGCAATTTGATCTCTAGTTCCTCTACCTCTTCGAAACCCAGCTTGTATTTCTGGCAGTTCTCTATCCACGTACTGTTGGAGCCTAGCTTGTAGGATTTTGAGCATGACCTTGCTAGAGTGTGAAATGAGTGCAATTGTGTGATAGTTTGAACATTTCTTGACATTGCCCTTCTTTGGGATTGGAATGTACACAGACCTTTTCCAATCCGGTGGCTACTGTTGTGTTTTCCAAATTTGTTGGCAAATTGAGTGCAGCACTTTAACAGCATCTTCTTTTAAGACTTTGAATAACTCAGCTGGGATACCATCACCTCCACTAGTTTTGTTGTTAGTAATGCTTTCTAAAGCCCATTTAACTTTGCTTTCCAGGATGTCTGGCTCGAGGTCAGTGATTATATCATCGTGGTTGTCAAGGACACTGAGGTCCTTCTTGTATAGTTCTTCTGTGTATTCTTGCCATCTTTTCCTAATCTCTTCTGCTTCTGTTAGGTCCCTACCGTTTTTGTCCTTTATCATGGCCCAGCTTTGCATGGAACGTTCCCTTGATTTCTCCAATTTTCTTGAAGAGATCTCTAGTCCTTCCCAATCTATTGTTTTCCTCTATTACTTTGCATTGTTCATTCAGGAAAGCCTCCTTATCTCTCCTTGCTGTTCTCTGGAAATCTGCATTCAGTTGGGCAAATCTTTCCTTTTCACCGTTGCCTTTAGCTTTCCTTCTTTCCTCTGCTATGTGTAAAGCCTCATCAGATAGCCACTTTGCTTTTTTGCATTTCTTTTTCTTTGGGATGGCGGTGATTGCTGCCTCCTTTACAATGTCATGGACCTCTGTCCATAGTTCTTCAGGCACTCTGTCTATCAAATCTAGTCCCTTAAACCTATTCTTCACCTCTACTGTATATTCATCGGGGATGCGATCTAGGTCAAATCTGAATGGCCTTGTGGTTTTCCCAACTTTCTTCAATTTAAGTCTGAATTTTGCAATGAGTAGCTCATGATCTGAGCCACAGTCAGCTCCAGGTCTTGTTTTTACTGACTGGATAGAGCTTCTCCATCTTTGACTGCAAATTATATAGTCAATCTGATTTCGGTGTTGCCCATCTGGTGATGTCCATGTGTAGAGACGCCTCTTAGGTTGTTGGAAAAGGGTGTTCGCTATGACCAGCGTGTTCTCTTGGCAAAACTCTGTTAGCCTTTGCCCTGCTTCATTTGGTTCTCCAAGGCCAAAACATATGTAAACATAAAACATATATATATATATGACTTTTCATATACACTGATAGCATCTGAACTTGTGGTGACTGACTAGGAAAGATCTTCAGGTTGTAGTGGATATCTCAATGAAAATGTGACGTCATGTGTAACAGCAGTGAAAAAGACAAAATACAGGGATTATTAGGTTTGCAAACAAACCATCATTATTATTATGCCTTTTGTGTATTCAGAATACTATGGTCACCTAATCTCATTACTACTTCTTGTTTTAGTTGGCCATAATAAAGGTTTTACCCTACTGCTGGTTTTCATGCTATTTTTCAATGTCACTGACACTGAGTTTTAGTACTGTGCAAAAAATTATCTGCTTTCTCCACATTATTCATAATTTTAAAAACAGAGGCTTATAATAGTGTCCTGCTTTAATCTTTTTTTCTAAACTAAAAAATACCAAATGATTCCCTTTTCTTGAGGGAATGTGTTTCAAACAGTTTTGATAATTTTTTAGAAGAGGTATAAAATGCTTTTAAATAATAAAATGCAGTCCTTGATTATTTCAGGTGCCATTTTCCAGCTCCACAATATCTTCTGAAATGGGCAACTGGAACTGTACAAACTATTCTAAATGTAACCACATCTAAGTTGTACATAGTAATATTGGTAAATTTGCTGTTTCATTTTCAATCCATTTCACAATAACTCCTAACATTAAATTTACCTTTTTCACTGCCAGAGTGCACTAAATTGATGTTTCCATTTAACAGTCCACTATAAACGCTATGCATTTCTTTGACTGTCAAAGCCAGCTGAGGCCCAGTCATTGCATGAATGTGTTAAGACTTTTTGCCCTATGTTCAACACTTCATACTGACACTGAGTTTTATTTGACCGGTAGTTACCTGTTAATCCAGTTAAGAGATAACTTTTTGGGGGAGCTCTTTTATTATTTATAGAGCACCATCAACAGATTATTACCATCTTACAAAAGTAAATGTAACTCTCTACACCCAAGGAGTTACATTTTTGAAAAGGCAGATACAACAGAATGTGGTGAGGCACAACATAGGTTGACGCTAACATGAGTAAAATGTGCAAATGCAAATATACACTTCAAGCATTACACCAAAGTTTTCATAGAAAAGATGGTCTCTGAGAAGACATTTGAAAGAAGGGTTTGACCCAGGCTAAATTTTCCCTCAGCAGAGTGGAATTTTCATGCCTGACCCTTCCCACTGCTGCGCACTGATCCTGGGGGGGAATAGTAGACCCTAAAGAATGACATGAGGGGGATCTGCAACAGGAAGACAATCAGTGAAAATTGCCAACTTAGTCTGAATCCAACCCAAGGAGAGAAAGATGGCACCATATAGGTTTTCTGGAAGGGCATTTTGGAAGAGTTTTAGACAAAAGAGGCAGCAAAATGGAAACACAATATATATTTCTATATTCCATCTCGTTTCTTTAAACAGTTAATTCATATATGATCTATCCTTTTCTCCTAGTCTTATGGGCCACTTCACCTATATAACATGCAAGTTAGTATCGACAGGCAACAGATTTTGGATACTATTTAAAGGCATTGTTTATCAATGTACTTTATTGCTACAATTTTTACTGCAGATCTAGCTCGGATGCTAAAATGTCTTTTACCAGTCCTGTCAAAACTACAGTTTTAAAATAATCCTTAAATAAGATTAGGGACTTCGAAACAGTAGAAAAAGAAAACATTTTCTTCACTCACAGTACTATCCTATTATAAGTGTTAAGTAACGTTTTCCTTATTCCAAGAATGTATAACAAAAAAACTCAACATAAATCTTCGAAGCTCCCTCCAGTAATGGTGTTTATCATGAAGTTTTTTTCTCCAGAACTAAATCTTTCTAACAAGCTTTCTGACACAGACTGCTTTATTGTGGATCACATATATTGGGAGAATACAATCTATAGGGGACAAAATACAGGATTTGACCTATTTTTTAAAAAAATCGAAATTCCAAGAAAATGTTTCTCATTTTGTTTTTTTTAGACTTGTTTATTGAATTAAAATGTACATCTGATCCAATCCAAAAAAAGGTTTGATCATCAGAACAGTATTATCAATATTTGCTGCTGGAAACAAGAATAAATTAGAGACATGAATCTTTACCAAAGGGCAGATAAAAATTCCTTTATCATCACTAAAGCTCTTACTCTAAAAGTAAAGAATTTCCTATTTCCTCAGCTCTTAAGGAGAGGCTGGATGATTATTCATCAGGGGTGCTTTAGGTCACCCTGCATGGTGCAGGGGATTGGACTGGGTGGTCTTTAAGTCCCTTCCAATTCTATGATTCTATCTCAACAATACATATACAGTACACTCTAAAGTGTTCACAAAGATCATCTTCTTGTGATCGTCACAATAACCCTGTAAGATAATACTAACCTATTCTCCATACTGTAGGATAGGAAGGGAGGAAACTGAAGCTGTGAGAGTAGCTTCCAAGTCTGTGATATGGTGAGATCTGAATCAGGGTCTTGCACAGTTTGGCCTATTAGCCCCTATGCCACAAAAAACTCATGAGTAAAACTGAGATAGATACACACAAGAATGCACAGTTAAATGCTATATGAACAACAAAGGCTACAATTTTGTTTGAGAATAAGTAAACTAAGTATGCATTGGCTTCCTACTTAACCCATGCTGTGTCACCAACTGCAATAAACATCATGGGTTGTGACAGAATGCCCACTCAACTACTACACATAAATAAAATAATTGAGATTAATAAAGTCAGCCACATCAATTTCATATTTTACCATGAATGTAGTTATCACTTGTGAAGGGGTGACCTAGGACTGAGGCAAGAGCTCCAATGTAAGACAACCATACCTAATACTACCCTACATAGTATTTTAATAAATCTTATTTTAATAATAACTCTCTTGCATAAGAAAATGGTACACACTGACTAAAAGAAATGTCTTAACATACTGTTATAACTTCTTTGGTCCAAAGTTCATGATTGAGAACTACTAAGTCGCCTGTGAAATATTAGAACAGTTACCAATTTTTTCTACATAGCACTGCTATCAAGCCTACTAGAATGAATTTCAATCAAGCTTTTAGATAGAATACCACCAAACCTAGAAATATGGAACTGTTATGCATATTCTCCTCAGCTGACGCTAAGCACTTGTTTTCCAGAGTTTATACACCACCAGAATCAAGCAAAAATACCGGTAATAAAAATCTGCCAAAACACATACTATAAAGGGAGTTCTACTATATGTTGTATTACTGCAGTGCATACATAAATGTTCTTATGTTTTACAAGATGTATCACCTTTATCTTAACTGAGTCTCACTAAATCTCTTTATAATTTGCTTCTAAGCAGTTTTGCATTCTATGCCTCCGGGCTGTTAACATTTGGTCAGTTACACAGGTAAGTGTATAAAAGAATGACACAACAAACCTCTTAACAGCACTCGTGCATGTATACACACACATTCATCAAGTTTCCTTAGTTGGCATCACATATGCTGATTTAACATCCCAACATGGCAAACATGAGTGGAGGAAGATACCCAGTTGCAGAAGAGGCAGTGTAAGTAAGATAAGTTCTGTTCCACAGACCTAGTACATTTCTATCCTGCCTTTCACAATGGCATATATGGTTCATATTCATTTTACTCACACAACAACCCTATGAGAAAAGCTCTGCCAAAAGTGTGTGACTGATCCAAAGTCACCCAGCAAGCTTCACAGCAGAATTCTCCAAGATCCTGGCCTGACACACTAACCACTACAACATACTGGCCATTTCTTTCTCCATTTTGGGACTGAAAGCCTGAGGACATGATAATGATTAAGGTAACACCATAAAGTGACTCAGAAAGAGGCATTTATTCCCCCCCCCCTTCCTGAATAGGTAACTAATGAAGTTTTGCACAGATGTATACCATCTGTCAAGCATTTTTTCACAATGTGAAAAGTCACTCTTACCTGTTCAATGCTTCTTTTCTGAAGACCAACATGGCTACTGAAGGTTGATAATTATTCTCTCCCTAGGTTTTCCTACAAAACAATTTCTCATACATCATAGAAACTCATATTACACTGTTGTTTTTTGTCTCTATAATATTCTATTAATTTAAAATTTCTGTTTACACCTATTTCTCTACAATTACAAATATGATAAATAATGGCATTACAGATTGGCTACTTTTTAAAATCGTCAGAAAATTGGCTTAGGTGCATCCTAATGGAGCATCTTAACTACAGGTAAAACTGTGAACAGTAACCTCTAAGATAATAACACTACATTATTGAGTACTACAGCTTTAAGAGTATCTGAAATGTCAGAACACATAATGAAAAATTTTCAACAGTTGATAATATCATGAGTATACTTCTTAGACACAAGAAATATGGTTAATTGCATATTGATGCAGTGCTGCATTTTTCTAAACCTAAAGCATTTTTGTAACCAAGTCTCCTAGAGGAGGAGGAAGGAAAGGGGAAAAAACTGCGTGAAGTAAGTGACAACTCTCCATGACTAAAGATTAAAAGCTAGTGAAATAATAGGAAAGGACTAGAGTTCTAAGAATGATCTTTCAATGACGCCCACTGCCATTTGACAGATAGCACAACACATAGTGTTTAGTTATTTTAGAAAGCTCATCCAAGTATATAGTATCTTCCTAGCTGCGACCATCATTTATTTGGAAGGGTCCTGTTGATTTCAATGGGTGTGACTCAGAATTGTAGCCTAGTACAATTTTACCACAAAACTAGTCGACCTCTGAATTTTATATAACATATTATTATTGGAGAAACACTGTGTGTGCTGATAATTTTCATATGAAATGATAAGCCAAACAAAAGGTTAAAAAACAAACATTTGCAATTGTTAAATAATTCCAATTCTCTAAAGACATCTTTCAGTCTTTTATATTATATGATGATAGGCCTCACACCGCACACTATCAAAAATTCAACTGTTTTTCAATCTGTTTCGTTAATCAAACATTATCTGAATTTAGTATGCCTAGTAATTTCCATGAAACAAGAAACTACTGTAACAGAGAAAACTGAACCTTTTACTATCATTTGGCTGTTGATACATTTTAAGATGTAACCATAAAGCTGTTTATTCATGAGTAGACCATTTCATCCTAAATTCCACAAAATTTGAAAATCACTGGCTTCATAGGTATAGAACAAATTTTTGAACATGTATTATTACTCTGTCCAGATACTAGAAGTGTTTAAACCTCATATAATTAATGAAATACATTACATAAAGAGTATAACTGTGTGCTCATGCGTGCACGCATGCACACACACTCATACTTTCTAAAAGTACAATGCTGACTACTAGACCAAAACAGTTCAATGTTGTTTGATTATATGATCCTAAGCAATATTCACTGTATGCACCAACTGTGGAATGGTTACTCAAGAGACTTTCAAAACCGAACCAACTAGCAAACATTTTAAACAGTCATATTAGAGTCTATAAAACTAATCTCAAATTTTTAATTTTAATCAATGTCTAAATGTGATACAATGCACTCTGTACCTCTATTTTAAACATTTGGTTGTCCAGATTAAGTTTGGTCTTTGGCTGGCAGTATTTCTTCAACTGGGGCAAAAGACAACATTAAAGCATCTGAATTCAAAGCTTTTCATTAGCCATGATGCTACTAGCTTAAGGAAAACTAAAAGAATTAAACACTATATTAAAGACACAGTTCTAGAAAGACTTCCTTTCACTCAAACATAACCAAACACTAAAAAAATATTACTAGAAGGCTGAAAAAAAATCATAATGAACCTCTCAGATGAGAAACTAATTGGTACTAAGTACACAATGGCTTACATTTAATCCTGTTAATAATCACACAAAAAAGAAATAAAAGACTCACTTTTCAGCCATCTCTCTGGACGACTGGGCTAAAATAACAGCATGACTAAATCTGACATTGACCCCTTGGCCCTGCTAGAAGTTTAAAGAATTCCTTTGAGTCTTCTGAGATCATTTCCTCCCATCACCACCCCCTGCTCAACGACTCCAAAAGAGTGGGCTAGTCCCACACATTTGACAGTCTTTTTGCAGAAAGGTAGAAGAATGGCTACACAGAAACTTTGTTCTGGTTGTACTAGTCACCTAACACTAGATTCAAGACACACTCAAGGAACAGTAGGAACAGTACATTAAAAATCTAATATAAATTTCCTTGACAATGCTCATTTAGATAGAACAAACAACTTCTACAGCAGCAAAAGAGAGTCAACAAGAGATCTGGAATAAGAAGTGGACAACAAACCAAATTAAGTCTCGACAATAATGCACATATTTTAAGCAAACAATGAACATTCACATTTAAGGCTGAAACATACCCTATCAAGCCATTTCCAAACATGCTGAATGAGAAAATGCTCTTGTAGATTATTATCATGGTTAATATTCTAGCTTTTCTCATATTATAAAGTTTGAAATGTATTTTTAAAAAATTACAATGGAAACAAACTTATGTACACAATCCTATGAAGGATGCAATATTATTCTTACTAGTGAATAATTTTACTGTTTTTCAAAGAATGAAAAAGTACAATGATACAAAGTATGATATAAAACACTTTTAATTTTTAAAAATCTTGCTTGTTCATCAGATCATGCAGAACAACACTATAGCACTGCATGCCAGTACCATATGATAAATCTGATTTTGGAAATAATGTAGTTTATATGAACTTTATAAAAAAGGTAGAAGAAAACAGGTTAGAAATAGGAAAAGGACAGAAAGTCTTATGGACTGTATGTGGTAGCTAAATAAGTTATTATTTGGCTTTCATTTCCCCCGCCCTCAAACTTTCCATTCAGATATCTAAAAGAGATGTGTCTAAGAGCTCTGCCTCATAAAGAGTTTAACTCATAACGTTATACAAATTGGCAATAATCCTTTTTACATGAGAATATTTTAAGAGGTTGCATACTACAAATGTAAACTGATTTCTCTCTCTGCTTCAGTGAACTGCCCTGAATGTTGTTCCTCATATCCTATCATTGTCTTCCTGAACAGAGTACAGACCCTATCTAATCCTTTTAACTTTTTTCTTCTGTTAGGACAGAATTATAAATACATGTCAGACTAACAGCGGACATTGGATAAATAAAATAGATGACCACCAAGGTTACATTACACAGCATTTTTATCCCATTATTATAACTGTGCATACTATCTCGAAACATAATTTAATTGTCAAGAAACTGTCTACTTCATGTCTCTAATGCATACACCACATGCAAGAAATGTGTCACCCAAATAATAGTGTTTGATCCAAGAGCCAATCACTACTTTTATATACTAAAGAACATTTCTTTCTGGAGAGAGACAGAGAGAGAGACTTGGTGTTTATTGAATATTTTCTAGTTTCTGTGGAAGGAAAAAACTTCAGCAGGACCATACCCTGATCAACAGATTCTAATAAGTTAAAGCAGAGATGCACAGAGATGAATAGAAGGAATAAGACATGCTTACACCCTCTATTAGTTGACCAGCATTTTCACGGAGGACTCCACTGATACGATACACGTACGATAGACAATACACATAATACAATAGATGATACACATAATACATGAGCACTGGTCGTTATCCACAGGCACGATGCAAGACAGCACCTTTTTAAATATGGTAGGGCAGAACAGAGGTAAATCCATGTAGCAGTGCCTTTTTCCATGATTGGGACAGTTGAATTTTATGACACAGGAGCCACTGGCCAGACGTAACTATATACTAGGTGTGTCATATATAGTTGAGCAAATTATAACAAAGGTAACGATAATAAAACTGAGGTCAATTTTTGCCACACTTTACCTTTCCAAAAGTAAATCACTTTGGCATGTACCTCTCTATCCATAAGGGTCGGACTTTTTAAAAGGGAAAAGGCTTAAGAGAATTTATCAGGTTCCAACAAGGATTATTGGAAATGTATATTTATTTTATTTAACACATTCCTACACTTCCATTCTAGAACAGAGCTACACCGAAAGAGTGAAACTATGAACTGATGTAATGGAAGACTTTTTCTACAGCTTTGAGTAGCTTAGTACACAAAAAATAAAAATTTGGTAAGCACAGACTGGCCGGGGGAGGGAGACAGTTGATTATTAACACCAGATAAGAAGCCACAGTCTAATATGTAGCACCACTGTATTAACTAGAATTATTTAGTATCATAAGATCAGAATGCATATTCTTTTTAGAAGATGATGGTTTACAAAATCAACCACAGTTGAAACACCACAATCCTGAAGAAGCTTACTTAAGAACTAGTTCTACCATAGAACAGAACTTCTTTCCAAGCAAATGTGTCCAGACCTAAGGCAGAAAAATGCTTTTTAAAAAAATGTTTTCCAGTAACTGACTCATTAACAGTATCATCATAACATACAATAAAATGAACAAAATATCAGCCTGGCCCACAGGCACTCTTCTTGCCCAGGAGAACTAATTAAGCAAGAAAATCACAATACAGTACTATAAGGCCTTGTTACTTCGATTGGCATTTGATGGTCAAGGTTAAACAAGTAGGATTTTTGGTTTTACTTGTCTCCATACCATAAACCCTTGCATTACCCAACAACCACCTTTGAAAGAAAGCTCACAATGAAATAAACACAGTTTACAAACTGATGGAAATATTATCATAAATTTGTTATGGTGGAACAATCCCACACAGATCACACTGCACACAACACAGAAGATCAATTATGTAGCAGGCCAAGAATTTAACTGTTTCCTTTCATTTTATTCATTTTGCACCATCACTGAATGTTTTTAGCATGTTTAAGATATTTATACTCTGTTCACTTTACACATCACTTAGAACAACATTATTTTTACACCGCTGTTCTTCATACTTTAAAAAAATCAAATTTCTAGTTTGCTTTTTACTGACATTTTCCTAGAAGGTCAACAAACAAGTTATCAAATTACGTAACACCTACTACATTTCTACAAAGGTGATTTTATCATCTCACAAAATGCCTTTAGTTAGCTGGTAAAGCAAATATGCTGTTCAGTTGCTATCTCCTTGTTTCTAAGCAGTAACTGAGAAATCTGCCCTGTTAACTGTTATAAAATTTCATGTAAAAACAGGCAAAATTAGTTTTCCCACCAGTCCTCAAAGCCCAGACTACAATGCCAGGCTTCCTTCAGACATATAAGGAATAAAAAGGAATGGGGTTAAGGAAGAAAGATCAAACTGATGCAAGAAATGGGAAAACTCCCTTCTTAATGACCAACAAAATGACAAAAAAGGGAAAAGGGAAAAAAGTCAGCCAGAATATGACCATGTAAGCATGGGCACTCTTGCAGAAAACGCAGTCTACAACCCAAATCCATGGGAAATTTAAATTCGTTAAAGCCAAGGTCCACAATAGGCAGAGAAATCTACACAGATACAAGGGGCTGTTAGGGCTGCAGGTAGACTTAGTCTAGATCACCAGAGACTTCCACAAGAACTTTATTAGTTTTATTAATTTTTTTAAAAATAATCAAGATATTCAAGTGTATCCACATTACACCGTAAAGAAGATTAACTTTTTTCCTTTAATCAAATATCCATATGCATGCGCTGTTCCAAGGAATGGGTAGGTGGATTCCCACTGCTTATTACAGCTCCAGGGTGCACCGTAGTATAATAATTCACGCACAAAAAGCTCTTCCTATGTTTAAATAATGTTAGCATTCCCATAAACAAAAGCAAGAAAAATGGAAGTTAGAAATAAAGCCTCTGCTTTAAACAGGATTCATTCATCCTCATGAAAAGCAGAACTTATTACATTATTGTGAAAATTATTCACTGGTTCGATGGCACTTTGGTGGAGGGACACAAGCCATACTTAATGATATCAACCTTAATTCTGGATTTAATTCAGTACAGCACTAATTTACTTACCCCTTCCATATGTATGTTAAGATTGGGGAGAAGAAAATCAACATTTAATGTTAAATCTATTTTAAAATAAAAAATGTTTAATGGGTGCATGATCTACTTGAATAAGAGACAAACCTTCAGAACAAGAGACACCTGGCACCTGTCCTGAAATACTAACAATTATCCCTAGAAGAAAATAAACAGTGGAGCTTTGTAATGGCAGTTTGCTTAGAAGTTTACTGTACAAACTCTGATAGATGTATAAAAGATACATGGATATCTAAATCTTGTCCCACAAACATATAACACAGGTAGATTATAAAGTCTACCCCTGAAAAGACTTGTCACTCAACCTACAAAGTGCAGATTCTTTCAAAGTTATGTAGATAAATAGGTAAATTATATCATAAAGCCTCAAAATGTCCTCTCAAATTAAAAGATCCTGCTAAATTTATTTCATTGAAACAACAAAGTTTGAATTTTAAACAAAAAATAACTGTTTATCAGGTGAAACTAATTTTCCAGAAGGACCAAAATGTTTTATGACAAAAGTTGTCCCCTCTCTAACTTAGTAAACAAAAAATAACTGTTTATCAGGTGAAACTAATTCTCCAGAAGGACCAAAATGTTTTATGACAAAAGCTGTCCCCTCTCTTACCTTAGTAAATGTTTACTTTAAAAAATGTGTAAGATAAATAAGTATGGTACTTATTGACACAGTAAACCGACTGAATCAGATTCTTTTTTCAGAACAGTGCAGCTTTTCTTTAAATACACTGTTAGTAACTGTGCAGTATATTCCAGGTAGAGTACTATTATTCAAATTATGCTTTAGCCAGCCACCCCTTAAAACTTGCTTTCCAGAATGATTTCATTTCAGAAACAGGCTGATGTAAATTTTAACAGGACTTATACAGAAGATGGGATAATGTACAGGGCTTATACAGAAAGAAAACATACATAAATTTAGCCTTGTTTTTTATTCAAGTAAAGAATAGTTCTTTTATTGTTCAGATAGGAAATTTTAAAGCTGCCTTCCCAATTAGAGAGCATACATTTTCAGATATAGTCCCAAGGTATAGAAGAGGTAGCATTCTAAACTGTTTTTTTTTTCCTATTGCATGAACGATTTACTATGTAGTCAAAAACACACAAAGCATTATTAGGGAAATGTGAGTTCTACACTTGGTATCCCTGCCTCTTTTAAAAAATCCAATTCAGGCTGTCAAGGGGAAAACAAGGCCAGCAAGGGAAATAAATAATTTTCAACTGAAAAGCTGTTTCCCAACTTGTTAAAGTTCCATTTTCTGCCTCCCCCCCCCCACTGGTACAAACAGCATTTAAAGGATAGCTGCTCAGTGGGAGGCTTTACAAACTACAAGCATGGTTCCTAATGCCAGAATTAGATCTTCTATGACACTGCCCTTTTTGAATTGACTCCGACGTTTGCATACATAAACAGTAAATTGCTGCTGCCAAATAAAACCTCATTCACATCTCTGAGTTAAGTTTAGTAGATGAATCCTAACAGAATTTGTATTTTGTCTCCCTAACACCAAGTTAACAGTTTCACTGGCTATAGGTAAGTATAGCAAAAGGTATTCAGTGAAGTGGGGACCTGTTTTTCTAGAAACCTATTTAGAACGAGTAGAGCCAATGACTTTTTCTCTTTAATCCATGATTTAAAGCCCCATTAATAGCGGTCTGAGCAGAAGGGACTGACAGATAAAAAGTAAACTGCTAAATAAATCTATATTAACTAAACTGAATTCCATGAAAAGGCAGCCTCCTCAATTTTATATACTAATAGTCAGTATCAAAAATTCTATCTAAAGCACATTTGCCCACAGTCACTGCCTACACAATCTGCTCTACACATTTATTTTTCTTCATCTCTCATTTCCTAAAGCTAGTTCTATTGGCAGGTGGGGGGTTAAATCCTGTACACTTTGGAAGCCAAATAAATCACGAGTTCTTCGTTGGGGGGGGGGTAAACGCCAGGGTACAAAATTCAGTCTTTCACATAAAACAGAACACTATTCTACAAGTATTGTGCTCCTCCCATTTTTTAAAATTTATTGCTTTTGGACTGACACAGGATAGAATTAAAAACTAGCTAATTCAGAAAGGACAAGAGGATGACAGAAAAAAATGGGGTAACAAACTATACTTGGAAACTAATCAAATATCTAAATCTTATGCCAACTTCTGAAATTTCTTTAAAATGCCAGAATGCTGCTTCTAATGATGATTTCAGGCGGCTGGGCAGCTCCAAAACGCATTTCATTTTAATACTGTTCACAGAAACTAATGACATCCAGAATGAAATGCTGGAAAACTTCTATAATTAGTGATGATGAATTAATTAGTGATGATGAATTATAGCTCAAGTTTTAACAAAGACAACCATTATAAAAATTTTAAAAAACTGTTGTTGACCATATTATGGCTCCTGAAGTATTCAGGTTCTGGAGAGATCTTACTTGTAAAGAAAAATGTGATGTTCCTAAAGTATTTAGGTTCTGCAGAAATCTTACTTGTAAAAGAAAAGAGAAAGGGTGGTTGTGGCATTCAGCCTCATAACAGACCATTATCAGTGCTGTAGTGGTGAGTTTTGTCTAACGCACAAAAACATGGGTGGGAAATGTCAAAAAGTAACACTTGATGAGGATAGTGGTGCAGATGCTCAGTGCTGGAGAACACCATTCTTAAAAAAAGGAAATTAGAGACTATAGTAACACTACATACTAAGCTTTTGAACCAAACAAGCCACAGGACAACAGCGCATGTGTAACTCAAAAAAGTAAAATTCTAACTTTTAAAAAAAAGACTTTCGACAGGAAATTTCCAACCTATCACTACAATGAATTCACCAAAAAAGGGCTTTAAGAAAGATACATAGGTATCACGCAAGAATCATCATGATAGGATGCCTATTTCTGCATTAAGCCAATGACTTTATCCATACAAAGCAGTAAAAAATTAAGAAATGTGGTTGAGATGAATGAGAAGGGGACAGCCTCCTTACAGAAACTGCAGATATTTGCAGCGCTTTAGATCTCTGCAAGAAAGTCAAAGTGGTATAATGATCCAACTACTTTGCCAAAATAGAAATCAACCACTTCACAAACAAACACAGAAATGACATGAATGTTCACACTAAGGTAAAATCATACCAAAATGCACAGAATACCAAGACTAGGAAAAGAACCAAACACAAGCACTTTCATGGTTATATCCAGCAGCATTTACAACTAAATCATCTATTTGATTTGATCCAATGATGTTATCCCAGAAGAGAATGGCTAAAATAAATAATTTATACAAGAATCTAAGAAACCCACAGCAATTCAAAGAGAAATGCACTTTTTTGTAAAATCTAGACAAAATGGCCATAATCCAGCATTAATTTAGGCACATTTAAACTCACTGACTTCAGTGGCCTTAAATATATCTAACTCTGTACTTGCTTGTGAAGATAAACTGTGATCCAAAGAGTTACTCTCATCATGTACAAAGCTCTGGGGATACTCAGTGAAGTTTTTATTTTCTTTGAGTAACAGACCCCAATGACAAATCACAAACTGCTTCAAAAAAATCCCCTTTTTCAAAAAAGACTTGCTATGGGGAGTACTGTTAAAAAAAAGAACCTTGAGCATCTGAAACAACTGCGTGGTTCTTTGGATCCCAGCTGTATTTTAGAACAAGTACTTCCATCCCACTAAGGGTAAACATCCAAGAGAGACCAAAGATAGGGATACTCCCTCCCTCAAATCTGCATGCACATTGTTGGCACAAAAGCATTAAACCATGGTGACAAGCTGAATGCTGGGTGGGGGGGGGGATATTGTTCCGGATGATACACAAATTGACTTTAATCTTTTCCTCAAGTACTAATTTCTGACACTTGTGTAACTTTCAACATCTCTCATACAAAAGCACTTTTTCCAGGTGATTGACACAGCAGGCCACTATCAGTCATAGTACTTGTGTTTTAGTTTCAAATTTATAATCAAACTAGGCATTATGCATACTAAGACAGTATGGGAAGGGCAGCATATGAGTACAATCCTCCCCTACTTTAAAAAAGGTCATGCTTAAATTCAGAAGCAGACTGTCTTCAAATTTAAGGTTTGAGAATTAGGAAGCATGCACGTTAGGATTTTACAGTGAAGTTCAATTATCTGAAGTAATAACTTATTCAAGCAATTAATCAAAGAATTCTTTTTAGGCTTCAGCCCGCGAATTTTCAAACACAAAATATGAAGCATGAGGAACAATACCGTCAAGATGAACCCCTGCTTGACAGAATAAAAGTGGCTATTAAATAGGTATTAAAAATAGCAGGGTCTATCCAAAGTCCTTCTTCTGCAAGAGGAAGTACCCTTCAAAGGTTTGGAGGAAGTCACCAATTTCACCATCCTAATGCAGACCCCATGTTGCACCCCATTCTGTTACCAATAGTACTACGATCTGCAGGAGCCACTGTTGAGGGAACACAGGGGAAACAAAGGAAGGAAGAGCATTGTTGGAACACGTCAACATTGTGTTTGTTTCTCTAGCAGATCTCTTATTATCAAATAACCCCACATCAACAGGTACATTTATGTGCTTCCCCTTGATTTCTTTTCTCTTTGTAAAACAAAATATATGATCTATATCACAGAAAACAAAAATGTGGGGGGACAGCAAAACCATATACAAGACATATGGAGGAGAGTCTGTACTAAAATTTGGAAAGGAAGAGCTCCATATTCTCTCTCTGTTAAGTGCCATCAAGTCACTTCCAGCTTATGAAGATGCTATGAACTAATGACCTCCAAAAATCCTATTGTCAACAGCCTTGTGCAAGTCTTGCAAACTGAAACCATACTGCAGGTGTTTAATATTCGACCCAAACTCCACACTCACACATTTTTCTTCTTATACATTAGGTGTAACTAAAATACATCAATAACTCTTAACAAAGGATCTCAAAACAAGAAACCTGCTCAGCAATTTATTTTTCAAATCTCAAGAATACCTTTTATATTAACAGTACTATTCTCAGATGTTCCACTGGAATCTATGACACCTACTTCAAACAAAAATGTGTTTAGTACCAGAGAAGTAGTAGATAAATATAATGTGAAAGCAGGTTTTAATTGCTATCATTTTATAACTTCTAAAAGGATCAAATATTTCAAAGCCACCCATTTGCTGAAACCTGAAATCAAGTTTTGAAACCACAGTATAGCTCTGTACTAAATAACTCCTGCATTTCAAACTCAATAAAGGTAGCATAAGAAACTAAATAACACATTTTGTTGCATTTGTAATAGTTACATCACCAGAGGAGAAAAACGCTTTTTTAGAAAACTCTAGCTTCTTTTTATGCTACTGCTCATCATATTTATTTGTAAGTACATCTTGATCCCTCTGACTCAATGATAGATCTGTCATAATGCCTAAGATGCTCACAATCTAGGTAATAATGACAAGACCACAGGCAAAAAGGAAGCAAATTTATATATGATGTGATCACAAATTAGAGTAGTCTGGAAGATCAATTCCTTTCCACCAATGAAGATTTACTTGCTCCTACTACTCCGCTGCCACAATACCCATTTTCAGCTTCCTGCACACAAGCAATTGTCCAATTACATTACATGTTCAAAGCTAAAATTCTGAACTTTCATTGTGATAATTAAAATGTTATTTTATGAAGAGACAATTTGAAAGAAGAACTGAAAATGGTGA
This sequence comes from Gekko gecko, assembly GCA_029375565.1. Taxonomy (NCBI): domain Eukaryota; kingdom Metazoa; phylum Chordata; class Lepidosauria; order Squamata; family Gekkonidae; genus Gekko; species Gekko gecko. Next base: position 152,761,723 of record JAPDNY010000007.1, read on the forward strand.
CTGTATTTTCCCCAATTAGTGTATGGTAGAAGACTGTGAGTTTGCTTCTCTTAATTTTGATTTTATACAAACTGTGAGACTGATAAAGCTATCTTACCCTAAAAAGAAGCAGTCGCCCTGAACTGGGTAGCCCAGGCAAGCCCAAACTCATAAGCTAAGGAGAGCTGACCCTGGCAAGTATTTTGGATGGAAGACCTCCAAAGAATATCAGGGCTGGGTGGCAGAGGCAGGCTATCAAGCCACTTCTCTGAACATCCTCCATGCCCCAGTAGGAGTCGCCAGAGGTCACCATCACTTCCAGGCACAGGCACACACACAAAAATGCAAAAAAGAAGCAGAATAAAAAGGTGTACACAATGCCACATAAAGGGTACCACTAGAGGCCATAACTTCTCTCCCACCTCATCCCAAGGTAGTTTGTTAGCAGTGACTATTACTGTGCCATTTTTGGGTCAGGGTTCCCTGTTAATGGAGTGTAGCGCTTCTGATAGCTTCTCTGGCACGAGTGCTAAAGCTACAGTCTACTCTGTTCAACATCCACTGATGTAACATCATTCCAGAAAGCTGATCATAGCATCCTTCATGTCGCAAGCTTTATCAACAGTCCAAAGGATTTAGTCATGAAATTCTTGGGGAACACCTTGGTTCTGTTCCTTATTAGGCCCAATCTGGAGGATTTATTTTGGACTTCCTCTCTCACAAATATGCAGTTAATAACAGTCATAATTATTGTTTATATGCTAACATATTGTATATTAGCATATGATGCTCCCACCTGTTGTTATTTATACATATTTATTCATGGAGGTTTTGATTTTTGTTTTAAATAAATGTGTATGACAAATTTTAGAAGATATAATAATCTCAAAAATCCACACAATAGGGCCAGGTACAGACTGAGGTTTCCCAGATAACACAAAACTCCCTCAAAAGACCTCAGCAGCCATTTCTGAACTGTTTAGGCAGCCATAAACAGTTATGCTGCCAAAATCTCATGGGGTATTGTCATGAGATTTCATTGGTCATTTACGCAATAATGAAACTGAAAGATGATAAACTGAAGAGAGAAGTGGGTAGGGGCAGAGAAGGGGGAAGCAGCACCAGGAGGAAAGTAAACCAAAGAACAGTGGGGGCCACAAGGGAAAGGAAATTTCCCTCCCCTTCTAATGTCAAGGGTCCCCTTCTTGTAACCTTTGGAATCTTAACTGATGTGACTGATGGCCTTAATGTATTAAATCTAAATCTTAAAAGACGATGTTTACATATAGTGACTGACAAGGAGCACACTGACAAAATTCAACTACAAACAAATATAACAGGACATATAGAAATGGGAAAAAATAGGATAACTTGCCAGTTGCATAAACTACCAATTACACTTTTCAGTATTCTCCATACGTAGTGGTTAAAATATACTCTGGAATAAAGCATGCTTCTGTGATGTTACTAACTATATTTTAACTTTTGTACCTACCTCATTCTCTTCTACATTTCTTCAATACTTGTCTAGAAGTTTAGCTTAAGAAATACCAAAGGTCACTTGTCAGATTATTAGTATGTATGCCAAAGGATTTAGAACCACTTCACCAACATTTTTAATGGGTATATCCAAAGCACTTTACGTGTACTTGGTGAAACTGAAATTTGTTTAGACAGATAATGCCAGCATTTACCCAGGACGAGCCAGGTAACTACAATTGCCTGAATTTCCTTTCCAAGAATCTACAAAAAAGCAAAAGCACGTCTCCTGCTGGCACCACATATGAACACTTATACAACACAAAATCAATATCAGAACTGAGCCATTTGACTCAACAGTATTTATTGCAGTTACTAGATCCCTTCCCTGCTGAATTCTTCAGCAACCGGTCTGGATCCAAACCCTATCACATGAGCAGCGGGCCAATTTCATACATGTTCAGGGGATATGTGAGTAGCTTTTCACAGGCTGCAGCAAAAAGGAGAAGAGGCAAAAATGCTATGGATTCCTGCCAATGTCTAATTTGTCCATTAGGATTCTTTCAGCTGCACACTATAGTGTAATTTATTTGTTTCTCTCGTTCATAGTATTATAGCCATGAGTTAAACTTACTATCCCAAATGTTGCTTGGCTCTCTCTCCTCCTACTGGTTCTTGTTATGAACCTGGTGGAATGAGCTCCTAGAGGAGATCCGGGCCCTGCGGGACCTAGTGCAGTTCTGCAAGGCCTGCAAGATGGAGCTCTTCCGCCAGGCTTTTGTGGAGGAGCCGCCGCCGCTATCATTCCATCATTGAGAGCCTATCATCCATCTGCCCCATTATCTGGAGAGATGGATGCCGCCCATGAGCTGGGATATACTACACCTGGTGCCCATGCAATTAAGAAATTCGCCGCCAATGTGGGATATCATGCATCGTGCATCTTGGTTTTATATGAATTTTACTGTTGTACTGAATTTTACTGTTGTATTGAATTTTTTACTGTATGTAATATTGTTTATTGTTTTAGTTCTGAAACTCGGCTTGGCCGCTTGTTAGCCACCCTGAGCTACCGGATAGGGTGGGGTATAAATCTCTAAATAAATAAATAAATGAACTATTAATATAATTTCTCCACTGTTTGCAATTCTAAACTTTTTTTCTGAACATCCACACTACCTTCAGTGTGAATACACATGTACCTTGGGAATACCCGTGACAGTGCTATCTTAAACATGTTTATTTATTTCAAAACAAAGTTTGAGTCCAGTGGCACCTTGAAAACCAACAAAGTTTTATTCTGGGTATAAGTTTTCACATGCACGCACAGGAAAGCTTATATCCAGAATAAAACTTTGTTGGTCTTCAAGGTGCCACTGGACTCAAAACTTTGTTCTGCTGCTTCAGACCAACATGGCTACCCACCTGAATCTATTTATTTCAAAGTTAGTTCCACCAATTTGATGGAATTTAATCACTAGTAAGTGTGCTCAAGACTTCTGCCTGAATGTTCTACTAGTCAACAAATCATACTTCTAAAAAAAACTATACTACACATGTCACACCTTGACACTTAGACTTATTTGCCCCCTTTCCCTCCCTACTTCCATTTGGTTCATCATGTTTTCCCAATAGTTTTTAAGTGTATTTGGTATTACCAACCACAGGAGTATACTAACCTTCAGTGGCTGAACTTCCACAGCCCTCAAGGTTTAAGAGGATGTTTTCATCTTTGATATCTCTGGCACCACCCAACAACATCCAGCTCTCCACATTATCACTTTCAGAGACTGTGCTGGCCACATCTTCATCCTCATCACTGGAGCTGTCCTCTATTACTAGGATCTTGTGGATCATGCGAACACCATCACGGTGAAAAGAGACAGACTTCTGATTAACTCTTTTCTCTTTTCTTGAAGTGTCTGCAGACAGTCCCTTTGAATTCATGACAGCCTGAGAAGAATCTTTAGCTGGCTTCACTGAGATGGAATCAGTGTGACTGTATGTTCTTTCTCGTGTTGGAGAGTCTGGGGCTGTTAGCTTCTGGAGTTTACTTTTGTAAACACTATCTTCATCAGGAGTATCAGATAAAATGATGACATCAGGACTATCTGAAATTTGAATGACATCGCTATCTGAAATTACAACTAAGTTATCTTTCTGATCCTGTTTACTCATTGAACACTGAATCTGCTTCTCTACAGGTCCAGCTTCTTCAGTTTCTTCTTGTCCACTGCCATCTCCAAGGGCCTGGGCATAATGCACCTGGCTGTAAAGATGAAATTCTATCTCACTATCAACACTTGTTTCACTGGAGGACTCTTCACAGTAAATATCATCTTCAAATGCTTCTATATCGTCATATCCACCAAACATTGTGCAAAAGTAGTATCTGTTAAAAAATGAAAAATCCAAGTTGTTGAACTAGAAATGCCAATAAAACATTGTTGCTTCCATCCTTAAAAGAGCAGTTTTCAAAACACAAAACAGAAAACCAACTACCCAAGTCTATGTATATAATATAAGTCTATGTATATAATATAAGCAAACACCTCTAGCACTCTGTAGTTGACAATTTCAGGGTTTCTCAGGAGGATGTATCCCTGCCTGCTCCAAACTGGACAAAGCTTTTGCCAAAGAATTATCTGCATAATTTATCTAGGTTTATTAAACAAAAGCTCAATCAAGTGTCAGTGTGTTGTAGTGATTAAGAGTGTTAGACTAGTACCTGGGAGACCCACATTCAAATTCCCACTTGTGCTTTTGAAGCTTGCTAGTGACCTTGGGCTGATCACACTCTCTCAGTCTAACCTACCTCACAGGGTCATTGTGAGGATAAAATGGGGGAGAGAAAAACAATATAAACTGTTTTGGGAGCTCCACTGGGGAGACAGGTGGGGTACAAATGATTAAATAAATCCCCCAACCCCCAATTACTAGGACAGAAATACATGGCTAGATCCATACTACTGACTAAAGCCAAAAAAGAGGGGAAGAAAGTCAAGTGAAAACAAGACTCAGTAACGAAAACGTTGAGAAAAAAAGATAAAAAATGGTTCGGGACAATGCTCCCTCTAAGCTGTGGAGTCCTGTGAGCAAAAATTCTGTTTTGTGAGCTACTGGCGTTAAAGTTGTGAGAGAACAATTTGGCTACTGAATAAATTGGTTTGCTCTGAAGCCATTCTTCCTGAGCTAAGACAAAAATCTGTGAGCTGGAGGCTAAAACACTGTAAGCTAGTTCACACTAACTCAGGTTGGAGGGAACACTGGTTAGGGAATGTCCAGTTTAAATACAATCTCATCAAAATGCCTAAGAAATGTGTGGTATATAAACCTTTCTGACCAGAAAATGTTACAAATTAATAATTCAAACTGAAACGTGACAGTTTCATCAAAAAAAGTCTTCATCAGTAGTCAATACACCTATCTATCAATTTAGATATAAAGACATATGTACAATTGTATGTAGTTCCCTTTCAGAATGACCCTAAATGGATCCAACCTACTGCCAGTGGAGTGCAGCTGACTGAGCAGAGTTATCTACCTTGCTTCCCCACTCATTTTGCAGCCCAGATTCTGCTCCGCCATCCTTGCTCCTAGGGGTCAAGTACCCCCACATACAGTGAGGACAGAAATCACCCTCTCATTTTCCACCAACAAATGCACTATTACATTAGTGTAACTGGAGTTACACTAGTAGAACATTAACTCTGGATTAGCCTGAATATCTTCAACAAAGACTTTTATATTGTCTGCAAACCCTCCCGCACCCTCTAGCCTATAGTCAGGTAGATACAGTTCTAATGCAAAGTGGACACACTATCCACTCGCCCCACATTTTCTCAACAGATATTGCCAGTGTAACAGAGAATCCAACCACATAGAAGTGGTGACTACTCTGCTACAGCTGTGTACCACCTTCTACATAAATACTGCTGCAAAAAAGAGGGAGCACAGCCATTAAGTTACTTCCATGCTTATGAAAACCACACACAGAGTGTGCATAAAACAGAAAGAGTTTCCGGTGGGGGGGGAGCCAACATTTCCTTTTGGGCAGGGGTGTCAAACATACAGCCTGTGAGCTGGAACTGGCCTGTCTTGGCTCTTATCCAGCCTGCAAGCAACTGGTAAGAGGGCAGGCAGGAGGCTGCTGGGGGGTGGCGAATGGGCACACACAGTGAGGTGTGTGTGGTTGAAGCTGTCAGGAAATAGAAAGGAAATGACTAGGGGTGGGGCTAAGAAGCTGAGGTAAAATAGTGGGGGGAATGTCAGTGAGGATGGAGAAAGAGGTGTGGGTTTTTTCCCTCCCACCACTTCTGACCACAGCTCAGCAAGGACTGGTGAAGCTGCTACATGGGGAGGGGGGCAAAGCTGAGCAGCCAACATTGCCACTGCTGCACCAACCAGCTTCGCATTTTTTTTTCAAACAGCAACCAGCAGGGGGATTGTCAAGAGTGGGGGTGCAGAGCAGCTGTTTGCCAGTAAACAGATGGGGCCAACAGGGGAAACAGGAAGAGGGCCAGCGTGTATCTGTGCAGAAAGACATCCCAGCCTCGGAAGCAAGTGGAAGAGTAAAGGGGGAGAAGGCACCACTGTCGCCACCACCAATTTGAACAGCCGTGGAGCCAGAAGACAGAATGAGTGTCGGGCCATGTTGGGGATGGCGACTGCTTCTCCCCGCACCTGTTCTCAGCCCATGAGGGGAAAAGGGTTGCAGGAGGACAAAAAATGCCCCCTGGAGTTTTCGGAAACAGCCTCACCCCTTCTGTGGGAAATGCAGGAGGGATGAGAACTGGGGGTGGGGGGATCTGGGAGGGCCAGGTTCAGAACCCCCTTCCTCCTAAGCCAGGACCCTGTCATCTGGGCCACCCAGGGCCAGTCGCTCATCCTGGCCCACCTCCCAAGGCTAGTGGTGGTGGGGATGGGGTGGTGCAGCAGGGAGTCAATAGTCCTCCTCAAGATCCTCAGGCATAAGAGAGGAAGCAAAGAGCAAGAGACAGGTTGTAGCCATGCTTGGCTGCTAAGGCTGGGCGTTGGGGGGGAATATGTATTTACTTGCGAGGAAGATGTCTCCTAAAAGTCCTATATATTAAAAAAGTAACTAATTCGTATGGAAATGTAAAATACCCCCCCCTTTTATGGTATCCCTTAGAAAAACCTAGTCTTGCATATAATTAAATACATTTATTGGGGCTTTTGTGGGTTCCCCAGTAAATCCATTGCTTTCACTGCTAGGAATCAATTGTTTTTCTTTGTATTTTAAATAAAATATAATATTGTTAATTGGATTTGCCTATGTCCTTCATAAAGTTTATTTCTCCAGTACCTGAAATTACATTTTATAGCACACATGGCCCACCCATGAGTTTGAAACCTCTGCTTTAGGGGGTAGCACCTCATGCCTCATAGTATGCCACTAAGGGGGGGGGGGGAGGGCCCTGGAGGGAATTTGGGAGGGCATCAAAAGATAGCTGCTAGGAAGAAGAGCCAAAAAGCCACTGCATATAGAGAGAACACTGACTAAATGCTTATTTAATCATGCCTCATACTGCCATGACTCAGACAGCACAGTAAGGATCATACTGAACACAAAAACAACACACACACATTAACATTCCTGTAGGCTGAAGCATATAAGTATATCTAAGCTACATTTTTTTCTGAAATAGGCAGAAGATTCTCTAAATCATTGCTCCTGTGTTTGCTGCCCCATTCCCAGATCCCCCTTCTTTAAATTATCCTCTGCTTAAAGAAGAAAAACTTTGAATTAAACAGGCAGTGCCTACAAGGTTTGCCTTGTCATCACTGGCAACCAGAAACTGCCCCCACATAATTAGGTGAGTCAGGGCGAAACTAGATGTTACGGAGTCCGCAGGCTGGACCCATGGACACTGCCACTATTTTAGAATGGAATTTGGCCGTTTAAAAATGCTGTTGAAGGCCTGATCTTGGTTGAGTATGCAGTGGGACGAGGCAATCTTACTCCCCTACCACACCTCTCAAGTGCCAAAACAGTCCGGTTCACATGGGCCCCTGCTTGGGCCCCTGTCATTACAGTATGCCACTTTGTCACAAGAAAGTTAAGTGAGGGGCACATTATGAACAGCATGCAGCAAGTCTATCTAGCTGTCACCTGCTTCTTCAGAGAAAAGAATTAGGAACAGTCAATCCAGAAGGAAGGTATGGCTAACCACAAGAAATTCTGCTTCCATTCAAGTGCAATATGGGCTGTATGACTAGAGTTCAATAAAGGTAAAGGAGTTCAATAGAGGGGCCCAAATTACACAGACCAGATATTGTTCATTTGTTTCTATTGGCAAATGAAATCGTAAGACTAAAAAGCAACCAGCTCCTGGACAACTTTTTGAGGTGTAGTACCCAGAGTTTCAAGGCACTCAGTGTGTAATAAATATTGACAGACATTTTTCACACATCAATCATGACCTGCTAATAGAAAGCACTTTCCACTTTTTATAACACAAAACCCATAAACCGAAATGGCGATGGAAAGCTGAAGCTAAACTTCCATATCTTAAGTAAAGCTAACAGGCCTTGGCACTATAATGGCAGATGGTTTGCACTCAAAAGAATACAATATATGCTGGGAGGGACTTAATTTTCCACACTTTCAGGCTCATTCATATCAGTCTTAGCTTGAGAGGGTATTCCTTAGAAGAAATGCCTTGAGTTAATAACCACCCCTATGGCATCATACAAAGCAGAAGATGAAGGTGGTTATTGACTCAAGGCTATCAAGTCAAGCCATATTGCCAAGTGACAAATGAACAACAGCGCTGCCTGGAACTGATATCATCGATTAGGGACCACCACCACCAGGATGCCATCCTGTTACTGAAGATCTTTTTGAGACAGCAAGAGCACTTTGTACTGTCATAAATCATTATAAATGATTGTTTTATCTTGTTTTTAACTGTTTTAATTATTGGCATACATGCTCAGTTTGTTAACCGCCCTGAGCCCGCTTGCGGGGAGGGCGGGCTATAAACCTAATAATAAATTTAATAAATAAATAAGTAAAAGCTACACAAGTGTGGATGAACAATGTCAGTGAACCAGAGTTAGATGGAGACACAGATTGCCTGTGACAGAACTGCTGATTTTCACTACAATTTTGTCATAAACTGTTAAACAACATCTAAGCACTAACATTAAAACAGTGAACATTTCAGTGCTTGAGTTTTAAGTTTCTACTACTCATGGCTACAAAAAGTTTGAAAACTGGATTAGATTGTGAGAGTTAAAGAAAATGTGTCAAGAATGCAAAGAAGAAAAAGCCTAGAATGTACTTGATCTAAGGAAACCTTTCCATGGATATAGTAGCAGATATATACTAGGAAAAAAAGATGAACAACTTCAGCTATTTAAAGGATTTATAATCACCTCATGACAAATATAGGAAGTAATCTGTGTGTCCACCGTTGACTATAACTTACACAGCAGTTACTGCACCAGGCCCAGAGAAATTTCTTTGGCTCTAGGAGCCAGCTGAAAAATTTAGGAGCCAGATGCACTTTTGAACATTTTAATGACCATACTTTTTATTTCTACTGCAAAACATAATCCTAAACTCTTCAGTTTCTTTTAGTTCTACTAAAGCTATGAGAAAGGTGTTATAGTATATGAATAACTATGGAATAAGCCTAGTCGCCATTATCACATCAAAAAGCTAACCTCTAATTCTATCCTAAATTCTTCCCAGCTTCTTGTAATTTCATTATTGCTTTAAAACCTCAACTGAACTTAATATTAGAGCCAGTAGAGAGTTACTGAATGTAAAGGTAATATAGGCACAAGAAATGACAAAATATTCACATACACATTTTTATGTCATACAATGAAACATTCTATGAAGCAAAAGTGACAGAAGCATAGAAACGTTTATTCTCCGCTACCACTGTACCAGCTAGTTCACACCCATCCCAATTACTTAAAGTAGCTTAGCCATTAAGGTGCAGTGGTCTTGTGGGAACCCCTGTAGGGTTTTCAAGGGAAGAGATGAACAGAGGTGATTTGCCATTGCCTGCCTCTGTGCAACAACCCTGAAATTCCTTGGTGGCCTCCAATCCAAGTATGAACCAGGGCCAATCCTGCTTAGCTTCCAAGATATGACAAGACCAGGCAAGCCTGTGTCATCCAGGTCAGGACAGCTCAGCATCTGCTGACTCCTAAATCTGAACCTTCATTATATCAGGGACAATTACTTTTGATACTTTTTTTGCTCTATATCTCCTTATCCAAATTCCCTTGCAATGTAGCAGAGTTCCTGAATTGTTGCCTGGCTGCTATGGTTAAATGGCTAAGAGGGAACTCACTAAAACTAAATCCTGGAAAGACAGAGGTAATGCTGGTTAAAAATACAGAACAACATTCATACTCCCCACTTTCAATGGAGTTCAGCTGAGCTCTGCTGACTCAGTTACAACCCTAAGGGTTATACCAGATCAAGCATCACTGCTGGAAAAGCAGGTTGATGCAGCTGCAAAAACACCTGCTTTCTTCCAACTCAGTCTAGCCTGGAACATGACCCCCACCGCAACATAGCCAATCTGTTCATTGGATCCATGCCACTGTAACACTGAGACTAGACAACTGTAATACTCTTTACTTACATCTTCCCACAAGGTCAGCTCAGAGATTCAAGTTGGTACAGAATGTTACAGCTTGGTTATTAACAAGAGCTTAGCAGGGTTTACATACTACTCCCATTATGCAGTCACTCCACTGGTTTTCCATCAGTTACCATGCTCAGTTTAAGTTAGTGGCTATCACACAGAAAGCTCTTTACAGCCTTGGTCCTCATATCTGCAGGACCACCTCTCCCGCATGCCCCATCATGACAGCTTCACCTAACTGAGCACGTGCTACCCTAAAAATGGGCAAATTCAACATGTGCATTCTCTTTTGTGGCCTCCACCTTATGGAATGGCCTGCCTGATGAGATCAGAAATGTTCCCATTTTCCTGCAAATGCCAGAAAAATGCCAGAGGAAAAACGGCGGCTAAAGGGCCAGTGGACTGCCAGGCAACCATTTGTGGGGGGAGATCTGTCTCAACTTTGAACAAGGGGAGACCAGCTGCAGCCAGAGGTGGGGTGGGTAGAGCCAGCACATAGGCTGGCAAGTTTGTTTTGCTTTGGTGCACGCAGGAGAGTCAGCTGGAGACTCACTGCAAGTCTGGCACCTCTAGCCCACAGGGGAGCCACTCTACCACATCAGGAACCTCACAAAATAAACCAATTCAGTAAACGTGAAGGTTCATGTGGACGCATAAATCACGTCCTGAAATAAACCTCCATTTTCCTGGTTCATGCCCATCCTACTTACCTGTATTTAATAGTCACAACAGTTTAAATGACATTGCCTGTCATGGCCATGGGTTTAAGCTTTTTTTACTGTACATATTTTGTACTTCACTCACTGGGTGATTGAATAGTCTTTCTCATATTTGTAATTTGCCCAACCCTACTGCAGTATTCTGCTTTACTAGGAAACTCTGTTAGATTAAAATGTTTTATCATACTTTGTACTTGAGCTGATGATTGACTGAATAGTTCTTACTATATTTGTAATCCACCTTCAATCCCACAGAAAGGCAGACTATATATGAAGATAACAATAACAAATAATCTGCCAATTTCAAAAGCAGCTACTCTACCTCAAAGAGAAGAAAATCAGTACCATTATAGCCACAGATTCCAAAAGAGCACTTGTGTTGTTCTGCAGTGATAAAAATAACCCAGGAACAACTTAACAACTAAAACCCATTATGGTAGACACTTTAATAAATAAGACCCAGTTCATGAGATGCATGGCTGGTAGATAATTTTGAATATTTTAGTACATATAGTCTGAACCAGTTTGGTGTAGCAGTTAGGAACGCAGACTCTAACCTGGGAGGACTGGGTTTGATTCCCCACTCCTCCACATGCAGCTGTTGGAGTGACCTTGGGTCAGTCACAAGCTTATTTAGAGCTGTTCTCTCAAGGACAGTTCTCTCAAATCTCTCTCAGCCCCACCTACCCCACAGGGTGTCTCTTGTGGGGAGAGGAAGGGAGAGGGATTGTAAACCGATCTGAGACTCTTTTGGGTAGTGTAATACAGATGATACTGATGTACCTTTGTGGAGATTATTGATACCATATTAAAACTCTTGAAATATGCCACATAAATGCCTAGTATTAACCTTGCATGTTCTTTATATACACGTGCACGCGGCACATAAATGTCCAACACTTGCAATCCCCCCTCATCTGATGGAGCATGTCACATCTGCTTAACTCTCAATAAAACGGCCCAAAACAGAAGCCACATAATAAAGGGCATTAGGTTCGGACCAGTGCGGCTACCTGTAACCCCTTCTTTAATAAATGCGTCTTTGACTCCTGATTTGTCCCGTCCCCCCGTTTGCAATGTTAGCCGCTTTTCCCTCACTCCAAACTCCCCCCCCAGCACGTGCTCAGAACTCTTTCGTCAGCGGAGGTGGAGGAAGCCGAGGATTTGTGAAGGCCTACCGAGAAAAGCAGCTGTGACAGGAACCAACTGGGGGGCGACATAATAAAACAAAAGCAATATAACAAAAGGGTGCCTCTGAGCATGGCCAAAATGCTCTCCCGTCAGGAGAAGAATCGTTCCCTTTATATCTAAAAAACAAACCCGTGCTTCATATAAATCAGAGAAACAGACACACAAACTTCTCCCCACTACCCCCGCTCCTCTGGCTTTGCGATGACCAAGGGGCTGGACTTAACAAAGGGGCAACGTGTGACCGGGAGAGACTGAGGTAACAACCGCCGGTTCTAACGGCCAGCCTGAAGGGAGGTGGGGGAGGGGAGACGACCTCTCGCGCGCGCTCACACGCTTTTACTCACTAGCGCTGCCTGCTGCGACCAGGAAACCCCCTCGCGACCGGAACAGGCGCCACCAGCGACCCCTCCCCTTTCCCGCTTCTTCCTCCTCTCAGATTGGGCCGCGCTTCCGCCGGCTGAGAGAAGGGAGGGGAAAGAAGGGCCTGGAGGCGGCCGAACAGGGGGAAAGCCGCGAGTACGCCTGCGCGCCCGACGAAGCGCCGTGAGTATTGCGCATGCGTGTAAGCAAGCGAGCTCCTGTATACGCGAGCGTGCGTGTGCTCAGTCTCGCGCATTGTTTTGAGTTGACGGGCAGGGGGCGGGGACAAAGTTTGAGTCCAGTGACGCAGCGTTAGAAAAGCATGCGCTGGCCGCTGATGGGTGTCCTGTATGACGTCAGCTGGGAAGAGAGTCCGAGTTCTTCTTCATTCTGATTGGAGGGGCGCTCCAGTGACGTTGCCTGCGCGTGCAGCTCTGTGATGGGAGGAAGGAAAGCAGGGTAGTGCTTAGTGTAAAGAAGAAATACACGTGGGAAACGAGGTGAGAGGCGGAGAGAGTGGTCTTTTGTCTCCCTCTTTCCTTCCGCGTTTAGAGCCCCCGCGTGAAAGGAGCGGGTATTTAGTGCAGGACAGCCATGCTTTGGCTCCGCTTGTGCACGTCTGCTGTGATGTGTACGCGCGAGCGTTCGTGTGTGGCTTCCAAATCTCCGGGAGTTTTCCCAGCCTGGATCTGGCAACCCTACCCCCCATCCCCTACCGGTGACCGGGGAGGACCTGGCAACTATTGCTTTAAGTGTACATGAAGGGCTGATTTCTCTGCTCTTCTCGGGGTCTCGATGGGAAATGTTGTCTCATGTTGGTCTTGAGTTTGGTGTGGGGATTGTAATCTCTAGGTATAGGTTGGCTGGCATTCTCTTATTAGTAGGTGTTCCTTCCTTCCTGCTTCAAAACACTAAAGAGACTTGTTGACGCAGAGACTCCTGTGTGCTTGGCCACAGAGCAGCACTGGAGGATGAACTGGAAGCAGGGCAGGTGCGTTCTCCCCCTAGCCACCGGTGGTTACAACTGATATCCAGACAACAGAAATCCGTTCCCCTCGTGGGAAATGGCTGCTTTGAAGAATAGAATCGATGGCATAATACCATGCTGAGGTCCCTCCTCTCCTCAAATCCTCTTCTCCCCAGGTTCCACTTCTGAAGTCTCCAGAAATTTCCTAACCCAGAGTTAGCAACCCTGTGCCTGCCCACATCTCAGAGCATGTATCTGCCTTTAATTGTCTCTATTATATGGATGGATCTTTGACCTTTCCAGAATGTGCCACCACCCACTCTATCCCATAGCAGTATGGATGAGCTACAGCAAGCATGTTATACCAGAGTCATAGGATGAAATGAGGAGGAACCAGAGATTCTGAAGAAGGAATCTTCTCCACTGCTGAGTCTCCTATGAGGAAATGCTAAAGAGTGTGGGACTTTTTAAACAAAAGCCAACTGGGTGTGTGGGCAGGGGGAGTGATGTTTATAAAATTATGGAGAAAGTGGATAGAACTTCCTTTTCTGTAATGCCAGAACTTGAAGGTAGCTGCTGAAGTTTTGTTTTTTTTAATTATTTTATTATCAGATTTATACCCTGCTCTCTCAGGGTGGCTTTTTGTTGATGGCTAGTAGATTCAGAGTAAGTGTTTCTTCACTCAATGAGTAATTAAATTGTGGAGTTCACTGCTCAGGTTAATGTAGTTATGACCACTAGCATGGATGGCTTTAAAAGGGGATTAGAGTCATGGTAGAGAAGAGGTGACTAGTGCTCCCTCTAAGCTGCGGAGTCTTGTGAGCAGAAATTCTACTTTGTGAGCCACTGGCATTAAAGTTATGAGCGAGCAATTTGGCTACTGCATAAATGAGTTTGCTCTGGAGCCCTCCTTCCTGAGCTAAGACAAAAATGTGTGAGCCGGAGGCTAAAAAACTGACCTTGCTCACACTAACTCAGCTTAAAGGGAACACTGGAGGTGACTAAAGGGGATCTCTACATTCAGAGGCAGTAAACCTGTGAAGACATCCGCAAGGAGCCTTAGAGGGAGCCATCTTTGAACATAGTGATGATTATTCTTTAGAAAATGATATCTCCCTAGTATGGCCAGGCCTGTAGCTACAGTGGGGCATCTCAGGGCTAGGCCCCCTGACTTACTGGCCAGGCCCCACGACTTCCCATCCAGCCCAGGGCCCCCAAGCAGCAGCAGGTGTGGGGAAGGAGCTGGGTAGTCCTTTAATTCGATTAGCCAGTGCCCCCCAAGAAATGTAAATGCCCCCTGACTTTAAAAAATCCTGGCTACAGGCCTGAGTATGGTGCAAATGGAAGTATGTTTAACACAGGGTTTTCAGTTACCAGGGCCAGAGTTTTAGAGGCAGTGGAAGAGCTCTGCATAGATAACGTTGATTAATCTGCTTCCTCCTTCTGAAGCTTGGGAGTCAGTTCAGATAGTCAGCAGAAAGCACAAACTTTCTCCACTTACAAAACAGGATGTGTGAATTTACAGTTTTGGTGTTACACTACTTAAGTGGATAGCTTCAGGGAACAAAGTGTTGTGGGCAGTGAACCAGTTCTTGTCAGTCTAAAAGGGTCGGTGGTGTAAAGTACCAGCAAATCACAGCTGATTTATGGCAATCCTGTAGGGTTTTCAAGGCAAAATATATCCAAATGTGGTTTGCCATGGCCTTCCTCTGCGTCATGACCCTGGGCTTCCTTGGCCATCTCCCATCCAAGTACTGATCAGGGCCAACCCTGCTTAGTTTCTGTTATGTATTGGGACTGAAGCGTTCCAGGTCTGTCACACCGGAGACTGGCTGAGCTTGGAACACAAGAACAATAGCCTATCAGGACTCTGGAAGTAACCTATCAAGTAGTAATGTTATGTAAATAGCCTATCATTGGAAGTAGGTGTGTGTTTGGGTGTGGCAATTGCATGTTATTAAACAGAGCTGAGGCTCAAGAGTCTTTCCTTGCTCTTGCTGAAATCACAAGTTGAGCTGATCACTAGACTTGAGCCTGCTCATCCATGGAACCCCCACTATTTAACAGTTTTCAAGATTGGTGATATCAGGCTAGCCTGGGGCCATCCAGATCAGAGCAGCAAAAAGGTTTGGTGATTGCATAATGCTTAAATCACTTGTTTCAATGAGATATAGGTATCCATAACTTTTTGGGTCATAGCTGCCTTCAGCCCACAGGCAAGCAGCTTGCAAGCTTGAAACAGAAGATTTCCTGTGATGTTCAGTGTATAATGCATAACTTGTTTCATTCTGTCTCATATCTGCCTTGACCTATGGTATTTATTACGTGTTTTTGTTACAGGTGGTCTTTTGTGTGTGAAAGCTTCATTTGCTTACTCATAAGTGTGTGTGTACACACATGTTCCTAACGGAGCAATCAGTCACAGAACCGCCTTCCTCATAAAAGTTATGCAAAGCAGCACTGCTTAAATATTTGCTGAAAATAAATTTTAAAACTTCTTAATACTTGGCGGAGACTGTTGCCATGCGGATAACAGATAGCTCAACAGTCAAAAGACTCTCTGTGTTGTTTAACCTTGAAGGGTTTCTTCCCTTTAAGAAAGTCTTTCTCCATGGTTGCCGTTTTGTGTGACTTGGTAATGTGTATATGAAGGATCTCCTACTCCCTTATGAACCCATTCAACCATTCTGGTCATCTTCAGTGTCCTAGTTCAGGTGCCCCCACCCTATCAAATTAGTCAGGGCCTTCTCAGTCATGGCACCAAAACTCTTTCCCCAGGGAGAGTCTTCTGTCCCTTTCTATTTTCTGCCAGCAGGTGAAAACTTTTCTTTTCCTCTGTGATCTCCCCCCTCTTCCCCATCAATTTTTTTAAATTAAATTTTATTAAATTTATCAGTCGCACATCCCTGCTACTGCAGGACTCTGGGTGATGTACAATAACATTAAAAACATTGGCCGGATAAAAACAATAAATCATATTAGACATTTTAAAAGATGGTGAATACTAGCACTTATTAATTGTTCCCATGTTACAGATGGACGGCCGCTTTGTGGCGGGGGGGAGAAGTCGAGATAAGCATGGAAAGTAGAAGAAACCATTGCTGTCCTCAACCAAAGGCTATGCATGCTCTGCAGAAGGTCCTGCAGGGACCTAGTGGTATTTGGTAGAGAGTTCCACCAGATTGGGGACAGGACCAAATAGGCCCTAGCCCTGGTTGAGAACAGCCAGATATCCTTAGGGCCAGGGAACACCAGGTTGTTGTTGTCCAAAGAACACAGTGCTCTTCCAGGGACATAACAGAGTTATTTTTATTTGATTGTACATATTTTAGCTCTGTTTTTAATTGTTTGGTAATTTTATCATACATTTTAATTTGACAGCTGCCTTTATGAAGGCAGAAAGGTAGAATATAAATTTTGTAAATAATAAACATGTTTCTGCTTTGATATTTGCAATAGGAAACCGGGGGGAGGGAGAGGGTATGCTTTTGTATCCAGTAAAGTTGGAAAATACCCACTTGGCCAGAAATTGTTGCCTGTCTGTGACTGTTGAAAGGATCGTACATAATGTGCTGTTCTGCTATGCAAGGTGGGAGCACCGAAATTGTGGGTATGCAAGGTGGGAGCACAGGCGCATCAGTATAAGGTAGTCATGGTGTTGTTGGCTTAACAATGAGCATGGTGTCCCAGCCAAGGTCTAGAAAGTTCCTGGAGCAACATATTTGCATGAATGGGGATCTTTACACAAAGAATAATTTCCCATGGACAGAGTGTCACACACACATGTCATGAACTGATCTCTCCTTTATTTAATCAGGACTTTCTCTCCAGAAGCAAAATCATCCTGGTTTCTTAGAGACAACGACAAACAAATCACCCTGCGTGTGACAAAATTTCTAGCAGCTGTTGTCAACTTTGTCTAGCATTGCTGGTAGGGGAGAAGAGATGCCAGGCTTTCCTATAACTAGTGATATTGTGTCTGAACTCAAAAGGGACCTAGAGTTCTCCTCATTCGCATTTGACGTTTGTAATCACTGTATTTCAGAAGTTTTATAATTGCTTACTGGCACAGAGCTCGATTGGTTAGCAGTGCAGCCACACACTCCCAGATTAATCACTGGGTCACAAAAAAGAAATCGATGAATGCGCATTGTGTTTACTTAGGCAAAAGGGAAGGGGACACATTACTCTGAAATTAACAGGGATACACATTATACACCAACATGCAGATGACACCTAGCTCTACTTCTCCTAAACAGCTGAGTCTGGGGGGGGGGTGTCCTGCGGAACTCCTGAATAAGTGTCTGCAGAGGGCAATGGGCTAGATGAGGGCCAATAAACTGAAGTTCAATCTGTCTAGGCAATACTGAAGTGCTAATGGTCAAAGGACTGCTTGAGGACTGAGGAGCCAGCCTTTCGGGAAGGGGTCTGCGCTCCCCCTGAAGGAACAGTTTTTGTAGTTTGGGGTTATGGCTGGATCCTGGCCTACATTTGGAGGCCCAGGTCTCCTCTGTGGAATGTAATGCCTTCTATCAGCTGATACGCCAGCTATGGCCATTCCTCAAAAAGTATGTTCGAGTCACTGTGATCCATGCTCTGATTACATCCAGGTTAGATTGCTGCAATATGCTTTACATAGGGTTGCCTTTGGAAACAGTCTGGAAATTTCAGCTCATCTAAAATGCCAGGCTGTTGTTAGGGGTTGGATACAAGGACTGCTATCACAGCTGTACTGAAATATATCTACTAGCTACCCATTTGTTTCTAGGTACAGTTCAAAGTGCTGGTTCTTCTTTTTAAAGCCCTAAATGGCTTGGAGCCAGGGTTCTTCGAGGACGGTCTCCTCCCATATTGTCCAGCCTGCCAAATGAGGAGAGGCTTGAAAGAATGAAATGTTGACTGAAGAAATAGTGTTCCCTCTTCCAGAAGGCTCCTGCAACTGATAATATTGACAATCCTTGAAACATGAAGGTGGAAAAATACAATTAAGAACACTTCAGGTTCTATGGGGTTCTCTCCCCCCCCTTTCAGATTTACATTACCTCTTTCTGACTTGACCTAAACTGTATAGCCTTGGTAGTTCTTTACCCCTTATGGAACACCAAGCGATAGCTCATGTGAACAGCTGACATTATGTAATGCCTTTACATTTGACATTCCCATGGCGTCAAATATGCCAGCAACGCAGAATAAGCTGTCAGAGCATGAAATTGGTATTTTTACATATTCTCAACATACAGGTGTCAGTCTGCAAATCATTCAGTGAGGTTAAGATGATATTCTTTGTTTCTCTCCATTCAAATGCACAAAGCTGTTTAGGTGTAGGTGGGGGTCTGCTTTTTGTTTTTAAAAGGGGAACCTTGAAGAAAAAGAAATTTAAATTAATAGCTCTATCAAAAAAACCTTGAAGGCATGATGTGATGAAAGCAAGATAGACTTATAAATCCAAGTCTGGATTGCTCAATTTTACCACTGTTGTTCCTTGCATACCAGCCAGAGTGAAATTCGAAATATAGTCAATGATCAGTTTTTCTGGTGCCAAATTTATTAGTGTGTCCCAAGTCAAATCTGTTCACAGTTAACAAGTATGTCATTCTGTACTTAGCATATGTCTGGTCATTTAGGTGTATGTGTTTTTTTCTAAGGGAGGGGGGTTGTGGTTTTTAATTTTACGAGTAGAATTTCAATCTAAAAGCCTCAATTAGATTTTAAACAATAATTACCAATGTGTGTCTTAGGAAAATATGAAGCTACTTTATACTGAATAAGGCTTTTGGTCCATCAAAATCAGCATTGTCTACTCAGACTGGCAGCAGCTCTCCAAGGTCTCAGGCTGAGGTCTTTCACATCATCTATGACCTTGTTCTTCCAGCTGGAGACTCCAGGAATTGAACCTGGGACCTTCTGCATGCCAAGCAGATGCTCCACCACTGAGCCACAGCCCCTCCCTCATAGCAGCAGTGTGAGTTCAACAACAGTGCAAAGCATGCACACGCACACACAAAGCTGCCTTATACTGCATCAGACCTTTAGTCCATCAAAATCAGAACTGTTTGCTCAGACTGGCAGTGGCAGTCCAGGGTCTCAGGCAGAGGTCTTTCACATCACCTACTTCCTGATCCTTGTAACTTGGGATGGCCTGCCGGGGATTGAACCTAGGACCTTCTGCATGTCAAGCAGATACTCTACCACTGAGCCATAGTTGCAGAAAATGCAGATAGATCAATGGACAGGGAAAAAGAGGGGACAGCAAAATGCAGTTCTCGTCTTCTTAACAGTGGTGGTGCCTCAGAAGGGCAACAAGAGGTAACGGCGGGAGAGGCTAAAACCAGCTAAATTTTCCATACATTTCTTATAATTCTTATGCTGGTTCTAATGTTCCACTAATGCAGAGTGTATTTCTGCAAGTTCTGTTTTGTTAGCTGCCTGAAGCATGCCAATGTTAAGGCAGCATAACAATCAAAATAAAAGTTGCATACACAAAAGTATTGCAAGGGAAGTCTCATAGATGCATGCAAACCCCTTGGTTTATTTTCACATATGAAACTTAACACCAGTGTCACATTCTATTTCCTCCTCCTTATGTATGTGCAGGTGTTATGTGTATGACTACAGGGATAAAACCAGCAGCATATACTGTATTTCTGGGAGCCTCAAAAACTTGCATTTTCTCCTTGAGATTTTATGTCTCTCTTTTTTCCTACAGGTTCCTCCCACAAAATCAGACCTGTGTGTGTAAAGTGCTGTCAAATGGCAGCCAATTTATGGCAACCACAGCAAGAGGTTTTCAAGGCAAGTGAAAAACAGAGGTGGTTTGCCGTTGTCTTCCTCTGCAGAGTCTTCCTTGGTGAGCTCTCTTCCAAGTACCAACCCTGCTTAACCTGCTTAACTTCCAAGATCTGATGAGACTGGGCTATACCATAATGCCATCCCTCCCAAAATCAGGCCTAATCCTCTTAAATAATACTGCTTACTGTAATACTGGATAAAAATAATAATACTGGGGTCCGCAGTATGATGCCCATGGGTGCCATGGTGCTTGCTGTGTATTTTAAGAAAGTGAGTAGGAACTGGTGGGGCTCCTGCCCCCCAGGACTTCTGAATGGCCTTTGGAAATTTAATTGGCTGTGCAGATTAAAATAATGTTTTGGTGGCAGCTGCCACCACAGTATTGGTTTCATTATCTCTCTTACTTTGTCCCCAGTGCATTTTTAAATTACTTCTCTTGTCCCCCACACTTGGAGCTCTCCTCAGTGTGCGTGTGGCTCTGCTTTCTATAGTTGCCATTTTGTGGCTTGTTCTGCCTCCTGCAGTGGCCATTTTTGTGGTTGCACCCACCATCCTGTGTCGGAATTCCAAACGTACACACAGGCTGAAAAAGAGTGGGCTTAGAATGTATATAGAGCTTCCAGGATCCAAAGTTTTCACATGCATTATCTTGTTGCAATTTTGACAACAGCCCTATATGGCAGACCAGTATTCCCACATTGCCGATGTGGAATGGCTTGCCTAAGCAAGTGCATGCCAGAGGGGAGATTCAAATCAGGGATCTTCCAGCTTATTCTCTCTCAGTGAAATCCCAAGTGGAGTTATACCCTCCTAAATCTTAGAAGGATGTACTTCCTCTTAGGATTTCACTGAGAGTCACCACCCTAAGCCATATCCAAAGACTAGATAGATACCTAAAGCATCTCAGCTAACATCTATTCAACCTTTTTCTAGGAAACTCCAAATCCTCTTTCTTGGGAATTTCTGTCTTTCCAGTTTTGTCTTCCACATCACAATGTCCTTTTGCAATGGCAGTTTTTCCAGTGGGGGCTCTTAAAAAGAAAGCCCAAGAGGAATGTTTGGGACACAATAGAATATAAAGTAGTTCACTGTAATTTCCCCAGGGAATCCCGGAAGTTGTAGTTCTGTGAGCGGATGGCAAAGGATTTGTAGCAAAGAATTCTCAACAACTATCCATGCTACAACTTCTTATGATTCTGTAGGTGAAGCCACTTGAAGTGCTATTATACCAACAATTTGGCTGTCTGGTGGCTTCAAACAAGTGTATTGTTTTGTTTTTTCCAAAGGGTTGCCTGGTTGGAGTCACTGACTTGATAAAAAGAACCTTAATATTCCTGTAATGACCAATAGTGTTTATTGAACGAGCAATGTATTTATTTTGTTTATACCCCATCTTTCTCCTCAGTAGAGACTCACAACAACTCTGTGAGGTGAGTTCAGCCAAGGGTGTATGGCTGATAAAAAGTCACCCAGCAAGCTTATGTGGCAGAGCAGGAATTTGAACCTGGAGTCTATTAGACCCTAACCACTGTACCATTCTTGAAGGGGATACAACTCACCTGCAGGTGTGAGAAGTCGGAGGCTAGTGTTAAGTAGGGGTGTGTGTGAGTGAGAAAGAGAGAGAAGCTGGCAATTCGGAATAGGCAGAGATGGGCAGATAGAGTGATAGCTCATGAATGCTTATATCATAATAATCACACCAGCCTTAAAGGAGCTATGAGATGCTTTGTTGTTCCGAATACCTCAGACTAACACTGAGTGTTTCTGGCTGCAGCTAGTTTGAAACAAAGCAATGCGCTGTCAGGCCTGTGGAAGTTGCTGTCTGGAAAACTGCTTACTGTAGGAGTGGTTCCATTATATTCTTATTTATATATTTGTAGATTTAAAAAAAACCACAGAGATGCCTTAAGTCAGTCAAAGAAAAACTGGGTGGTACTTCCCCTAGATGTTCTAGGAAGGAGGGAGTGAACATATTAAAGTATCTTATAATGAATCAGCCCAATAGCCTAGCAAGGTCAGTATGGCCTACCCTCATTGGCAACTGTTCCCCAGGATCTCAGACAGAGATCTTTTACCTCAGTTACTTCCTTTGTTTCCCTTTTAACCTGGAAATCCTGGAGCACAGGTTTTAATGTATTTATTAAAATATTTATACCCTGCCTTTGTCTTAAGGTCATGTGCTAGGGCACTGACCCACAGCCTCTTCCTCTCATAGCTATAAGTTTGTTGTGTTGTTAGTGCCAACACTGATTGTTGTTCCTTCAAAAACAGAGGTCTTTCAGTGTGAGATGAGGTAGGGCATTACATATAATCTTAACCAGGGAGCCACAACTCGGGTAGTCTAAGCCGAAGTCCACGATTAAGGATCAGTCTGCATGTCAATGATGCAGCAAACATGAAATTAAGCAAACTCCAGAGGACAATGGAAGACAGGAGAGCCTGGCGTGATGTGGTCCATAGGGTCGCAAAGAGTTGGACTCAACTGTGCGACTGAACAACAACAGCAGCATGTCAAGTCAAAGCTCTGTTGACCAGACCTCCTGTCATGTTTTTGAGGCACCTGACATATTTATTTACTTGTAAACTGTATACCAGGGCCTTCCACAAAAAGCACTCTGGAAGGCTCATGACAGAAATTAAAAATAACAGGTCTGTATGAAAATAACCAGCTCAAAATACTTTGGCCACCAAATGAGAAGGGAGCGCTCACTGGAGAAGACCCTGATGCTAGGAAAGATTGAAGGTCAAAGAAGAAGGGGATGGCAAAGGATGAGATGGTTAGACAGAGTTATGGAGGCAATGAACATGAAATTAAGCAAACTCTGGAGCATGACGGAAGACAGGCGGGCCTGGCGTGATGTGGTCCATGGGGTTGCGAAGAGTCGGACTTGACTGTGCGACTGAACAACAACAAAATGAAAATAACCAGTCAGAAATTTAAATTGACAAAAAAGTGAACTATGACCCCCTCAGCAAAAGCTTAAACAAGACCCCAAAACAGCAGCTGTAACAATAAAAACCTAATTTTACTGAAAAGTTCCTAAGCTGATAAAACCATCAAATAAAGCCTGATGTGAAACAACTAGGCAACCTCAAGAGGTCCGATTCAGACTAGGACAATGATGCTGCGTGTCTTTCCTTCTGTGTTGCTTTCCTTATTGAGGCTGCTACCCACCTGAGTTGTAGTTGCCTCCATAAAGAAATGTTTCCTGAGGATGGAGGAGAGGAGAAGAGATTGGATTTATACCCCACCCTTCACTACCCAAAGGTGTCTCAGAGCGGCTTACAAACTCCTTCCCCTTCCCACAACAGACACCCTGTGAGGTAGGTGAGGCTGAGAGAGCTTTTGACAGAAACTGCTCTTTTTCAAGAACAGCTCTTATCAGAACTATGGCTTGCCCAAGGTCATCCAGCCAGGTGCAAGTGGAGGAGTGGGGAATCAAACCCGGTTCTCCCAGATTAGAGTCTGCACACTTAACCACTACACCAAACTGGCATGTCATTTTTGGCAGCAACCCTTTGGCTGCCCTAACTTCAAATGTCTGTTTCACCATTTCCACCAATACCCGCATTCTCCCTTGTTGTAAATTGTCACAGCTGTGTTACCCCTCCCTTTTCCCTTTGCTGGGCGATGTACCTTTTGAATAACCCTGTAGGGTTATACTCGGATCAAGGAGAAACATTGATTTTGATGCGTTTCAGAGGATTTGTGAAATTCTCAGCATGTGTAAAACTCAAATCACCCCCCACAGGCCTCTGCAGTCTGTCGACATGTGGAAAGCTTTGCTCACTATTTGTGCTTGGAAATGTATAAGTACCGAACTTAATCCTTGTCGGGGATAAATCTCATTTATGTGTTTGTCTCCTCTGTGAGGTTTATCCTACTTCATTAAGTTTTGGCATCTCAAAGGGCAGCAGCTGCCCCGTCGCCCTGCCATGGCTTGAAGAACCTCCATTCATGATAATGTTTAATGCAAACTTACTCTTTTCTCCAACTGCAGGAACATTAAATCAGATTTTCCTTCCCTTATTACTATTTGCTTTTCAAAGTGTTTTGATTTTAAACAAAGATACTGTACCATATTTTCAGCTGGTATACCTTGGCAGAGCTCCAATAATTTGAATACAGCAACCCCCAATGATCTCAGCTGGGAATCTGACCCAATTTGGAAGAGAATAGTGGCTTTAAGGGGAAAATGACTCCATGCTTGTTTAAAGGGGACAAAGGGTGGCATTTCTTCTTCTTTGCTGGTATTGTAGTACATGGTGCAGGAATTCTCAGCTCACAGTCTAAAGGGCCACATGTAGCCATTTCATCTCCTATTTTAATCCATTTGTACTACTTCTAGAAAATAATAGTTGTTGCATGTCTTAACCTTGGGCCCATGATGTAAGACCTCAGTCAAACTAAACATTTATTTACATATTTAAAATATTTTTCTGCAGCTTTAGCCCGTGCGTAAAGTAGTTTAAAAGTCAATTAAACCATACAAAATAACCTTAAAGACAGTTAATAAATAGTGGAAAGGATTTTAAAAAATAAGCAACATGCCAGAGCACTTTTAAAAAACCTTCCTTCACTGGTATGCTAGTCAGAGGGTGTTTTACCCTCCAAAGAAATGTATTTAAAATTAATATGGCTTTCCACAGGAAGAATTCTCAGGGGTAGGGGTTATTGCTGAAAAAGTTCTACCACCTGCACTTGACAGAGTGGAAGCATTTCCCTTCTGATAGCAGAAGTGTTGTCTCCAAGTGGGAAATGATCCAAGCCCAAGAAACTAAATCCAAATCTAGAAATTAGCATCCAAAGGGACAACATGCAATGGTTCTGGGCTTGGATACAACAATTTCTTTCCTAACAAATAATTGAATAGATCTTGTTATGTATTGTGCATACATACTGAAGGCCTAGCTTGGGTCTTGACTCCATAGGAGCTAAGGTTTCATAAATGAAATGTTCTGATTGGCTGTTCTGTGTAATAGACCGGTCAGAGACTAAGAAAGGTTTCGGCGGGAACAATTACTATTGGTCTTTATGCAAGAGTATTGATTGGTTCTTAACCCACCAGGGGGCGTGGTTATCCTAGCCTGGAAAGTTTAAAAGAAAGCCTGTTGGTCTCCCGTTTTCGTGTTGGTTTTCTGTCATGTTCAAATAAAGCTGACTCACTTGTTAAGAGCTGACTGACGTCTCATACTTAACGGATCTATTCATTAAAATGAGGACACAGCACTGTGAATAAAGACACAGTTGTACCTGATGCTTCTTCACAAAAATGTTACTCATTCACAATTAATTTCTAAAGTAATTTATATTGAAACTGTGTGTGTGTGTGTTTTAGAAACCACTGAACTGTATTTTAATGCACTAGGGGCAAGGGTGCCCAACTTTGTTGAAGCTAGGGTTGCCAACTCTGGGTTGAGAAATTTCTGCTAATTTGGGGTGGAGTCTGGGAAGAGCAGGATTTTAGGTGGGGGGAGCTCAGCGGGGCTGTGATACCATAGGGTTCACCTTCCAAGCAGCCATTTTCTCTAGAGGAACTGTTCTCTGTAATCTGGGGATCAGTTGTAATTCTAGGAGATCTCCAGGCACCACCTGGAGGCTGGCTATCTTAGTTGAACCACTGGGCACTTTAGGAATTTTGAGGAATGGTAGACAGTGCCTCCACAAAATGGCTTCCACATTGGGGCCAATCACAAAATGGCTGCAATGAGGGGGGTCAGGATCTACTAGTCAGTCAGTTGAAAGGGAGTAACCCCAAGCTCCCTCTTTTGTTTTTTCTGTTCCGATAAAACTCTTTGGATTTAATCCCCAAGACTCAAATGGGCACCAGGGAATATACCAATAGGTACCATGGTACACATGAGTTACAGCTGCAGGGGGTTGTGAAGTAGGGCTGGTAATGAACCATCTGGTGACTCTCTTAGCTGTCTGCTTGTCACAAAGATGCTGGCCAGTCAGAAATGCTACTGGCACTGACTGGTACACTTTTTTGCCTCTTACAGTGGAGCTGGACAGTGAGAAGAGCCTCTAGTACTGACTGAGTGAGCTGTTCTGATCCTGAACTGGAACAAGGAGAGGCAGAAGTTCCTAAGGATGGAGGAGTAAATATAGTGGGCCTTGTATGGCAAAAGCAAGCTGGGAAGATGCAATGCTTTAAAATAAGGGAAAGCAGAAAAGCCCCTAAGCATACATAAAGATTAAACGGTGGAAAGTTAGGGTTGCCAGCCATAGCTGGCACCCCAGCAAAAAGATTTAGGGGGCAGGGACAAGCTCTTCAGCATCATGTCAACACAAGATGTCACTTCCAGCTTCATGCCATCACTGCAGATGCCATCACTGCAGGGTGACATTCTAGGATTTACCAAAAACTCTATAGTTAAACCATAGGGTTGCGTGGCACCTAAAATGCTATACAGAAATGATGTCATCACTTCTGAATTTCATGAAAGAAATGATGTCACCACTTGAGACTGCAGGTGTCATCTATGTTAACTCCCTGCAAAAAGATACAAGCTCAGCAGGCAAACAGAGGGAGGAAGCACCTTCCTTCCTGTTGTACTAGTTTTCTACTTAAAAGGAGGTTTCATCTGAAAGAATATTGAAAGCTGGAATGCATCACTTGCAGTATGGTACAGTCCATTCTACCACCAGTTTTCCAGCATCTCATTCCTATGGCATTCTCCTACATGCATAAACCAGGCCTAAGATCCAAACTGCCTGTTATATCTACCCAGTGATCGCCACAGGGACTTGCATCAGGACATCGGCTGTGAGTCCTTCATGGAAACTCAATTCAGAAGCACCACACAGTCCTGCTTTGGATCAGGACCACAGTACTGTGGGAATACTGACCTGAAACAGCCCCTGGAGGGATTATTTACCCTCCTGGTGAACTGTATGTGCAGGGAATACTTGCACATGCAGCCCCCCCCATGGGGCAAATAACATCTCCTGGGTCATTTTGAGTTAGGAAAATGGTGGATGGAGAAGGCGGGACCCTCTTCCCCCCCATGCCATGATCTTAATTCAAACTGGCCCTGTGAGGTACTTCTGAGCTGAGTTCCTACAGGAACTAGCAGCTGGCATGCTACTACCCTCTGGCGGTCATGTGATAGATGTAATGTGTAGTTTGGCCCCAGGAGAATGAGCACAGAGGAGAGGTATGCATGGCTAGCAGCTGCAGGTGAAGTTCACATAATTGGATTGATTGGAAATAACAAGCCAAAGCTTTGGCTGCATGCCTCCAGTGATTCTAAAAGTTAGGTGGCTAATATACCCACATTAACTGATCAAAGCAGTCTTCATACTGAAGGTATATGTGATTCCCAGAGCTTTGTCAGGATTCCTAGCTGTTCTGGAAGACTTTTTCTTGATTTGTTGAAATATTTACAATGAAAAGTGTTGTTCATTAAATGTATTTACTCTGGCTAACCCAACATGAGAGAAATTATCTTGTTTACAGTGGAATCCTGACAAATATACATGCGGGAAAGATAGACAAACACATATGAATCTGGATTGCTTAGTGGAACACTAGTTTGCTGCCACATCCAATTTTTCTCATTAGAACTTGTTTTATTTGAACATGACTCAGTACCCCGTGTAAAATGTGAAGTTGCTAATCGTATTACTATATGGAAAACAAATTAATTATGCATGATATTGGAAATGGGTTGTTAGTTCAGCACTGGGAAGATTAGATAAATGCAGGCATGACTTCAAATGATATCTGATATATACATAAGTCCCCGTTTTAAGATTGTCTGCAGTATTAAGCTCAGAAAAGTTGTAAAAGGAAAAAGCTCTTTCCTTACATCTTTATGAGAAATATGCTATAACATTTTGACGGTTGGATTAAAAGCTACATATTGTGCATCCAGTCAAAGGAAAGGGTTCCCCCCACCACAAAAATGTGATAAATACATTGCAATGAATGTCTGAAATGTGGGAGATGTTGACATTGGCATCAGAATGCTGCCAATCCTAGGCAATTTTTGTGAAAACTTGGGCCAGAACTTGATATTTCAGCAGTAGCATGGCTTCTACAAAAACCTGCAGTCCCCTGCCTTCTCCTCTCTTCCCAGTTACAGCTGGTGATACAAAACAGTGTGACATCATTGTGTTGTGACGTTATCCACCCCACAAGAAGGAGCCAGTGAAGTGATGCGGTGGGGGGGAACTAGAGAAACCCACGAAATGGTGTTTTCTACACAGGGAGGGGATTCTATGGTTTCTGCATTGCTAGTGTGGCACAGCAGCAGTGGGGATGGGCTCTGGGCTCAGTGGCAGAGCACCCACTCGGCACTCAGAAAATCCCAAGTTCGGTCCCTGGCATTGCCAGATGAAAGGTCAGGCAGTAGGTGATGCAGAAGTCCTCTGCTTGAGACCTTGGACAGCCACTGCCAGTGGGAGTAGACAATATTGTCCTTGATGGACCGATGGTCTGATTCAGTACAAGGCAGCTTCATGTGCGTAGCATCAACCTGGTAGGTTCCCCATGGTTTCCTTGCCCCAGTCCTCGCCAGGTGGCCTCCCCAGGGCTAAAAAGGGCTTTACAATATAACAAAAAATCAGCAGAAAAGTATTGTACTGATGTTCTGTTGTAACAATAGGTGTAGCAGGTAGGGTTGCTGGCTCTGGATTGGGAAATACGGGGATTTTTGGGGTGGAGCCTGAGGAAAGAGTGATTTGAGGAGGGGAGGGACTTCAGTGCAGTATAATGCCATAGAGTCCACCTTCCAAAGCAGCCATTTTCTTCCAGTGAACTGATCTCTGTCTCCTGGAGACCAGTTGTAATAGTGGGAGATCTCCAGTCACCACCTGGAAGGTGGCAACCCTAGCAGCAGGTTCTCTACATTCCCAGTCACAAGCCTTGTAAAAATATTTATTATTAAAAACCTTGTAACATGTTTTCACTTGCACAGTGGGCCCTGGTCTGGAAACACTGCCCCGGGGGTGGGGGGTGGTCTACACAGAGCCTAAGTGGTTGCCTGGCAACAGGACAGGAGAAGGCAGGAGATTATGGACTACAAGGGAGAAGCAGAGAGAAGGAGCTGAGGCGTTTTTCTCCTGAGAGAGTGTAGAATTTCTGAAAAAGTCCCAGAGGAGAAAGGCCTGTGGAGAAGGAGAAAGGCAATTGGCAGAAGTGCAGCCATCTTTCTGATGTGGGTTTTCAATCCTGAGTGCTTCTGGAACTTCTCCTGTTGTGACTGTGAAGGGGAAAAGGTGGCTTCTCAAAGCATGTGAAGAAGAGAGACCTCACCAAATGTGCAATATGACCAACCTGCTGTTTGAGTGTCAGAACCCAGAGATGAAAGAGATTCCCTTTTTACCCCAGCTTTGGGACTGCTCAATATAATTAATTTTTCAAACTGTTTTGTTTAAAACTCCCAATTCTGAACCCCATCGTTATCCCACCATTAAATAAAAGGTATTTGTTTAAGTGTTGTTCAGGTTTTGAATGGGGCATCCACAATTCCATGACCACTAACATGCTCTTTTAGGATGAAAAGGGTTACATCAGCTTTCATTGTCTTTTAAAAGGCTCTTTTTGGAGATATAAATGATATACTGAAGGAAAGGGGCTAGATATGAAAACTGAGAATTCAGAGAACCTGCTATACCTATTTTTTTTCCAATGGTATAGTGGTATAACAATATTCTAGCACTGATTTTTTAAGAAATAAAAAGCTATCTCCCAGGGGCAAGAAATGACTGAGACAGGGTCAGGGGAAATGGCTGCAATACGGGCCAGAGAATCCAAAGTCTACCACCCCTGCAGCAGTCATTCAGGCTTTACTGTGATCTTGCCCAAAACTCTGGCGCAAAGCAGGTTTGAGAAAAATCCTAGAAAAACCTCAAAGGTGTACAAATGCATCACAATGCTATGGGGACATAGGGGAAAAAACCATTTCCCAAAAGCACAACTTGGGGCAGAGAACCCATGTGATGTCCTAAATTGTCTTCTAAAAAGAAGACATCTGGTAACCCTAAATTAAGAACCTAAAGGTTAAGAAGTTCTGAATGTATAGGCCCAATCATTCTGTTAGTCAAATTAAAAACAATAAATACTGACAGATATACATGTATTTATTACAAAGTAGATTTAAAATATATATTGGCCCTGGTGATAGCCTCAATTAAGAATTAAATTGTATAGTGACACCAAAAATGACCATTATTGACCCTGACCATATGCATTTCAGCCCATTTGTCTTCCTCAGTGGTCAAACAAATTATATTACAAAGTGGCTCCTGACATTACAATCCAACAATCATTTCTGATGAATTGACCAAGCTGAAATTTTTCTGGAGGAGAAAAGAAAAACAGAACAAATAATTAATAATTAGAAATGATAAAAGGGGGAGTGGGCAGAGCTAGTGTTGCCATCCCCCCATGGGGGTGGGGTTTGCCCCACTTTCAGGGCCTCCGATCCACTGCGGCTAACTGACCAGTGCAGGGATCCCAGCCCCCAAAGAGCCCTGTCGCACCCAACATGCCCGGTACGATGATGTCATCTGGAGGTGACATCACCGTGCTGGACACTTAGTGCAGGGGGTGCTCTAGCATTTGGCTAAAAACTCTACAGTGACCATAGAGTTTTTGGTCAAATGCTAGAGCATCCCCACATGACATGCCCGGCATGATGACATCACTTCCAGGTGATGTCATCATGGTGCACATGCCAGAAGATTCCGAAGACCAGCCAGGAGCCCTCCACCAGCAGCCAGTAAGGACCTGGCAACCCTACTCTAAGCTGTACACAGCATGTCTGAGCTTCAGGCCTATACAGACCCAATCCACTGACATCTGGCCCTCATCTATAGTGTATTTGGTTCAACACAACACCATTGTGTATATGTTGCTTTTGGGGACATTTGGAGACAGTCCTTGAACTGTTTAAAAGGCTGGCAGGAGGAACAAGTCACAGCACGAAGGCTGCACAGGTCAAATCCAAAACGGCCACTGCAGCTGAATTTAACAATGAGGTTGCTCTCCCTACTGCAGCCACAGATGATCCACTTGATTGTGGCCCTCTTAAGAGAAATCCTCAAGGACACCAAAGGTATTAAAGAAGTACAGGAGGGATGGCTCTCTGTCAGATCTGAGCTCACTGACCTGAAATCCCTGAACAACAAACAAATGCAGACAGCAGGATCTTGGACCTAGAAGACTTCTCTGTTTCTACATCTGCTTTCATCCATCGACTTCAACCTAGGTTAACAGCTTTAAAGTCCAAAGTCTTAAATGCAGAAAGTAGAAACTGCCGTAATAATCTTCACCTGTCTCTTCGC
This sequence comes from Gekko gecko, assembly GCA_029375565.1. Lineage (NCBI taxonomy): Eukaryota > Metazoa > Chordata > Lepidosauria > Squamata > Gekkonidae > Gekko > Gekko gecko. Next base: position 152,793,136 of record JAPDNY010000007.1, read on the forward strand.
CTAGAAGAGACAGACATAGTGGCCTTTGTTCAGTCTCTTTTAAGAGACAGCCTGTCCCTGCCAGAAGATTATAATCCTATTATAGAGAGGGCTCACAGGTCCTTGGATCAGATCTGGGATACAGCAACCCATCCAAGGGCCATAATCTTTCGTCTATTAAATGTTGCCACTGAGGAAGACCTTTTAAGACTAGCTAGAAGGCTGGGTCAACTGAAATGGGACCCAGATCAAATTAAGATTTCCCTCTTCAATGATTTTCCTAAAGAAATTGTTGACCTTTGTAAAGGATTTATACATGCTGAGGCTTTGGCCCAGGAAAAATACCCAGTGGTATTCTGTGTAAGATATAATAACAGGATCAAAAAGTTTCAAGCCCCAGCTGAAGAAGAGGCCTTTTTAAATTCCTTGTAACTGAACTCATTTCATTTTATTCTTCCTAATCCTTGGTGATTTACTGCAGAAATTAATATTCAGTACAATCGTCTGCAAAGTCCATATCTGCTCTCCTTTATGGCTTGATGGGACATTACAAGGCCGATGACTATGAGAGTTCCTGGAACATTTGTGGAAGCGAAGACCCTCTGTCGTAACTGACTCTAGAATAGGGTTGCCATCCCTCTAATGGGGGCAAGGGTTTCCCCGGTTTTGGGGATCGCAATCTGCTGCCCCCAAAGAGCCCCACCGTGCCTGGCAAGATGGTGACTAGAGTTTTTGGCCAAATACTAGAGCATCCCTATATGACATGCCTGGTGCAATGATGTCACCTCCGGGTGACGTCATTGCATTGTGCACACTTCGCAAGCACACCAGAAGATTCTGGGGAACAGCATGGAGCCCACCACCAGCAGGCAGTAAGCACCTGGCAACCCTACTTGAGAAATGTCCTGCACCAAGTATAAACCTGAACGTTGATAATGATAACCAATGTGGAAGAGACCCCTCCAAAAAACCATTGCATCTGCTGGCATAATTTACTGACCATCTCCTCTATCAACATTGGACTAAAGGATCAAATTTCTGCTGCTATTTAATAGCAACTGAGCCTCCTGGGAAAACCTGGAGCATCAGGGTAGAGTCACCAACACTCTCACGATGTTTTCAACCATTTTTTCCTCATCAATATGTGTCTTTCTTGCAACTTTGTCACTTTTTCTTTCTTGTCCCATCCCCCCCAATTCCCCAGACTTCAGCAGTGACCGATTGATTCTAGATTGTTTTTAAATGGGGCTAATGGTTAGTTTGTTTACTTAGTGATATTCATAAACAATATTATCACACTTTTAATATTGAACCATGCCTAAATTGATGATCACAACTTGGAAGGTTAAAGGTCTTGAGAGCCCCAATAAGTGTAAACAAATACTACGTGGTCTTACAAGCCAACATGCTAGTATTACCATGCTTCAAGAAACACATGTGCCTCGCCCTGACCTAGATAGCTCAGGCAAGCCCAGTCTCATCAGATCTTGGAAGTTAAGCATGGCTGACCTTGGCAAGTAGTTGGAAGGGGGACCTCCAAGGAATACCAGGGCCGGGAGTGATGCAGAGGCAAAAAACACCAGTAGGGTTCGCCAGAAGTCACCATGACTTCCAGGCATGCAAGCACATACACAAACACACACACACATAAAATACCCACAAAAGGGGACACACACACACACACCTCAAGGAGAACAAGATAGGCTTGTTAAAGCCCTGACCTGGATAGTGCAGGTAAGCCTGATCCCATCACATCTTGGAAGCTAAGCAGGACTCACCTTGGCAAGTATTTGGATGGGAGAGCTCCAAGGAATACCAGGGTCAGGAGGAAGAGGCAGGCTTATCAAGCCACATCTCTGAATGCCCCAGTAGGAGTCACCAGAGGTCACTGTGACTTCCAGGCACGGGCCCACATGCATACAAAATGCAAAAATATAAACAAAGATAGGCTTGTTAAAGCATGGGTGGGAGAGGCTTACTGTTCTGGGAATTCCACTGAGGCTCGATGAGTTGCAATTTTATTGCATAAAAATCTTTGCATGGAAGTCCTTGACTCTAATCAGACACATTTGAATTTTGGGTCATTCCCTCCTTACACCCCTCCTGTATTCCGTGCTTGGTTACACACACAGAGTTGTATTTTTTTCATCCTGATTGCATCATCCTGGTGCCAAGCATAAAAGGGACACAGGTTCGTTTGCATTTTGTGCATCGCTATTGACTCCTGGCTTCATCAATTTTTTCTGACCAAACAAGAAAGGTAATTTCAATTGATACATTATTCTGTTTTATTTTTCCATGTCTTATCAGTTATTTTAAAAAATTATAAGAATATCTTTTTAAATTGTAGGTACACAATTGAACCATTACTATGGGAAAGCATGCCTGACCATGGCAGGTAACTATTAAGAACAAGGCCTCTGATTAATATCTTTGCCTTTGGTCACAGACAATAATCATTAGTAAGTAACCTAAAATATATTTTTTTGGCATATGTCTTACATTTTATAGTTTCTAATAATTAATAATGTGTTCTGTTTTTCCTTTCTCCTCCAGAAAAAAATCATCTGGTCAATTTATAAGCAATGATTGTTGCATTGTAATGTCAGAAGCCGTTCTGTAATATCATTTGTTTGACCACTGAGGAAGGCCAATGGGCCAAAACGCGTATGGTCAGGGTCAATAATGGTCATTTTTGGTTGTTACTGTATGATTTGATTCTTAATTGAGGCTATCACCAGGGCCAGTATCTATATTTAACCTACTTTGTAATAATGTATAAATACATGTATATCTGTCAATATTTAATATTTTTAGTTTGACTAACAGGATTATTGGGCCGATACATTCTGATCTTCTTAACCTTTATGTTCTTAATGCCAACCAAGGAGGCCATTTTTAGTATGGTTTAGCATTCCAGCATATAAATCCCCACCTTCAGTATAAACCACCTAGACTCCAGTTTACCGCTGCAGTGAAATCTAGGCCCTACACTCCCTTCTCAAAGTGGCCCTCTGGCAAAAGTTGTTGCCTACAAGGTTGTAATATTTCTCAGCAACCAAGGCAGACCCAGCAGATATTCTGCCCTTCCCTCCTTCAGTGCACTCCCAGAGCTTTTCTCGGACTAACCTGGTTGCTTGTGGTGCTTATAGGACCAGGCATCCTGGAAGAAGTTCTTTTCAACACTGCCACCATTCACCAAACTTTTGAATGGAAGAGCTCAGACTTAATTCTTAGTCACAGCTCAAACATTTGAACCTGTGGTTAATTACTTTAAAAACTGCACTGGCTAACAGATCAGCAAATTTAGATCAGTTGTTAATTAAAGAGAGTGTCTGGAACCCTGTATGAATATGTTAGACATTGGTAAAAGGTAAAGGTAAAGGTTCCCTTGCTCGAAAGCCAGTCGAATCCGACTCTAGGGTGGCAGTGCTCATCTCCGTTTCAAAGCCAAAGAGCCAGCGCTGTCCGAAGATGTTTCCGTGGTCATGTGGCCGGCATGACTAAACACCAAGGCGCATGGAACACTGTTACCTTCCCACTGAAGTGGTACCTATTTATCTACTTGCAATTTCTTGCTTTCGAACTGCTAGGTTGGCAGGAGCTGGAACTAGAGACGGGAGCTCACTCCGTCATGCGGCACACTCAGGTCTCAAACTGCTGACCTACTGACCTTCCACAGCCTGAGTTCAGCATCTTAACCACTTGAGCCACTGCAGCACCACTAAACATTGGTACAATGGTCATAGATCCAGAGGACATGAGACAATGGGTGTCTTGAGGAGGAACACTTTCATGATGAGGTTGGGAAGGCTCCCACGTGTTTATTGCCCCAGAAAATGAGTAAAACAGAATTGTGTGAGGCAGCTTTTGTATAAAAGGAATTGGATTATACTTTTTACCAGGCAATCCTAAAAAGAGTTATACCCTTCTAAGTCCATGAGTTGTGAAGCCATTGAGGTGTAACTCCTCTTAGGTCTGCACCATTAATGTCTGTGGAAAATTTTAAGCAGCTTATTGTATTGTTTATTATATGCATTATACTGTTTTTCTTGCTTTTTAAAAAGAAATTGTAATCAGCCTTGTGTCTCAAAGGGAATCAATCTATCTATCTATTTCCTGATTCTCAGTACTATTCTCTTGGATTTGGTTGGATGTAATGTCTGCAAACCTGCTGGATCCCAGTCTCTTGTATCTACACCATTGCACTCGAATAACTTCCTGCTGCACTAGAATTGCCTTTTGCCTATCTCCGGCATAGTGACACAAGCATGAATGTGCTCTTAGTACGTGATTATTGTTTCCATTGTTTTCAGTTGTTTCTAAACTGTCTCAAGCATCACTGGCAAAAGGCGCTAGATAGAAATAAATAAAATCGGGCAATCTCCGGTGCCCTTACCTGCCTATTACAGTGAGGCAAGTCGTAGGATCAGGCTTTGCACATGCTATCCTAATCATTCATTTGCCCACCCTGCTGGGTTTAAGATCAAATAGCAAAAGATGCTTGATATCCCAAGGCAAAGAACAAATGGGCCATTACAATTGCCCCCAAAGCAAGTTGCTGTGGGATCTTCCCCAGAGAGAGTTGTCTATTCCCCTTGCTCCACGAGTGGATGGAGACTTTTCTGTTTCATCTGCCCAATCCCTTACTGACCTTCCTTCTTATTTGTTTTTAATTGCTGGGAATTCATATCTGTGCATGTATGTGTGCAGCCTGTCAGGTCACAGCCAACTTATGGTGACTCCTTGGGGTTTTCAAGGCAAGAGACATTCAGAGGCGATTTGCCACTCCCTTTCTTGGTGCAGCAACCCTGGACTGTTGGCAGAGTGGAAACGCAGAGGAAAATAATTCCAGTGACTCAGTTATTCAGTGCTCAAATACTTACAGTGGTTTATTTACAGCTATTTACACACAGTCCAAACAAGCACTGGTAGGATCCAAATCTTCTCCAAAACGACCAAGTGCTTCGTCAGTACATCCAATCACAAGAGTAATACAATACAGTCTACACACTGGCAATATATACTGTGGTCAGCCAATCACATTAGTGCTGACTCACTGTGACTCTGGACTAGCTGATGTAATCTTAATCACATGACATAATACCTGTCAAAGTTAGATCAGACTAATCTAATTACATCACTTGGAGCTGTCATCTTGCTAGCCATATATTACAATATGCCAACATGGACTTCACTGGTGGTCTCCCACCCAGGTACTAAACAGGGTCAACCCTGCTTAGCCTCTGAGATCTGATGAGATCGGGCTAGCCTGGGCCATCTATGTCGAGCATTATAATAATTATTACATTACTTTTTAAATTTTCAATGGCTTCCCCCCCCCACTGTTTGCTGTCTTGAGGATTCCAACTGGGCAGAAAGGTGGGGTGCAAATATTTTAAGTAAATAAAAATTAGTGAGTAAAGCCCAACAACGCCATGTCGTTCCTTTATGTGTGCACCATGCTGAAGACAAATGACAGGGGAAAGCTGTTTCTGCTGCATCTTCTGGAATTTCCTGAGGGACTCCAGCTGAAGACAGAGTGTGGAACTAGAGGAACCTTTCTTTTGACTCAGTAAGTCCTGTCTTTTCCCACAATTCCCTATATATTGCCAACAGACTTAGGAGGATCAGCATAGCCTGTATGGATGCTATGGGACTTGTGGGACCAGAAGCATTAAATGGACAAAACCAAAGACCTCCATATGGGCTTATCCCTAATGCAAGGCAGATTCAGCAACATGTTGTGCAGAGACCACACCGCGACTGTGCATTATAGCCAAGCACATAGTTGTACATAATGCCCCCAACCCATAGGAGAAGTGCCGGTATGTTGCCCCAGGAAATGACTGAAATCCAGTACTTTGAAAACAGTGTCAATCTATGATGCGCCAGTGCAATATTGCTGCTGATTCCTTTAGGGAGAATAATCCTGCCTAATGAATATAGATTTCCTACGCATGAAAGCAAGCTTGTAGTCAGGGAGTCAAATGCTTGGGGGGGGGGCAGGAGGAAGAAACCCAAAATAAATAATTCTGGTTGTTGCCAGCCGTTTGGTTAGGAGCTGATACAATGAGCGTCCTCGAGTGTTTGCGCTTTTCCAAGTGGTTGTGTGTGTGCGTGGGGTTTGTTTTTTATCCTTTCTTCCACATTTTCTTTTGCTACCTAATTTCATGCATGGGAGGTCAAAAGACAAAAAGGTCAGGCCTGGCTTAAGAGCCATTTGAACAGCCTGCCATTAGGAAGACCAGCAAGGAAGTATCCCTGAATCTGTAAACAGTAGCAGGCATTTCAAGCTGCACCATTTTCTCTCTTGTTCCCTGCTCTCTCCCACCCCCCACCCTCCAGCGCTGTGGTACATTTGGAGAAAAGCAAACCAACCAGTGTGTGTGCAACTTGACAGGTTTAATTTTGGGCCAGAATGTCTGCAAGACACACTTTACACACCTAGGAAAGAAGAGGTTAGAAGGGATGGAATTGCAGAATGGGTTTATGGTAAGTTTGTAATCCTCAATATTTATTTTATGTAAACATTTCCCAATGAACTTGATTGTTCCTCCGCTTGAGTAACAACTCCGTTACACCATAAGCACTACACTTCAATGCTAACTTGGCATCACAGGGCTGAACGTATCCGCTTGGGACTCCACCCCAATGTTACGCTTCCAAGAAAGTGTGACCCAAAATCACACCTCTAGCATCACTGTATCTGATCCTAAACAGACTGTCCCTTTGGGAATAACAAAAGCAGCAAAACTAGACCACCCACAAACAAGGTAGGGCTTTCTGCCCCCTCATCCAGCTCCCCAGGTGTGCAGGAAAAATATGACTTTGTAAAGTAATGAAAAGGAGGTGGGAGAAAAATTCAAACACATCCTGATGAGCACTCAATATGCTCCAACACAGACAGACTGTTGAGAATGTCTGAGTGTCAAAGGGGAAGAGGAGGAGAGGGAAATCAGCCTGCTCAAGTCCCTAAGGGCTTATTGCAACCTGGAGGGTGAGTGTGTTTTCATTGTTGTTTCTTGAGGGTGGAGTGATCACTAAATTGTTCTCCCCTCCCCCTATTCCTTACAACTTGTCCATACGAGTAACAGCAAATGGAGTAGATCCAGGTAGTCAGCCATGTTGGTCTGAAGCAGTAGAACAAGTTTAGAGTCCAGGGGCACCTTTAAGACCAACAAAGGATTATTCAAGGTATGAGCTTTCGTGTGCAAAGCACACTTTTTCAAATATAGTGGAATGGGATGTAAGGTTCAGACTTATAGAGGGGCTGAACAGCAAATTAACATGTAACCTGATGAAGATGTTTTAAGCTATGCAAAAACAGAATTAAATAACAAGCTAAGGTTATAGGGTCAACAACTGAAAAGCAATAAATATGTCAAAATAAATCTGAGACTCTCCATTCACTTTCAGAGCATGGAGTAGCTCATGAAAGCATTCTGAATTGGTGTAGTCCAGACACACAACACTTACCAATTGAGTGACAACTACCACTTAGATTAGGGGTTCCCAACATAGTGCAAGTGGGTTTAATAGCACCTACCAAATTATTTCAGAAAGTGGATGGGGCCATGTGTGAGGTCTTGCCCAGAAGGGCTTGTGGCTCACCACTGGAGATCTTATTTGACGTACAGATCAAAATAACATTGATTCAGCTAAAGCTGCCATCTCAATGTTGGTTTTATTCTCTCTCCCTTCTCTTTCCCAGTATGTTGTTTAAATTACCCTTCTTCTTCCTGCACTTGGGTTTCCTAGATGTGGCTGGCTCTGCCTTCTGCAACAGCCATTTTAAAGATGTCATAAATTCCAAAGCGCCCAATGGGACATACCTGAAAGTTACATCCTTAAGATAAGGTTTTGTCTATAATATCCCTTTTTGTGGTTTCACTGCTAGTAATTCATGTTGGGAGGGGGGGGAATAATGAGAGCAGGTGTTGAGCCAAAAGTTAAATCCAAGAAAAGGGAAGCAGTTGCCGGAAGAGGACGTGGTAGAGGTCGTGGTCGAGGAAGAGGAGGGCCTAGGCGATAATTTCCTTACAGCCACTGAAAAATGCCAGGCAACTTTGGTTTGTTTGTTTGTTTTGTACAGGTTTTATTCAGTGTCCGTTTTTAATAAACAAGTATGAAAACTTAAAAAAAAAAATAAGAGCAGGCAATATATGGATTTGGAGATCCCAGTTCAACGAAGGCCTCATTCTGCTCAGTGGGTATTTGGGCTCCAGCTCCTGGTGAATTAGAATGGCCCACACCATGACAGGAAAGAGAATTGTGTGTAGCCCTAGAACTTCTGTGCATAGCATAACTGGACTGGCTGAATCAAAGTGAAATACACAGGAATGCATAGTTTTGAGGGCAGACCCACCAAGCAGGGCAATACCCTCTACTCTGGTAGGGTTCTCCGTGGCCATTTTCTCTTCATAGTTTCCTCCTGCTAGTCCTTCTGCCCCCAGCTGTCCAGCAGGCAAAACTGAACCCAGTCCCTGTCTAACATCAGAAACTGAGCACTGCAATCACTGCCTTCAAGCAAGGCTGCCAACTCCAGGTTGAGAGAGATTAGGGGGCAGTGCCTGTGGAATCTGGGAACGAGAGGGTGGAAGGAGATGCCATGCCACAGAGCCTACCCTCCTAAGTTATCCTTCCTGGGGAACTAACTGGCCTCTGTGGGCTGCAGATCAGCTGTAATTCTGAGAGAACTCTAGGACCCACCTGGAGCTTGTTGGCAACCTGACTTCCATGATCCCCGGATGGAATGGAGTTCCTTCCACCGGGAAGGCGAGGAAGCCAGAGGAGGGGTGACTCTCTCCAGGCTGGGGCCGGCGACCAGTCATATATCTCAACAGCCTGCTAGGTGCTACACAGACCGTTGCAAAATACATCAAATGTGACCAACTTGGCCGGGGTTTCTATTAGCTGAAGCATCATGACAGTATCCGGGTGGCTTTTCTCACGCAAACCTTTTGGGCCTTCCGTTCTCCCAGCCTTGCGCAGTGAAGTCTTTCCGGCTGAACCCACAGGGCATTTTGCGAAAGTAGACATGACGGGTATTAGAAGTGAAGGCGTGTTCTTCGGCAAGAGTCCAGCACCATTTAAAATTATTCTCCAGGTTGTCAGCGGGGCTGCATCGCGTCAGGGTTCACTCGGCCCCTCCCCCTCCCCTAAAATACCAAAAAGTAAAAAAGCGCTGTAAATTCGAACTTCATCAAACGTCAAGCGGATCCGCACCCCAATTTTTACTCGGCGCCGGATCGTCCCGCAATAATTTGAATTTTCAAACTTCAGCAAGTCTTGGGTTTTTCCACTACGCCCTAACAACCATCTCATCTCCCCCCCCCCCGGACAAAGGATGAGGGGTCTCGAAAAGTATGTTCGTTATTGGGTCACATTTGGGCTGGTCCTAATGAAACGACGTTACAATGCCGGTGTGTCTGGATGTCTCATATAACACTAAGGGAGTTGAAAACAGGGTGCGTGTGACTCTAAGGGAGCCAGAGTATGTCTAATGCTAAGGCTGCGATCCCAAATCCTCGCACTTAGAAGAAAACGTCATTCAACTCGGGAGAGCTTTCTTCTGTGTGCAAAGATGGCTTAGCCTGGGCGGCGAGCCGGAAGTACCTAGTTAAACAGTCGGGTTTCAACAAGGAACTCCCGCTGAGTAGCCGAGTGGCATGTTTACGCGGAAACAAGTCCCGTTGATTCCAATGGGGCTTACTCCAAAGCCGCCTCCCTTAGCAATACTGCCTTGCAATAGCAATATTAAAATCTGTTTCTTTGAACTGAGTTCTTCCCATCTTCCTGCATTCCCCAAACCTCCTTCGAGTTAAATACAGCTTTGCCCCCCCCAGTAAAAGGTGTGAAAATCTAGCGGGAAGTTATTTGGTGCAAATCCTATTGATTCCAACATCAGTTACTTCTAAATGAGTGTATTTCAGACAGCAGCTATATCTGAGCCCGGCACCGAGTCAAAAGGATAACTTGACCCTAGGCATGTTTACTTGGAAGTAAGGGTGAAATACTGTGCACACTTACTTAAGGGGAAGTGCGATTGAGGGTAATGGGACTTATTTCTGAGTAGACCTACTACTCTGTCCAATAGGGGTGTGTTTACTTGGAAGTAAAGGGTACCGGATAACCTTCGGCGGGGTGTGGATTGCACTGCGCGTCGGTGAAATTAAGGCTGACGGTATTTAAGGAAGATGCTGCTGAAATCGATGATGCTTGCTTCCACGGGAATCTAGCTAGGATTAGTCCGAACTATCGCCTCTGTGGTGTCCCTGATGCGAATTAAGAAACTCGATTCACGACAATTCTCTGTTGTTGTTGTTTTAAAAAGCGGCACATCCGGTAATCCTTAGTTTGAGAAGAATCATCCCCTAAACCGTTTGCGAAGCCCCGTGGTGCCGGAAAGGTTATTTTTTCCGTGTGAGCAAGGAAGAAAAATTGACCTCGGACCCCAATTTATAAAAAGGAAGGCTTTGCCAGAAACGAATGCACTTGTAAAAAAAATAACGGGCGTCCTACAGTTTGCGTATTTTCCACGCGTCACTGCAAAGGTGCTATTGGCAGGAAGAGGTCTTACTTCTGGGTCGGCGTGCGTAGACATCGAACGGCAGAAAGTAAGAGGCGGACACACGCAGGACGATCCCGAGCTACGGATTTACTCAGAAGGAGATCGCATCGATTCCAATCGGACTGACTGTCATGCAAAGGTGTGAGGGATTGCCTCATTTGTTTTGGGTATCCCACGAGTTTCAGTATCGCTCACGTCCAGGTTCTGACTGTGGGCTCTCAGAAGCTAATTTTTAGATAGAGAAACACGTCCCTTAACTTTTCTGTGGGACTTCCAAGGGTAGGTTCACAGAGCCACATTTCAAATAATTGAAAAAGCCCCCCCCGACACACACACGCACAAAAAGCCCCCACAAACCAACCTTTTGGCATAGTTCGTCCTATTAGAAATTCCCTTACAAAACCGATTAATAAACCAGCCATTCTATGGGAGTCGCCCTAATTTCTTGCCCTTTGGTATAAAACCAGACCCAGAGTAATTTCAGCCAAACCCCGCGGACATCAATAGAGTTTTCTTCACGCCGGGGTGTCTGAAATGGCAGTTGTTAAGGAGTAAACTTGGATTGCGCGAGATTTACTACTGTTTAAACACGGCTAGGATCGCACTGCGTTGCTGGATTGGGACTGACGGCGCAGTCCTGTGAGAGGTGACTGAAACCCGGCACAGCGTTGACCTGGAGGTTTCAAAAAGAATAAATCAAAAAACCCCTCGGAAGTCAGCCCCGTTTATTGCGGTAGGATTTCTTTGCAAGGAAAGGTGACCGTCTAGCCACAAAGGTGCAGTCCTATCCTAAGCATTCCACCCACTGAGCGCAATCCGGCGGATCCCGGAGGAAGCCTCAAACGGATTGCCCCATCGGGTGGAGGGAAATCCCATTAAATCATGCAGCACTGCCGAACTCCATGCGTATTATTATTGTTATTATTATTATTATTATTATTATTATTATTATTATTATTATTATTATTATTATTAATAATAATAATGTTATTATTAATGTTATTAATGTTATTTTCAAGGGGAAGTGTTTTGCGTTTGGTTCAGAACGGCTTCAGTCCCAAGGTTTGTGGATCGCTCTGACGCTCTGTTTACTGTCAGAATATGAAGCCCGATCCAATGTGGTGAGTTACAGATCCAGAGCGTCAGACCCTTAGGGTCCGCGAAAGCCAACATTCCAATCCCAGCTCTGCCACGGAACTTCTTGGATGACCTTGGTCCTCTGTCTGTCTGTCTGTCTGTCTGTCTGTCTGTCTCAACCTAATTTACCTCACAGGGTTGTCGAGAAGATACAAATGGAGAGGAGAATGATACATATAAACTGCTTTGGGTCCCCGTTGGGGAGAAAAGTGGGGTAGAAATTAAATAAATAAACAAGCACGTTTACTCAGAAGCGAGGCTGCGATCACACACACTAAATAATCCACTCTCAATGCACTTTCCAACTAGATTTTGCCAGTTCTCACAGTAAAATCCAGTTGGAAAGTGCATTGAAAGTGGATTATTTAGTGTGTGTGATTGCAGTCCTAGTTTGGTCAATTAAACCCATGTCTTAATAAGGCATGTTTTAGAACACTTCTGGTCTGCAAAGTGCAGCGTAGCAGAGTTGTTTCTGAATGGGTGCAGGCAGCATGTGGATGCATCCTAAACATCACTTGGAAGAAAATCCATCTGAAATGAACGAGATTTACTTTCGATTATTTTTTATCAGAAGGAAAGCAAACAAATCCATTGCACTTTTCCCCAATCAAAGATATGCCTTGGAATCCGTTAGTTGTCAGCAAGGAAGTCCCATATAGGGGAATTACGATTAATCAAAGGTGTGTTTACACTTGCCACGTCAGGATCCCGGCTCTAAACACATTACCCACTGAAACCCATAGGGGTAGGTGGGTTTGCTACTATTGTTGTCCGTACAGCTCAGAGTACTCCTTCCACCTCCAATAGTTCCAGTCCCTTACGGATCTGACTAGGCTAAGGGACAGAGACTATGATTTAAAAGTCTGTTTGAAACATCCTACTGGTGGTATTCATTTTTAAGGGCCATCAAACCTGTTGTAGTTCTTTATTTCCCACTTTTGTGGTAGACTGCGGGGGTGTACCTCATGAGAATCTTCACACCTTCAGTTACTCCTCGGAAGCAACTCACTGACCAACGAAGACTGACATTTCACGCCACATGTGTGGGAATGGTCACACAGGGTGGCGTGTCAGCGCTATATATTCGACAATGGGCTTCTATAAATGCTCCGGGGACGATCCAGCTCAAGTTAGGCACGTTTCAATTACTTCAGACAGAGCGTTCCTAACGCTGGCTTAATTCGCCCTTCGAAATGAAGGGGAGCAATCCTAAACAGAGTTGAATCCGTCTCAGAAAGGCGCAACTCTTTTTAGGATTGCACGGTTAGGCTTCTAGCCTAGGCACGCTTTCTTGGGAGTAAGCCCCATCGCACTAATTGGAACTTTCTTAACTGGGGGCTGGATCATGGCCTGGTTTGTAGCAGCAGCCATGATAACAATAAGGATAGTACTCCGACCAAAGACCTTGGGACATGATGATGAATTGGGACCGTCAGATGTTTGTCTGATGGGTGGTGTTCCGCCATTCGAGATATCCCCAAGAACTTGGCTGGGTCTCGAACTGCCGATCAGCATCTACCAGTCAAATATCTGACTGTGACAACAACAACAACAACAACAACAATAATAATAAATAATGTCTCAAGGTTAGAAGATTCGCTCCCTGGTCAGCGTATCCGCTCAAGGAGGGGAGGGTCTGATCCAGTACACTTCTCCTGGCCTGCCTGCTCACGGAGATTGTGTGTGTGTGTGTTTGCGGGGGGGGGGTGTCGTTGTCCCGTCCACCTGTCTCTGTAACTGTTCTTTTGTGCTGGGGAATGACCTTTGCGGGGCTGGCTATTATCCTTCCCGGCGTGAAGCGCTTTGCCTTCCTCTGGGGACAGTGACCTTGACCTCGGATAGACCCCGCTCGGGAGGAGGAGGAGGGGAGGGGGCGGAGGCGGCGGCGGTCTCCGGAACTTCGCTTCCGGGCACTTGAGTTTGGCGGAGGGGGTCTGTGGTGGTCCGGGGTGTGGGGCTTGCCCCGGCCAGCCCACCGCACTTGAGAGCACGAGCTCCCGCCGCTGTTGAGCGCGTCGACTTCCACAGTGGGATTTGCAGGAGGCGAAAACTTGCTGGGAAAAGGCCGGCCTTGGCAACTTATTTTTCCCGGGGAGAGAGACAGTTTCTGGATCCCGGTCACCACCCCGGATTTATTATCACCTTCTCTTCTCCAGGTCGTGAAGATCCAGCACTCAGCCTTGGGACCCGTTTGTTGAATGGCCCGGGGAAATCTGAGGCGATAAGGGGACGAAGAGACACCTGTGGCGAATTCAGAATTAAAACGGCCCTGCCGGATCAGGCCAAAATCCATGTCGTCCGGCGTTCTCTGTTTCCAACAGCAACAGGCCAGATGTCTTCTGGAAGCTCGCAAGTAGCCCTCCCTCGTTTATCCCCAGCATCTGATATTAAGGTATACTGCCTCTGGCTGCAGAGGTTCCATTTTGCTAACATGGTTAATAGATAGTTTTATCCGCCCTGAATGTGCCTAATCCTTATTTTTTAAAGTTAGCCCTCCCTACACTTCGTAGCACCATAGGCAAATTTTAAAGACACCCCCCACCCCGGTTTTGGATTTGTTGGGGATTTGCCGTGCCACAAATCTTCCCCGGCAACTCCATCGAATGCCCTAAAGAGACAGCGTGGGGTGCTATGAACCCATTTGGGTCTTGAGAAGTGAGAGAATGTATGTAAAGAGAAACGAAAAGATACCACATCCTAAAAGAGAAGATGTTCGAATCTATTGAAGCTAAGGAGATTCCATAAGAAGAGAGTGTCCCTGAGCATGAGAAGAGCGCTAGAATAACAGCTCTTGCAGTGACCTGGCTACCAGAGCAGAAGAGGCATGCGCTGCTTTACCCAGGCAGACAAGAGGGGGGGGGGCATTTTGTATGATCCAGAGACTGCCCTAAGAGGGCGACTTGAGGGGTTTACATCCAATGCCCCCTCTAAGCTGTGAAGTCTTGTGAGCAAAAATTCTGCTTTGCGAGCTACTGGCATTTAAGTTGTGAGCGAGCAATGTAGCTACTGCGTAAATTAGTTTGCTCTGGAGCCATCCTTCCTGAGCCAAGGGGAAAATGTGTGAGCCGGAAGCTAAAAAAACCCTGAGCTAGCTCACACTAACTCAGCTTAGAGGGAACACTGGTTACATCTTGATCCCCTGATGCGCGTTGGAAGGGGTATGCCTGAGCCTCTCCCTACAGATAATGTAGAGTCTCTGTGGCTGCGGTCACACACACACTAAATAATGCACTTTCCAACAGGATTTTGCCAGTTCATGCAGCAAAACCCAGTTGGACAGTGGACTGGAAGTGCATTATTTAATGTGTGTGATTGCAGCCTCTGTCCCAAACTTGCAAAGGGATCCTACTTAACCAGAAGGAAATCCGTCCGCACTGGAGAGAGCTCACTCCCGCCAGGAAGCCTGCTCAGGAGCACACCTTTGCTTAAGGGCCAAACGTCAGCTGCCAGTCGCGCCGGTTTGGCAACCAATTTACAGCGCCTTCTCACACCCGAAGTATTCCGGAATATGGGCAGAGGGCGGGGGAGACAGAGAGTCTTGTTCGCAAAGGAATCCCCCCACCAGCCCACCCCGGTGCTTTCTGCATCAGATGCGCCCCCGCCCCCCAATCTGGAGGCAGGCACACAAAAACAGAGTTTTAGTTGAACGGAAACGCTCCGCCGCTGAATAAGAGAAGATGAATTTAAGGGGGTCTCTCCCCCCTTCCTCCCCGCCTCTTCCTGCCCTGCAGAGTCCCTTTAATTAAAGTCACAAAGTCTCAGTTGATTCTCGGCTTGGCTTTTGGAGGCATGAATCGACTTTCCCCGCCCCCTCTCACCCCCCCTCCGGCCCTTTCTCTTCTCTGCCTGCAGTTAACTCCGGTGTGACTCGGATGTAGTCAGCAGCAGCAGCAGCTGGGGACAGCTTCGCCCAGATGTGGCAGTCCACGGAGGAACACAGCCGACAGATGTGTTCCTCCCCTACCCCCTCCATTGAATTTTAACTTGGCCTTTCGGAAGGGGGTTAAACCCCGGAACAACACAAACCTCGCTCTAGCCTTTCTTACAAAGGGTGTAAAAATGAGACCAAAGGGCATTCAAAGTCTTCAAAGACTAAAGGGCATTGATTCCGGCTTTTAGGTGGGTGGGAAGCCGCGTTGGTCTGTAGCAGAAGATGCTCTAGATCCTTGTCCAACAGCAACTTCAAGATCAACATTATCGACAAGGCACGAGCTTTGGAGAATCAAAGCTCCAGTCGACAAATAACGTCAGGTTTCTGACCAAGAGACCTTTGATTCTCGAAAGTTTATGCCCTGGAAAAGTTGCCGGTTTCTGGACTCGAGTTTATTCTGGGCACGAACTTTCCAGAGTCATACAGAGGCCAGGGATTTCTCATGCTGGCATAAGTGTCGGCAACCCTTTCAAGGTCTGTGCTTCTGTTGTATTTCGCTAAGGTCCCCCAACGAGGCTACCTCGTCCTGGAACTATGCAAGGGGGTCAGCCAGCCCCATGGGCCGCACCCACAAGTCTGGTATTGGAAAAGAACCAGCATTTAAAC